>OZ002728.1:3847957-4471296 GCA_963924305.1 Polygonum maritimum | reverse complement strand
TCTCCATTCTCTCCATCTCTTCCTTCTCTCCTAGATCCGGGCTCGTTGGAGCCAGATCCGGGCTCCTACGAGCCAGATCTGGGGCTCGAACGAGCCGGATCTGGCTCGAACGAGCCGGATCTGGGCTCTATTCTGGCCGGATCTGGGCTCGAACGAGCCGGATCTAGCCGGATCTGGGCTCGTACGAGCCGGATCCAACCGGTTGGATTTTTGGGATTTTTGGGTTTTTGGACTTTTGAGGGTTTTCGATTTTTTGGATGACAAGTTTGTTTTTGGATTTAAGTGATGACAAGTTTTTTTTTGTGGGTTTAGGGTTTTTGAGTTTGTGGTTTTTTGGATGACAAGTTGAGTTTAGGGTTATTGAAACGATTTTGTGTTTTGGGGTGATGACAAGTGATTTTTTTATGAGTTTTGAGCAATTTAAAACAAACTGATGACAAGTGCGTTTTAAGGTTCTGGGTGATGACAAGTTGTGTTATATGGTTCTGGGTGATGACAAGTTCGTTTTTATGGGTTTTGCGATGACAAGTCCGTTTTTAATGTGTTTTGACGATGACAAGTTGTTTTACGGTTCTGGGGGTGATGACAGGTTTGTTTTAAAGTTTTTTGGATGATTTTATGGGTTTGGATATGTTTTTGGATTTTTTGGATGACAACTTTGTGTTTCGGATTTAAGTGATGACAAGTTTTGTTGTAGGTATAGGGGTTTTGAGTTTGTGGGTTTTTTGGATGACAAGTTCATTTTAGTGTTTTTGGGACGATTTTATGATTTAGGGTGATGACAAGTGATTTTTTATGAGTTTTGAGCAATTTAAGTTTGTTCTACGGATCTGACTGATGACAACTGTGTTTTAAGGTTCTGGGTGATGACAAGTTGTTTTTATGGTTCCGGGTGATGACAAGTCCGTTTTTATGGGTTTTGGCGATGACAAGTCCTTTTTTAATGTGTTTTGGTTATGACAAGTTGGTTTACGGATCTAGGGGTGATGACAAGTTTGTTGTATGTTTTTTGGATGATTTTATGGGTTTGGGTATGTTAGATTTGTATATATATTACTTATAATTATGGCCTATTAGCTCAAATGGTAGAACAATGTGCTTGATGCACAATAATGTGGGTTCAAATCCCACATAGGTCAATTTCGTAACTGGTCATCACTGATGACACGTTTTTGTGTGAATGATGGGTTTTATCTCGACTTGTCATCAGATGACAAGTTGAGTACGTGAACGAAATGACAAGTTTTCTGTGCGTGGACTGATGACAAGTAACTTGTCATCTGATGACAAGTTACTTGCCATCACTGATGACACGCCGGTCAACGCCGGTCAACGATGGTCAACGCCGGTCAACGACTGGTCAACGCCGATAGTGGTAAGGGGTGCTGACGTCATCATATGTCATTGATGACGTCATGTTGTAAATTTAAAAAAAAAGGTAGGGGCAAAATTGGAAAAAAGCCTATGGGGGCACATTTTTTTTCCTTGTAGCCTATTTGCTTCAATATTTGTCTCCCATTGGTTACTTACCCATTTTCGTCGTGATATAGAGCTTCTTCTAACTTAAATTTGTTCAACTTGATAAATATTATACCAATCTCAAACTTAATGGATTCACTTCCAAAAATTATTCATCAACTTGATTCATTATTAAATTTAATATATCCTAAATGTTTAATTTTATCTTGACTTAAACTAGGTTTTTCAAACATTGATAACTTATGATCCTACATAAGAAATTTCTATATTTTAAAATAAGTACAATAACTAATTAAACCAAATCCACCAATTATAACAATAAACAAGAATTATAAAATTGCTAATTTGTAATAAAATTTAAAAATTTTAACAATAAAATAGCAATAAGGTTATTTGGCAAAATTTGTCAAAACTACAGGGTTACTACATGAAATATTGTAAATGAGTGGATACCACGTGAAATTGCCTTAACCATAAGGTTACCAGGTGAAATTTCCGTTGTTTTTATTCAATCGCAGGCAAAATACATACGGAGGCCCCCGTACTTGTACAAAATGTGCAAAAAGGCCCCTGTACTTTTTTTTGTTCTATTGAGCCCCTGTACTTATTCAATTTTGTTCTATTGAGCACTTGTGTCCCAATTAGTGTCCGCGTGCATTTTACGGCCTCTGTTTAATTGTCATGTAATGACCATGTAACACAATTTTTGTCATGTAATGTTCACGTAATGCACATTCAAGCGACGTAACACTCTATAATGCCATGAAACATCGTAAACAAAAAATTAAAACAAAATTGATTGAGGTGTTTTACGGTGCTTCGTGGCATTACATAGTGTTACATGGCTTGAATTTGCATTACGTGGACATTACATGTCAAAAATCGTGTTACATGGTCATGACATGGCAATTAAACAGAGAGCGTAAAATGCACGCGGACACTAATTGTGACACAAGTGCTCAATAGAACAAAATTTGATAAGTACAGGGGCTTAATAGAACAAAAAAAAGTACGGGAGCCCGTTTGCACATTTTGTACAAGTACGGGGGCCTCCGTATGTATTTTGCCTTCAATCGCATATATCATCCCAATTATCAAACTTTCTAATCAACTTTATCATTTTTTCTACAAATTACAAAGTTATCCTCGTTCAATCTTATATATTATCCTTCATTACCCCATTTTCCCATCAACTTCATCACATTTTAACTTTTTACCTATTTCAATCTCATATATTATCTAAACTATTCAACTTTTTCACTTTTTATTAATTCATGTGAAAACCGTTTTTTATGGACAAACTTTACAGGACGGAGGTAGTATATTGTACCAGAAAAAATATATCAGCAAAATAAATCTCATCAGAAATAAATTAAATATTAATTTAACTACTTTTTATATCTATCTACTTTTTTTGACTAATTTATACAAAATCTAAAATCATATTTTAGTCAAATCAAAATCATATCTTCGGTTACAAACACGGCGCTAGTTTCATTTTGATTTGATCTCTATCAGGTGTACCCTGATTTAATGAAAAATCTTTTGCCGAAGATTGGATCTCACGTATCTCCAACGAAGTAAGCCAAATGATAAATCGACATACAAATTACATTTCAGATTGAGCTAAACTTTACCTTATGTATACAAAAATAGCGTAGTGAGTTTTTTTTTTTTTTTGGTTAAAAATATAAGCTAAGTTGATCACCAAAAGTTACTGAGAAAGGATTTCACATGTATATATGATCGAATATAGATCTCACGTAAATTCAAAGGAGTAAGCCAAATGATAAGTCGACCTACAAGTTATATTTGAGATTGACCTAAACTTTACCTTATCTATACAAAAATAGTGTAGCAAAGTTTTCTTTTTTTTTTTTGCTAAAAATATCAGCTAAATTGATCACCAAAAAGTTATGAAGAGATTTCACATGCATGAATACTGAAAAGTAATATTCAGATCAAAAAAATACTGAAAAGTAATATAATAAAAATCTAAAATGTGTGACATAACTTAATTGCAGTTGACTTAGGATTAAACATAAACCTTCCCTAGACGTCACCTCGGTGGCTGGAAAGGATATCACGTTCAAAGAATATAACTTGAGTAATAAATTAATTAATCTATCTCAGCTGAAAAATCGACCGTCTTAAATTCATTTAAAAAGTCTACTCTTTTTTTGAGAGCTTTAAAAAGTCTACTTGAATGGCTCAAACATTAAAAAATACATATACATGAATTATTGTCTGACTAAAAAAATATAAGTGAATTATTATGAGCTTTAATATAAAAAAATAGATCTCATTATCATTTGTGACATCGACCTTATAATAGTAAATGCACCAATTAAAATCCTTCTTTCTTTTTTTTTTAGTAGAAGATTAAAATCCTTCTTTTGAAGTGTACTAAACATGCTAATATTGATTGCTTTAGAGAAGACTAATGTTATTTAAATCTATAATTTTATGAATTAGTTAATTCAAAATTACACAATTAGTACGTCCGAGTACAAGATATACAACCTTCCCCTAGTACCGGCCTTGAACAAATATATGCAGGAGTATATCGAAACCGCAACCGAGTGGCCTACGTGTGGATCCCACGGAAAAGATTTAGCTTGTAGGGTAATTAACTAATTAACTAGTAGTAGTATAGTATAATAATTGTTGATTAGTTGGACGGATTCGCCCCCCTGTGGCCTTATAAAACCCAGATTCAGAAGCCCACTCAATTCCTCATTTCCATTGACGACATATATACACCAAAGAGTCTTAGGCGCGCCAAGGAAGAAGATGGAAGGCATGGCAACGGCGGATGTCGGAGATTGGAGCAATGAAAAGGATGGGGAGGCGACGTCGACGTCGACCCCTCAGAAGCTACGCCGCCACGATTCGCTCGACATGGAATCCGCCCAAGTTGGCGGCCACCACGGCCATGGCGCCAAGGTACGTACGTGTGTAAACTCTTTTTTAACTACGTGCGTTTTTTATTTAAACTCTCTCGTTTCGTATAGGTAATGAGCTGGGCGGTGATAATGCATCTGGCGTTCCAGAGCATTGGGGTGGTGTACGGGGACATCGGGACGTCGCCTCTGTACGTGTACGCGAGCACCTTCACCGACGGGATCAAGCACCAAGACGACATCCTCGGCGTCCTCTCCCTCATCTTCTACACCTTCACCCTCCTCCCCATCATCAAATACGTCTTCATCGTCCTACGCGCTAATGACAATGGCAACGGTATGTGTGAAATTGTTAATTAGTCCGGCCTACACTATATGTTGTTTTTCCCTTGATTAATTACTTAAGTTGCTTATTAGATCGAGAGAGGTCAACTCTATTCCGTGTGAAGTGGTTAAAGCGTTTCGCTTGTTCTTATCTAGAAATCTTGATATTTGATGTATATGGTTGTAGAATTAAGATCCTATAGAACCTCTCTCTCTTTATACCAAGATGTTAGATCTATTTTTGGGGATTATACTAACTAAGGCTTTGTTTTTTACTACATATAGTTAACTGTTGTGGTGACCCAAAAAAAATCCTAATTTTGCTACTTAAAACATGTGTACTAATAATAGACGCGTTTTGTTTGTTATGATTTAGAATCTTGATATTTGGACGTATGTATGCTCACCTTTTTGTCTTGGTTCAGTTACGTATCCAACTTAAAGTCTGTATCCATAGAATCTTTGTTAAACATTACGGAGTATCAACAAAAAGCAAACCCTAACTTTGCTACTTAAACATGATATTTTGGTGGTGTGACTTACACTAGTTAATTGGAGAAGTGTTTCTACCAAAAAAAAAAAAAGTTAATTGAGAAGTGGAAAAGTAATTTCTTTGTTTTGGTCAATAGAAGAGTGGAAAATTAATGAAAACAAGTTGCTAATAATGTTGTTTTGTTTTTAGTAATCAAATATTTTAGTTTATCCCGAGCGTCAATCATTTGACTTTTTTCACAGTAAAATCACATGAATATCGAATAAGAATATACTCATAAAATATGCACTCACTTACTCAAATTTGACGCCTAGTCCCACCCTAATCAGCAAGATCACAATCATAACCTAGGATTAATTGAAGTCAACTGTTTTGTTAATCTTAGTTGTAACTTAATCATGTTAAAAATGATCAGGCGGGACGTTTGCTCTGTACTCGCTGCTGTGCCGGCACGTGAAGGTGGGGCTGCTGCCGAGCACGCAGGCGGAGGATCAACAGGTCTCGACCTACAACCTGCAGCTCCCCAAGAAGCGGCTCTACTGGTCGCACCGCCTCAAGTCGGCCCTCGAGTCCAGCCGCTCCTCCAAGTTCGTCCTCCTCCTCATCACCATGTTCTCCACCTCCTTGGTCATCGGCGACGGCATCCTCACTCCTAGCATCTCCGTCTTGTCCGCCGTAGGGGGCATCACCTTAGCCACCCCTGCCATGACCGAGGGTACGCCTACACATGCAAAATGCACTCTCACGTACTTGCATAATTGCGTTGCTCTACGTCAATGTATATGATTTGTATCGTGATCTCTTTTGATTGTTGTGCCGTGGCGCAGACAGAGTCGTGTGGATCACCGTCGCCATCCTTGTTTTGCTGTTCTCGTCCCAGAGGTTCGGCACTGACAAAGTCGGCTACAGTTTCGCCCCCATCGTCTGCGTCTGGTTCTCCTTCAACGCGGGGATCGGGCTCTACAACTTCATCAAGTACGATCCGACCGTCATCAAGGCCCTCAACCCGGCCTACATTGTCAAGTACTTTGGTAGGAACGGCCGAGACGCTTGGATTTCCCTTGGAGGAGTCGTCCTCTGCATCACCGGTTCGCGGCCCCTTCATGAACCATCTTATAGTTATACACTACGTGTGATTTGATTTTGAAAAGCATGTTGTTACTCACACCTCAGCTTCTGCATTGCAGGAACTGAAGCCCTCTTCGCTGATCTTGCGCATTTCACCGTCCGATCCATACAGATCAGCATATGCTCTGTGGTGTACCCTGCTCTCATGATCACCTACGCCGGCCAGGCTTCTTATCTCAGGCAATTCCCGGAAAACGTATCCCAGACGTTCTACAAGGCTATACCCGGTCCTATGTACTGGCCAATGTTCGTGGTGGCTGTTATGGCCTCCATCATAGCGAGTCAAGCCATGATCTCCGGCACATTCTCCATCATCCAACAGTCCCTCTCCCTCGGTTGCTTCCCTCGTGTCACCGTCGTCCACACTTCAGCCAAGTATGAAGGCCAAGTCTACATCCCGGAGCTCAACTACTTCCTCATGATCGCGTGCTGCTGTGTCACCCTTGCCTTCAGGACCACCGAGAAGATTGGACACGCATACGGTAACTATCCAACCAATTGTTGCACTAACACACGCACAATGTTTAGTTTTATGATCCATTTACATGGTATGATTTTGTATAGGTATCGCGGTGGTGTTTGCCGAGGTGATCACCTCATGTTACATGGTGTTAGTGATGATCCTGATATGGAAGAAGCACCTCGGCTTCGTAGTCGCCTACGTTGGAATCATCTTATCAGTAGAGCTCATGTACTTGAGTTCGGTGCTCTTCAAGTTCAACCAAGGCGGATACCTGCCCTTCGCATTGGCCTGCTTCTTCATGTTTATCATGACCGTTTGGAACTACGTGTATCGACATAGGTACTACTACGAGATGAACAACAAAGTCTCCCCTGACCAACTCAAGGAGCTCACTTCACGCCCCTCGGTCAGTCAGATCCAAGGCATGGCCATCTTCTATTCAGAGTTGGCCCACGGGATCCCTCCCATCTTTGAGCACTACTCTGCCAACATCCCCGCTCTCCACTCGGTCCTGGTCTTCGTCTCCTTCAAGTCGCTCCCCATCAGCAAGGTTCCTCCCGAGGAGCGGTTCTTGTTCCGCCGGGTGCAGTCCAAGGAGGGCTACTCTGTGTTCCGTTGTGTGGTGAGGTACGGCTACACCGACCTTCGGGACCAGCAGGAGCCGTTCGAGCAAGTTCTCGTGTCCCGAATCAAGGATTTTGTGGCGGACGAGTCGTTTGTGAGAATGGTCAAGCAAGCCCGGAAGAGCAATGGGAGCAATGGCGTGGAGGAGTCAGGAGATAGCATTGTGAGTGCAGGCGGTGAGGCCGAGGAGATTCAGAGGGCGGAGGTGGCAGAAGAGAGGAGGAAGAGAGAGGTCGAGGCTGAGGTGGAGGCTGTGGAGAGGGCTAGCAAGGCCGGGATTGTGCACCTCATGGGGGAGAGCGAGGTGATCGCTGCCAAGGGATCCCGAGTGTGGAAGAAGGCTGTTATAGACTACGTCTACCATTTCATGAAGAAGAATCTGAAGCAGAGTGACAAGGTATTGGATGTTCCGAGGAAGAGGCTTCTCAAGGTTGGCATGGTCTACGAGATCTAACCACTGATTTTTGAGTGAAGCTGCATTGGAGGTCCAATGATCGACTCTGGTTTGAAATAGTACTGTTTTGGTGTGCTTTTCTTTTTTCTTCCTTTCTTGTTTCTCTGGTTAAGTTTGTGGTGAAGATATGTACAAAGGAAAACAAAATCAACAAAGTAATTCACCTCTAACTTATTTGCACTGGCATGGCAAAAGAACATATATTGAAGGCCATTTTTATCCCTCGAACTTAGTTTATATTAGCATACTCGGCTTCCAATAACGAAAACATATACAAAACGAACTTAGTTTATATTAGCATCATGCTATATAAATTACAAAGCTATTTGTTTCCTTAGATTAAGGGCAGGATCATTATAACAAATTAACACATACTTGGACTAAATTCGCTTCTTTTTTTAGTAATTGGAAACCACACGGTCCCTAAATCAGGCCCACACAATCCCCGGTTTATAACAAAAATACTCTAAAATTCACCATCAGTATTCAGTAAGGCCTGATAGTTGACACTAACATCTATGATCAAAAAGACATTTTCTTGATTCACATATGCCAGTCTTGACAAATAGCAAGTCTACCTTTAAATCGACCTCCTAAAAAATGCATACAGCTGCAAATAGAATACATGTATAGACTAGCTTATTTCTCACTAGCTTCTGTTTATTGAGTATACTGTCATCCCTACCTCTCATTATTCGGGTTATGGCAAGTTTCGTATAAATCTTCAAAACAAAACACATAAGACATACAGGTGGAAGTGTGGCAGAATCACTTCCCTTTTAGTAGTTCCTTTGGATTTCGCTGATATTATGAAGGGAACTTGTGATTAAACTTTGAAAGCCTAAGCTGAATGCTGACTTCAATGACACTAGAGATCATCTTCAGAATATCTTCCCTTGCTGCTTCGGCCATTTGCATAGCATCTCTGCGAAACATTGACAAGAAAGCCTTTTTCAAAAACATTGTTATAAATAAATGAGAATGGTTGCTTTGCCAGGGAAAATAACTGCTAAGGCTTACTGTATCATGGCATCAGGAGGCATGGAAACCTCAACTTCCAGTAAAATCTTTCCCTGCAACACATGGCGGGTTATGTGCTCCACAGCGACTTTCTGAAGCAGAAGAAGAAATCGAGTTACTCCATGCGGGTGGATAGAAAGATAAAGGCAGAGAAAACATGTACTCATATCTCAATGGTGGTTACAAGTTCTTTAAACCCAAATGATCAGCACACACTTAAATATTACCTCTCTGAACTTTGACATGAAGATCTTAGTGACAGTGTCATCTAAATCTCTATGCTCTGTGGAAGATTCGACATCCACATAAGGCTGATGTTCTCCATCCCATTCTTCCTGATGATGAGCAACATCTGGGAGAACTTCAGAAATTGCAGGATCTGCAAGGTTTCACCATGAGATTGAGCTCAGACAAGGCATCTATAATCACAGTTTTCAGGGATCTTTACCAAAATTAACACCTCTCACTATGCATAATTTCTCTAAAAAGTAGGTAGCTGAGGTCAAAGGAATTTTCAAGCAAGCTCATACATCAATACAGTTCTATCAAGCACATAAGTAATAGATAAACTATTATCAGTTGTCTACACGCTTTCAAGTTTTTGAAATGAACAATTAGTGTAGCAGCTCGGGTTCACTTTTTTTTTCCAATCCATAAGAAGAGTGCAATATAGGTTTACCTATATGTATGAAAACTTCAGACACCTCAGGATGAGATTCATGAAGATGACGTCGAACAGTTTCACCCACATGGTGAGCATCACTGACACTAGTGAAGGGATCAACCTGCAAGATGAAGGTCACTGGCTCACTGATTCCTAGTTGAGGAGCCGCAATAACATTGTAATCAGTAATATAGAAAAGATGCATCTTCTAATTCAACAAGTAATCACAAGAGGTCCAAATTAAGAACAAACCTCTATGTGTACATCAAGGTACAAAAAAGAGCCTGCCCTCCTTCCCCTCAACCGGTGACAACCCTAGAAGAAGATGACATTATGACTTAACATCAGAACAAAGAGAAAACATATATTAAAGAGAAGAACCTTTTACAGAAATGTCAGAAAGCATGATGGGGATGGTCCTGACACAGAAAGCATAATAAATGCCTTCTATCTCTCAAAATCAGAGTTCATAAACTCACTAAGCTTTATGAGGACGCAGGAAACACATCAATCCAAGTGAAGCAAATTAAAATTAATAGATATCAAAAAACTGCAGCAGGGAAATTTTTGAAAATCACCTTGACTCCCTCAACCTTGAGTATGGTTTGTTTATGAGGCTCCAATTCTTGCTGTGAAATTGCTGCATCAACCAGCTCCAGGATACTGAAACCATAATCCAAAAAATTGGGAAAAATTATCATATCAGAGCATATTGGACTAAACCTCCTGTCTGAGATAACAACTCAATAATAGCTATCATTTAGGGAAAAGTCATAATTTTCCTTCAGCTAATAATTTTGACAAATTAAAATAGTCAAAAGTCATAAGAAGGCTTGTATCAGTAGATTATCCAAATTAGTTTTTCCACTGCTGAATAACTACGGATATATGTACATCCCTATGCAGATTTTTTTATCTTTTAACAAATTGGAAAAGGTGGGCATCCTTAAGTGCAAGGAATCAACTCATTCAACATTTACTCATAGGCTTTCTTCATTTTATTCGTTTACTAAGTAGTTCTTCAAAAGTGCTCAAAAAAAAAAGTTACTTCTTCAAACACCAGCAATTTTGAACTGTAACCATAGTATAGGATTTGGAGGGTGACAACTGATCGTGTCATAATAGCAAGAATATAAGAAAAACAACGCAGGGACTACCTCTGATAGCCAGATTCTAGCCCTACTTTCATGATCATGCCAGACACAACTAACCCAGCTATAGGATCCAGAACCCTGACACCAAGAATTGAGCCTCCTGCAATTAGGAAAACAATCAGCAACAGCTACTATCTATTTATAGGATAATTAAGACTAATATTTCCTTAACTCCCAGAGGTAAAATTATAAAAAGCAATGCTATAAATGACCATTTCATCTCAGCTTGATGGATACTGGAATGCTCATCATGTTGATCCTTGGTTAATTTCTAAATTGTTTTGAATGAGATTTCATCTAATTTTTTCTTCTTTTTTTAAAAGACTAAAATGTGATATTTACTTCAACATCTATATCATTAATCCTCCTCAACACCTTCCCTTATTGTTCATCTCAGTAAATTTTAGTTCTACCATGTATCTCTCGATTGCCTTTCCACCTTGTCCCATTCCAACTTCAATCCTTTTCCACTACAAACCATTCTCATTATCTTCTTCAGAATTTCTCATGCATAAATGATCCTAAGCAAGAAGCACAAGTAATCCTAGATGTTAGATTAAAAGGTTGGAAGACAAATACTCGCCTACACCAACTAGTGCAACTAAAGATGAAACAGCATCTGCACGATGATGCCATGCATTTGCTTTCATCAGCCCACTGCCTTCTTTTTCCCCAGCTATTTTTGTTACCCAGAACAACCTGCAGATGAAGAAAACCTGCTAATTTAAACAATACTCAGAGCCAGCAAAAGTGTCAATTTGTCAAGACCTAACACGAGAAGGTTATATTATAATCCCTCTGAAAAGCACAGAAATGGAAAGAAAAATTAAGTCAAAATAGCAGAAAAAATAATAGTTATGAAATAATACCCCTCCTTTATGGCTATTGATAGAATGGTCACGTTCAAAGCTAGGATTGGGTGCTCCATGTCTATTTTGTGATGATCATGTGCCAGTGAGTGAACAGCTTCAGGTGCAGCATTAAGTACACCCTGTATGATGACAAACAAAATCAAAACTGATGAATAAGTGGAAGAAAATGAAAAAGTATAACATACAAAAGACAGACTCCCATACTCAGGGAACTCCAAATAAGTACGGAAATTCAAATATGTACATATCTATATTGTTTGAATGTAAAAGAAAATTTACTTATGCACTTCTGATATATAAAAGCAGAAGCAAAACACTAATTATGCAGGTACTATGCAAAAATAGCCATCACTGAGATAATAGAAAGAGTATCAACCAGATGTACCATTATTTTGTGGAGATATATACAATGTATCTCAAATTTTTAAGCTCAAATTATAAAAATCAATTTCCTAACAGAATAGAGAACGAGCATATGTTCATACCATCAGGACATCTACTGCATGCCATCCAATACCTCCAGCCGTTGCAACAAGCATGCCGGAAATTCCCAAAGCTCCTAGAGTCTCAAATTTACCATGTCCTGTGATTTTGCGATGACAATTCAACATGCCAAATCAACAAGTAGTATGTACATATTTAGGTAAGTGCAAGTGTAGTAAAATAATAACCATATGGATGTTCTTTGTCTTTAGGAACCCTTGCAGCCTTAAATGAGACCAAGGCAATACCACTAAGAACCTGCAAGTGGAAAAATATACAGACATGAAATTAAAATATCAAGGATGTAAATGTAACTTCCTAGCAAAGAACACAAGAAATTCCAATGTCGTAATTGTTCTGTGTATCACATCACAGCTTAAATGTTAGAAAAACATCAAGGTATTGATCCCTAGGGAGGCTCCAGAAGGTTCCCCTTCAGACTATGAATCAAAGACACTCACACACTCAAGTAACTCGAGCTATTATTATCTAGATATAATGGATTTTTGGCAAAATATAAATCAATGGTCAGCATTTATAATTACAAGTTAGGAAGAGAAGTATCTGTATCAATACATTTGATTGCACTGCAAATAGGTAAAGAAGGATGCTAAGGGAAACCCCCAAAGTAACTTGGGATCAAGGTTTCATTAATTTAGCCAAAGAACAGCTCTTGGGCGCCACTACCACATTGCATTTGCGGTACTAACACCATGTTCGTGTGTACTACAGGATTATCATATAGACATATACCACACTTATAAGGATATTCAAAACTCCAAACTCACTAAGTGCAATTTGGAAAGATCAAAATGCAGCTCAAAGCAAGACCTCAGCTAAACTCTACAAATAAACAACAACACTCAAACCAGATTAGCACCAGACATAAACCTCATATCTGTTTTTGAGATGTACTTAGTACACAATCATTGCATATTTTAATAATGTAGTACAACCAAAAATGACATCCTTTGAATACACATACCCTGCTCAATTTCAATTTCCAGAGACTGAATTACACCTTTTTCCAAGTTCCAAGTTCCAATTTCCAGAAACGATTACACCTTTTTCCAAGTTCCAATTTCCAGAAACGAAAAGATGATCAAGAGAAAGAAGGAAGGAACTGAGGAAGCTTAAAACGCACCACATCGGAGAGAGAATGAGCAGCGTCGGCGATGATGGCAGTGCTGCCCGACAGATAACCAGTGAGGGCCTTTCCGACGGACAATCCGATGTCGGCGGCGAGGCCAAGCCGGAATATATTCTCGCTATGCTTGCTGGATTCCAGTTCCGGACCGCTGTGTTTGTGGACGGCGCCACCGTGAGAATGCCCAAAATGCCACCGCCGGAAGACTCGGGTGCTATTGTTGTTGGCGGTGGGGGTCGGAATTTCGAGCAATTTGGTGGCCGTTGATTGAAGCGGTAGAGGGTTTAAGATCGAATTTCGCCGGGATTGCACAGAAATTCTGGAGAGGGTCGATTTGTAGATGGGAGTCAGATGCTTGAATTTGAATCCCATCCTTCGACTATAAGAAGATATTGGATCGTTATTAGAAGATTTGAAAACTAGAAGGTTGATGGGTCAATTTCAATTTGTGTGAATCAATTTTATTATACCAATATACCATGCTTCATGGAGCATGAGAAATGCTGCAATGCGACGACCTTACGACAACACTAACGCCGGGTAACGAATAAGTATCGGATACTTATTCCATGACTATAGGCTCACAAATGTTCTTTTTCTTGTTCAGATAAACATTTTGAAAAATCTGTCGTAGAAACTCATGTATTTTTTAGGAAATAAAAATTCACTACATCATACAAGTCGTCAATCCGCATTCCGCACTCAGCGGGCATCAGCTCACTGATTGAGCACGTTCGAGTTTAACCAATTCTCATCCCTTAAATATACTTAAGAGAATTTGACTATCATGATCCATGACCCATCATGAAGCATGACCCCGATTAGATCTAAAACTTATTTTAGTGTATATATTCCTCTCGTCCATACATTTGACTTGATGTATAAGGTTGAGTAGTATCGGTTCAGAACCAAACCAAAAACCAAAATATACATCACTTTATTGACTTTTAAAAAATGACTCTTGAGGATCAAGGGTATATTACACGAACTAAAGAATTTCTTTTTACTCAACAAAAAAATATATGTGCCTTCTTTTTTAGGGTAATAGTTATCACGAACCTAAATATGTCAAAGGATATGCTACCTAATGATTTTGTATAAATTTTTACGAATTCACAAAAATCCACCAAACAAAATATAGAAATTTAACCGATTGTTTTTTTCTCAAATCCTTACTTACAAAATATATTTGCGTATTTAAGTAAAGAAACACAAATGGCCGGCCCAGCCCATTTGATAGCGGTAGAGATTTGACGGCCCAGCACAGTGACCCTCTCTTTCACTTTTTGCTTCATCTGCTCTTCCTTGAGTTCGAGTTCGCGTTCGAGTTCTCTCTTTCAATTCATTGCGCTCTCAGACACAAGTTTCCTTCGACTATTCACGGGTAAAGCTCTCGTAAACCCTCGCCCAAACCCTAACTTGAAGTTGGTTTCCTTTCTTTCTTTTCTCTTGTTTAGTTCATCTCGAAGCTCTTACTCAGATTTCCTTGGTACTCACTCTCCGTCTGTTTGCTTTTGCTATCAGGCGTATTGAGTTTGCTGCTAGGGCACTTTCTAACCGGACTAAAGAGACATGAGGTAATTTTGTCTTCTGTTCCTTCTTTTCGCCTGCGATTTTTCTGTAAGATGACTATTCTTGATGTCCATAGGTAATATGTGCTCAAATTTCAAGCACTAATTAGACTTTGAGCTGGTGGATTTCGGCATTTATGGGGTTATGGCTAAGATTTCGGCAGGTTTCGTAGTTTAGTATATCTAGTGCATCATATCGATACTTAGCAGGCTTTTCCCTTCGGATCTGTCTCGTTATTTTCACTTTCACGGCGAACCCTAGCTGCAGATTCATTTTCCCCTTACAGTCTTTAGTTTGTATCAGCTGGTGTCTCATTCATTTTTCTTTTTTATTACGAGTTGGACAAAGAATCTAGAGCTTTGGCTCCAAGTTGATGGTTATGTAGATTGATATGGGTGTGGATCTGATAGATTGAAATAGTTTATTGCAGCTCTTACAGAATGAATGAGAACATTAGTGAATATAGGGTCCATTTAGCTGCTGAGCCGACATTTGCCTGATGCTTTCCACAATTGACGGCTCTCTAATATGTTGCTAAGCCTAGACTTTGAAGTGTGTAGGGATATGATAATGATAGTCATACTTGCCTTTGTTGTTTTTATCAGTTATTTGCTGTTAAGTACTAACTCTTTTCTTTCGTTTCATGCTTCTTTCTTGGGTGATGTTACTTCCAGCCGACCAATGGAAGAAGATGCTCCAGTAAGTTCACCCATATATGATATATGCAACTTTTTCCTGATTTTCTTTTGCTTCTGTGTATTGTGCTATGCTCTGGGCTCTCTTCTGTCAGCTGTACTGAGCTTTTTCTTATATGCTATGTGTTAAGTTGAGATAGGTTAATTATTAGTTTGCTTTCGTGATCAACTTTCTGAGACTACTTTGATTGCTTATGAAGTTAGATACATAAGACTAGAATCTTGCTAGTTTTATACTTCAATAAGTATCATTCAAATTTGATTTTGTTTACCTGTTTTTCCATTTGCATAGAAACCCTGCTGTACTAAACATGTGAGAGTGTGGATGCACACAAATACATCCCACTATTTGGATGGCTGCTTGTGATTTTTAAGTTTTTATAGTTGATTCTGAAAATCTATTGTGGAATTCGTAGTGTCTTGCTCTGCTGAACTGTTTAGTACATTGGTAGGTTTTTCATGTGTAAACTGTATACTTGGCTTTATTTGGAATTTTAATGTTCCATTTTCTGCTGCTACTTGCAGTTTTTTCTGTCTTCATTTTCTGTCTAGCATATCATAGATTGTGATTCTAATCACACAGAATCTTACTTGTTAGGTCAAGAATGAGGAGGAAGAGTTCAACACTGGGCCTCTCTCTGTCCTTATGATGAGCGTCAAGAACAACACTCAGGTATATAGTGTCCTCTGGCTCCTCTTATTTATGTACTTGGGCAAAAGGGAGTAATGGAAAATGGTTGAAGAGTATAGCCTCCTGGAAAAATCAATTACGGCACTTGAATATATGCTCTATAATCTTCATAATGAGCTTGCTCATTTCTTCTGATTGTCACAGGTACTCATCAACTGCAGAAACAACAGAAAGCTCCTGGGCCGTGTTAGAGCTTTTGACCGACACTGCAACATGGTTCTTGAAAATGTCAGGGAGATGTGGACTGAGGTATAAGTTACTAGGCAATCCTTGTTTTTATTTATTTATGACCCATACTTCATTCAAGATATTGTCACTTTTTTTTTTATCATTAAACATATTGAAGACCACCAATACTTTACTATTAAATCTTTCGTATTAGGGTTAATTAGATAAGCTTTTATCTTTTCCTTTATAAGGATTGCATCTGCATCAGTGCATCATTGTTATTGCTAATTGAGCATGGGGGATTATTTCGGGCAGGTTCCTAAGACTGGTAAAGGAAAGAAGAAGGCCCTGCCAGTGAACAAGGACCGTTTCATCAGTAAGATGTTTCTCAGGGGAGATTCAGTAATCATTGTGCTCAGGAATCCGAAATAAGATGTGTGATACCGTGACAAGTTTTATGGCCTGAAGTTTTTGGATGGTTGAGATTGTTTTTTCATTTTACTGCTTATGTGCTGATGCCCCACACTATTACGAAGTGTTAATGAAGATGTTTTCCATTTGACTGCTTATGTACTGATATCCCAGTATTATGAAGTGCTAATGAAGATGTCCAACCTCCGACGACAAGTCTATTAGACTGTTAACCCGTTTCGCATCCGCAGTCCTTATTTCTATTCTCATAGTTGATGTTGTTTTGACTAGACCCAGAATCTAAAACTTCTATGTATGTAATTGCATTTTAGCTACTGTTTATCCATAATGGACCCGGACTTTGGTTGGTATCTCATAAGCATTTTCAAGGAACAATCTAAGAATAGATCCGAACTTGTAATCGATAATCAATCGAAGTATTAAATGTGTATCAGTGTATGTGACGATAAATGCAAAAAACAAATCTACTGTCGATTCGGTTCCAACTGAAAAGGAAAGAAGCTGTTGTGACAACGCTGATCTTTGCTTGAATGGATCCGTTGGCAAGCTCAAAAATACGCTAGATGATTTGTCTTGAGATTGTTTCGCAACTTCGATAGTTCAATCCTAATACATCTTTTTAATTTGATCCAATTTTAGTGCAGCCGTTGTTTGTGTCCTATAAAAGCAAGTTTTCCAAGTCCGAAGCTATAGGAAAACGCTTACATATTTCATCTTTTTTTTTCACTTCAGAAAAGGCCAATATACCCGACAAGAAGAGAGTCAAGATCCGTTGTCTGAAAATTCAGAAACGAAACAAGTTGGAGCTCACCTTAACCAACTTACTATTGTAATTGACATTATAACGAAACAAGAAACGGTGATTATAATAGTCGTCTTTCAAGTATCATGCTGTACAGGAAAGAATTCAGAACCTGAAAGTACAAACAATGTAGCATAAACTGAAAATACAGTTTTATCAGTTTTTATATTGGTTGCTGCAATCACCTATACCATCTGCAAACAGGGATAGAATAATATCAGATGCAATTAGTCAAACAGAGTCTGGTGAACCCTTTCACTAACTAAGAAGCTACAGACATTACCCCGCAGAAATTTACCCTTGAAAATCTCTATACAACAAGAGCTTTGGTCAGTTATTAACAAGTTCACTTACTGCATCCTGCAAATACCAGAAAAAGGCAATCAGCATAATCAAGCAATTACCGAGGATAATCTCATGATTTAAGATTTGCTCACACAGTAGAGAGCTTGTTTGATGAGCTGAGACCTTTCATTTACTGACAAAGACATCTTCCCCAAAACCTTCAGCTGCAAGCCTGCAACACACAAAGAGGAATATAAATGTTTGGAAACATTAATAAACAAAAGAGTTAAGAACTCTATACTCATCTGCATATGAATTTTATTACATAAAGACAGTACCTGAATTTTGAAATGCTGTCATTTCAATTTGAACCTCTGTTTAGTGCTCTCTGAATAGATGACACATTCACTATCATGAGAAAACCTATGCTATATAGTACATACACTTCTCAGAAACTATGAGGCATAACTTGTTCTCTATGCATAACATTTTATTAATTGTCACAATCACACTCGTTCTGTTTTTTCTAGAGAACCAACAAATCATAGCATTGATTGACTGCCCCTCTGTATGTACATGTACTATTTAGGGGCATAAAAAGCCGAACAGAACATTTCCGGAAACCCCTTATCAAGACTGGTCCGATTACCAGTGCCCATATACCAAGGTATCACAGGAAAGCAGATTCTAGCATCAGCAACTCCTTAAACTGATGCAAAGTGGAAAATACTATTTGCCTTTGC
This sequence comes from Polygonum maritimum, assembly GCA_963924305.1. Lineage (NCBI taxonomy): Eukaryota > Viridiplantae > Streptophyta > Magnoliopsida > Caryophyllales > Polygonaceae > Polygonum > Polygonum maritimum. The sequence goes on along the minus strand of OZ002728.1, from coordinate 4,452,700 downwards.
ACTCTTCTGAGCTTCCTACTGCTTAATGGCCTCCACTGCAAGCCGTACTAAACGCAAAAATCCATCAACATCATGGAAGTTAAAATTTACGACCCTCTTGACCAAAGCAATTCCTTCATTGGAACAAGCTTGCTGCATGTCTGCCTGAGCTGCTGCAAAAGCCCCTTGTGTTCTTCTTGAGGCTTCCATTGCAGAATTGACATCCTTCATCTGCAGCACATTGCACTAAAATTACACATCTAGAGAGACATGTTCAGCCATGATGATTGGCAAGGTAATAAGAATATACCATACTGGAATCTTAATACTGTATTCTAAATGCAGGGCTAGTTGAACTGTTTTAGATGAATATAACATGCTTGTTAATCCCCAACTATATGCTACTTTACTGCAGCTACTGCTTTCATTTTCTTTTGATGTTTTATCCCTTTTTTTACCCTGTTTGATTCAAGTTTTTTACTTTACTTTATAACCCAGTAGAGTTCCCCTTCCGGGGAATCTGGGGGTCAGGATGGGGGCACCCCTGGCTTACGCAAAGGGGGTGCGCCCGAAAGACCCAAAGAAAGAAAAGAAAACTGAAACTGAAACTCAGTTATGTGCCAATCATAACTGAATTTAGTTAAAATGCACCAAAATTGATGTAGGGGTCATATCCAACTCAAAGGCACTATAACAGCCAAAGAGCATGAGGATTAGGCCCCAAAAATGAGTTGTTGGAGCAGGTTATTGGTAATACGCAGTGACCTGCCTTCTGATTCTGAAAAAGAACATAGGAGAGTAGTGATTCACAACAATGCCACAAAAAAGTTATAACAATGAGTTGTTGATATGTAATCTTTACCCAAGTCCCCATAAGTTGATAGGCAGCAAACATTTTTTTCTGATTTTCCGTCCACGTTACCTCCATCAATAAGAAGTTTCCAAAATATTCAATTCCCAGCTGCATAAAATTTCACTTACATATTTCATCAGCCTCTCAAAGTTTGGGCGATTGCTAGCAGAAATCACGTGATTCCCAGCTGGTTGCGGAGAGTTTCCATACCTAGCTTGAGCAGCCTTTTCTGCTGTTGCAAGATTACTTGCATTATCTAGGTCAGAGGCAGATGAAGAAGGTGATTCTCCTGGAAAGAAGGACCATCTCAAAACATTGAGGCAATTTTGTGTTTCACATCACTAACAATAATCAAGACGGAAGAAAATGTATTTATTGCTTGAAACAGCTATAATGATCAGCCATTCCTAATGAAAAGTGAAAATAGCTTCAGAAAAGGGACTAGTTGCTTTTTCCCAGAAATATTGCAAAAGAGCGACGACAGGATTGATAGTTTGATACTGTTGACTACCATTCGGTACTGAAACTCTTGTCTAGGTTACATACTACTGTTCTTATTCCGAAAGAATTAAAATAAGATCTAACAATGTGAGCATCTAATAAAAGAACAACCTTTAATATGCCAAGTGATTTCAGGCTTCAGATATTCAAGACAGAATAAAAGGGAAAGATCAAGCATTGCTCTCATTGCATTTTTTGTGAACAGTGATTTGCAAATTTATAAATATCCACTTTATACAAAAAGGCTTGTTTCCAAAACTGCCTATACAGCCTCTATTAATGTATATTCGGTCAAGATTTACATTGGTATCAATCTCAACTTCATTTGGTGATATACATTTGAAATGATTTAATGTACAACTTCATTAGCTTACCAGGAGGACCCATTTGAAGAGATCTCTGTAACTCATGTCGATCTCTACTAGCAGCAGGATGTGAGGAGTAGATAACCCTCAAGTATGCCACTTCCATACATTTATAAGCTAGAGCAGCACAAGCCTGGTCTTTTGATTTCTCATACTCATGGGCACAAAACCTGTTAATAAAGATAATGTCAGCATGATCATGGTCAATTGGTAATACAAGGTAAATAAGTATTCATCCACAGAAAAAGCACAATATATAGGTTGAATGCAGAGTGGATCATATCAATAAGCAATAAGAACTCAGAATCTATAGCTATCAATCATGCAAGGACATTCCAGATGGTGGCCTTTGGTGGGTGGTATGTATAATGTACCAGCCATTTACCATGTTTTGTGCCTTTATAGTAAAGAGCTAAAGTTAGATGTAGTGCAGGAAAATCCTGATATCTCTTTAAAAATATAAGGTGCGCAGATTCCAAACACCTCCATTTTTGGTGTACCTCTCAAATTCAGTATCCAAAGCACGAACTGTGATATAGAATGATTGACCAGAAATTCAGAAGCAGGTGGTACCTAGAAACATAAATGCAAAAAACTTTTAGCAACTTACTCGCAAAGCTTTGCAGTGCTGCTATATACGTCCATGGATTTGATCACATCCCCACGTTTAGAATTTTCACTGCTACGGGATTCAAGTAAAGAAGCTCCATGGAGAAACTTCAATGCTGCCTGGAAGTAAATCCCTGTACTTTCAGCAGATCCGGAATTCTGCATAGGAACCCAATAGCATAATGAAATCAGAGTAAGATAACAAAGGAGGTTTAAAATGTTGTTCGTCAAGCAAGAGTCGGAATATTTAAAAACCTTTAATCGATCAGCAAGGTGTTTCAAATCCTTGGCTTCTTTAAGAGCATTACTTGCAGCATGATTGTGAGAATCCCTTCTCATTGGACTAGGGGCTTCTCGATCTTTAACTTTATGAACATCCGACAATTGATGCTTAGAAGAAGAAGAATGTACATCTGACTTCTTACTTGACATCTGATCTTTCGAACCCTTGCCACCATCAGGCACATTCACACCTGAAGCACCTACACCATTACCTTGGTAAGGACGTAAAACAGAGTTGGACAAATCGTTTTTATTAGTGGCCTTCTCTTTCCCCCTTTGCAAATCCATTTTCTCATCCTTGTCCTGTTCAAGCGTTTTAGATCTTTTCTCACCATATCCTGTATTTGCCTTTTTCTTAGCAACAGACCCCATTTCGAGGTTAGCATCTGCTTTAACAGCTGAAGCTTCTAGGCCCACAGATTTTAGCTTACTATTCTTCTTACTCTGCTCACCCAACATGACTTCAGAAGATTTTTTCTTACCACCAAAATCCATTTCAATGCTATCAGCATTCCATCCAGGCTTGTCCTGAAACTTGATGTTGATATCCTTCGTTTTGTCTTTAAAGACATGTGCATGATCCTGCAAATCATCATGGGTTCCAGTTATTTTGCAATTGCCCTTGACAGATTCAGATTTAATTTTATGAGTATTGTCCTTGGACTTGGACAGAGAAGGCTCCTTTGCAGATTGCTTTAGAAAAACTCCATTCACGTTACAATGATCCAATGAATCAGCTTGATCACCAGAGTGTTTGATTTGGACTTTGTCAGCTACCAAGAAACCTTCAGTTCCATCTTTCAGACCATGAACAGATTGACGATTGTCGTTCCCACATAAATTATTTCTAGTAGCACCAGATCTTCCACTAACACTATCAGCTTTTGCATCAGCAACTCTTATTGAATTATCCTTGGCCAAAATCCCAATGTTGTGGAAGGTATTCTCCATGCCATTTTTAATCCCTGATGGATTCCTATCTGAATCCCTGAATGGGGATGAAGAAACTGATTCCACAGGTGAACTTTTCACATCCCGTAAGATAGATTTAGATCTCTGAGAACCTGAAACCTTTGAAGAGCTAGATGTAGCAGCAGATCCTACGTCCCTCTTCAAAGCCCTGTGTTCATCCACATCTTTATCTTTTGTACCTCTTGTTTTCTTGACTGCCGTACTGTTTCCTCTACTAGAGCTGGATGCCTTCTTCTCAGATACAGATACCCTAGCCTTCTTCTGTCCAGTTTCTTCATTTTCATCAGATATCTTTCCTGTCAAGCTGCTAGGACTATAAGCATTCTGAGAACTTGTACCTTTTCTCTTCTTCACAGCACCATTGATATCATTATCATTTTTTGCATCCAAAAAATCAGCACTTGGTGATGCTTGTACCTGGAATTTTGATTTCCTCATAGGATGTTGCAAGCTGTCCTCATTGTGACCCTTGGAACTTCGTGAAGAACATTCGCGATTAACAGGTTGATATTTCTGAGATTGACTGATTAACAATTCATTGTTCGAATGAATTAATTTTTCACTGCCTGTATCACGAGTAGAGATGTAACCCTCTTGTTCAACCTTCATTTTCTTGGACGCTCTTGCATGATCATGGTTAGGCTCTATTTCCCCTTCTCGCTTTGAGATCTTTGAGTGACCTGTGCATATAGACAATATGATGTATTCATGATTTTAATATATAAAATGACAACACACCAATTTCGGAAATAATACCTCTGTTAGAGTACTTGTCATGGTGCTTCTTTTTGCTTTTCTTCTTATGCTGATTGGTCTCCAGGAATGAATCAGTAGGAACTCTTGAGCGTGGAGCATGAGGTTCATTCTCTAAATGAGACCTGGCAGCGACAGTTAAGCTACTGTTCTTCAAAGAATGCTTTGAATTTGGCACTTCTTTCAAATCGTGCTTCTTCCCATTAACAGGGAAAATATCTTGGTGACCTTGCTCAGGATGCATAGCATTAGCTACTGTTCCAGGATTGCCTTCAGACAGAATTCCACTAACACCATTTAGATTTTGGGGTTGATAAAGCCTTGCTACTGCTTTTGTTGTCTCCTCTTCTGTTATGCTACAGCTATTCATCCCAGGCCTGAAAGGTTTTCAAAGCTCAAAAAAATTCAATTGAACTAAAAATAAAAAAATGAGAAGGTTGTTCATCTCAGAAAGCATTGAAAGGTATACTAGTTTCAGCAAGACATCCACAGATGATAATATTACTATCTACAAATAGTAAATTTTCAATATCTTACAGCAGAACTTACAGCCAGCTGAGCATGTTACATAGCCATTTCTCAGGAAGACTGTCTCCCTTTGTGTCATATGGAAGGAGCCGCCATTTTAAACATTTATCACACTGTACCCAGTCCTCAACTGGAGCTACAGCAGGAGCCGGTTCGCCAATTAGTGGCACATGTTCAGGAGGAGCAAAATCTGATGTCCTATTGGGATGAACCTTTGGCATAAGTTGCTCATGATCCCCCTTGCTTGCTCTCTCTCTTGTATTGCTTTCACAAGAATTTAAACCTTTCTCACTGACCTTATAGGTTTTCAGCCTGCCGGTAGAAGGTTCATCTGGGGAGTCCATCAAATCATCTCCATCTTCATTCATATCTCCAAAAAAATCCTTGTACTTGTCCTTAAATTTAGTCGAATCTTTTTTCTTGGCGAAACTTCTGATTTCTTCTTTACCTGAATGATTGTCAGCCATATGACTATCTTTGCGTCCTGAAACAACATTCTTAATGCTTCCCTTGGAGATCTCAGCAGACAAGGAACCTGTAGCATGGCTTCCCTTCATTTTCTTTTTCTCCCCCAAGGGTAACTGCTCTCCTCCAGAAGGAAGCTTCATTCCCTCTTGCTCAATGGACATTGATTCTTTTCCATTTTTTCGCTTTTGAGTAACATTAGGCCTAGTGAGTGAACCCTTTATACTCTTCGCACCAAAATCATTTGTGTTGGTATTGGTTGAGGTATTCGTTGCTTGTCCTTTTCTGTCTCCTTTCTTTTGAAAGCTTGGGACATCATTTTGCAAATGTACCTCTTCTTCACGTGCAACATTTACGGCTAAGTTTTCATCTACATTCTGCTTCTTTTTCCAGCCACCGTCACATTTCAAAATGGGCATTACAGGTTCATGTCTCAGTGCATTTGATAGCACGTTTGATTTTTGTTTTGACGTGCCCCTCTTGCCTCCCGATGAACCATGAAAATCTGATAAAAGTGGAAGCTTCAAAGCTTCACTAACCAGCTCCTCACATGCTTCACTATCGAAGTCTGCCTGATTCTTCGATATCAAATTAGAGTCATTTAGGGTTCTCTCACTGTCCTTTTTACGTTTTGAAGGTGCGTGATTTTTTCCTTCTGGTAAGATTTTAGCTGTCATTCCAATGCTTCCAATAACAGAACTGCCCCAGTTGTGCCTTGAGGCAGGTTCAACTGTATTATCTTGTAAAAGCTTTTCTGTCCATTGTGCTAAAGCTTCTGGAAGAGGAGATAACAGTAGATCCCCATAAACAGGAAAGGAAGTCATTATCTGCACAACAAATAAAAAAATTATGATTTCCAACAACATGGAGAACAATTAAGAAAAGTATGATGCAAAAAGAAAAGAATACCAACAACTCACTCGAATAATTTGATCAGGGGACTCGTCTCCTGGAAACTGGAGGCCTTGAGAAAGTCCCTCCCTCCCTATAGGGCTGTCATCAAAGGATGAAGATGGAGATACTAGGCCAAGCTCCTGACAAATTGCTGCATTTTTCTTTCCAGACAAGTTATCTGAACCCACTTTTATACGAACTTTAAGAGTTCTTGGTTCAATGATGTTAGTTGATTTCTCTACAGCTTCAGTTTTAGCAGTCGATTCTTCAATTGAATGCTTTCGAGCCTGTGCAATTTGTCTCACTAGATCATGCCGTGACGGTGCCTTGTAATGTTCTGATGAAGCAGTATGAATGTTAGACGACTCGTGTTTCAAGGAATGACATCCATTGGATGGTGCCAATGAACTATAACTGCCTCCCTGCATAAAATATGGGTAAAGGTACTTAATACAGAACGGAAGTTTTCTAGTTCGATGAGGAAATCCTACTGTTTTCAAGCAAACAAAAAATATTATCGTAGGTACATCAAGAGAATGTGATCAAGCTGAATTTTCAAGCAATACACAATTAAAGAGATAAGTACAGAAATTTAATTCATTGGATCAAAACAGTAATGCATCATGCTACCTCAGCTGATAAACAGGTTGGAGATTTATGAGACTGACTATTTTGAACATTTGCTGGACTCCTTGAACAAGGCCCAACAGGAGAGCGCTGGGTTAAAAATGAACCATATCCACCATATTTTGCTCCTGACAAATTGTACAAAGCAAACATAAAAATCAATTGAGATCATATCACACAGGCGACTACCACTACTGGCCTTACCTAAGTTCTCTGTGAAGACCCCGCCTTCAAAATCCTTCTTGAAATGTCCCAAAACACTCTGAATTTTCTCATCCTTCAAAGCAAAGCACCCACATCATGATCACAACATACAAATAATGTATGTAAAAAGACAAATTTCACGCTCTTCCTGAAAATATATAGAATACTATTCATACACATAGGTATTTATATATGGGAGAAAGCTATTAAGACTATCTTAAGTTTGAAAATTTAATCATATACAAGCGAGTATGTTAATTAGTATTATGCGACTCTGTTCAGACTGTTCATAACATCTATTTTTCAGGTTGCAGTATAAATAACAATTTTAAGCCACTGCCCCCCCCCCCCCCCCCATCTACAGCGACCCAATAATTTATTACAAGAAACTAATGGAAAGTTGATAAGTCAATCTTGAATTTGAAATTATATACAAGCAACTATGTTTACTCAACATTTTGTAGATCTGTTCATAACATCTATTTTAAGGTTGCAATGTAAATATCAAGTTTCTGCCATTTTTTTCCCTATCTACAGTGAATAACCCATTAATTTATTACAAGAAACTAAGGAAAAGCTTACTGCTCAAGATGTCAAGGCTAAAATCATAATACTGTCAAGAAAGTTCAATAAAAGAAAAAGGGGGCCTGTTTATTACGAACCTAGAACTGTCCAATTTATATGATTGGTTACAGATTGTAATTACAGCCTTGGCACTCAATATCGATCCATAGAAAGTCAAGGGTGAGCAAGGGTGAGCAAGAGAGGTGATAGAATGTGGTTCATTTGATTCCTAAAAATTACCCAACAAACTCAATTCCACAAATTATACCAAATGATCTGTTAATGCTATCTCAATCCCATCTTGATTGTCCAAAACTACAGTGCAGACCGGGTGCATACAAAAACACAAAATACTATGTTCTGCGTGCAGCCTACCTTATAGTAGAACTATACAAGTACAGATATGCTGGCAGGACAGCTTCTAATGTTTATGGCATACAGAAAATGTTTGAAATTTTCTATACTCTCTGCTTTGTTTCCTTATGGCTTCCCATGTAACCAATGTTTAGGCCTTTCTGTTATAGAATCCACGATGAAAGGAACCAATATCTCTCTATTTGCTAGTTTTTGAGTATATCCTTCCTCTACATATGAACTATTCAGCTGCTAGAACTGCTCAGTAGACATCTTAACAAGTTCCAATCCGAGAAACAATTGCATTGATGAATCAAAATCACTAGTTTCAGCTATAACCAAGCAAACTCACAAACTTCATTTTCCATATATAAAGACACGTCCTGTATGCCAGTCCAAATTCACCAATTAAACCTAAAAGGCTTGAGTGCTACTGTAATAACGCTAAATCTTAGGGTCCAAAATCAACTGCAGATCAAAATATAACTACTTCTACCTCCTGTAGGTCTCTAGAATATCACAATCAACTTTAAATAACAAGAAGAAGATAAATCACGCATCAACATTGATTAAACTGAGCAATAACGTAAGCAGAATTTGAGCAAGAACCTATCACCTAATAAGCCTTTATCACATAACAATAAATATTGAACTGAATCTTTTCCAAGGAGAAATCAGAAGCCCTACTATGTAAGTCAAATCATCAGGATCAATGTTGACTTCCTCATCATTCTTGTATGAGCAAGCCTCTCCTTCTTCCAGCTCAGTGTCCTCCATTTCCATCTTACTCCCACCGCCTACGCCAAATCCTAACCCTGCCATCTTTCTTCCATCCCTACTCCCTGCAGAAATCATACCCGACCGAACCCCCACCTGAAAACCAATCGACCCCCAAAATTCCTCTCAATCCCGCAAATATCGCCTAATACCAAAAGGAAATCCCCAAATCCACCTCTCCTGTGAAAGAAGCCAATCGGAATTGGTGAAATCAAGCACGAATTGGAACCAATTTTGCGCCCGCAGGAAAGAACAGCTCAGATTCTCTAGAACCGAGTAGAAGAGGAAAAATAAAAAACAAAAGGGGGGGAGGGAGCTCAAAGGATGTAAACGACGGAAGATCCCGTCAATTGCCGGTGTGGAATGACGATGATGATGATAGATTGCTTTGCAGTTTTGAGATCTCCTCTCCAGATCGTTCGTTAAACAACGATTTCAGGAATCGGAAATTGATTTGAGATTTTGAGCAGAAGGGGAAATCACACGGCATTTCTCTTAGGTGCAAAGCAGCCAGGCGCCGTTATTATTTAATTGTATTTAATTCTCTCCTTGCTTTTCTTTTCTGTGTCCTGCCCTGCTGTCTCTTTCGTGCTTCTGTTTTGGGCACTATAGAAATACTTTTAATTCTCTTCGAGTACTTGTAATTTTTTTAACTGGATTGATGATATTATTGACTTAATCCTAACTTGAGATTTGGAGTTATTTCCTTTTTTCTTCGTATTAGGTATTCACAGTTTATTGTATATGTCAGTCACCATTTTTCAATTACACTTTTTATTAAAAAAATACAATTAATCGATCTATATGTCGTAAGTTTAATTCTAAACAATACAATTTTGATAACAATCTTAAATATTTGTATATGTATGTTTAATTGATTATAAAATCTTTAGGATTGAAATCGCTTAAGTAAAAAATGAGAATAAATAAACTCCACTAGATGGGAAGAAATAAAGAATGATGATCGTTTCACTTAATAAAGTGAAACAAAGTAAGGTTGATTTTTTGTCAAATTATTCGCGTATTTTCTAAAAACATACAAATATAAGGTGCATCTAAAATTGTGCATCAAAACTGATTTTGTTCATCAAAATGGGTTGTTTGTTCGTCAAAATCGATTGTTTGTGCATTAAAATAGGAGAATGGGCTTAAAACATATCCAGTCCCCCGAACTTGCGCAAATTTGTCACTTAGACACCTCACCTTTGATTTGGACCTATTGGATACCTAAACTTATATTTTTTGACCTATTGAATACATGTCTGCTGACTTGGACGAAAAAAATTACCAACATGGCGCCACATGTCTGCCACCTCATTACTTCTAATTTAAAAAAAATCAATAAAAAAGAATTGACCCATTTTTCTTTTTCTTTCCCTTCTTTTCTCTCTTTCCCTCACATCTGCTTCTTCTTTCCTGGTTTCCAACAAGTCCCGCCGGATTCGTCGGCTACCAGATTTGCCTCCTCCTCTCCGAACCTTCAAACCTCCTTCGTCGTCGTCGGCTACCAGATTCGCCGGTGCTCCGCCGTCGTTTGACCACCTCCTCCTCTCCGCCGCCACTCCGACGAGTCTTAACCACCTCCGGTTCGTCACCGGCCGGCCACCACGCTCGTCTCGCTCTCCTTCAAACCGAGTCGAAGTGGGAGCCTTTGTCGGGCGGCTCGCCAAGTCGAGCGGGCGGTCGGTGGTGGGTGGGAAGGGCCGGTGAGGTTGAGCGAGAGGGGCAGGCCTTCGTGGCAGATCGGAGGGAGTCCAGATCGGAGGAGACCGGTGGAGGTCGGGCAGTGCTAGAGGGAAGGGGGTCCAGCAGTTCGCCGTTGGCCAGCAAGGGGCGATTCGTGGTCGTTCTAGGTGTGTGGCGGTCGGAAAAGCCGAGGGTGGCCATCGTCGGATAGGGCCGGCGGGACTTGTTGGAAACCAGGAAAGAAGAAGCAGATGTGAGGGAAAGAGAGAAAAGAAGGGAAAGAAAAAGGAAAATGGGTCAATTCTTTTTTATTGATTTTTTTTAAATTAGAAGTAATGAGGTGGTAGACATGTGGCGCCATGTTGGTAATTTTTTTGTCTAAGTCATCAGACATGTGTTCAATAAGTCAAAAAATATAAGTTCAGGTATCCAATAGGTCCAAATCAAAGGTGAGGTGTCTAAGTGACAAATTTACCCTAGGAGAATGTGTATCCAAACTATGTGCATTAATAAACTTTTGTGCAGCATTATCAGTCGTGTGCGCATCAAAATAATTGTTTTATGTACATAAATAAGGTTGAAACATATAAAAAAAGTTCAAACAATGTGCATCAAAAATTCGATGCACAAGCAACAATTTTTGATGCACAATTGATTAGTATTGAACTATTGATGAACAATTCAGTTTGATGCACAATCAACATGGGTCCCTTAGAAATGGATTTGCGAAAAATACGAGAAAAATCGTTTGTGTCGTTTTTACCACTTTCAATGATAGTTTGTGAAGGGAATTGTCAGTGCACGAGGTAACAAGTGCGATGTACGACAAAAAAAGACACACAGGCATGACAATTTTACCCGCACGCGACAGGTAACTGACATAACCAACCCGAAAAAAATGGGTGAAAAACCGACAAAATGCGGGTGGAAACGGTTTTGGGGTGATCGGCATGGTGTCGGGTTCGGGTGACCCCTCTAACCGACCCGACCCGACCCGGCCCGTTCACCCAAACCACTCACCCGATCCGCTCAACCGAATTCTATTATTATAATATTAATATAAATTAGTAGTATTATTATAATATTAATATAAATTAGTAGTTTATATCCCTAAATCCCCTAACATATAAACTTCTAACCCTAAAATTTCTAGACCATATATGGGTTCTTTATTTAGTTTTTCTTATACATAGTTGAAGACATTTCTAGACCACATTTTATAATCTATCTATCTATATATATCTTAATTTTGTCCCCAAATAAGGTCAAATAATTACAGGTGCTTTCAATACTTTACTCCATGTTTGCTTTCTTAGGTGAAATCCTAGTCTCTTCAACTCTCCCTTAGTTAATTCCATTCTTTGTTCAAGAGTCCAATGACATTCCACCCTAATTACAATGATCGAGATTTTGAATATTTTGATCCTAAACAAAGTTTATAAAAAATATAATATTAAATAGGAAATAAAGACATGTAAATTAATATTAATATGAAATAAAGTTTTTTAAGCATGATTATAAGAATTTAAAAAAAACTGACTTTAGTAGATCAAACTTTTTTAAACTTTTCATACACTTAAATTTGTGTCTAAGACTAAGACTTATAATCAGATTTATTAAATTCGTATTTTTATCTTTTTTATATAAACATTGAACTTTTAAAAATATTTTACAAAAATACTAAAAAGAAAATTCGTATGTTTTTTTACGTTTTGGTCTGTCTATGGGATGGGATATGAATGTCATGTACCAAGGTATTATTAAGGATTTCTAATATTTTTCTGGCGTGTTTTCCCCCTGTCCATCGGACGGGACAATGTACATCTAGTTGTATTAATTTAAGTGACTTTTTTCTACTATGTTTATTATAATTTGAGTTTGGTTTATGTAATGTACTTTATAAAAATTATCAATTATGATTTTGTGGTCAATTATACCATTAGAATTTAAAATTTTGAGTATGCTATATAAACCCCGAAAAAAAAACCGACCTACCCCGAAAACCGTCGAATTTCGGGTGGTTCGGGTTCGGGTACAACCGGTCGGATTTTTTAGCGGGTCGGGTAGACGGTTGGTAAAGTTGGGTCGGGTGGTGGAAGTAATCCACCCGTCCCCGACCCGACCCATTGCCCTGCCTAAAGACACATAGACGAGAAAACACAATACATTAATAATTTAAGTGCGGTCTGACCCCCACCCCATAAAAAAACAATATCCTCCTACAAGAATATAATGGATATCAGACTTCACCACCTTCGCCAAAAGTACAAATATTGCGCTCCCTACACTCGAACAAATCTATCCAAAACTTGTCCGCGGCCATGCAGGCATCTACTTGTCATCTCCCAAACAGACGATGAAGCCACATAGTCACCTCCCTAGAGCACCAATGGGTCGGGTCCACGTAGGTGCCTACTCACCGTATTCCGATAAAATAGAGAGACCACGCGGGCACCTCTCTAGAGCACCAATGCGTCATAGCCACACAAGTGTATACTCATTGTCTTCCAAGCAGACCGCAAGACCACGTGGTTACCGCTCTTAAGCACCTTTGGGTAGTGGCCACGTAGGCACCTACTCGCCGTCTTATAAACAGTAGCAAAGTAATGCGACCATCGCTCGAACGAACCAAGGATTGAAGCCCACGTTGGTGTTTGCTATTGTGTCCCATTTCAGAAAAAAAAACAAGAAATTTGCCTCAAAAAATATGTATAAATAGCGAATCAATCCAAGAGGAAAATGAAATGAAAACACTCCGAGCGAAACACTTGTAAGCATCATGTTGAAATAACAAGAAAGAGCGCACACAATACGAAGCAATGTTCCTATAAACACTTGTCCCCCTATTCATCCCATAAAAAAGTTCCGTTATGTAAATATTTGGGTTTGCTACACTTTCTCCATGAAAGTACTTTTTGAGCAAAAGTATATTTTTTGTCTCTCAAAATGCGTGAAGACTAGTTACTTTTTACGGATTTCGACGTAGAAAAAATATACTTTTGCTTAAAAAGAACTTTTAAGGAGAAAGTGTAGCAACGCCAGTGTTGTACATTGAGAATCCCACCTTGACTTCAATAAAACAATTCTTCTTCTCGCTGTCCACAACGATTTGTTTTCGGATTTCAATAGGAATGATCCAGAAATATTCTTATTTTTCATGTCATCTCCTTATAATAGCTGTATTTCTCATATCTTTATATGAAGATCTCATTCTCCTACTATTTCTTTTAAAAGAAAAGTTAGTAATGTTACTTATTTGTAGTGGTAGAGTTGCTCATTCGTTCGCACTCATGCTTTTGTACAAAGGGAACTATTATGATTCAAATAGAATTGAAGTTAATAAATTGAAGAAGACAGAAAGGGTTAATGAAGAAGAGATTTACATAAGAAAGATACTTGAAAGAATATTAGCCAGCAATATTGTTGCACCGTATACATATGCTAGAACAAAATATTTAAGTACGAATCATTCAAACTTTTACCACAGGTCCACAAGTATACCTATGTTAGAAATAACTAGTATCATGTACGGGTAATGTGATTATAAATCCAATTTAATATAAATATGTAATGTTCTCACCAAAAAAAATATATAGATATGTAATGTCAGAGCATCCCCAACAGCTTTTCTATTATAGAGAAAATGAGGTATTTGGGGGATTATAGCTCATTTTTTTACCCCAACAGCTTCTCCATCGCATTCTCCATAATGGAGATGGGAAAAACATATATAGACACCTGAACTTGTTCATTTTAGTCAGTTAAACACCTGACCTTTAAAACGGACCTATTAAACACCTTGACTTATGAAACGACGTTAAACGCACGCGTTGATACGTGTAAATAGAAAAAAAAAATTAAAACACACCTAATGCCACGTGAGATTATCATCTGAAGAAGAACAAGGCAATTTGGCCAGATATGCATCTCGGCCCACACGTCCAGCTGGCTCAGCATTTAAATTACATTAAAAAAAAAATCGTGGCAGATCTACCGTCGTTCGCCGCCCTTACGCAAGGACACCGGCATCTGGGGTGGAGAGGAGAGCGTCGCCGGAGTAGGAGGTAAGGTCGGGGAGTCGGCAGGTGGCGGAGAAAGCGGGAGGAGATCCGGGAAGGTAAGGACGGGAGTTGGGCGGGGGCGGAGGAAGCGGGAGGAGAGTCGGGAAGGGCGGCGGAGGAGGAGGCGAGTGGTGGCGGTGGGACCCGCAGGCGGAGCAGCGGAGGCAGTTGGGGTCGGAGGGGGAGAACAAGGGCGACGGCATGAACTCGCAGCAGCCGTTGAGGGCGTGGCCGCCGATGACAGCAGCGTGGTTCCTAGTGCCGCCTCCATCGCCGCCGTCGCTCCGCCCTCCAGATCCGAGCGTCGCCGTCTCCAGACTCGTCGCGTCCCGTTCCCCGTCGCGATTCCTCCGCTGATGGTTCCAGATCCGGCACCAACCGGCTTCGACGAGTTTACTCCCGTCACAAGGTCAGTTCTAGATCCGGCATCTTCCGCCTCCTCCTCCGCCTGATTGGCCACCAATATCAATCAAAAGCCTGTCCCCGCCCTCGCCGGCGTCGGATCTTCTCAGATCTCGCTTTCTTCGACAAACTTCATCTCCCCAACCCTCTCCCTCCTCTCCCACACTAGGGCTGCCGCCTAAACCATCTCAACCTCTCCGCAACCGTCCCCCGCCGATCCTCCATCGCGTCCGCCTCCGCCTCCCTCGGCGCCAACCCCACCGTCCTCTTCGTTGATAAGCTGGGAGAGGAAGACAAAAAAAATTGTGTTATTATTTTTTTTTGTTTTTCGATTTCCATATCAGCTCAGATTTGGTGTTATTAAATCACCGCTCACTCGCCCATAGTAGCTTATACCACGCGCGCAAGGCCACGTCAGCATTCAGATGTTCAATAGGTAGCTTTTGTCAAGTTAAGGTGTTTTATAGGTCTATTGCACTTCATTCTCTAAATGTAGGGGATTCTCTAAAATTGCACTTCATTCTCCAAACTACATTTATGGTAATTATTCCTTTCTTCAAAATGCATTTATGCTAATAGTAGAAGGTTTATATACATTAAGTGTAAAATTTAAGTTTTCCCTTTAGTGTTAAATATATAATGCAAATTCATCATATATATTATAAAATATATATTTTTAATTATTATAGCTTCTCGTGAATGCATGAACTTTTTGCTCACATAAGTCCTAATTTTATTGAGTCTATGTGTATATATAAATCATAAATATTTTAGTCGATCTGTACCGACCCTAAAACCATTAAATAATAATATATAGTCTTTCCAACACCTAATTATGAATGCACGTATTTTCTTATTTACATCATGATTCTTTAGTATAATTACTTCTTTATTATTATTTAAATAAAAAATTAAATATCTTTAAAGTAAGATTGTATTATATTTTCATTTCTGTCAGTTAAATAAAAATAAAAATTAATAAACATTGAATTCTTCAAAATAGATAAGTGGTTGGACTTAAATAAGAAAGGTTATATTCTGTAAAATGGAGAAGCTGTTGGAGTTGAAGTAGAAAAAATTTGGAGAATATTGTTTTTGCTTCTCCATTTTAGAAAAACTTTTAACACATCTGTTGAGGATGCTCTCAATGATCATGTTAAAATTATAGGATCATATATATTTATGTTCATATTATTATTAGTGTTTTTTACCAATAGTAAATCAACTCATAATATAAATAAGTTGGATTTGTTTAAAAATTACTTTATGATAAATATCACGTTTTATTAAATAGTAATATTTATGGGAAGATTATAACTAATTCTTGGTAAGTGATAATTTATAATTCTCGAGATAATTCATAAATTTTGGTAAATTTTAATCAATTTTTACGGGATAAGATTATATGAGATTCTAACTACCTAATTTGTATAAAGGAGTGCCCGACTGATTATTTTATTATTGAAATGACACGTGGCGCAAATTTTTGTGAAGACATTGTCTCCGCTTCATACTATAGGTAGTATAGATGTGTCTCGTATGTATCATCATGTCATATGATAAATCTACATGTCAACATTTATGAATATAATTAGGAAGAAGTAAAATTGTGTATTGAAATAATTCATGAAAAAAATCAAATGAAAGAATAGTGCAACAACGGTGCAAAAATGGATTAGGGAACTTACCTATCTTTTTCCTTAGAATTAGATTAGGAGATTAGAGAGAATGAAAATTGTAGAACACCTTAATTTTTATATAATATCAGAATGGATGGAGGACCTCTCAAAAGCTGATCCGACCTGAAATTTTTGGGTTTCAACCCGAAAATTTAGACCCGTGACTCGGTTTCAACTCGGTCCGATTAAAACCCGAATCTGTTGGGTTAAACCCGAACCCACTGGGCCGGACCCGATTTTTTATAGTTTAAATTATATTACTATATATAAAATTTATTTTGAAAAGTATGTTATATTTTACTATTAAAATATTGAAAAATAATATTTTATTATTTAAATTTTGGTAAAAAAATTGATAATCTTGACCTGTTCGGTTGATCCGACCCGATCCGAAGACCCGCAATAACCCGACCCAATTTGACCCGTAACCCAATTAACCCAAATCCGAACCCTCCCAACCCAACCCGATTGACAGGTCTAAATGGAGGTGTTAGGCATGAATAAGGATTTATAGATAAATAAGGATTTGTTCGATCACCTAATATAAAGTAATCAACAGTTACGAAATACCCACAAAAAGGGTGGAAAGTGTGTACAATTTTTTTAAAGTAAGGTTTGTATTTTCCGCTATACAGATGTAAGAAGAAAGTTTGACTAACAACTTTTCATTGAACCGTAATAAAACGGGGAAAAAGTATAAAATCACTCCTTATTTTTATTTATTTGTACAAAATCTCCCTTTTATAAAAAGTTTTGTAAAATTCAACCAAAAAAAAAAGTTTTGTAAAAACCACCAATTTTTACAAATTAGTTATATAAAACCACCCTTTATAAAAATTATTACAGAAAACCACCCAATATTACTAATTAGTTGCACAAAACCACCCCTTATTTTTGATTATTTGCAATTAACCACCAAAAATCATACTTTATTAAATTATTCATTAATGTTTTTGCAAAATTTATTTGAGTACATTATAAAAATTCATAAAGATAATGACAAGACCGTTCTCGATAAAAATCCCTAAATTTATTGATGATTGGTAATTGGTTTTAATCTTGTTGTACGTAGTTGATTCCATATTCGATGAAAAGTAATAATACAAGAAATTTAAATTTATTGTTTGATTTATAAAAAGTTTTGTAAAAACCAACCTCTTCCATTTTAAAATATTCAATTGACACATTAGTTGTTCGATTATAAGGTTTATTTTTTTTGTTACTGAATATTTTAATATAAACGTAATCATATTAATACATGTTACTTTCGTATTTTTCTTTTGAGCTTAAAATTATTGATCTAATTCGTCCATAATTGATTTGTTTTTGTTTGAATAAGATTACACCACAATTAATGAAAAGTATTATTAAAAAAGGACATTTTGATTTTTTTTTCTATATTTATTTTATTTAAAATTAATTAGCAATACAAGATGTGGGTTGTTGTTCATAAACATTTGTGACTACAAATGGTGTATGCAAACTTATTTTAATGGGTGGCTTAGTGCAAGTAAATGCAAATAATGCGTGTTTTTTTGCAAAAAAAATATAAAGGGTGGTTTTGTACACACAGGTGTAAATAAAGTGTGGTTTTATGCCTTTTCAAAGTAGTTGTACATTAATTTTTTCCATCAAATTAATAGACTCTATGTTTTGAAAGTACTTTCCCAAATTATGAATAATATAAATTAAGTATAATAAATAAAAATATCTGATTGGATTTGGATGCGATATGTAACGTAATAATTTAAATTAAGTATAGTAAATCAAGAAGATGTGACATAATTTGGATGCAACATGTGAAACAAGACGAAAATGGGTAAATAGGCTATGGGCAAGCAAAAATGGAGTAAATAGGCTACAAGGAAAAAAAATGATGTCCCATAGGCTTTTTTCCAAATTTGCCCCTACCTTTTTTTTAATTTTACAAGATGACGTCATCATATGCCATTGATGACGTCAGCATCCCTTATCACCATCAAGTGTTGACCGACATTGACCAGCGTTGACCGGCGTGGCATTAGTGATGACAAGCGACGTGTCATCAGATGACAAGTTACTTGTCATCAATCCACGTACAAAAAACTTGTCATCAGTGATGACCAGTTTAGATAAAACTCACCATTCACGACCTCAACTTGTCATCTGATGACAAGTTGAGGTAAAACCCATCATTCACGTAAAAACATGTCATCAGTGATGACCAGTTCAAAAGTTGACCTATGTGGGATTTGAACCCACATTATTGTGCATCAAGCACATTGCTCTACCATTTGAGCTAATAGGCCATAATTATAAGTAATATATATACAAATTTAACAATGCAAAATAAAACATGTCATCACCCCAACTCGTAAAACAAACTTGTCATCACCCAAAAGCATATCCAAACCCATAAAATCATCCAAAAAACCTTAAAACAAACCTGTCATCACCCCCAGATCCGTAAAACAACTTGTCATCACCAAAACACATTGAAAACGAACTTGTCATCGCCAAAATCCATAAAAACGAACTTGTCATCACCCAGACCCATAAAAAACACCCTGTCATCACCTAGAACCATAAAATCATCCCAAAACCCTTAAAACAAACTTGTCATCACCCAGATTCGTAAAACAAACTTATAATCATCAAAACACATCAAAACGAACTTGT
The DNA here is from genome assembly GCA_963924305.1 of Polygonum maritimum. Taxonomy (NCBI): domain Eukaryota; kingdom Viridiplantae; phylum Streptophyta; class Magnoliopsida; order Caryophyllales; family Polygonaceae; genus Polygonum; species Polygonum maritimum. Next base: position 4,433,487 of record OZ002728.1, on the reverse strand, counting down.
CATCACCCCAGACCCATAAAATCATCCTAAAAACCTTTAAAATCCTTCAAATCGAACTTGTCATCAGTCAAATCCGTAAAACTAACTTGTCATCACCCAAAATCATCCCAAAAACCTCAAAACAAACTTGTCATCACTCAGATTCGTAAAACAAACTTATAATCACCAAAACACATTAAAAACAAACGTGTCATCGCAACTTGTCATCACTCAGTCATATAAAATCATCCCAAAACCCTTAAAAAAACTTGTCATCAGTCAGATCCGTAGAACAAACTTAAATTGCTTAAAACTCATAAAAAACCATTTGTCATCACCCAAAATCATAAAATCATCCTAAACCCCCAAAAAATGAACTTGTCATCCTAAAAACCCCAAAAGCCAAAAACCCAAAAACCCAACCCTAGAACTAGCTCGTAGGAGCCTAGATCTGGCTCGAACGAGCCCAGATCTAGGTCGTAAGAGCCTAAAACTGGCTCGTAGGAGCCCAGATCTGGCTCGTAGGAGCCTAGATCTGGCTCCAACGAGCCTAGATCTAACTCGTACGATCCTAGATCTGGCTCCAACGAGCCCAAAACTGGCTTCAACGGGCCCAGATCTAGAAGAGAGGGATGAGGGGGAGGAGAGGGAGAGGGCGAACGAACCTGAAATCGACGGCGGAGGCGTAGGTGGTCGGAGAGGGCGGCGGCGAGGAGAGGGAGGGCGGCGAGAGGGAGGACGGATTGGGGTGGGCGGCGAGAGGAAAGAGAGGGAGGGAAGAGAGGAAAGAAAATGGAGTTGAGAGGGAGAGAGGAGAGGGAGAGAGGGATGAGTGCAAAAAAAATGAAGAGGAGAGAGAAAAAGAAGAGAATGGGGGGTTTTATAGAAGAGGAAGAGTATAATTAGCTAATTTATTTTTGGGATAGGTTACCTTCTTTAAATTTGCCCCAAAACAACCCCCCCAACCCCATTTGACCGTGAAACAATAATGAAGCGAGATGATTTGGATACGATATGTGAAATAGAAAAGATGTCACTTAACTTGAATTTACCATGTGGCTTAATTTTCTATTAGTTTAGTAGTATATATAATAGATTAGGGATAGATAGTAGAGAGAAAGTAATAATGGAGTATTTTGTCTATTATCTTGTAATATCCCTCTCTTTTCGTAAGGGTAAAAAGGTAATTTTACCTTTTTTATCGAAAATATTAATAATAAGTTGTTATTAATATATACTAAAAATAATAACCCTTGTTAATAATATAAATCGTTTTGGAATTAATGATTAAATGAATTTTAAGAATAATGTTATGGTAACATAAGTCTTAAGATTATAAAACCATCTTAATAATTATTTAAATTATTATAAGCTTTATTTTATTAAAATGTACAAAATTATGTTCATATATATTTAAGAAAATTCTTATGTGATAAATTATAATATAAGTTTTGTCATAGTGAAGCGTCAATTCTATAAGTAATTATGTCATAAGGACATAATTGCAAATTTTCGGAAATATTGGGCTAATCGTGTAAAACCCAACCTCTTCTTCTCCAAATCAACCCAAATTAAATCCAACCTTCAATTGCCCATATCTCCTTCAATTCTCCACGAAAATGGGTGTCGTAAGTGACATTGGATTCTCCTCTTCGAGTACTTCAATACCCCTCAATTAATTGGAGGAATTAATCATCCAATTATCTAATTAACCTCGCATTCAAGTGTAGTTATCGGTTAGGGTTTATGCATGTGGCTCGATTTCCGGCCAAATTCGATCGATTCAGAAAGGGATAAGAGCGATTCTTGATTCACAAGTGACGTGGGATGATAAGGATTACATTCAATAAGATGAATTCGAGTAAGAGCCGACGTGTATTCGATAGGATCGAATTAAAGACGCCATTATCTAATGCTCTTGGAAAACGGACGAAAAATCGAATATTCGAAGTCGAAATTGCGACTATAAAAGGGGGTTGAAGCATGTATTCAACACACCCACATTCTAGAAGCAAAATCTGTCAAAAACCCGTCACAAAACGCTCTTGAATCGGTCCGAAGTCGCCGGAAAAGCCGAAAACGCTGCTGTCCTCTACTTGCGACGAGCCGACTTCGACGGCCTCGTTCTCCTTATTCCGACCACGAAACGCCGAGCCGTCACCACCATCGTCTTCTTCTCGTTCCCTGGTTTCTGGATCTGAAGTCAACTCGCCGAAAAGCCACCTGAAATTGCCCAGAAATCGCCGGGAAATAAGGTCCCTGCGCTCTGTTTTCTTTCGGTTTTGGGGTGAATTGGTTGGGTATTGCAGCCCGTGAAATCGGTCCGGCCCGACCCGGCCCGATCGACCTGGGTACTTTTCGGTTTTGGTTATGAAAAAAAAAGAAAATTTAATTTATTAAAATTAATTTAACATAGATAATAATTTTTTAAGTAAACTATTATGGAGATTACATAAGCATATATCGTTATACTTAGATTATATGAATATAAAATTATATAGACTTTTTCCATGATAAAAATGAATTTAATTTCATTAGTATTTTTATTAAAAGACTATATGATATGAGGAATTATAAAATTAGAGAATGGGGTTATAATTCCTAAGGTAATACCTATAAATCATGCTTAGAAAACAATGGTAAAATCTATATAGTATATATTATAGTATTTATAGTAACCTTAGAATATTCAAGTATGTAAGGTCTTTAGAATAAATTGAAAAGTGGGCATTTTAGTTTAATGGACATATGTATAAGGTAATTCGAATACATGGATAATATGAGAATATTATTAGTAAAGAGTATATGAATGGTTAAGAATTGAACAAATTGTCTATGGAAATTATATAAGATTTAATTAAGAAACTTATCAATAAAATGTTGGAAGGAAAATTAAAATACAAAGGGGTTATTATTATATTAGAGTCATGAAGGATATGAACTCTAATATTTCTTTCTTCAAAATAAATTATTAAAGTTTATTTTGAATTATTCCCTTTCCGGTATCGTTCGATTAACGAAGATTCGAGCCGTCGTCGTTAACCTTTCTCAACCGTAGTCAATCGTCGTATCCGAGGCAAGTGGTTTGGTTCAGTTTTAGCATGTTTTGTTTTTATCAGTTTGTTGGGAACTAATTGTGTGAACTTAAAATAGGTTGTTGTTTTATTTCCTAGTCTTAACGACATTGTTATTCGCGTAGTTTTATTATTGTTAGGCTACGCTAGTATGGACTTAGGTTCGATCTGTGTTGGCCTTGTACGTGGCCTTGATTGTTGTTAGCCTCGTAGTGGCTTTGTTTGCTGTTAGCCTCGTAGTGGCTTGTTATGGACTTAGGATAGAAATAGGGGTGGAGCCTTCGGTTCTCAGAACACCTCTCTATAACTGCATTAGGATGGCCCTATACCCTAATGCTGGTCATGACCATGTCTCCTCAACTGTGCGTGAGGGACGTTGCACCTAGCTAGTGCGTTATTCAAACCCGCGGAAATCGTTATTCGTTGTATCTCGACTAATGTCGATAAGGAAGTAAAAAGTTATTAACGTGAAGTGTGAAGTTTTGAAACTAAGTAAGATAAGTGCTAGTGCACGTAACTAATGAACCAGGATGGTTAGTACAACTTGGAAAACCATTCTTGCTCCCGGCTAATGGCGGTCCTCTTTCCAATCTGAATTCGCATATGCGGTGAGGTTGGTCGTGGATCCAGTTAGTCGACGGAGGCTTTTCAAAATCTCTGTGTGAATAATAAACGTTCCCAACAAATCGATCAAGCTTCTAAGGAACGATACTCTTGTGGTTTCCTAATACTTTTTGTTGCATCTCATCGTTTTCCTCGTCCGTGGGAAGTATTTGGGTTATTAGATCATCGACCGGGTTTTATTCGGAATTCGATGCTAGTAACTGGGTATTACCATAAAGGAACCATTTTCAAAACCCCATTTGCGTAGTCTGTCACAAGACTAACCCGACCACTTTCTTTCCTTTGCACGGTTCGGCTGGTGTCAACCGTATTTCTCGTCGCGGCACATCAGGCGATCATATTCTTCAGGTCGAAAGAAGTAAAGTTGGAGAAGAGTTGAGCTGTAGTTGGATCTTTTCAAGATAGTTTATAAAGACAATTTGATTTTCAATTTGAAGAAAGATGAATTAGGATTTTCATTTCCTAGGCGATGTATAGGTGTAAGCATGAACGTCTTTATGTAATTCAAATTTTCTAACCTTCCGCTGTAAGCTTTTAAACTCTTTTAAGAGAAGTTTATTTAATAAGAAAAAAATATTATCCACTATTTTATTACTTTTATTCTTTAATATTATTAGATTAATTGTTCGGATCAAGCCTAGGGTAGTTTCGGACTTCAAATCCGAGGTCACTGGCGTGTAGCATTCCAGGTTTAAATTTGGGGTGTTACATATCTGTCAAAGATGTAGCAATGCAATAAGACAAGCTTCTTATAGTCACTTGACTCACTACTAGTACAAAAGAGTAAGTACTACCAGTTTTTTTATGAATCGGATAGCGCTTTATCCGACGTTAACTCCACCGGAATAAAAGTTGAGATATCGATTATTCAAAAACCGGTATAAAAAAAGGACGGATACCGGTTTGGTAAATAACTGGTAGGGATACCGGTTTTACCAATCTCATTTTTTTGATGACCTATTGACATGTTGGGTCAGGTTCGGGCTTCAACCCAATCGAGTTCAAGTTAATCGGATTTAGTTTTTGCCTTTGCTCGCTGCTATTCGAGTCGGGTTTCAACCCTAAAATTTTTCGGTCAGTTCGAGTTGGTTTTTCGGGTCGAGTTAGGTTTTGACAACTCTAGTTATAACCCGTTGGTTAATCAAATCAAACTCCAATAATATATATATATAGGGTCAGGTTCTATAGTGGACAGCTTCCTATAGAGAACCAGTGGACAAATCTCATCCGTAGGATGAGATTTGTAATGGATGGATGGATTTGCATCTTCAATAATAATTAATAAGAAAATAGAAATAAAAATCAAAAATAGGAGAGATTCTCTCCCATATTTTGTAACCACCCAAATCACAATTTCCATAGAAGACGCATCTGCGAATTGAAGACGCACGCCATTGCAGACGCCATAGAAGACGCCATAGAAGACGCCATTGAAGACGCCATTGCAGACGCCATAGAAGACGCCATTGACGACGGCCATTGCAGCGTCCTCCAACGCATCTGCGATAGTTCCGCCATTGCAGCGTCCGCCATTGCAGTGTTCCGGCGACTGGCGATAGATCCCCTGCTCACCGGCCACCACCATTGCGCCAGCCACATCGAGCCACCATTGCGCCGGCCGTCGCAACACCGATTCGTCGGAGCCCCCGTCCAAACCACGGCAACGAACCACCCCCCGTCGGAACCACCACATCGAACCACCAAGTCGCCAAATCCACCACGAACCACAACGTTTCCAATTATTAATCGTATAATGGCATCAGGTAAATTTGTATATAATTTTTTTATTATGTATATGATTGATTGGATTTAGTATATGTCGTGAATTTATGTATAAATTGTTTATGTGACCTATTTCTACAGATCAAGATGTATATATATAAAGTAATATTGTATATGATAACCTGAGGAATGTATATACGAAATTTGTTGTTGCTTGGTTGTTTCTGTGACCTATTTCTACGGATCAAGATGTATATATGTCCAATAATATTGTATATGACAACCTGAGGGATGTATATACTAAATTTGTTGTTGCTAGATTGTTTTGTGACCTATTTATACAGAAATTTGACGTGGCTGGATTGTTTAGGTGACCCATTTCGCCGGCCGTCGGAACCACCAATTCACTGGAAGGCCCCGTCGGAACCACCACATTGAACCACCACGTCGCCAAAGCCACCACTAACACCACGTTGTCAATTATTGTATATATGTATAGTAATATTGTATATGACAACCTGAGGAATGTATATACGAAATTTGTTGTGACTGGATTGTTTATGTGACCTATTTCTAGAGATCAAGATGTATATGTGTACAGTACTATTGTATATGACAACCTAAGGAATGTATATACAAAATTTCTTGTGGTTGTATTGTTTATGTGACCTAATCTACTTATCAAGATGTATACATGTAAAATAATATTGTATATCACAACCGAAGGAATGTATATACGAAATTTGTTGTGGTTGGATTGTTTGTGACCTATTCCTACAGAATAAGATGTATATATGTATAATATATTGTATATGACAACCTAAGAAATGTATATACGAAACTTGTTGAGATTTCGAACACGGGAACGGCGCCGCCGGAACACTCAGACAACAACATCACTTGATGGCGGCGATGACACGAGCAAAGCCGACTATGGGGCCGGCGATAGCAGCAGCAGGGTGGAGGTGTGACGGTGTGCGAGGGGCGGCGGCGAGACCCCACACTTAGCCCAAATCCGGATCTGGGCAACCGTTTAGCGAAGAGACGAACGAGATATGGGGAGCCGACGGCGCAAATGAAGAGAGAAACCGACGGCGACGGAAGCTGTGGAGAGGCGGCCGGCGACTTGGAGGCGAGAAAAGGTAGGGCCGGTGGTTTTGTGTGGGCGAGAGGATGAAGATGACGATTGAAGAACGGGATCCACGAAAATCCAAACAATTCTTCTGATTTTTCCAAATTTTCAAAATTAATCACCACTTCCTATAATTAAGTGATTGGTTTAATTTTGAAATTGTGTCAAATTTGTAGGGGTAATCTGAGCCCTTCATTAGCTTAACATCCAATGGCCTATAATTGTCCACTAGTTCACCAATATTTAGGTGTCCACTATTGATCTTTATTCTATATATATATATATATATATATTAACAAGTAATAATCTAGGTCATTTAGTGACGTTGAAGTACGACTTAGAGTGGAGTTTAGGAGCATCACTTGTTCGTGACGCAATTCGGTGGCGTTCATGGACAACATTCTGATTAAAATTACTTATTTTATTAAGTTAAGAACATAGCGTCGAATGACCTGGTGTAAAAAGTTAAAAAAACAAATTGGGTGCAAAAAGTCGGAGCCAATTTAAATGACCAAACTAAAACTATTTCGACATCCTTCACATTTTGATGAACAAAAATAATAGATATCCATCAAAATGATGAATGAAAATCAATTGATTGATGCATAATGAAAATTAAAGCATAGTGGTTTCTACATCACTATATGAGACGAGTTTGAATTTTGCAAATGTATATATATATCATGAACATAATATCAACCTCACGGAAATCTCTCAAATTACAAACAATCGAGCATAGTTAAAGAAGACCATTTTACATTATATGACTGATGGTAGTAACGAGGGTTTATCGTATTGTTGGCATTTAGGTAACTTAGAAGAGTTAAAGGCACTTATAGTTGCCATTTGTTTGAACTGAAGCTGAAATCATCTTAATCTTATGGGTAAGAAACTCAAAAAAAATATTAAAAGTGAAATTGTTGTGTCCAAAGAAATAAGTAGACTAGACCTGGACAAACAAGGGCCGACCCGCCGGCCCAACAAAATCAACGGATTTGGACAATATTTATAGTCCAACTGTTTGATTCAAGTTGATAACTTTTTCCCTCGACTATGACAATATTTATAGCCCAGATAATCTAAAGGGTCGGATATGATAAATTATAAGATATATAAATAAAAAGACTATATATAAATAAAAAAGACTATTGTTTTAAATATATAAATAAAAAGACTATATAATATATAAATTATAAGTCTAATTGTTTGATTCAAGTTGATGACTTTTTTCCTCGACTCTTCAACAAGTTCGAAATAATAGGTTTTATAGAGTTACAATTATAATATGTTAAGAAAAAATGGATGGCCCCGTGGGTGGTCCATCCCGACCCGAAGGCAGATATGGACATAAATATTAGGCCCTGAGGAGCGGATCTAGGCCACCCACCCGCATCAATGAGCTGACCCAAACCCTTGTGTGATCAAGACTAACCATTGTAAAAAAATGAAAGAGATAAGCCCACCATTGTAAAAAAAGAGAGAGAGAAGAAATTATACATGATGTAGAAATTATGCGCCATCTTGGGTCATGTTACTCGTAACATAGTAAAAATAAATAAATAAAAAGGACAAAATCTTATAATTTTACAAATAAGTCCTTCCCACAATTTAGCAAAACTCTCTTCCCGCTCTCTTCTTCCTCTTCTACGATTTGAGAGTGCATATCTTCCGTGCTGCAGGCAAAGTCAAAGGGCATTTGTTTACAAGTGACTATAAACAAGATCTTTGGGTAACAATCAAAGGCGTAAATTTTCATTTCTTAGGGTTTTCTATTTGGTAAATTAAAAAACTAAATTTAATAATTTCTTTATATATTGTGTGAAATTAGGTGTATGCATCAAATTATTACGTATTAATTAGGTGTATGCATCACACAACATGTCAATGACAATGAGTACACTCCTGTATTGCCGGAATCACGAAATTGAGAAAGTGATGGGATTTTGGGTGAAGGTCCTTTGAGTAAATTTGGTAAACTTTGTACGTATTTGATTTTGGGTGAAGGACAGGACCTTTGAATAAATTAGGTAAATGTTCCCAATTGAAGTAGGCAAAGCTCCCATCCCTCGTCGTTCCTGATTTAAATGATGATGGTGTGGTCTTCCGACCTCTTTCCATTTTCATTAATGATACCAACTAATTAATTAATTGTCTAGTAGACTTGACAGTTCAACCAACTTCTCCTCCAAGGTCAAATCCTCTTCAAGTCTTACACGTAATCTAGTTTATAAACAGGAATTTACCACGTTTAGAAAAAAGGCTAATCACGTAGAAATATAATGGACGAACGGCGGCACAAACACAACTCATATATTCCTGAAAGCAAGCCTCGTACCACAGCAAATATTAAAAAACGAGCAATCAACAACAGCATTGAATCTCAGAACTTCCACAAGGCTCCCCACATAAACACCCTATTTTGAGTCCAAGATCTCATGCTAAACCAAACAGTACACACACAACTGTAACACAGATCATAAAAAGGGGATGGCTAATAATGAATTGGGATACACTCCCAGCTCAACTCTTCTCATATCGTCTACTCAAAAGCCTCATCATCGTCGTCTGGGAGGGGCTGGTTTGCTGCCTTGGCCAGCTCAGCTTCATGCTTCGCCTGCTCCTGCAAGTCGATTTGAACCTCTGGAGGGGCCAGGGCAGGGGACTCCACAAAGTGCAAATTCGCATCACTGAATTAGAAGACAAAATCAAATTAATCATACAACCAGATAATCATTACATTGAAAATCTGAGATCAAGTCCAAAATATATTACCCAGCAAGCTTCCTAGCAAGGTAGAGGAAGGGCTTCTCAAAGTTGTAGTTGCTCTTAGCAGAGATCTCATAGTACTGAAGGTTCTTCTTCCTGTGGAAAGTGACCTGCTTGGCCTTCACCTGCCTGTTCTTCACATCAACCTTGTTCCCACACAGTACAATGGGAATGTTCTCACACACCCTGAATAACAAGAATCCAATTGAAACGTTATTATAAAGCACTAATGTGTATGAATAAATTGACTGGATTGCCGAGAAACATACCTGCAGAGATCACGGTGCCAAGTTGGAACATTCTTGTAAGTCAAACGAGCAGTAACATCAAACATGATGATGGCACATTGTCCATGAATGCTGCAAGGCCAACATTAAGTACACAAACACATTTAGGAATATAAAAATCATGCACAAGTGAGCTGAGACGAAAACAAGGCATATGCTCAACACACTTCAAATCAATATTCCTGATGAATGTTGAATGAATACAGTCTACAGATCATGCACCTGAGACATCTTGCACATTACAATTTAAACAAAAGGAAAATTTATAACGTAGCTTATACTTGTTTACAAAAGACTGGATTCTTAGACTGGGTCAAATATCCAATGACAATAAATTATTCACAAGGTATGACCTATTCTTAGTCATAGTAAGACTACCCATGAGCCATTAACAGCAGAAACTCTTTATATAATATAAAAAGGCAACCAAGCTACTACTAACTCAACTAAAAAGAAAGACAATTCAGTGTAACAAATCATGACTCAAAACTACTTAGAAAGAAAATTAGGAGGATTGAATGGAACGTCTGCTTACTAATATCCATCTCTGAGACCACCAAACTTTTCTTGGCCAGCAGTATCCCAACAGTAAAACCGAATCTTGCCACAATTTGTGAAGAAATCTAGAGGGTGAACCTCAACACCAATAGTAGCTGCACATCAAAGAAATAAGGAAATACTAAGCAAAAACAAAGCAAAATAATGGCACAAGATCATTGATGATATCTCCAAACTACTTACGTTCATATTTCTTCTCAAATTCACCAGTAAGATGCCTCTTCACGAAGGTTGTTTTGCCTGCACATGTACCAGTATCAAGAGTTAGCAGAAAGTATTGGAAAATACAGGACTTTGAACAGAAATCTCATACAGAAATCGATAAAATTTAGACAAATTTCAAGACTTTACAAGAAATAACGCATACAGAGATCGATAAAAATATATCATAGGTTATCAAGAGAGCAGGTATTTGCAAGCATAAGAGGGTGAAGGCAGAATTCTATTCATGTACATTCACAAAACAAACACTAATAACCAAAATCAATTCATATAGCTAAAAAGCTATAAACTTTGATTGCAACGTCTGTAAAAGATTAATTAACAAATCTACAAGCGGTTCTGCGACTCAAAACTCTCAACAGAAAAGATGAGAAGATTCCAGACGCCATGATCAAGTAAAACTAAAACAATCAAGTATAATTCACTCGAGTTCCACCATCTTTCACGATCGCAAACAAGATTTCAGTTGAGATAGAAGGCGAGATTCCAATCGGAGTAAATTGAATGAAAGAAAGCAAAAAGATCAAGTGAAACGAGATTTATTTACCGGTTCCACCATCGCCGACGATCACAAGCTTGAAGCTTGGGTAATCAACGGTTTGCTGATTGGGCAATGCCTGAAACACAACCAAAATCAAATTACTCAAACTTCGATCGAGAAAATACGAAAAACAAAAGGGAATTCGCAAAGAAATCGACGGAATAGAAAGAAGTTGTACCATTAGGGATTGAACTTCGCAGAGAAACGACACTGAATTGCAATAATGGTTCAACTTCTGAGAGCAGACGATAAATTGCAAGTACAGGACTCAGGAGGGGAGATAGGCCAGGGTTTTATAGCTAGGGTTCTTCCCATAGTTGGCGTTAAGGCGACGCGAAGGTTGGCTAAATTACGCAAAGTCACCTTAGAAGTATGATATTTTTAAGAAAGCGCCTATAAAATTTAAAAGTACACAACATTACCCGTGTTTCTAAAATTACAACTTATAAGTATGATATTTTTATTATTGTCCGTTCAGTAGCATGAAATAACTCGACTATAATTTTTCACAAAAATACCAATAATTATCAAGTCATCGAGGATGACTCGTAAATTATGTGAGGTCAAAATATGTGTGATAATGTTTTTTGTTTAAGTAAAAAACCGGGAATTCTCTTTTCAAGGGGATGATCTAGAACATCTTTATGAGCCAGAATAAAACGTTTCACATAATATCATCCTAATTCCTAAGTGAGGCTATGACTCATTTTCACGATTTTATCATCCATAACGTGACAATCTTTACTCACATAGTTGAGTCATACAAACTTCAAACAAACCAGTGAGACCAAAATTATTTGCTATTAAAATCTCGATCTCCCAAGGTTTTTGCTCTATTTCGTTAATTGCATCAATAACGGTAAGGTTATCACTTCAATTTCTACTTTTTTTAGTTTCCAACTCTTTGTTTTTTTAGTGTGATAATGGGATTTCATTCGGTCAGAACTTAATTAGAATGAGATGAGTAAGCTTTTATTTTATGCACTAGTGTATATTTGGAGTGTTTTTCTTAAACACAGGACAATAGGTCATCTCTACTTCTCATCGCAACACAATATTTCATTGTTGGATCAAGATGTGCAAAAATTCACGAACTTTTTTATAGGCTAATGTACTAAAATTCATTAACCTTTTTAGGTTGGTGTACACGAGGGAATAATTGAATAAAGATTGGAGCAATGTGTCATCTTGACTCATGAGAAGCTCTTTCTTAATGACTTCATGTTATTTGAGCATCTTCCACAAATTTTTTATTTCTCAAATTTGGAGAATATTAGAGTATTTTAATGTCTAACAGTTTTCCCGTCATATTCTCCAAAATAGAGATGAAGAAGAAAAAGAACTAGTTTTTCCTCAAATTTAGAGCAATGTCTTCATTCCCCAACACTACCAACTTAAGTGACCATAACAAAAAGGCAAAAAACCAAGAAAGGAAAAGAACAAAAGCCAAATGGACCAAACCTTCACGAAATCTTGTTAAACATAATTTTGATAGTGAAGTGTCTTCCGATGGCGTCGCCTCTTTTAGTTTCATTCTCAGGGACTGCCAGGGCATACCTTTGCACATAGATGGTAGTTTTCTTGGGTGTCTATGGTGTAGATGTATGAGGTTCTGACGCTTAGACAAAGTATTTTGGAGGCCATCCAGCAGGGCATTCGCCACATCCGTATTGGAGGTGATAACCTACAGATCGTCAAAGTCGTACAGGGTGACTGGAGTTGTCCGTAGAAGGTTGGGTTGGTTCGAACTGATATTCAGTGCCTACTTCGCCACTTTCAAAGTTGGAGTATCGTGCATATGTTCCGGGAAGCCAACACTGTTGCGGATCATGTCGCTATATCGTTTCGGTGTGCCTCTTCTCACACACTCGTTTCTGATCTGATCTTGAGGGACCTCATCCATTAAGATGCTTTATGATAGTTCCTTTTGTTGTTTTGGGACTAGGCTGATTCCTTTCCTTATCATATATATATATATATATATATATATAGAGGTAGGTTCTATAGAGAACATGCTTCTATAGAGAACAAGTGAACAAATCTCATCCATCGGATGAGATTTGTAATGGATGGTTGGATTAGTGTCTCTAATATCCATTAATAAGAAAATAGGAAAACCCATAAAATCCAAAATAGGGAGATCATGCCAACGTGATTTCCTCCCTTCTTCATAACTACCATAATTAATTTATTTTTATTTTGGTAAATCAGCATATAGCCATAATTCACATAATTTGTTTTTGTAGTTTCTATGCTATTGATCCCCGCTACAAAAAAACTTCGGCGAGCCACCACAAATCTACATCGACAAAGAAACCGACGAGCATAGAAGAAAAACAGGACGCCACCACAAATCTACATCGACAAAGAAACCGGCGAGCATAGAAGAAAAACGGGATGCCACCACAAATCTGCATCGAAAAAGAACCCGACGAGCATAGAAGAAACCGGCGAGCCACCACAAATCTGCATCGAAAAAGACGAGTCAGTAAGTATGGTGTAGTAGCTTTATTCAAAAATCCATAAAAATCGTCCACATCTAAAAAATCAATAATCCAACTAGCTATTTTTTCTTATTTGTGTTGTTTCTTAATTAAATCAATGACAAGAATTCACAAATTTGATGTTCGGTAAGAAGAAGATACAAAAGGGTGCCAAATTCAAACAAATTGTTCGTTCGATCAATATCGAAAATATGGAAGCAGGTTAATCAATATATAATATGGCATCACGTTGCCAATTATTAATCGTATATATATGTCATTATGTATTTTTTGTATATAGTTTTTTCATCATGTATATAATTGTTTTGACTTAGTATATGTCGTGAATTTATGTGTAAACTGTTTATTTGATCTATTCGTACAGATCAAGATGTATATATGTACAGTCATAATGTATATGACAACCTGAGAAATTTATATACGAAATTTGTTGTGGCTGGATTGTTTAGGTGATTTATCCCTACAGATCAAGATGTATATATGTACAGTAATAATGTATATGATAACCTGAGGAATGTATATTCGAAATTTGTTGTGGTTGGATTGTTTATGTGACCTATCCCTATAGATCAAGATGTATATATGTACATTAATAATGTATATGTCAACATGATGAATGTATATAAGAAATTTGTTGCGGCTAGATTGTTTATGTGATATACTCCTACAGATCAAGATGTATATACGTACAGTAATATTAATTGTATAAACCAACCTGAGGAATGTATATACGAAATTTGTTGTGGCTGGATTGATTATGTGACTGATTCCTACAGATCAAGATGTATATATGTACGATAATAATGTATATGACAACCTGAGGAAAGTATATAAGAAATTTGTTGTAGCTAGATTGTTTATGTGACCTATTCCTACAGATCAAGATGTATATATGTACAATAATATTGTATAAACCAACCTGAGGAATGTATATACGAAATTTGTTGTGGCTGGATTGTTTATGTGACCTATTCCTACAGATCAAGATGTATATATGTACAGTAAATGTATAAACCAACCCGAGAAATGTATAAATGTTGAGCATTTCATTTAATATACATGAGATGGATTCATTTTAGTTTAAATGGATATGACTTGTCCAACATCGACAAAAAATGACTCAATTGATGTCAGTACATCACTTACCGATTTGTATTCATATTTTAATTGTAAAACGAATTCTCCCGGAATACTGTAAATATAGTGTATATAATGATCCCAGGATGTATATACAAGACTATAACATGTATATATATTTAATAATTCGTACAAGACGTGTGGATATCCAATATATAATTAATACTTGCTATAATTACGAGATTGAGTTGAAATTTGAAAATTAAGTAACACTTGCTATAATTAAGGGATTTCTTTTTGGGATTCTTCTATAAATCCGAAAATTAATTAACACTCTCTATAATTAAGGGATGAGGTTCAAATTTGAATTTGGGTCAAAATTCGATATGTAATCTGGACCATCCATTGAAATAGCATCTAAAGGCCTACAATTGTTCACTTGTTCACTCATATTTAATTGTTTACTATTGAACTTTAATCTATATATATATATATATATTCTTCTCATATTTCAATGCAAACATTACAAATATAGTATATGATTAAAGTTCAATAGTGAACACATAAGTATTAGAGAACAAGTGAACATTTGTGGGCCTTTGGATGATAATCAAATGGATGGCTTAGATTACATTTACAAAATTGGTGCAATTTCAAAATTAAACAAATCCCTAAATTTTAGGAAGTGATAGATTAAGTATAAAATTTTAGAAAATTATAAAAAAAAACTAATCGGTTGTGTTTTTTTTGGGTAAAAATTTTAGTAATAGATTTTATTTTTTATCCTATTCCCAAATTGTACCCTAATAGTCGAACTCCCCCAAATTCCTTCTCGTACAATTTCTCTAACCACAACAAACTTCGTATATACATTCCTTAGCTTGTTATATACAATATCACTGTACATATATACATCTTGATCTGTAGAAATAGGTCACATAAACAATCCGGCCACAAGAAATTTCGTACATGCATGCCCTAGGTTGTCATATACAATATTACTATACGTATATACATCTTGATCTGTAGAAATAGGTCACATAAACAATTCAGCTACAATAAATTTCGTATATACATTCCTCAGGTTGTCATATACAATATTATTGTACATATATACAATAATTGGCAACGTGGTGGCTTTGGCGACAGGGTGGTTTCGAAGGGGCCTTCCAGCGAATTGGTGGTTCGGACGGCCGGTGCAATGGTGGTGGCCGGCGAAGTGGTTATTCCGAGCGCAATGGTGGTTCGATGTGGTGGTGAGATTAGTGTCCGGCGCAATGGTGGTGGCCAGCGACATACGGTGGAGGCCAACAAAGTGGTGGTTCGGCGAAGTGGGCACACCAGTGGCGAAGTGGTGGTTCGGAAAAATTCGTATACATCTTGATCTGTAGGAATAGGTCACAAAAACAATCAAGCCACAACAAAATTCGTATATACATTCCTTATGTTCCTATATACAAAATTAATTTACATATATACATTTTGATTTGTAGAAATATGTCACATAAACAATCAAGCCACATCAAATTTCGTATATACATTCCTCAGGTTGTCATATACATTGTTAATGTACATATATACATCTTGATATGTATGGATAGGTCACCTAAACAATCCAGCTACAACAAATTTCGTATATATATTCCTCAGGTTTGTTTATACAACATTACTGTACATATATACATCTTGCTCTGTAGAAATAGATCACAAACAATCCAACCACAACAAATTGCTTATATACATTCCCCAGGTTGTCATATACATAATTACTGTCCATATATACATCTTAATCTACATGAACAGGTCACATAAACAATCCAGCCTCAATAAAATTCGTATGTACATTCCTCAGGTGGTCATATACATTAGTTATGTAAATATATACATCTTGATATGGAGAAATAGGTCACATAAACAATCGAGACACAACAAATTGCGTATATACATTCCTCAGACCATCATATACTCAATCACCTTACATATATACATATTAATCTGTAGAAATAGGTCAAATAAAAAATTTACACATAAATTCACAACATATACTAAATCAAAACAAACATATACATAATCGAAAAATTATATACAAACATTACCTGATGTCATATTGATCTGTAGGACCGCTCGAGTTACGGTGGCCGGCGTAATTTTGTATGTATTCCGGCGACTAAGAGGTGGCGGCGTAAATCCTGTATTCACAAAACCCATATTTATGATCAACTATGGAGGTCGCCGGTGAAAATTATAGCAATTGAAAAATCACAAAACCTGTATTCACGATTTCGGATCTCCGCAATGGAGGTGGCCGGTTTTCTCGATTTTGGAAGACGGAAGCAATGGAGGTTGCCGGTTTCTGGTAGACGGAAGCAATGGAGGTGGCCGGATTTGGAAGTCGGAATCAATGGACGATATGGTGGCCGGCGATTAGACGGAAGCAATGGAGGTTGCCGGTTTTTGGTAGACGGAAGCAATGGAGGTGGCCGGAGTTGGAAGTCGGAAGCAATGAACGATATGGTGGCTGGCGATTTTGGAACGATGCTCTGACGATTTTCCCCGATTTTGGAACTGCCTGCATACTAGAATGGATTTGTTTTTATTTTCCAAAATTATATTTTTCGTAGTTACAATAATGGGAGAAGATCTCTCCTATTTTGAATTTTTTTTCTCTTTTCTTATTTTTGGATATTATAGAAATTAATTCCATCATCCATTACAAATCTCATCCGATGGATGAGATTTGTTCTCTTGTTCTCTATAGGAACTTGTTCTCTATAGAACCTATCTCTATAGTATATAATCTTTTTTCTTTTAATGGTGAAACTGTTGGAATTTAAACATAAAATTGTTAGAAAATTTAAACTTTGATTTTCCATTTTAGAGAATTTAAACATTTTTGTGTTTCACCTGTTTTAAAAAAGTACATTTCAAATTTGAATATGTAAAGACCATTTTAGCCTTTTGAGTTGAAAAACATGCTTTTTTTGTGTGTGTTGAAAAAGCAGTCTTTACAAATAAACTAGTTTGACCCGTCGTACCATGTACGACTGTGTTAAATATTAAAATTATTTTCAATACATTATATTAGCGAATTTATGCACATTTAATTTCACTTACTAATAACATACACTATGATAGTACTATTATATTTAAATTAAAATTTAATTGGATACCTTTTCTCATTGATCAATTCAACAAACACATAAATCAATTGCAAAACTTGCCACATTCGAACTCTAGATTCGTTCCGACAATACACTAAGTAATTTTTATACCCGTCAATATATGGGCGGAACACGCTAAATAATTAATTAGGCTTTTAATTGCCACTGATTCATTGTTTAGATAGAAATTAACTTATATTTTCATATCATTGTTTCAATACAAGTATTAAGAAGCTAACATGGTACGAATTTCATATAATATTATTCCTCTAAAGTTTTCGTTCCATCATAAGTACATAGATCAATTGGATATTTAGAAATAATCTAAATTTTAGATTTTAGGATGAATTTAGATGTATAGATAGATAAAATTTGGATAGTTTATAAATATAAGATATTGTTTTCATACATTATGGATATAGATATTATTATGATATATATCAATAGATGGTAATTAGATAGATACATATGAGAATTTTTTAATTGTAAAATATATAAGGATAGATAATTAATTTGACATGGGGTGGGGCCATAATTAACGTGGAGGCTCAAAATTCTCCGGCTTTAATATCTATAATATAATACAATAAAATAGGAAAATTTGGGGCAATAAATGCTCTTCATTTTATACATATAGTAATGTTTTTATAACATTATTTTAGGGGCCTGATCAGTTTTTGAGCGATTTAATGCAAGGCAATTTATTCTGTATTTTAATTTTGGCCGAAATTTATTCTATATTTATAGGGGAAATGAAACGCACAATAAGGGGATTTCAATATTTCATTGTCAATATCAGACGTTATACTTTCATAAGGGTAATGGGCTTTTGGCCTTCTTGATTAATTGCAGTAAAAAAAACGGTATTTACTACTATTTACTGATGATTACAAACACTCTCCAAAAACCCTACATTTTCTTTTCCCCGTGGGTTACAGGAAAGGCTCTTCAACTTCGAAGAAGAAGAGAGTGATGCAGATCGATGGTGGTGTGGTGTCGGGATCTGGATTGATGACGCGCATGCATCATATGCTCGGCGGATTGGCTTCCATCGTGGCGAAGGCGCTCCTGACAGGGCAGCGAGATCAGCCTGCTGCCCCAAAAATAAGGTTGTCGACAGCACCATCGTGCCAGCCGAGAGCCCTTTCCCTCCGTCGCCGGTAAGCTCCTTTTCCCTTCCGGTTCTTTGTTCTCTGTTCCGTCGTCGAGTAAGCCTCGAGCAAAAGGGGGGGGGGGTGGTCGGGCCTCGGATTCGGCTTCCTGATACTTTTGCCCTAGAATCGTCCACAGATTGATCAGCTCCCCCACTTCCGTCTTCGGCCACCGCGACGGACTCACCGCCAGTATGTATCCTCTGGTCGGATCAACGTTATGATTCCTCGCCGGCGCCGGCGAGACTTCCATTTGCTGTTGCTGACGTGAAACCTGTAAAACTGTTGTTGCATTTGTGCTCTTTAGCTCAATTGCAGAAGCATCCTCAGCAAGACGCTACCGTCCAAGCTTTCTTTGATCCCCGACTTTGGTGAGATTAGGGATTGTGCTCCAGGATCGTCAATCGTTTTTGATTTGACTTTTATTTATGCTGTGTTTCTGGATTCGGGGCTTCGATCTAGCGTTTCGAGGGATTTTAAGTGTGAAATTGGAGTGATGAAGAGTTTAATTGGATTTTTGCTACTTATACTGTCTCTTTCAATACGATTTGAATATGATGTTTATATTGTCCCTACCTCTAATTTGTTTGCTCTGTGAAGCACTTTTGATTTATCCGATGGTGCATATAGCTTTGAAATTGACCCTGATTATAATTCTCAATCTCATGTATGGAATGATCTCAACATTTCTTCATCTTTCTCACTACACTGTAAGTTTGAGACTCCTTCATTCTTTCTAATTAATTAATTACTCCATATGAATGAAATTGAATATCATCTCTATGTATAAGCAATTGGCAACTGGATGTTCTTTTGGAGGTGTTTGCAAAAGGTGTAGACAAGGAATATGTTCTCCTTTCTGCAGCCAGAGCCTCAAGAGTTGAGAACCAGAATGCTATTGATGTAGACATGGTTGGGATGCTTGCTAATCCAAAGGAGGTATATGATTTGATTTTTTATTTGTTTGTTGGTCTGGTGCGAGATTGTCTATTAGAGGACATTCTTTCACATGTATAAATCATGCAGGCAAGAGCTGGAATCAGATAGATACACTTCCTCCCTTTCAACCCAGTAGACAAGAGGACTGCATTGATATTGAAGGAAACTGGCACCGAGTTAGCAAAGGTGCACCTGAGCAGCTGAATCCCATACTTGCAACAAAGTGTTTTTTAAGTCTTTATAACAATTTGGTTTCATTTGCTAATCCTTTTGATTTTCCGTGTCATTGGATAGAAGAATGCATGTGAAGAAGCAATCAGCTGTTGTGAACTCTTCCTTTTCGGCAGTTTTCAAGGTATAATACGAGAAGTATTAATTTTTTCTTCAGTTTGGAATTTTACCGTTTCTAAAATTGGAATACAGAACTAAGATGAAGACTGAGTTAATATATTCAGCTAAGTAATTGCTTTGAAGTTGTAAGTTTTCCTATAGATTACATTTTATAAAAGTTGGATTGTCTTTTGTGTAGTGGTTTCTGCCTACATTTTGGTGGAGAAAGAAGGCACGTCAAAGCAAGTAAGTTGAACGTTTGACTTATGATTAATAGTAGTGGACGAGGAAGTGGCAAATGGCGGCGATTTGAGCGAGCTCGATGGAGAAGGAGAAGGAAAGTGAGACTGAAGATTTCTATGATCCTCAGGAGTCCATGAGTGGTACAAGCAATACTGATGGAGAGGATTTCAGTGCTGCCCTATCAGGCAGGACACTCGGAGGCGTGTTTTATGATGCTTGGGACGGTAATTCGAATTCTTCTTGCTTGATTTTAGCTTTGTTATTTTGATTTTGATGCTTAGTTTGTTGTATTTCTGCTGTTTTCGGTAGAATGTGCATGGGGAAGGAATTGAGATTGTAGGTCATGATAAGCGGTTTCGTTTTAGGTAGGTGTACTTGATTTGACCATAGAGAAAATTAAGTTGTACAGTACTTCCCAACTTCTAAGGATATGGAAGTCAATTTGATATATGATAAAATGAATTAACAAAATTTTAGAACCTGGAATTGCACATCCTCTTAAAGTGAATCGACCTTTGTTTTCTTAGCGATAGGATTATGTTAATGCTTATAAGAAGTTATACAAGAAATTCTTCTTTGGTCTTAAGCAGGTAAGGTGTTAAAGGACCTGGTTATAGGCTAGGTGGGGAGTTTTTCAATGACTATGGCATAAGAGATTGGTGTCTTTGTTTGCTGTTCAATTGCTAGATGGTTACAGTGTGGAGAACTTCACAAATAAAAGATCTTCTCCTCAGAGGGAATTATGCAGATCGAGAACTTTTCTCCAGTGGCTCTAGCTACCATCAAGAGGCAGAAATACAGAGGGAATTCCTAGGAATTGGACTATGATTCCTAGGAATCATAGCTAAATAGGGCTTTTGTTTGTCCTATTTTATTTACAATAGGGAGTGTTTAAATAGGGCTTTGTAGAAATATTTGTTTGATGTGTTCTAATTTAAAGAGTGTGTAATGTTGAACTATGATTGATTTTTCCATTATTGTTGGTGTTTTTCTCAAACAAGAACATGATATGACAGGACACGTTATCGCTCAAACTTGATATCCTGACGAACCCACCCATACTACGGAAGGAGCTCCTTTAAATTTATGACGAAAGCCTGCAAAGCCACAAATGAATAAACGTTACAGACACTCTTTAAATAAAATATTTTGGAGAAGTACATTCTAAGCTGTACAGAAGTTGTGAAAAACGTTTTCTCGAGTGCTCCTTTCACTTATCTTACTATGAGATTATTGCTCAAAATGATGGAGAAGTACATAAAGCCCCTTTAAATTGATTACGTTGGGAGAAGGAGCCCCGTGCTCGAGTGATGGTATATGATCTAGGAAAAGAACAATGCAGAGATTACGGTAACAATGGAAAAAAATACTAAAATGCACATTATCAACCATGTCTCTGGGAAAGCATAGCAAAGATATTGGGTTTCTTCCAAAATCAACTATTGAAAACCTAGATAAGAGCTTCTAACCACAAGGAAAAATCCTAAACAAGAAAAAACAAACAACATTTGCAATTTCGTACAAAAAAAACGAAGAATTAAGTGGACATTCAAATTGTGCTAGAGCTGCCAATAAATCACACCCATTTCGAATATTAATTGTATTTATTTTTTCTATCTTTGATTAAACGCCCTGTTCATCAACAATGCCCATTTAATTGCATTTGTTCCCACACTAAATGGACATTCAAATTGTGGGTGTTACAAAATAAACAAAGACATTGAAAATATTATAAAAGATGAATCATATTCATAGATAGTAATAACAGGGGATAGAATTGGATAGTAAAAAACACCTTTACCATTGACAAAAAAAGCGTCTTCACCACATTAGTGTCTTATTGAATGATTATTAATAATATGGGTAAAATTAGAGAGAAAGAAACGGTTTATGTCCTTATCTTAATCCAATTTAGACTTAAAGGATTTTATTCTAATAACTGATGCATTGTTTTAATTTCTATTTTCTTCACAAAGGAAAAAATCGGTTGTGGATTTACAAAATCTCTTAAAGGTTTTTTAATATAGTTATTTTGTTATGTATTTTCCAAATTTAACTATTAACTTAAAAGAAACCTAAATTTATTAACTTAAAATAATACCAGTTATTGTCATTGAACCAAAAATAATTCCAACTACAAAAATCGTAAAAGTATAGCCAAACTATTAACATTAACATGTTCACTAAAAATAAAAAACGGACAATTTTCCGATCAAATTTTGGATTATTGGTATTATTGTACGTTTCTTATATGTAAGTTAGCGATACTTCAAGTAGATTTAAGTTTTAAGAAAAAAAGAATCAACAACAGGATCATATTTTACTAAGTTTTGAAAGTTCTCTTAAGTATATTTATGTATTATATTAATTTATACTTTTATTGGGACCTTATATTTCTATAATGGGTTTTTCGATAATTTGTTATCTTATTATCTTATCGAAAATCATCAAATTTTACACTGACACAACTTGGGACCGGAGAAGAATAACTTACCGTGTTTATTAATTTATCGCGTATTAATTTATGGAAGTTCAACGGTAATATAATAAGATGATGAAATTTCTTTGACTAACTTCTACTACGCACATATCATGGATGGACATTTTGTAACAATTCGATCATCAAAACATGATTATATTTTTATGATATACACAATCAATATCTTTAATTTATTTTTAAAGCAACAATCATTTTGCTATAAACAAAGCCCGTGCATCGCACGGGCACTGACCCTAGTATAGTATAGATACTCTTCTTTCATCAAAAAAAAAATAAAAAAAATAAATACTCTTCTGTTTAAGCACGTATAGCTATCAGATGTGTGTCTGTGCGCTTGTCGCATTAGCTCACTGGTTGAGCACTCATGGTAGTACCATGAGGTCTCGGGTTCGAGACTCCAGGGCGGCGGTTTGCCCTATTTCCTTTAGAGCTGGTTAGTAACCAGTTCTCATCCCTTGTGGATGCTCTAGGCGAGCCCAAGTAGTACTTGTGGCGACCCTAATCCTTACCTTATAAAAAAAAAAAAAAATCAGATGTGTGTCTGTTTAAGCAAGTATAGCTGCATCAGCAAAACAGAGCACATAATGGAGAGACATTTTGTTGATGAATAGGCAAAGATTTCTCGATCCGCTGACAGTAACTCCAAATTTAAGAACACATTTTCATGACCCACATTCGAGAATTGCACCTAAAATTCTACAAACAATATCTCAATATCGTTGCAACCCTGTAAATGTGATGGTTTCACAACATGATATTTCATTCATCCAGGCGACTTCATACGCCTCCAACACCAGACATCCATATCACCACACAAAATTGAAGAAAAATGATTGCATCCTCTCCTAAATGAATGGAAATAAGCAGGTCAAACCGGGTCCAGTCACATCAACAATGAAGAACAATTTGACCATTCAAGGAAATAATCCAGTATTTGAGCAACTTATCATTGAGACATCATCTTCTTCACTTCCTCTGCAATCCTACTAGACTCACGTTAGCTTCTTCACTTAGTTTATAAACTTCCGAGACATTACAGTACTGCGTTGTTTTTCAGCTAGTACGATTCTCATACATAGTAGACAGAGGCGTACCCACATTAGCAAAATCATTGATTGTTGTTCGGTGCTGCATTGTTGCCAGTAGCACTAGGGAAGCTTGGAGGTGCCGACATATTCGGAGCAGTGCCGAAGTTTGGCCCTCCTGGAGCTCCATGGTACATAGACTGCATAGCAGGTGAAGGAGCACTATTGGGACTTGGAGTTGAAGTTTGCCCCGGAACAGAGCCTGGGATATTAATAGCTGGAGGTCCATTTGTGGGCATGGAAACAAAAGTTTGTTGTCCTGAAACTGGTGGTGCCATTGGAGGTGGTGCCATTTGTGGTGGTGCTCCATAGACTATCAAATATCAAACTTACTCAGTAACATATCTGATGTATGATTACTACAAAATCATTTCGAAGAAATATAAACTTTCAGGAGTGTAAATGCATCAGACCCGGTACGTACTTTATACCTCAAGTTGCTTTTGCAATTTACCAAAAGACAGAGGCCATCATCATAATCTAATAATCTATCAAGCTCTAGATTCATTGTGGAATATAAATGAATGCTTTGGATTCAAGTGCAATTCAATTGTTTACCTGGTGGTGCCATAGGTCTAGGTAAAACGGGTGGCCTATAACCAGGGGGTAATTGTGAGCCTGGAGGAAGACCAGGGATTTGCATCATTGGGAATGGTAGAAAAGGAGGGCGACCTCGTTGCATTGCAGCATAGGCTGCTCCAACTTGTTGGAGTGCTGAAGCTTGACCCATGTGCTCCTTGATCTTCTGTTCAATCAGACTTTGTGTTTGTTGTTCCTCAAATTGTTGATAATATTGACGAACATTTCCCTGTCGTACCATAACGTTAGTTGTATCATAGAAAGATTATATAAATTTTAGAGCATCGTACCCAAGATTCTATAAAACTAGATAAATTATAGCCACCACATCCAAGATTCAGTTGAGTTAATGTACTAAACAAAATCTATATGCAATAACAGATACTTAGAGAACAAGCCAGCAGAATAGGGTCTATAGCCCCAGAAATGCAAAAACATATGGGCCAAGGAAGAACGAAAAGGCGAGCTTTGTTCAGGTTTCAATGCTTGCAGGTGTTTCGACAAGCCTAACAGAAAGCATAAACTCAGCAAAGATTGGATAATGGGAAGATGGGTAATCTTGGTCAATGTTATTTCAAATTATGGAAACTAGATAATAATACTGTTTCAAGTTAACTAACTCCTAAAACTAGATAATAATACTATTTCAAATTATGAAAAACAAGATAGAGGAAGTATGGAAAGTGCCTAGAAACTATGAATTGAAAATATGATAAAAATGAAGATCCTAACTAGTAACTACAAAACGGAGAGATGAAGATAACAAATTACGGCCAAATTATTTGCTTTTAGACTATTAAGTTACTTGAGATTGAAGAAAATCAGATCCTGGCAGTGCACAGTTACTGTATACACAACTGGTAGTGAAGAGATGGCAGAAAGATCATTGGAAGCAAAATGTTAAAGGACTCATCTGCTTGTTCCAAGGACCTCGAAAAAATGTACTTTTGATGGATTGTGTCAATTGCTGTCAATGCAGCTAATTGAGTGGGTGGTCTTTTTTCTTGATTATGTACAAATAAATGTTGGTTGGGTGAATAAAATGTGGAATCTAGTGATGTATTAATGTGTGTGGTGAATGTTGAGATACCAATATGCCACGGTGAATTTTGTGTTATCAGTTCATTTACTGTGTTTTTGGTTCTAACATCTATTCATTTAGCAGGCATGGAAAGGGTGTTGTCTGTTAAGAATTTGCTTCTCGCAAAGTGGTCATCAGGGTAACAAGTGATTTTCAATCCATCTCAAACATGGGAATTTTAGTTATTTTCACTAAACATAACTTCTTCATCCGCATGAAGAGCATATTATGATAACAGTATATTTACAGTGCAGGAGTGCATCTGATTGCTTACCTTGTGTTTATATCCAGCATTGTGTTGCTTCCGCACCGAGGGCTGATTATGCAAAACAGTGTTATAAACAATCATCATTATACATTACAGGTAAAGCAAACCAAACAGCATTATCCACAGTAAGAAATCACAAGGGTGTATATACATGTCAAAATAAGCTCACAAAGAATCCTAGTAATCAGCACTTTAAGGAGCACATTGATTGTGCTATATATCTCATTATAAGCATATGGAAAACATGATGGATTTCATGGTTAGTTCTAATAGAATGTAAGATATGTATCTTGTCAATTGTCTCATAGTAAGTGGTTTCCTCTGCAACTTGTCAACTGTCTATATCTCTTGGATAACAGCAGTGCTACTAATACATTTGATTTACAAATGCACAAAGGATAGAGGTAGATAAAGGAAAATTAAAGTTTTCACTTCTCATCCTTCAACTGCAGATTTCTCACATTACATTTTTAGTTTTCAGACATGAAATGATTTATATGATATTAAATTTCTTCGAGGATATTTGTGAAGAAAATACCACAATCTAAAGCATTAATCAGAATATATATGCAACTCCACAGTATGCCGTAAGCAAGAAAACACGGGAGATTGATTAAAGGTATAAAGTGGTAACTTATTGAAAATAAATCACAAGAATGCATTCTAAACTAAAAACACTCCAAAACACTATCCACCAGCTAAAGAGTCATAGATGAGAAAAAAAAATCACTAAAAAATCAAATGATGCCAGCCCTATAAATGCTGCAAGCCAATATAAAAACTCTGGATCAGCCGGCTAGTTATAAAACCCATCTTGTCTGTTAAGAAGCTTCAATTCTAGGATTATGGAGACAGATCAACTTACGAGATCGGACTCGAACTAGAACAGCTACCTCGAACATGAGCTAAAGCATATTGCTAAACAAGAAATTCGAAGCCAGCAAGAAGAAGAAGACAGCTTCATTTAAAGTGGACCTTAATTGCACGATTTGATGCTGATGAATGTTTCACAAAAGCTACACAATGCAACATATTCAGACTAAACCAAAGATAAGTTCACACGAATAAGAAGTATGTTATTGTCAAAATAATGAAGCCCATTTACAGCCAAAGGTAGTAAATTCTGACTAAAGTGGAGCCTGACTTCCAAAATCACCTCAACTTCTCTTAACACAGACTTTCACAAACAGGTTAACCCTTCACCGAACACCTTTTATACATCTAAACATGAAAACCTAACTTCACAGAAATAAAAATTCAGACAACAAATCGCCAACCAACAAAGCAGACAACAATGGATGGTATATAGGTAGAGAAATACTCACCGAATCGTGTGTCAGGTAGGTGTCGCAGTAATCACAATAATACCTGAACAAAAGAAACCAAAATTGACCTAAATTAGAGAACTTTTGAGCATCAAATATCGCAAACACCACAAACTAATTGACCAAACGCTGACCTAGGCATTATATAGATCGATCGTTTCTCAGAAGCTCCAAATTGTGAACGAATCAGGCAAACCCTCGCCTAAACCCTTTTCTGCGTTCAGAGTTGAGCCCGAGAGAGATCTAGTAGGTGCTAGTCACGAGCAGATCACGTGACTGCTTTTATCCTCTTCGTAAACAAGAACAAGATAAGGCCTCAGAAACGGCCCAATCATAAAAAGAACTTTGGGCTCGAAATTGGATTTTAAAGGCCCAGCCCAAATGAATTGATCATAAGCAAGGAGATGGCGGGGAACGAGATGGACAGTTGACTTGAACCCCGTGTCTGCGTAAGAGTTATGCTAACTACAGTACGGTATTTCAAAATCCTATTTTTTTATTTTCCCTGCTTAAATATCAAGCTAACTGAATATGGCTTGACTTGCTATATAAAACCCTCGTAATCCATAATTCTCCTCAGTTCTCTCAAGAAAGTTATTCTAGTAACGGCCGAATCCGAGAGGTGAAAGGCGATTCCCTTTTTCTTGCAATCGTCATGGCGCCTCCGCATTCTTGTAATCATCCTTCAAATTCCGGTATTGTGCTTACCTTTGCTCTTCCTTTTATCCTGTTCATGGCGATTCTGGTATTATCTTTCCCGATGACCGCCAAAATGTCGCATAATTTCAGAATCTCTCCGTCAATGTCGTTCGCTTTCTAATTAGGTTTTAGAGCTCGTCTTCTTGATTGATGATCTCGTTCATATAGTTACTGAAATCGATTAGTTTCTTTTGTGAATAATTGTGATGATGATCGTTATTCCATTCAACAGGTGGATTTGGCAGTTTATCAAGCCCCAATCAAACCTCTCAAGCACCTTCTTTCGGTTTCGGAAGCACGTTTATGGTGTCTCCGTCTGTGTCCGCCTTTGGGACTTCAAATGCTGCCTCCGGTTTCAACGGAAACCAAACCTTTGGCTTCCCAAGTACAGAGCCTGCATCTGGAAGTTGGTCAACCTCATCCTCACCTGCACCGCTCTTTAGTTTCCCTAGTACAGGACCTGGTTTCGCCAACACAACCAGTCCTTTTGGTAATTTCAGAATATATTCTATCCCTGGCTTTAAAATTATGAAACCATGTACTAGTGTACTTGATTTGGTGGCTGTACCTTTATGTAATTATCATTCATGGTGGATAGGAGGTCCTTTTGGTGGGGCTAAGACTCCAACCTTTGGCTCAAACTGGGGAGCATCAAAACCTCAACTTGGAACTGGATTCAATAGTGATCCGCCATCTTCGTCATTTCTTGGATGTAAGTATGCAAATTATTCATCAGAATGCTGTTTTCTATTGTAGTTGTAGGCATGGCACCATTATTTGATTGCATGTTTTGCACAAGTCCTCAAAAATCTGAAAAACTAGAATATTCATCATATTAAATTGTTCTCAGCTATATGAATGAAGTTATTGACATGTGAACTAGTTTCATTGCCAAGACTAGATTGAACTTGAAGTGTTTCATGCTCCATTTTTCTTCATTGATCAAAATGTGATGACAACTCTATTTAACTGATATGTACTCTGAACATCTCTTCATGTTTCACACATAAGAGCTTTGGCACAGCACCTGTGCTATTTACTATAAATGCACATCAATGCCTTTTTCTACCCTGACTGAACTGTACAACTGCTAGAAGACTTATTATTTGCATGTCTAATTTTTTCCCTTATGTGTGTGATATTCTCTCTCATATAGTTTTGGCACATGTTTTGTTATAGCCAATACTAATTATTGTTTCTCCCTTCATCTAATAGCATTTGGACAGATATCTACTGCTAATATGGGAGCATCACAACCTTCACTTTTTGGAACGGGATTCAATACTGATCCGACATCTTCAGCTTTTCTTGGACGTAAGTATATGAATTATGCAACAAAATGTTGTTTTCTATTAAATTTGTGGGTATGGCACTAAAATTGATTGAATAATTCCATTGACATGTTTTGCTTAAGTTCTCTAAACTCTGAAAAACTAGGATAATGTTTGAGTCTTAAATAAGACTCATCTGTATTGATTGAAATAATTGACCTGTGACTAGTTTCAATGCCCAGAACTGGATTGAACTTGAACCGTTTCAGGCTCAATTTTCTTTATTAATTGGACATGTGATGACAACTTTATTTAATCGATATGTACTCTGAATATCTCTTCACTTCACATTTTACACATAAGAGCATTGGTGTTGGAGCTGGGTTGTTTACTATAAATGCATAGCAATGCCTATTTCTACCCTGATCTTCTGTTTGCTACAATTATTAGAAGACTTATTATTAGCATAGATAATTCTTTCCCCCTTTTGTGTGATATTCTTTCCCATATAGTTTTGGCATATCTATATTTTTATAGCTATTACTGATCATTGTTTTCTCCCTTTATCTAACAGCATTTGGACAGAAATCTACTGGTAACTTCAGTTATTCATCATTCCCAAATACCAATAATTCAGGTAACAGAATTTGTATCTCTATTTGAATTTATGAAACCATATGCTTGATTCGATGGTTGTGTACATTACATCATTGCTAATTCCTTTTAAACCCTCCATTGATAGGAGGTACTCCTGATCCTTTTCGAGGCTCATTTGTGGCGTCTCCATCTATGCCTGACTTTGTGACTTCAACTACTGCTGTTGGTTTCAATCAAAACACTACCACTGGGCCTACATTTGGACTTTCATCAACCTCGTCTTCACCACCTTTATTTTCAGCCCCACCGACCTTTGGCTTCCCAACTTCAACTACTGCTGTTGGTTTCAATCAAAATACTACCACTGGGCCTGCATTTGGACTTTCATCAACCTCGTCTGCACCACCTTTATTTTCAGCTCCACCGACCTTTGGCTTCCCAACTTCAACTACTGCTGGTGGTTTTAATCAAAACACTACCACTAGGCCTGCATTTGGACTTTCATCAACCTCATCTTCACTACCTTTATTTTCAGCCCCACTGGCCTTTGGCTTCCCAACTACAGGCACTCTTAATTAAAGAACTTTTCCCTCACTTTGAATTAATGAAAGTATATTTTATGTGCTTTGAGTTGATGGTTGCATACCATTATGTAATTTTTACCTTTTAAAGGCTTCATTGATAAGATGTGATCCTAATGTGTCTAAAACTTCGATATGGAAATTAACTTTAGGAGCATCAAGATCTTCATTATTTGATTATACTGCTTTTACTAGCAAGTTGCCACCCTCGACATCCCATGACCGTGAGTATATGAATATTTTTTTCATTATTCTCTTAGGCATCTGCTATTTACTTGACTGAGTTTATTAGCGTGACTATCTAAACTGCTTGAGGCTCTGAGAAACTAGAATATGATGTCAAACTAGGCTTTGCTATATTCTGTTTACTAGTTTCATTGCCAAGGGCTGGATTAAACTTGAAGTGTTCCAGGCTATATTTCTTATATTATTTACTCTGTGATGACAGCTTTATTTAATCAATATTTCCTCCAATCATCTCTTTGGATTTTACATAAAAGAGCTTGCTATTTGAGCTGTGTGATTTCAAAACGCATTTCACTGGCCTGTTTTTTCCACCCTGACCTTCTTTTTCTGGTATAGCTGTTAGAGGATGTTAGTGTATAGAAAAATTATTCCCTTGTAATGTGTTGTTCTTTCTCATACAATTTTAGCATATCTATATTTTTATTGATTGAATGTTGTTTCTCCTTTCATGTTACAGCATTTGGACAGCAAACTACTGCTAAGCTCAGCTTTTTGGATACCAATAATTCAGGTAAGAGTGCCCTAAGCTTCGATTTCTGATGTCTTCAATGAAGATATTTTCCTAATTTCTTCTGCTTGATGTATTTTTTTTCCTCTCCCTCTTTGATGGAAATCTTGCCCTTTTAATTGAGTGACATTCATCTAGAAGAACTTCTTGGTGGCTTATTTTGTTAGGGTGTACAAAAAACGTATGTTATCTTTTTTCACAAAGAAAATCCATACATGAAAGATTTTGTGGACTTCAACTTGTCTTAAGTACTAAGATATGTATGTTTGTTTTCCTAGTTCTTCCATCATACTAGTGATTCGATGCAAAGTTAATTTGCCTGGACTTGAAAAATGAAAAGCATATAATAGAAGTTTGGGTCCCATCCAGAATGTTTCATAGACCTGTGGTGAGGGTATTTGGTCTAGTGGTAAGATTCTTGCTTGGATGCAAGAAAACCCGAGTTCGATTCTCGGAATGCCCATAATGCCACTTTCATTGGTCAATCACTACTCAATGCTAAAACGGTAGCATTCATGTCTAACTGTACATGTTTAAACTTATAAAGTGATGTACATAGTAACATAGATAAAGTAGGCGGTTAATCTTTTATGCCGTTTCTCTTTCTATGTATCAAATTTGATTCCAGAATTCAATCAGAATAATATTCATGGTTATTTTTTTTGTAAATCATTAGCTTAGTCATCTGATTACTCTATTCCCTGTATATCTGCATCTGATTACCGCCCATCAACAATGAAGTGCATCCTCCATTGGCAAGTCAGAATAAAGGAACTGGAGTTGCACCTTATACTCTTACGAAGCCGATTGGCGAGGAGGGTTCCGCACAATTAATATCTATATCTGCCATGCCAGTCTATGAAGTAAAGAGTCATGAAGAATTGAGGTGGGAGGATTATCAGCTGAAAGATGAAGGTATATGCTTCATTCATTAGAACTCTATGAATTGCAATTTCTAGTCTAGACTTTTCTTGTAGATATATGAATGATTCTATCCTTACATGCTCATATATCCAATGTGCTTTCATTGTTGATAACCAAATATGCAGATGGGAATGGTTTTGCTGGTGCTTTGAATGGGAAACCAAATCTTTTCAAGATACCAATTGATTCTGCATCTTTTTATCCCTATCCAAACGTGGCCACAAAGACATTCGAACAACCTTCTCCGTTTTCTATCAAGATGCCAACCTGGCAGCCAATAACAAATACGATTGGAGTCCCTTGTGCTGCTTGTGGATCTTTCAGAAAGGATGCAAGTCAAATCCCATATCCTATGTTATTTCTTAATAATGACCTCTTTTACAACTTTTAAATTGTAATGTTTTGACCATCCCAAATTATGTTCTTCATGGCAAGCAGGCATTCCCATTGCAAGTTCAAAAGACACCAGAGCCCTGTCAGACCAACCCTACTCATCCAACAGGTACTTTGTACAAACAAGCTGAGTGTTTTTTTATCCTACTAAAAGCACATATAATGGTGTATGTCTACAATTTTCCAATATAAGGGGGTGACCTTTTTGATTCTTGTGTTTGCAGTTGCAAAACCCCCTACTATGGCAGAAGATAAGATTGTGCCTGTGAAGGATCCATTTGGAGTTCAGTCTTCCAAATTTCAGTCGTTTGCTGATCATGCTACCCCTGCTACATCCATTCAAATTGGGATCTCTAGTATGCCTGTAAGTCTTCTCTCCACCCGAATACTTTATTTTATTATGTGTACTCTGGAGATTTATTTACATGGCTCATTGAATGATTGTATAACCTCTTATGCTTCCCTGGCAGGTGGTTGATAAACCTGCACCAAGCAGGATCTCTTCTGTTTTGACCCTACGGCTCTTCCCACAAAGGCAATCCTCACCTCACTTGAAGAAAGGCCAACCAAAATCTCATGTCAAGAAGGTATCATCGCACAATCTGATTCTACAAACTATCTCTTCTTATTCTTACAGCATTAAAATTTATATTCATCCTCTCTCATTATCCTGTTCAGGTACCATTCTTCGACAAGGCAGACCCATACGACATTCCAAGGCCAATAAATCACCCTATGCCACGTGAGAATCCAAAATCAGCTTTCATGATGAGCATACCCGAACCCATACACGATGACACCGTAGAGGAAGAACTCCATGTAGTCACAAACCTCGACTTGATGCCAAAACTGACACGCTCTGACTACTACACGGAGCCACTAATCTCGGAGCTTGAAACCAACGAGAGCCTGGACCCGGGGTTCTGTGGGCGGGTCAGGGGATTCGTGATAGGGCGCCATGGGTACGGGAAGATCGAGTTTGAAGGAGAGACCGACATTCGAGGGCTCGACCTCGATTCCTTGGTGGAGTTCAACACCAAGGAGGTGGTGGTGTACAAGGACGAGAGCAAGAAAGCGAGCGTGGGCAAGGGGCTCAATAAGCCGGCTCTGGTGACTCTGATGAACGTCAAGTGCGTCGATAAGAAAACCGGAGAGGTGTTCGTCGATGGAGATCGGGTGGCCAAGTACGAGCGGGTGCTGAAGAAGATGGCGCATAAGCAAGGCGCGGAGTTTGTGTCGTATGACCCAGTCAAAGGCGAGTGGAAGTTCCACGTTCACCATTTCTAGATTTTGCTTTCTAGTGTATTAATCAATCTTTTGGTGTATAGTTTGGCTTTATTACAGTATGGTAAAAGCTCAGTAAGGAGATTGTAGTCAAGTTATAATGTCGGTTTTAGGTAGTTGTATTGTTAGTTACACTGCTCTGTTTTCATGGGAGGTAATAGTACAATCAAGTTTTACTGCGGTTAGTACTTTGTTTAACTTGATGCTGATTGCTGAATTCAATGATACTAGCACAACCGCAAAGAGTCAGGTACGAAAGGCCCAATATATGATGTAGTAGATGACCAAAATGCCCTTCAAAACCCGCCAGAATTTTGTCACATGTGAGGGCCCACAGCCACCAATAAACCTAGGGTAATCTTGGTAATTGGACAAACTGAAGTGTCGGTTACCAACTCCTCGTCCTTCCTATTCATGTAGGCTAGGCTGTGTAGCCAAGTACGCAGTGAGCCAAGTGGAAAACCCAATTTGTTGTTTGTTGGGCTTTACAAATCATACACTGGTAAAACATTTTCCAATTATATATTACCAAAATACTTGCTAAATTTGGACATTGCCTCTATTTAAACTTGTTAAACATTCAGCATTTTAACATTTTTTTCCCGGGGTGAGATCGACATTTTTTCACTTAAATTGTGCACCTTTTTTCGTTTCTGTGTCTCCACCTTTTTTAAAAACAGTAGTGACGTAGCGATGATAAAAGCAAATAAAATAAACCCATAGCGTAGGAAGATCCGGAAGGACAAAGAAAGCAATAAAATAAGAATACAGAACTTACACAAAAATAACAAATGTAAAAGCAAGACACTCGAGAAAGTAACAGAGTCAGAGTATCAGGGCAGTTGAGTCGACGAGCCAGTTCGTACGTACACATTACAGTATCACACACACAATGACACAAGTGCTTGACGAAGACACTGACAGAAGACAGAGAGAGAAAAAGAGGGAGTGAGTCAGTGTGAGTGTGAAGTGAGAGAGAGAGAGAGAGAGAGAGAAAGCTAAAATCTTTCGTCTACCTTGCGTTTCTCTCTTCCATTTCCCCCATTTTCCTACTTTCTTATCTCTCGCAACATTCAATCTCTTCGAGCTTTTTTTCCTGTTCTGTTTGTGGATCAATTTTGCGATTCTTTGGAAACAATTGGTTGGGAGGGAGGGGGGATTTAGCAGCGAATTTCGAGTGTCGAAAGTAGGATTAACAGGAAAAAAAAAGCCCAAAAATGGACATGTACGGCCGAAATTCGGGGCGGGAGGGTTCGGAGCCAGATCCACGTTCGGAATGGACGGATACAGGGCTCGAAGGTACGCGATTTCTTCGTTTCGGTGTTGTTCTGATCAGCATTTCGCTTCCATTTTTTACCGTCTTTGCAGGAATTTAGGGCTTTTACACTCTCATTCAATGCTGTTGTTTGGGGGGTTCCTGTTTAGCTAGGGTTTTGCTCAATTTCTGTATAACTTACTTGCTGCTGATTATTTAAAAATCTTGTGGGCTTAATTTTTGGTTGTTGATATGATGGGACTGTCACTGAAGAGTCGATGTGGAGATGGGGACTGGCAAGCTCGGAGGCGTATCCCGAGCGCTCCGGTGTACCGGATTGTGTGTACTATATGAGGACTGGGTTGTGTGGCTTCGGTAATCGGTGCCGATTCAACCATCCCCGTGATCGTTCTGCGGTGGGTAATTAAATTGCATTCTTATTTCACCCCCTTTTCGACAGTTTGTCGGTCAGTACTGTGTTGTGAATCACTGTTTTGGAATGTGCACTTGTGTTCAGTGCTTATCTGATGTCAAAACCGTGCCATTCGGGCTTGCGAATGTCGCATGACTAACTCTGGCTATTATTAGTATGATTAAGATGCCTGGGTAGCTCAATTTGTGAGAGTTTTTTTTTGTATAAACCCATGAATATAGCCAAATTCATGCCATTTTTGGTGTTTTTTTTTTTCATATTATGGTTTATGAACGTACTTTGAAGTTTCCGCCTACATGGTTGTGCCAAGTGCTGATAGTTTGATGAAGGATTCACAAGGTGTTGTTGTTAGAAAACAAGACATTAGGAGGAAGATAAGACACAACCTTAGCTGGAATGCTCTCATTTTAATGTGCCCTGTTTTCTTCTAGTGGTAGTTGTGTAAGATATATATGGCTGAGTTTCAGTTGTGAATCATTGTTCCTTGACATGAGTTCTGACATTTCTGTTGATCAGGCTACCATGGCTATGAGGCTGTCTGCAGGAGAGTATCCTGAGCGTCCTGGTGAGCCGCCTTGTCAGGTATGATTTCAACTTCAAGTTCGTGGAGTCACCACTGGAAGGTTTAGTTTCTGTCAAGAAACAAATTTCGTCATTCTGCTGCTGATTCTTGTTTATGTGATGTACAGTATTATTTAAGGACCAGAACTTGTAACTTTGGTGCCACTTGCAAGTTTCATCATCCAAGAGACCTTGGTGGATCGCAAAGCAACGTGGCCCTTAATTATCATGGATACCCAATAAGACCGGTCTATAATCCTAATTGCCTGTTGCATCCTATTCATTTCTAACTTATGATGTTTACTCTGTCATTCTATTGTTCTTTATCAGACACAAATATTAGTTTTTTTCCTGCAACTTTTTTGTCTACCAGGGGGAAATGGAATGCTCCTATTATTTGAAAACGGGGCAGTGCAAATTTGGAATTACCTGTAAATTCGATCATCCTCAACCAACTGGCTTATCAGTTCCAACATCTGCACCTTCATTTTATCCTACGGTGCAGTCTCCTTCTGTTCGTATGTCAACTCCTGTGGGAGGGGCATCCCCAAGTTATGGGGGTATGCCTAGGCCTCCACTTTTACCTGGTTCTTACATGTCTGGAGCTTATGGTCCTATGCTGCTTTCCTCTGGAGGAGTTCCTATTCCTGGCTGGACTTCATACTCGGTATGTTTAGCGACTGAATTCTGGGAGGGTGCTTAGATCTCCACTTCTAATAGGTTTTTTTGTTTATCCTTGTAGATTTTTACACAGATATCAAGCAACTCATAGAATATGTCAAAATCATCTTTTAATATCCAATGGTTTTCCGAATCTGATAGCTAGTGCCTACTTAGTTATTATCCTCATTTGGAGCTAATGCATGGAGACGAAAATGTCAGCACAAGCTATAGTGTTCGTAACTCATGTATTACAAATTGCTCAGAAAACCTGAAAGGGCAAATATAAGTGAAATGGAGGGAGGGATTATATTGTGTATGTAATTGCAATCTAATGAGCCTTTGATGATACAGGCACCTATAAGCCCTGCCTTGTCTCCTGGTGCTCAACCTTCAGCAGGAGCTGGCTCTTTATATGGGGTTAGTCCCCTTTCAAATCCAACAGCAGTTGGGCCTTATTCTCTCATGCAGTCTTCTGCAGGCCAGTTGAGTACTGATAGAAAGGAAATGAAATTTCCAGAGCGACCGGGCCAACCTGACTGCCAGTATTACATGAAAACAGGTGACTGTAAATTTGGTTCATCATGTAGATACAATCATCCTCCAGAACGAGCTGCAATTGTGACAGCTTGTAGCCTCAATCAACTGGGCCTACCTTTACGCCCGGTAAGCTTGTTATCTGTGCTTTAAATTTTTTAGCTTTTCTTATTTCCCATGTTAAAGTTACTGAGTTTCCTACAGTTTTATACGTAAGTAGTGTGACGTGTGGAAAGAAATCCAACATTGCTTTCAATTTTTCTGCATGCATTGCACATCCCTTATTTGGGTTCATCTTATGTGGCCTGTTAATGCCACTTGTACACCTAAACTTCCTAACAATTGAAACTTGTATAAGGGATTTCCAACTGACGGTGGTTTTGCTGTAACCCTTTAGAAAATGTTTCTTGTACTTTTGTGTCTACCAATGGTAGACACAAAAGTATTCCATTGGCTCATTGAAAAATAGAACCATTTATCTGTATTCATACTTGCTGATGTCAAGTGCCTTGAGCAAAGCTGTAGCCCATTTATGTATATTCATACTTATTTTTAAAGTTTCTCCCTGGAATTTGCACATTAAAAAGAGTTGTTAGATCTTAACTTGGGGTACCAAATCACAATGAGTCTTTTGCTTTCTCTTAACAGGGGGAACAAACTTGTGCTTTCTACATGAGAAATGGATTCTGCAGATTTGGTCCTACCTGCAAATTTGATCATCCAATGACATCATTGAATTATAGCCCTTCAGCTTCTTCTCTGACAGAGACGCCCGTGGCCCCCTACATAGCCGGGCCTTCAATCCCCTCCCTGCCTACCTCACTGTCCCCAGACCCGTCACCAGACTATCGCAGTGATCCTCATTCCGGAAGAGTCTCATCCGTATCGAGTGCTTCTGCTGGCTTGACACTGCCACGTACTCAGGCAACACCTGCTCCACCTTCTAATCCCCAACAATGAAGCAATTCATTCTTCATCATCATCAGGATCTCAACACACCCTGGCTTATGTTTCTTTTATTGTTAGATAATCATATGATTAGTAAGCTGTGAAAAGTCCTTTTAAGGTCTTGTGAATGTCTGTCAAGTGTCAACCTAACTTATGTAGAGCCCCCATTAAGGACATCTCGCTGTTTATAATGTCCTTACCTGGGCTCTTAATACTTATCTCCAATAAGTTGAATAAATTGCACAGATTACTATTATGCCCTGTATATTGGATAGCTCTGAAGATAGGCTAAAAGAGTGTATCATGCAGGTAAGAAAGATTGGAATGAGCTATTGGGAAAAAACATTGGTCTTCCTGATAGATTCTGATATACTAATATATTACACTATGTTTGTAGTATTACTGTATTGGGTTTCAATTATGAGTTTGTTTTAGCTTGTGGTTAGGTCACTATATATACATTGAATTCGATGAGAGGGGAAAGTGAAAGAAGAATTGGGCGTGTTGGATGGCATCATTCAGGTGGCCAAGCGATAATGCTGCTTTTGAAACCGAAATGATGAACACACAAGTGTGATAATTACGTGTTTAAAGCACGTTTTTTCAATCATAGTGGAGTGAAAATAATTAATCCTACAAGGACTAGGCTTGTCCCTGGAAAGTAATTTTACCATTTCCTTTTCAGTAATACATCTGTATCTCAATGAGTAAATTTGGGACCATTGTGAGGTAACAATGTCAAGGTGGTGTATAGTGTATGGGTGGGTGTGTCGTTGAAAGTGGAGTTGTATGAGCAACGTGTCACTTGACGGTTGGTGTCATTCTAAATTAGTTCCGATTCTTGTATTGCTCGAGGTCCCAAGTCCCCTCGCCATAGTTACCGGAATCTCGATTATCTTAAGGCTCTAATTATTGATTCACGGTTTTAAGTAGGATTTTACTAGAAGTAAGAGCTAAGTGATTAATATAAAATCGATAGAATGTTTTGTGAGATCCCAATGTTGTTAGGATGGAGGTTCTCCAATTATACGTAAAGTGTTTTCTCGGATCATATTGTGAATAATCAACTCGAAAAGTTGAAAGGTTGTACTCGTACAATATAGCTACACACTAGTCTAATATATAAGTAAAAATGTTTAAAATATAAGAAGTTATTTTGGTTCGGTTTTATACGGTTTAACCAAACCAATGAACAACCCTAATAAGAACAGAGCCTGAACAATAATACATAAGAACAGAGAAAGAAGATCGATCAAGCTAGGAAGATAATTCGAGTGAGGTATTCTCTCAAGCAGTGGCGGCTCCAGAAATGATTCAATTGGGCAGGGGGGGGCGGGGCGACTTTAGACTATGGACGTTGTCAGTCGTCTCTCCTAGGGTTATAGTCGAACCGAACCGAGCCAAACTTTATATTGTTTAGGCACGGGGTTTGTTTAGAAATAGGCAATGTTGAACTCGAGCTCGCATCGAGCTCAATCTTTTGTTTGGACTCGGTTCATTTACGTGTTTGTCGAGCTCAAGCTTATTTCGCGAACTACTCATCCGCAAACTAATCTAATTAACATGTTTATATATAATTAAATGCAAAGAATTAGGTTATATCTTTTACTACTACTTTAGGTAAAAAAAAAAAAAGAGAAATAAAATATGTGTACATGTCATTATATATAGGGTCATTAAAAATAGTTTACTAAAAAATATTACAATATTATATATATTTTAGGATGTTCATTAATTTTTTGATATTCGGTGACATGTTAAGTTTTTACAAAAAAAACAAATAAAGTAAGTTGCAGCCTAACTTTTTACAAAAAGTTTATTAAAAATAGCCACACCTACACGTTAACTGTAATACCAGTACATATCTTTTTGACCAAAAACCTACCTTTGACAAAAAACATCTTCTTCTTCTACCTACTGCCTAGTCTGCCTTCGGTCCTCCAGCAGGCGACACGGCCATCCTCCGACCCTCAATCCGATCAACCACCACTACCCCGTCGGCGTCCTCTGGCCGCTGCCTTCATTTCTGGCGCTTGTTCACTGGCCCGCCCCATCCCGCCCCGCAATCCTCATGCCAGATCTGCCCCGTTCCGCCCAAATCCCCAACGCTCCTCACTACTCCTCACTGCATCTCCGGCAAGACGAGGGGCGGCCACCTCCGCTAGATCCGGATGTACCTAGTCCAAGTAACCTAGCTAGGTTACTTGGACTAGGTACATCCGGATCCGCCATTATCTACACATAAAAACCACATATTACATTAAAAATAATATTTCATCAAGTTATTGGATACTAATTCATGGAAAAATGGAGATTGAGAAACAATTAAATCATACACAATAAAGAGAAAATCGTTGGATGGATGACACGTGTCAAATTTTATATATATTTAATACATGTCAATAAAGTATCAAAAAGGTACATATTAAGATAAATGAAAATTACTCTTCTGGAAATGAAAATTACTTTTAAACAAATTTTATACTATTTGTTTAAAAGAAAAAGAAATACATGTCAATAAATTTGGAGAATTCCCCAAATTCCAAATTTGGGAAAAACACCCCATATTTTATTGGAGTTTTGTTATGTAATACTAGTACTAATATGTTATGTATATAGAGAGGAAAATGAATCCCGTCATGGACTGGATTCGTGTATGAAATCAATGTATGCATGCTGGACTCGTAATAACAGTATCTCAAATTACAGCCCCTTCCAAATGAAAAGGGAATGAACGTACATCATGAGTGGGCTTACGCTTTATCCGCCTAAACACCATTTTATAGGCGACAAATTGAGCGACACTCAATGGCTAAACAATAACCAATCTTTCTAAAACGCCTACCTCTGCTTAACTTTACACTCGAAAAGCTTTACTTTATTGAATTTTTTTACCATTTTTTTTCATTTTGTTTTTCTTCTGGGTTACCTTTCAAAAAAGACCATGATTACACACCTCTCCACTCTTCTGCATTATATACACAAAGAATCCTTCCGGTGCCCCAAACATAACTACCTACAAAATAAAGTCATCTCTTTCCTCCCACCTTTACTCTTGCATGAGTTCATGTGCCTTTCACATCAATCTGCCTTTCTCTTCAACCACAACAAAACAGCCTAGGAAGCCAGAAAATCAGCAAACTGCTGAGCTCAGAACAGAGGGAAACAGAGCAGGCAACATGTTTAAGGATTTAGGTTATAGCTTTTAACGGCAACCTTTTTTCTGGGTTTGTAGCTGTTGCAAGGGAGCAAGTGACAGGGGAGGCAATGGGGGTGGCGACAATGTCCGAGCTGAAGCCGAGCATCTCAGGGAAGAGGTCTTTGAGGCCAAGCTCGAGCACAAGACATATTACTGAATGGTAAG
Organism: Polygonum maritimum; assembly: GCA_963924305.1. NCBI lineage: Eukaryota > Viridiplantae > Streptophyta > Magnoliopsida > Caryophyllales > Polygonaceae > Polygonum > Polygonum maritimum. The sequence goes on along the minus strand of OZ002728.1, from coordinate 4,392,078 downwards.
TGTTTGTGACATGCTTTCTCATGTGTACGTACATATATACAGATGATATTTTTGGGAATTGTTTAAAAATGTAAAACACTAAGGCTTTGCTCTTCATTATAATTGCAAGGACATTTATATTTATAAAGTTTTTGAAATGCCTGGAAACAAAGTTATGTATATGCATTCAAGAACTTTATAGATAAAAATGTCCTTATCATGAAGATGTAAAACAAACCCTAAAAGTAAAGTATTGTCAAGGAATTGCATATTAAAAAGAAGGGTTTTAAGGAATGGGTTTTCCGGTTTAGCGATTTCCAGGATGAACGATTACAAGTACGAGGGGCTTAAGGAACTCAAGGAAGTGTATTAGTCGGAAAGATACAATTAAGAGAAGAAAAGTTCAAAAAACAAAAAAAGAACAGAAAATTCGAAGCTATCTAGGCAGCATCATAAAGCAAAACTGAGTTTTGTAGCCGGATCAGATCCAACAAACATTAGATGTTGAGCTCATGATCATGAGAATGCACTTTAAGTTTAAAGCACGTAATAAGACATGATCTGGCCATGAAATCTTACCTGGTGGGATGGCTGGCTGGCTTCCCCATGACCCCTGATCAGATGAGGCTGCATTCACCACTGTTCTTAACTTCATCCATGATTGGAACCACCAACGTTATAAGAAAGCCAATCTATTCCTTGTTCTGAACCTCCTAATTAGCAGACAATGGCACAAGGGATGCTGGTCCACCATATGTCACCCCACCACCTTGCATTGGCAATCATGTCAAAATGCCATCAGTTGATCCAGTCCAAGCTTTAAATAACATCCTCCACAATAGTTACCTATTTTTGTATTTTCTTAGGCAAAGTTAGGATCCCACTTAGAAAGGTACTTGAAGTCCGTACCAGAAGTTAGTTGAAATGGCATGGTAAGGCCTAGCTCCTCACATGAAGAGGGACAGCTAGCGACGGTGATAAGAGACCGGATCCTGTGGTTCCCCATCATATATGTTTCATTAACTGAACATGACCAAAAAAGGCCTAAGAAGAAATGTATGACCATCCTATTTTTTTTATCATAGGGACTTTTTTGAAAGACCACTTGGTTTCTGTCCTTGTCATTTGTCAAGGTGTTTCAATTTTTGTGCTACTTGAACAATTTATGTCGCATATATTTGAACCCACCATCGGGTTATAATATAGGACAATGAGTTCACCAAATTAAAGAAAATAACATGTTTCAGAGCAAGAAACTCTCTCTTTGGTGTTCACAACACTTTTTCGGTATGTTTCTGATAGCGTTTCAGCAAATCTTTGCATATCTTTCAGGCCAATATCTGATGTTTCCAGTGATCTTACAATTGAAGTAGGATCTGCTAGCTTTGCACTTCACAAGGTGAGTAGTTATTCAAATCCAATGTTCTTCTCCTTGATAAAAATGAAAAGCATGCATCAGGATTTTTGAGATGTAAACTTAAACTAACAGCAAACAAACAAACAAAAAAAAAATCAAATGCAAGAAAATAAAAGAATCCCTCATATATTTTTACCTTGCTGTTGCAGTTTCCTCTCGTTTCTCGAAGTGGGAGGATCCGGAAGCTCTTGTCAGATGCCAAGGATAGCAAAATGTCAAGAATTAGCATTCCACATGTCCCAGGTGGAGCACCTGCATTCGAGATAGCAGCAAAGTTCTGCTATGGGATCAACACTGATATCACACTCTCAAACGTTGCCACGCTACGCTGTGCTTCCCATTTTCTGGAGATGACAGAAGAGTATGCACAGAAGAACCTTGAGGCAAGGACAGAAGCATACATAAAGGAGAACGTGCTCCCAAACATATCAAAATCAATATCAGTTCTTCACCAATGTGAAAACCTGTTGCCTGTAGCAGAGGACATCGGCCTGGTTAGCAGGATTATAGCAGCAATAGCCAACACCGCATGCAAAGAGCAGCTATCTTCTGGATTATCCAAGCTGGAATACAACTTCCCCAGGAGAAAAACCGAGACAATTGACCCAGAAACGCCAGCAGACTGGTGGGGGAAGTCATTGGCAGTTCTTAGTCTTGATTTTTTCCAAAGAGTATTGTCAGCTTTGAAGCTGAAGGGCCTGAAACAGGACCTGATAAGCAGGATACTGGTCAACTATGCCCACACCTCCTTAAAGGACATAGTTGTGAGGGATCCCCAGATGGTGAAAGGAAACTGTATGGTGATGGATATGGAGTTGCAGAAGAAGCAAAGAGTCATCATTGAAGCCATGGTGAGCCTCCTCCCAACCCCATCAAGAAAGAGTTCCGTTCCGATAGCGTTCCTTTCAAGCCTGCTCAAAGGAGCCATAGCATCATCAGCTTCCTTATCCTGCAAGGCCGATCTAGAGAGAAGGATCGGGTTGAAGCTGGACGAGGCAGTGTTGGAGGACATACTCATCCCTGCAAACTCACACAAAAACAGCCACGGCCCAATCTACGACACAGACACAATGTTACGAATCCTCTCCATTTTCCTGAACCTGGACGATGAAGACGAGGAGCAGCGAGAGAACTGCCTGGGAGACGATGCCGATATGATGTACGAATACGACTTCAGCAGCTGCTGCTCCCCCAAACAAAGCTCGATCCTGAAAGTATCAAAGCTACTAGACAGCTACCTCGGCGAGGTTGCCTTGGACTCGAACCTGTCACCGTCCAAGTTCATAGCGTTGGCGGAGCTACTACCTGACCACGCTCGCATCGTCACAGATGGACTTTACAAAGCTATTGACATCTTTCTCAAGGCAATCAATCAATCACCATTTCCAATTCAATTCTTTCATTAAGCAAACCTATATATATTAAGGAAATCACAAATTCATTCATTCATTTATTGAATCAGGTTCATCCAAACATAAAGGACGGAGAGCGATACCGACTGTGCAAGACAATGGACTGCCAGAAGCTATCACAGGAGGCGTGTAGCCACGCAGCGCAGAACGAGCGGTTGCCGGTGCAGATAGCGGTGCAAGTGCTCTACTTCGAGCAGATCAGGCTGAAGAGCGCGATGAACGGCGGAGGAGGCGGAGGCCATGGAAACAGCCAGATGTTCTTCGGATCGCTGCAATTCGGGCAGCGGTCGAGCAGCGGGGCCGGGAGCGGAGCGATCTCGCCGAGGGACAACTACGCGTCGGTGAGGAGGGAGAACAGGGAGCTGAAGCTGGAGGTGGCGAGGATGAGGATGAGGCTCACGGATCTGGAGAAGGACCACGTCTCCATGAAGCAGGAGATGGTGAGGTCCAGGCCTGGGAGTAAGTTGCTGAGGTCGTTCAGCAAGAAGCTCAGCAGGCTCAATTGGATTTTTAGGGTTCGGGGGAGCCAGGCGGTTGGGGTTGGACCGAAGCCGTCGCCCCCCGCTCCGCCGGAGTCGCAGTCGAGGTTTTTCTTTCAGGCGCAGAGGAACCATTCCATCTCGTGATCGCTGGTGGTGTTTACTGATTAGGAATACTGGATAGTTGTGATTGTATACATGCTTCTTTCTTGTACTTTGTGAAATGAGATGTGTGAGTGTGTAACTGTAAACTACTCTCTATCCTCTTCTTGGTATCGGGTTACTCGGTTTTCATGTCGTTAGACTCTAGTCCAATAACTGATGAGGAGGGTAAATGTTAATAGGAGGGGTTCGGGATGGGAATGCTCCTGGTGCTATGCCCATTCTTATATCCATTTGGTTCTCGTGGTCAACAAAATTCAAATCGTCTCTAGCCCTACTTTTATGGGTCCTCATATCTATTGTGAGGATCCACCCTTTCTATTTTGGCTTTCTCTTTTAAACTCTTTATGTAATCTTTTTTGAAAAAAATCATAACTTTAAAATATGTTTTTAAAAAAAGTAAAATATCTAATATTCTCATTTTATGACTTGAATATTATCGTATAGAAAGATAACATAATTTTGTCGGGCGGTGAGTGGGGATCCCCCATACTAATACGAGGAATCCATTTGTCCATCGTCTCCATCCCCATACCCATTTTACTATCCACATATTCAAATCCGTGATGGGGGATCCTCCAACCCATTGTCATCCCTAGATGAGTGCCGGTACGAGTGCTCAAATTATTGTTCAAGAGAATGCCTTTATTGTTTTATTCGATGTATTTCGAGATCCAAACATGTCGAAATCGCATTTGATGAGAGTGTTTCTCAATCCCGGATTTTACCAACCTCTTAATTGTTGCCACCCTACACCACATATATATTGAGGAAGCTTGAGTTACCAGCTTACCTCAAAATTGTCGATGTGCGATGTGAATTGCACATTTGGAGGCTTAATACATATACAAGTCTTTGAACCTGCGTCTAATAGTCATTTAAGAAATTAAGACCTTATATTTCAACTTTGCCAATTTTGAAACCTCAATTTGACTTTTATGATTGGGTCCATGGTCAGTGATGTGGCATGATGCGTATAAATCAAAAACCTATAAACTCTTCGTTAGGAGGATGAGGAGTTTGACTTGGCATTTATTCTTTTTTTTTTTAAGTTTATTGCATTTTTTCCTCTTATATTATTTTTTATTTTTTTCCTTTCTCTTTCCTTTTTCTATCTCTTTGTTTTTTCTCTTCTTCCTTAATTTCCTACCACTTTTCCACATCTGAGAAGTTAGACGATTCCCTACAAAATTCCAATTGGAGGATTTTCTCGGGTCAAGGGCATCTGTAACACCCCAAATTTGAAACCATGAATTTGACATGTCAATGACCTTGAATTATTCCATCCAAAGTCACCCAAGACAATAGCTAACATAATTGGATTTATAGAAAATGAAATATCGAACTTACATTATATCAAAAATAGTTTAGTGTTTGATACAAGCTTAGAAGAAGTCAATAATGATAAAAGATAGCAATTTTTGAGTGTGTAGGACATGTAAATCATTTTACAGTGGGAATAAGATGACAAGTCAATAGCTGTATATAAAGATAGTAAATGGAATTCCAAAATGTCCATATAATTTGAAATGTCTTGAAAACCTTCCTTCTTTTAGATCTCCGAGCCTTTGCCTCCAATTTTCGACAAACCTATACTTGCTTCCTGATATTTTTCTTTTCGGGCCCTAATCTGTTACAAGAAAATAAACCAGGATACAAAGGAGTTATAAAATTATTTGAGTGATTTTTACTACCAGTTGGGCTCAATTAGAGTTTAATTTTTAGCCTATCAAAGGGCCGTTTGGGCCGAACTCAACACAATATTTCTTCTTCTTCTTCCTTAGTTTTCCTAAGTCAGGAATTTCATTAAGTGACACTTGCAATTTTTTGTTTCACGCATTCCCTTCTTCTCGGTTTCCTTTCCATACAAAATTGGTTCCCATCCTCAAATCTCAACTTTGTTGGTTGTTCATTTGCGCACTCACAAATTTGTGTTGCGCACTCCCATATAGGTGTATTCGTAACCAGCACACAAAAATTCAAATTTTGGCAAAATCATGAACGGATTCAGAACTGGTATAAAAATTAACATCCAATTCGGTAAAAAAATGGTTTGTATGTTCGAGTTAAAAATCCGCACAACAATTTTGAAAAAAAATGGACACTTTGTGTTGGTTTAGAAATAACACAAGTGGAACGATAAAAGAAAAAAAAAGAAAAAAATAACACAAGTGCAAATGTGAAAACAGTATTCCTGGGTGGATTTTGGTCCTGCACAACAGAACCATAGTTTAATGTGTGTTGGATTTAAACCCGTCCAAAAACTAAGATCTCTAATACGGTACTTTTTTGTTGGTTCTAAACCTGCATAACACCAACATTTTTACGCTAACAAACTTCGCTTTTTTCGCGGGTTCCGTTAGGATTGCTCATCGGATCAAAGAAACCGATCCAAACTCGAGAGCCTAATCGAGAGAAATCGATCCAAACCTGAGTAATTTGGTTCAGTCATTGGTTCTAGATATTGTCAATTTCGGTTTTTTTTTGGATCAGTTTGGTTCGGTTCGGTTCGGTTGTGTAGGTGAATTGAATGAACCGAACTATTAATCATAATAAAAAACCTTATATTATCGGTTCTACTATGTGAGAGTGAGACATGACTCGTGAGTACCCAAAGCCCAAAGTCAAATTGCAATTTTGTCTGGACTCCCGAGTCCCGACTGCACCCTAGATCTGAACTCTTCCTTTGACAAAGACTGACGAGTGGTGACGTCATGACAACGACATGTAAGTGTAATGCAACGACGACGAGCGAGTGGCGATGCGACGGGAGACGACGCAAGTGCTCTTCCATCTTTCTAAGACTTGTTGTTCGACGGCAGGACTGCTCTTTTAGGAGTTCCAGGCCTTCTAATCTTCTTCAACTTTAACTTCCAACTTTCAAGCCTTCTAATCTTCGGTAATGCTTTGATTGTTCTCACTTCTCCTGGCTTTGGTTCTTGAATGTTGAGCACCAAGTGTTTGTTCAAATTCCCGAATGAAAATACTTTTTCTCACTTCTCTTGGCTTCGGTATTGCTCTGATTTCAACTGTCGGTTCACAATTGGATCAGATCCAAGATTGTGTTTTTTGGTTTATTCGGACCATGAAAATAGCCTAGTGCCTAGTGTTCGGTCCATTAGGCAAAAACGAGTATGAACCGATTAAACCCGAACCCTAACTAAACCGATCCAGTATATTATGATTCAGTCTTTGGTTCTCACTTTTATGAAGTTCAGTTCTCGGGTCGGTTCAGTTTTTGTCTAATAAACTACCCTAGGTTCGGTGGGTTTTCACTATTCACTATTTAGTTGTTAATTCATCCCACGAAACTAGAGAATATATATGATCCGAGCTCGTTATGGTGGACGGGGCCTTCGTGTTTGCCAATCTAGACCGTCTGGTACATGTCTCCTTTGGATGGAAATGGTGCGGAAGCGAAGAGGTTGAAGATGGCACGAACGGATAGCTTGATGGTCAACGTGATGGACACCCTTCAAACCAATGTTATGGCTTGGCAACGATCAATCCCTACGTTAAGAGAAGAATCGGATTTGAGAGCAAGAGAACAATGGTGGACACGATCCAAACAAGGAGGATAAACTAGGTGCCCCGCATCCTAAAAATTAGCACTCCACTCCCTGACAATGTAGGTGCTCCGCAATTGATAATTTTAGGCACTTTGCACCTCGTTAAAGATGGTGTCACTATCATTTCTTTGATTTGGGATCGTGATCGTTGATAGCCGAGTCACCGGCCGATCCTTATCCGGATTTTGGAGCTAGCGTATTAATTCCTTACGAACCAATCTACCTCCCCACTTACTAAACCCTAAACCCTTAATTGTTGGGAGCAGGCAGATGATTGTCGGTCTAAGAGGATATGGAAGACCCTTTGGCATCTTTGTGTTCCTCCTAGAGTTTGATCGTTTTTGTGGCGAGTAAGAATGGATATTCTGCCTTGTATGAGCAACCTTGTGAAGCGGAAGGTTGTAAATGATTCCAGCTGCCCTTTTGTGGGAAGAGTGAGATTGTGAGGCATGCTATCTTCGAATGTGTGTTACCGTTGCATGTCTGGGATTGTTTTCCTATTCAGCACAGCTTGGGGGAGATTTCTTGGACTTTCATTGATTGGTTGGAACAGTTAATGGATCTGCCAGATCGAGGAGGAGATTTGTTTGTGGGCTCTGTTGTGAAGTGAGTTGTGGAGGGCTATAAATAAAGTTGTGTTTACGAGCGAGGATACGTTGGCGTCGGAGATTGTTGAGCGTTGTCCACAATTGTTGGAAGTGTAACACCCCCTTCTTAAAACCAAAGGGTATTACCGCCAGTGACCTTGGATTTCACCGTCCAAAGTCACCCAAGGCTGAAAAGTTAACTTAAAGATGATTTGAGAATAACCAACTTTATTTTATTAATGTAAATCGGATTACAAGTGGGATAAATCTCCCGTAAGGTTACAATAATCATTTAAAAGAGTTGCAGCGGAATTTAAAAGACATTTCTTAAAATTTAAAAGCATGTGGGACCCATAAGTATGGTCAAAACAAAAGACGTTTTAAAAATTTCTTCCTTCCTTCCTTCCTTTCTTCCTTCCTGCAGATCCTGATGTCTTCGGCTTCCTTTAGAACGGCCTTTCCTTTCCTATCTGATATCCCCATAAAGGCAAGGAATACCAGCCAACAAAGTTGGGAAAGAAAGAAGGGATATTAGTCTAACGCGAGACTAAGCAAGTGGTAGAATAAAGTTCGGTTCTCAGAAAGGTTTAGACATGAGGGCATCACAGACCACTTGAAAATTAGCTGATGCCCAACAGTCAAGGGTTCTTTAGTGCGGAACACATATGGCTTTTTGAGCGAGAGGCATTTTAGACGAGCAAGGCTCAAAAGAAAATGATAGCTTTAGCTTGAGGCTTTATGAGATGTGAGGCTTATGAGAAATGAGATATCTCGGAAGTAGGATACTACATGGAAGTAGCACCTAAGAAAGATAAGTGTTTAAGGTTTGTTGGGAACTTAATTAATTCAAGCAATAGTGAAAAAGCATCCAACATTAATCGAATCGTATCAACCTTATCATAACTCGAAGATGCCGACAGGGAGGTGGCCACAAGGACGCTTATACACCTAAACCCATCTTGCCATTTTATAGGCATTTTAACAACTCGAGTCATGCATTCAGATTGGATAGACGATTGTCAATAATGAGGACCCGAAGTGATTTTCCAAGTTGTACTAATCACCCCGCGTTTATTAATTAATGTGCATTGGACACTTATCTTATTAGATCATAAAACCGAGTAATTCAATTAACGAATTTTAAGTGACGGCTCATCGGAGCTTGGCCACGGATTAACAGGAAAGCAAGCGTCTCCTGAGCACTTAGCTAGAGTGCTATAGCCCATCTTAAGGAGCGAGCATTAGTCGTACGACCTTAATATTACGAGCATGCACTAATTACACCTCGTAACATGAGTTATTAAGAAATAACGAGAGTCTTAAATCTCGCATTCCTATTCCTAGACTAGTCCACAACAAAGTCTCGAAAAGAGACTTGAAACAATCAAAGGCCACACATCAACGGTCCTAAGTCCATGTACTAGCGCGTACGATATTAAAAACAATGGTCATTAATTCTAAGCATAATAATCCTAATCCGATTATTAGCAAACAAGGTTGTTCCCAACATTTAATTTGATAACGGAAAGCAATTTCACGACTATCGAGTAAAGAGGAAAGGAGAACCATCCACTTGCCTTAAGACGTTTTTTAAAAACGCTAATCGAGGCGTGGAGTCGAGGCTAGCAAGGCCCTAGACAAGGCCTAAGGCAAGGCAAGATGCAAGGCAAAAGACAAGGCACGGCCCGAGCAACGGCAAGGCAACGGCCCGGGACAAAACGCAAGCAAGGACAGTGGCGGCGGGCGCTGCCCCCTTGGCGGCGGTCGCTGCCCGTATGTGTGTCGACGGCGTGATTTTGCAAGCTTCCTCCGATCAGCTCCGGCCACCTTTCGACGAGCTTTTGCCAACAGTAGAAAGAGGAACACTTCTACTTTGTATTGGGAGAGATTTGAGAGCGAAAGAAGAGCATTTTGGATGCCTTAATCCATCATCTCCAACCCCCTATTTATAGTGTTCAATCCTCTTTAACAAGCCAAAAAGAGTTGACATATAGCCTAACAATCCAAAAGGAGTTGACATTGGAAGGGTTGACATTGTGTAAAGGTGTTGGGATTGATCCCAACTCAAAACCATTGCAGAAGTATAAACCAAGGCGTCCACAATAAACGAGTTTTGTCGAGCCACGTGCGTCTGCAGCAAAGCGGCGCCCGCCAGTTTCATAGGCGGCGCCCGCTGCCCTCTTGGGACTGCGCAGTGCTTCGGTAAAATTGCCATAACTTTCGGAATACTTATCGGAATAGCCTCAAAGTTTGAGGGATGAAACTAGACTCCTTTATCTACTACAAGGCTTTGGAATCACTGGATTCCGAGCTCTAATGAAGGATTTATGAATTTTTGAAGTATCCGTTTAACGTTATCCAACGTTATACGGTTAATCGGGTAACCTTTGCCCTTTCTCATGTCGTTCCAAAGACAAAGTTGAGTCATAAAACTAAGGAGAATTTCATAATCCATTTTATAAAATTTGCGGATATTACAACAGTACCCCCTTAAAAATAGTTTCGACCCCGAAACTAGCCAAGGCCACCCTAGCCTGCTTAAAAGGACTGTGTACATATAGAATATCCGATCTTGAAGAGAAAGTACAAGCTATAGTACCCCCTTAAAGAATTCTGGTTCTTTCCTTAAGATGACAACAAACTTGGGAAACGAACTTGCTCCTGTTGCACGGTTCCCCATAACTTCTTATTTTGTCTCTTGGTCATGTTTACGACTTTAGTTGATCTGCCAACATTCCTTTGTCGATTTAAAGTGATAACAACGTAGTCTTCTCGACATACTCAGGGTCGAGAAGCACTTTTTCTACGTCATTATTCTAATCACTTGACTATGATGATACTAGCCGTTTCCATCCTTAAGACATTGCGAATCGTTTTATATAAGCTTTTGGTATGTGAACCCTATCAGCTTACTTCGCCATCCCAACCAGTGCAACCCAATACATGGACTCGGGGCATGAATTAACTTCTAGAAGGATTGCCCACTCAAGCTTCAAGAGAATTTTAAGGGCTTTCCCAGTTGAACTAGGTTTTGAGAAGACCATACGACGAGAGTCGAAGATAAATAATGCGTCATTTACTTATGAACTTAGTACATTATTATAATCTGATTTAACATTCTGAAAGATACATGATTATCCAAAATCATCTAACAGACTTCCAAAAATGCGACCTCCTCTCAGGGAAGGATGATCGACTTACATGATCTAAGCAACCCTTAGGCTTCAAAAGGGTTTAAGGAAAGACAGGGAGGAGACAAACTACTCTTCAGGAACAATAGGCAAGTTGGACTGGTACATCCCGTACAACTGTTGTCCCTGACTTGCAGATGGCATTGGTGCCTTTCCCTTGTTTTTTGCAGTAGACTGCACTGAAGTGGTCGAGGTAGACCCAGATGGGATTCTGTTACTCTGTACAACCGGCGTTGGCCCATATTGATCTGCCCCTTCCTTGTTCAAACGGCAGTAGGAACGAACATGTTCCTCCTTTCCACAGTTGAAACAAGTCCTCTTGGGTTTGGTACAATCTCTGTTGATATGGCCTTGTTCACCACAATTGTGGCAAACCACAAAACTTTTCTTCTGTCCAGACTTATTAGAAGAGTCACTCATGAATGAATCAAATTTGCTTTTCTTTGACCCTCCAGAAGCTTGTGGTGTTGTAGACCGCTTGGATCCTCCTTGGCCCTGATAGCGAGATTTCTCCCCACTATCCTTCTTTTCAGCTTCGCCTAAGGTGACCTCCATTCTATAGGCATGGTCCACATATTCCTCAAGCGATAAGAAGGTACGAGTCATCATCCACGGTTTTATAGTATCGCTCATCCATTTATGGAAGCGACGAATCTTCTGCTCCTCGGTTGCGAACTCCGTCCCGGCGTATTGGAGCAAATGATTAAACTTCTTTGCCCTTTCCAATACACTTAATCCCTCCACCTTGGGATTATACAACTCATCCTGCTTCTCATCTTGCATTGCGGACGAAAAGTACCGGTTCATCATTTTTCCCTTGAACATTGTCCAGTTCAGGTCGGGATGGTCGGAAAGTTTGGAACTCTCCCACCATTCGTTGGCTTCGTCCCTAAGTTGCAAGGCTGCAATCTGCACTTTTTCCACTTCGGTGCAACGCGTATTCCTAAGCAACTTCTCTATATGGGAGAACCAGTAGTGGGCGCTAGCAGGCTCTCCAGCACCGTTGAAGGTCTCAAGCTTGAGAGAGAGAAAAAGCTTCAATGACTTGGAGTATTCAGAAGGATCTCCATGAACGCGAGCATGATCGACTCCTAGGTTCACAGCGGGAACTGCCTCTGTGGCATTCGGTGGATTAGCCACAATCTCAGGCATCGCTTCTTGAAGCATCTGTTGGAACATGGCTTTGAACATAGCAATGCTCGCAGCATCTAAAGTTAAAGTGGGAGTTGCTACTGGCACTTGGTCGTTTCCACGAACTCCAGATTCCATTTCTTCGTTTCCATTCTCCTCTGGGGCATTAGCATCCCGATTCTTATTCCCTCGAGTATTCACCATCTGTAGTGAAGAACAATTGTTTCCATTAATCACAATCGTTGCACAAGGTGAAGAAAGAGCACAACTTTTAGACATCGAATATTTAGAATTCCATATTGGCAGACGAAGGTACTCGGAAGGAAGTTATTTATAAAACAAAACCACTTCTTGAATTCTGTTACAAGAAGGTTTTGATAAAATCAACTTCTCGAATTCTGTTACGAGAAGATTCGGTAAAAAGTCAACTCCTTGAATTCTATTACAAGGAGATTAGAAGATTCGAAGGAAGTATTCATTTATTTGACTACTTGAAAGTAGGAAACTTAATAAAGAAGAAAAACTTGATCGGGATTTCTTTTAAAAACGACATTTAGACGTAAACCCCTCATTTAAACTAATGGAGATCGAAGAAAACTCGACTAAAAATAACGTATTCCTATTTCTTTAATATAGGAGTACAGTTTTAAAACTAAGTTCGTTTAAAAGAAGTTTGTTAAAACTTCGGGTTTAAAATAAATCGTTTTAGCTCTGATACCATAACTGTAACACCCCCTTCTTAAAACCAAAGGGTATTACCGCCAGTGACCTTGGATTTCACCGTCCAAAGTCACCCAAGGCTAAAAAGTTAACTTAAAGGTGATTTGAGAATAACCAACTTTATTTTATTAATGTAAATCGGATTACAAGTGGGATAAATCTCCCGTAAGGTTACAATAATCATTTAAAAGAGTTGCAGCGGAATTTAAAAGACATTTTTTAAAATTTAAAAGCATGTGGGACCCATAAGTATGGTCAAAACAAAAGACGTTTTAAAAATTTCTTCCTTCCTTCCTTCCTTTCTTCCTTCCTGCAGATCCTGATGTCTTCGGCTTCCTTTAGAACGGCCTTCCCTTTCCTATCTGATATTCGCATAAAGGCAAGGAATACCAGCCAACAAAGTTGGGAAAGAAAGAAGGGATATTAGTCTAACGCGAGACTAAGCAAGTGGTAGAATAGAGTTCGGTTCTTAGAAAGGTTTAGACATGAGGGCATCACAGACCACTTGAAATTTAGCTGATGCCCAACAGTCAAGGGTTCTTTAAGCGGAACACATATGGCTTTTTGAGCGAGAGGCTTTTTAGACGAGCAAGGCTCAAAAGAAAATGATAGCTTTAGCTTGAGGCTTTATGAGATGTGAGGCTTATGAGAAATGAGATATCTCGGAAGTAGGATACTACATGGAAGTAGCACCTAAGAAAGATAAGTGTTTAAGGTTTGTTGGGAACTTAATTAATTCAAGCAATAGTGAAAAAGCATCCAACATTAATCGAATCGTATCAACCTTATCATAACTCGAAGATGCCGACAGGGAGGTGGCCACAAGGACGCTTATACACCTAAACCCATCTTGCCATTTTATAGGCATTTTAACAACTCGAGTCATGCATTCAGATTGGATAGACGATTGTCAATAATGAGGACCCGAAGTGATTTTCCAAGTTGTACTAATCACCCCGCGTTTATTAATTAATGTGCATTGGGCACTTATCTTATTAGATCATAAAACCGAGTAATTCAATTAACGAATTTTAAGTGACGGCTCATCGGAGCTTGGCCACGGATTAACAGGAAAGCAAGCGTCTCCTGAGCACTTAGCTAGAGTGCTATAGCCCATCTTAAGGAGCGAGCATTAGTCGTACGACCTTAATATTACGAGCATGCACTAATTACACCTCGTAACATGAGTTATTAAGAAATAACGAGAGTCTTAAATCTCGCGTTCCTATTCCTAGACTAGTCCACAACAAAGTCTCGAAAAGAGACTTGAAACAATCAAAGGCCACACATCAACGGTCCTAAGTCCATGTACTAGCGCGTACGATATTAAAAACAATGGTCATTAATTCTAAGCATAATAATCCTAATCCGATTATTAGCAAACAAGGTTGTTCCCAACATTTAATTTGATAACGGAAAGCAATTTCACGACTATCGAGTAAAGAGGAAAGGAGAACCATCCACTTGCCTTAAGACGTTTTTTAAAAACGCTAATCGAGGCGTGGAGTCGAGGCTAGCAAGGCCCTAGACAAGGCCTAAGGCAAGGCAAGATGCAAGGCAAAAGACAAGGCACGGCCCGAGCAACGGCAAGGCAACGGCCCGGGACAAAACGCAAGCAAGGGCAGTGGCGGCGAGCGCTGCCCCCTTGGCGGCGGTCGCTGCCCGTATGTGTGTCGACGGCGTGATTTTGCAAGCTTCCTCCGATCAGCTCCGGCCACCTTTCGACGAGCTTTTGCCAACAGTAGAAAGAGGAACACTTCTACTTTGTATTGGGAGAGATTTGAGAGCGAAAGAAGAGCATTTTGGATGCCTTAATCCATCATCTCCAACCCCCTATTTATAGTGTTCAATCCTCTCTAACAATCCAAAAAGAGTTGACATATAGCCTAACAATCCAAAAGGAGTTGACATTGGAAGGGTTGACATTGTGTAAAGGTGTTGGGATTGATCCCAACTCAAAACCATTGCAGAAGTATAAACCAAGGCGCCCACAATAAACAAGTTTTGTCGAGCCACGTGTGTCTGCAGCAAAGCGGCGCCCGCCAGTTTCATAGGCGGCGCCCGCTGCCCTCCTGGGACTGCGCAGTGCTTCGGTAAAATTGCCATAACTTTCGGAATATTTATCGGAATAGCCTCAAATTTTGAGGGATGAAACTAGACTCCTTGATCTACTACAAGGCTTTGGAATCACTGGATTCCGAGCTCTAATGAAGGATGTATGAATTTTTGAAGTTAAAGGTTCCGTTTAACGTTATCCAACGTTATACGGTTAATCGGGTAACCTTTGCCCTTTCTCATGTCGTTCCAAAGACAAAGTTGAGTCATAAAACTAAGGAGAATTTCATAATCCATTTTACAAAATTTGCGGATATTACAGGAAGAGTATTGACAGACTCAAAATCGTTTCAAAGGTCCGCCATGTGAGCGAGATGCTGATGGGCAAAGATGGAAAAAGCCAGACTCGGGGTGGATTAAGGTAAATGTCGATGTTGCGGTCAAGGATAATGTGTGTGGTATCGGGATTATAGGGAGGGACGATCATGGCGCCATTGTTTTTGCTGAGGCAAAGAAAATTCATGTGCGTTCGACTGTGGAGGTAGTTGAGGCGGAAGCGCTTTGGTAGAATTTGAAGCTCTGTTGGGAGCAGAACTTCAAGAGAATAATTTTGAAAATGGACTCTTTATGTGTGTTTTAGCTACTGCAGAAATGGGTTGAACAAGCCACTATTTTGGAGGTGATCGTCGAAAGAATTCAGTGTCGGGGGGGGGGGTGATTTGAGTGCTGCAATTGAAAGTTTGTTAGGAGGAGTGCTAATCACGCAGCTGATTGGCTAAGCCATTTAATACCTCCTTCACCTGTTTTAGTTTTCAATAATTTTCAATAACTTTTCCTTTCCCTCTGACTGAAAGGACCGTGATATTTTGGATGATACTACTTAACTTTTCCTTTCCCTCCGTAATTAAAGAATTATACTTGAATAAGATCAAGTTCCCTAAAAAAAACTTATAAGAAAAAGAGAGCAAAAGTGGAAGAAAAAATGTCCCGTGAAGCTTTGAATGTAAAGTATTCAAAATGTCTCATGAAGCTTTGAATCGGAAGCTTTTCCTCCTCTTGGCTTTTTTTAATCAAAAGTAGAAAGCATAAGGTACATAATCTTACAAATTTCAAGGTACATATATTAATGATATTCTAGAAGAAATATACCATTAAGTTAAATCTTATAAAAAATAATTAAATCAAATAATATACTCCGTAAGGTTTTATATCTATCTATTTTCTTTGGATATATTTATATAAAATTTTAAAAAATTGAGAGTAAGATAGATTTTACATGTTTAACTTTATAAGTGGGTATTATTTCTCTATATTTACTCTTTACAAGACAAATTTTTCATTCAAAAATGCATTTTTCACTAAAAAAATTATTTTCAGTTTTTTCACCCCAAAGCCGGCATTGTTCAGGTCCAGATCAGAGGTGGGCAGAATTTCCATTTCAACAAACGCCCCAAAATCAGATAAAAACACTAGGTACTATCAAAGCATAGCAAAAATTCGGAGCTACAGGCAGAAAATAAATTCTTTTCAAACCCAGGAGGGGGTGATCCTCCATGACCATGATCTCATAAAGACGGAGATTACAAAGGAACTTAAAACCCACTTCTTCAGCAATGAAATAAACACTACATCTCAGCAAGACTTAGAAATCATTCCAAGATTGATATCGGACACTGATAATGAGTGTCTTTGTCGACAACCAACGACAGCTGAAATCAAGGAGACTGTACTCGATCTGGCTTCTGATAAGACGCCTGACCCCAATGGCTTCCCAACTGATTTTTTCCAAAAATACTGGAGTATAGTTGGAAACTCGGTCACCCTAGCTGTTAAATCCTTTTTCCACTCATCCATGATGCTCAAGGAAATTAACCATACCTTCATTGCTTTGATCCCAAAGGTTGATAACCCTCTCAATATCAACCACTTTCGTCCCATCAGTCTTTGTAACACTGTTTACAAAATAATCTCGAAGCTGATTGCAAATAGATTGCGGAACATACTCCCAAAAATTATTCATCCGCTTCAGGGTGCTTTTCTTGAAGGACGCCTTATCCAAGACAACATTCTAATTGCACATGAGATTTTCCATTCTTTTCATCGTAAGAAAAAAGGAAAGAAATGATGGATGGCCCTTAAACTTGACATGGAAAAAGCATATGATAAAGTTGATTGGAATTTCTTACAACAAATCCTCACGAAATTTGGATTTCATCCTAAATTGATCACGTGGGTCATGACATGTATAACTTCTGCTTCCTTTTCGGTGTTAGTAAATGATGAACCAGGGCCAATCTTTAGGCCAACAAGAGGATTACGACAAGGAGACCCTCTAGCTCCCTACATCTTTATTATAGCAATGGAATATCTAGCCAGAATCTTGGAAAAGGAAGCGAGGCTCCCCACTCGTAGAGTGGGGATTCAGCTAACAAAGAATGGTACCTGTTTGCCCTTTCTGATCTTTGCGGATGACACTATGATATTGGCAAATGCAACCTATGAGAATATGAGCTTTATAAAATCAACTCTAGACTCCTTTGTGGAAAAAACGGGACTTGTAATTAATTTCCACAAGAGTAGTCTCCAATGCTCTGCCAACATCAATCGGACGACTGCTTCATCCTTAGGCAGTTTTCTTAACATACCACTAACAACAAACCTAGAGAAGTATCTTGGAATTCCGATAGTTCGTGGACGGGTCAAGAAACATGTTTTTGATGATGCAATTGCAAACCTCAAGAAACAACTTTCTAAATGGAAGGCCAACTCGCTTTCCCAGGCCGGGAGAGCAGTCCTTATCCAAGCCAATTTAACATCGAAAACCAACTTCCTGATGCAAAGTTTTTTACTGCCTCGGGGGATTTGGGATCAGATTGATAAGCTTAACAAGAATTTCTTCTGGAACAAGCACAACCCAGGCTACCACCCATTGATCTCGTGGGACAGTCTATGCGCTCCGAAAGCTGAGGGTGGATTGGGTTTTAGATCGGCGGAAGTGACTAATTCGTCCCTCCAAATGAAGCTTCTTTGGAAAATTTTAAACGAACCTTCTAATATGTGGGTCAAAATCGTTACTGAAAAATACCTTGGCTCTACTAATGTCCTAGACTATGAAAAAGGTGTGAATCTCTCTTGGCAGTTTAGCCGTCTCCTCCATCTTAGAGACACTTTCCAGAAGGGCCTTAGATGGCAATTAGGTTCTGGCCAAAACATTTGCTTTTGGACGGACCGATGGGCTTTTGAAGATACCTTGCTTCCTTATTTTGATGACTCGAATATCAATGCAAAGGTTTCTGACTTCATTTTACCTGATAAACAATGGGACACAGAGAAACTGCTTCAAATACTTCCACAAAATCTTGTCAATAATATTTGTAGTATTCGTATTCCTATTTTCGAGATCCCGGACAGACTAATCTGAACCCCATCACCTGATGGCAATTTTACGGTCAAATCTGCTGCGAACCTCCTTCAGCAACAAGGATCCCGCCCTTGTTTTGGTGGGAATTGGATTTGGAAGCTCCCAACACCACCAAAAATTAAGACATTCCTTTGGAAGGCCTACTCGGATGCCCTTCCTACTACAGAACGCCTTAATCGTCACTACCACAGAGTCTTTAGCCAATGTAGCCTTTGTGGATTGGCAGATGAAGACTTAAATCATCTTTTTTTCCAATGCCCGTTTACTATTAATACCCTTAAGAACATGGAACGAATAATTCAGAGATCTCTCCCGCTCATCTCTAACCATGATTTTGTCACCAACTTGGAGCTTACGCGTGCTGGAAGTGATTCCTTTCATCTTCTTTGTTTTGCTTGGTGGCAGGTCTGGCTCTCTCGAAACTCTGTCATTTTTAGAAATGCTCCAAATGCTGATCCCAAGGTGGTTGGAAATACAGCTACCAAGACTTACTTCACTTGGCTTTCTTCTATACAAGCTCCCCCGAACAACAAGAAAAAATCCAACACGCAAGTCCTCCACTGGTAGAAGCCAAGAGCTGACTGGGCAAAAATTAATTTTGATGCCTCCTTCAGATCTGATGGGAGGGCATCCATCTCATCTATTGTTCGGCTACAAGATGGGAAGGTGCTGTCCATTTCTAGAAAATGTTGTCGTGCGAGCTGTGCTCTTCAAGCTGAAGCACTGGCTCTTCTCGCGGCTATCAACAAAGCTCATCAGCTTCATCTTTCCAAAATCATCATTGAAGGTGACAACCTTACAGTCATCAATGCCTTGAAGCGTATCTGGAAGGTTCCTTGGGAACTTGGTACAATCTTTCATGACATCCACAACATCCTTCAAGGATTCATACAAGTCAAGATCTTCCATTGCTTTCGAGAATGTAACCAAGCCGCAGACTTTCTGGCCAAACATGATATTTCAGACTCCTTCCTTGACTACTACAACAGCTTCATTAATTCATCCCCTCATCAAGGAAGTCTGTAAACCCGGATGCCTGGACTCCGGAAACATTATTTCTCCTGAAGGAGTTTAGTAAAATCATCCAAAAGGATGATCTATGCTGGCCTTACTTTAGAAGGGGAGCCTAATGTTTACCTTATGAAAAAAAAAAAAAAAAAAAAAAACAAACGCCCCAAATCTCCAAGCCCCCGTTTGAAAGCCGGTTAACACCCTCTCCCGCAACATCAGACGGTAGCTAAACATGGCTGATCGGGCTCTCTTTCTCGTCTCCCTTGTACTTGCCAATTCATTTTCGGTTATCTTTGCCGATGAACTTAAGTTAGGTAAAATCCCTCTTTCTCTTTCCATAGTATCTACTATCTACTCTACTAGCCTTGATATTAGGGTTTGGCTCTCCGTGGTTAATTCCCATTCGGTGTATACCCTGAGGACAATATTCGAAATTCTACCTGGGTTTGAATGCTCATGTGTGTTTAGTTTGGAGGGACTTCTCGATCTAAGCCCTAAGGACGACATCATTTCAAATTTTTGTACAGATAGTAACTTCACGTTTCAAATTTACGATCCAGAATTTGTAAATTCTTGAATCTTTTCTTACAGGCATGTTTTTTTTGTAAATTTATTTCGTGGGCAGTCCATAGTTATGCAGCTTCGATCTATAAAAGTTCATTGTTTGCTTCATTTTCAATTTCTGCAGTGGTTGGGCACTCTACTGTCTTGCAGATAGTATCGGGTGTGCCTGTGGTGAACTCTCCAGGTTCAAAACCTGGTACGGTTGTGGGTGCTGAAAGAGTGCTCATCAATGGCTTGTCGCGAGTCAAAGGTTTCAAGAAATTATTCCACTCTGTTGAGGTGAAAGTTTCAATTCTGATCTGGACTACTCGCCGGCCAATTGTCGAGGTTTGCTTCCATAAGTAAGTGGCTCAATTATCTGTAGGAGCACAATCTGCACTGTAGATTAATCTAAACTGCTGAATTCTTGTTTAAATAAAATAACCACTTTTGAGGCATGTCAAACTTGGTATGAAAAGGAAGAAACCTATGTATTCCTGATTTTTACATAAAATGAGGTTGTGCTTGATATCTTTGTTGCAGGGTGACTTTAAAAGTAAAAGGCATTTGGATATACTTTGAATTTCAACTTTGATTTTGATATTGTTGACTGAGAACTTTTTCCACTCCAGGAATGTATCACTTGGAATAGCAATGTGTCCTCAAGGACAGTGGGAAAGACTAGTTAAGGATTTATGGGTTGGGACAATGTCGCCTTATGACCATAGAGTGTTAGACATAAGGACAGCGGGTTCACCAGAACCAATTGAGATCTCAATTAATGAAGGTAATATAACTAATATGTTTTTTGTTGGCATACCTTTATGCTTTGCTGTTTTCCTATGTTTGCATGCTGTTCAAGGTTCCATAGGGCACTAAGCAGAAGCTTGGCAGTAAGGGGGTGCCTTGCACATTGATAGCTAGACTGCCCACCTAGGTGGGGTGTAGACATTTTAGGATGGTGTTGGTTATTGACTTCTTTTTCAACCCTCTGTCCATAATCCATATAGACAAATATGAATGCATAATTTCATACAGGCACATTCTAATTCATTAAGCACTAATGTTCCAAAAAACTCCATATACTAAACACTAATTTATTATAGTTCAATAATCAAGTAAATATATGAAATTATCTTCCTAGGAGAGTTGATTAGCCCCAAAAAGAGGACGGTGGCTGCTTGTCTAGCATTGGAGTTGTGTGCTTACGCCTTCTCTCAAAGATCTCCCTGCTCACCCTGGGTTTTCGATTAACAGTTACTATGACAACTGTCAACCCTTCTTTAATTTGCATACTAGTCTGAGATGTTACATTTAACCAACATGGCTCTTATCCTTCTTTGTCTTTTTTTTTATGCAGAATTTTTGGCATATCGTCTTGTGTTTTCTCTATTGGGGACTCTGCTTCTGGTGTTTGCACCCTTCTGGAGCAAATCCCTGGTTTTTTACTACAGCAGTGCAATGGCTGTTGGGATAGTCCTTGTTATCTTGATGGTTGTCTTTCAGGTAGCATGTCATATGTTGCTTTATTAACCTATATATCAGCTATGTGCCTATGTTACGTGGAAAGGGGAAAAGGAAAAAGAAATGGGGAAACACACGATTTTCATGTTTTTAGTGTAAAAACGAGTTTCCATGTTTCCGTCGGAAATGGGAAACGACTCCCTATTGGAGTTTCTGGGTAATATAGTATATCAGATCTTTTACTAGATAATATTCTCTGTTGAATTATTTGTAGAGCTCTGCCCTATAAAATTGTCAGTAAGCATACCTACGTATGTAGCTGGTGCAGAGTTTTCTTCTTTGCTTTGTTTCTGTTCGACTCTTTCACAAAATTCAATATATTGGTCTAACATTTGATGTCTTGTTAGGGGATGAAGCTACTTCCCACTGGTAGGCACAACTCATTTTTGATTGTCTTGTACTCATCTTTGGTGAGTGTCATCCTTCAGTGGCATATTTAGCAAGCTGTTTCTATTTGGCACTGGAAGAATATTTTAAGATCATCCGTTTTTCTAGGTTGGGGTGGGGTCATTTTTGCTTACGTACATGCCTAAGTTGCTGCAAATGCTGCTCGCTGAAATTGGAATCACTGAGGACTTGTTCAATCTTGTATGTAAGTTAATATCATCTGTTGTTGAGTGTTGATGTTAATATTGTATATGATGTCTGAACAGTAAAGAACATAATGCCCCATTGACTTCAATTGTGATGTATGTTGATTTTACCCGAAAGAACTACGAACTAGCTTGGCTATTATAGTGTTTTGATTTTTTTGTTTATGAATTTACAAAGCTGCAACCTGCAAGTTTAATCTGTTGCGGCAAAATTGTGTGTATATATGATGTAATAGTTTGAAGGAGAATGTCTTGCCTCCATATTACTTTACTAATGCCTTTCCCTTGAAATTTTTGATAGGATCATTGCTGATATTGGCCATTTATGTTGATTTATCAAATACAGCTGGCAATATTTCTCTTTCTATTCATTGCTTTTGCTGGCGCTTGGTTGGGATTTTGGGCTGTGCGCAAATTGGTATTGACACAAGAGGGATCATTTGATTCAAGCGTGTCTCAGTTTGTTGCATGGGCTATCCGAATTGTTGCTGCTTTCATGGTTCTTCAGGTCTGTCACTTAACTGAAACTTTTTGAGCTTTTTTATCAATAGTTATCCTGTGTTTGTGCTTTCAGTGCTCCTTTTGCTTTGTTACATCTCAACTGCTGTTTTCTTCAAGTTTTTTTTGTGATGACAATAAGAAGCTTGATGGATTTGGAATCTTCTAGTCTAGGGCTTTCACCTGCAACTTCAGTAATGCCAGAATACCTTTCACTTTCATTGCTGGAATATTTGATGAACTTTCATTGTGCAAGTTTGGTGACTTTTCTTGTCAAACGTTTTCTGCAGTGCTCTTTGGATCCTCTATTGGCAGCAGGGGCACTCGTATGGGCAATTCTCATATCATCTGTGCTGCCTAGGGCTAGCAGACACAGATCTATACGCCATATCTTCAAGTAGGTTCCCTTGTGTGTTTCCTCCAAGAGCATCTTGATTGCAGTAATCATAACCCTTAGGATACTTTTCGTGGCAATGGGTTTTGTATAATCTTTGCTGCTATCTCAATCTGCTTTAGGAAGCTGTTTGGAAAGTCTAAGAGTAGCCAGCAAAAGTACAATGGCCGCGTTCATGAGTCTGGAGGTATGTACCTTAATCCCCATGGGCATGAGGCTACACTCGAGCCTTTAAAAAAACGGCTAGTTCATGCTCTGACCCCATTCATCTCAATGTTGGTTTCCAGATCCATCTTGGACGGGGGCTTTGCAGTTGTCAGATTCAGAGAACTTCTACTCGACATTTCATCAAGTGCCACGGAGGAGAGAAGTGAGGAAAGATGAATGGGATAACTTTACCAGAAACTCTACCAAGAAGGCCTTGGAAGAGCTGGTTGCTTCACCTGATTTCAGCACTTGGGCTGTGGCTAATGCTGAAAGAATAACGCTGACTCCCAGGGAGAAGACCACAAATAATAATGGCGGTGGATTGCGCAGATGGTTTTTCAAGTGAATGTGTTCTGGGTTGCTGATATAGTTTTCTCTTATAATTCTGTGTAGTTTAGGCTGATGTTCAATTAATCTAACCAGTGATTGTAACCAAGATTGTAGGTTAATAGTTAGAATCAAACTAGTTATAATCCGGGAATTGTCCGGGAACTGTTATTGATTTACATACGATATATTTTATATGTATGTGTTATGATTTTTAAATAGTAAAATGTTAATAGTCTAGTAATTAACTTAACAATTTTATAAATAGTTGTATTTTAAATTAGAATAGTCAAAATTTAACTCAACCTAAAAAAACAAATTCGAATCGATCAAAAGTTGAAACTCGATTCATAGAATAATGGGTCAATGAAAAAGCCAAACTTGATTGACCCGTCCTCAATTGCGTTATACGAAACAAGCCGAGTCGACTTGGGTTGTTATGTATGCAAAAAATAAAAATTCATCTACAAATAAATAAAAAACATCTATACAATACGAGTCATTTGCTACTAGATACTAAGAGCATCCCCAACAGTTTCTTTATTATAGAAAAAATAGGGATTTGGGGGATTAAAACTCATTTTTGTACCCCAACAGATTCTCTATCTCATTCTCCATTTTAGAGAAGGGGGGAGAAAAGTCATCCTCATTCCCTAAATCTAAAGAATTCTCCAAATTGATTGAGCATTCTCCAAAATGATTTTATCTTATTTTTTATATCTTTTTTCTTATTTTTGGAAATAAAACAATGCACTTGTATTCATCATTATTCCCGATTTGCTTGGTTCCATCGTTCCAAGTCCCCATCGCCTCTACAAGGGCTGCCGAAATCTCGACAGAAAAACCAAGGGCTGCCGGATTAAATTATTTGATTATAGACATTGTATAATTTCTTTATTATCTTATTAGTCAAATAATAGTATTGTATAATTTATTTCTTTATTAGTTAAATAAAATATGAAGTATTCTCTAAGATTTGTATACTTTTTTTTTTATTTCTTTCTTAGTTCAATGAAAAAAATAAAAGTAATAAATGTTGAATTCTTCATAATAGATTAAATATTGGTATTAAAAATAAATACTAAATTCTGCAAAATAGAAAATCTGTTGGAGTTGAAGCAGTTTTTTTTTTTTGAAGAATTTGACTTTTTGTTCTCCATTATAGAAAAAACTTTAGAGAAACGGTTAGGGATGATCTAATATCATCTATACTATATATTAAAGCCAGAGAATTTCGAGCGTCCACGTTAATTCTGGCCCCACTTGATTAACAATTTTATATGTTTTATTTTTCCTATTATCTAATCTTTAACTTTATCTTTTTTCTTACCCATCAAATATCTATCTTTAAAGGCATATTATTTATCTTTAAAATTTCTTTAATTATCTAACCTTTAATTTTATCCTTTTTCTTACTTATCTAATATCTATCTTTGAAACAATATTATCTATCTTTAAAATTTCCTTCTATAAAAGATACATATTAATTAACTTAACTTTTCAATTCCCATTTTAATCTATTTATATATAAGAATTAATATATAGTATAGATTATAGTAGATACACAAATTAAGGAAAAAAATGATCATTACCCGTACATGGTACGGGTCTTCAGCTAGTTTGCTATTAAAATTTTGCCGTAGTAAGAATCTGGAAACTAAAATCTGATACAGTATAATATAATTTCGGAACAGACGGTACAGGCTGGCTAGGAGGTGGATATGAATGGTAACTAGTTTTACCTGTCGCACCCTGCACGACAATTTGACTTTAAGATATTAAATTATAGTTGGGCATTTTTTAATCGAATATTGATACGAAAAAATATAATATAAGTTTTAATATATGAAAATGTTTTTAAAAAAAGAGTGATGTTGATTTTGAATATCTTATAACTCAAAATAAATATAGAAGACATAATATTTATACTTGATTACAGTTTTTCTCTTCTAAAACTTTATTATAAAAATCTAAATTGGTATACCTTATAATTTTAAAAACATCATTTTTATCATTCACATTTATTGTAATCAACTAAACTTATTTGTAAAATTTGTCTATATGTTACTTGAAAATGAGATATAGACATAATATCTATTTACGTTTATAAGTATGAGTATCTATATGTATTATTAGTTATAGAATATCTATATGTTTATTTAAGTAAATCAAATAATATATTTCTGATATCTTTATATGTTACGATGTTTGATAATATTTTTATGTCCAATAATTTCTTAATACAATTATTCTAATATCTCAATAATATTTCTTAGTGATTTAATCGCAAATTATATCTAATAATATCTTAGTAAATCAAATAAGATCATATAATATGTTTCTGATATCATAATATCATATTGGGTAAAAGAATATAGAAAATAACTTAGGACTAAAATTTTTAATTTATTTAAGCAACTCAAATAATAAAGTGAAAAAATCAATTGTTTTTTTTTAAATATGATATGATCAAAACGTGAAAAAATATATATAAACTAATTTAATATGATGTAATGACGAATAATATTTACTAATTTTATTAAGATAATATATTAGTAAATCAAATGAGATCGGATAATATCTTTATAATAAGATTTGATAATGTCATATTAGGTAACAAATATATAGAAAATAACTTTAGTCTAAGTTCATATCTATTTATAAACGTATTACTTGTATAATTTGGTTATTGAATGATTTTTTTATAAACATTAGTCTAAGTTCATACGTAGTATCTATTTGCTAACGTATGTTAGTTATGTTTTTTTTGATGAAATCTTTACTACAAGGTTTAAGATAGATTATAAACATGTGGCCAAATAGGGAAAGAAAGGAGTAAAAAATAACGTGCAACTCTTAACACATTGTTTTTGTGTAGGTGTGATATGATTTGATAAGATAGCATATCAAAAGTTATATATATATATATTGAAATTATTTAAGCAAAATAAAATTAAAGATAGATTGTATGTCTTTAAAGACAAAATTGAGGATTAGATACTTAAAGAAAATAAAAGATATAAAGCTGTTATTATCTATTTGAGTTGAAAAAACAAATAAATATCAAGTGGGGCCAGAATCAACGTGGAGGCTCAAAAACGGTCGGTTTTTATAATATATAATATTGATTGATTGAAAGCTTTCCAAAAATACGGAAATGTTTTTGTAATTTCAGTTTTTCGTGGGTAGTTTATGAAAAATATTATATTTTTAGGGTGGCCTTAAGCAAATTACCCTACCTTCGCGTTGTCTAAACGCTAACAATGGGAAGAACCCTAGTTGGCTGCTTGAATAATTTTTATTTGTGCTTCTGTTTGTTTAAAAAGAATGACATGGAAATTTGGAATGAGGTTAAATTTAAGATAAAGCTTTACTGTGTTTTTATAAACATGAGCTGCTGTTGTTGGTTCCTGAATATGCAGGTTTTAAAAAGGGATCTCAAGTCACAGGTTTTTCAGGACATTTGTCGATGTGGCGAGCAAGAGGGAGATGAAATAGGTCATTCAAAAAGGAGAAACATCAGAATTTCCAACCAGAGAATAAGGTGGTACAAATCAGATTGTTGTGTGCAGCGAGTGAGTCCAATCTGGAATACTTCTCTTGAAGAGAAGAACATCAGATTATGTAGTTGGCAGAAAAGGAGAAAGTTAAGACTAGGTTGTATGCACAAAGTACTTCATTCAATTAGTTCACTCTATTTAAATGTAAGGTCTGTACAGGATCCTGTAGTTAGGTGTTGGAATGCCAAATATCATGGCTATCTTTTTCGAATTGCATACTCTGTGTCAGGGAATGAAACTGAGGTTTCGAGTGAGCATGGAAGGGTCAGCCAAGGAATCATATGCTCACGTGAGAAAGAGCATCTAGTTGTGGTAGAGAAAACTCAACAAGAACGAAGCAGTAGAAAAATGAAACAAGTCATGGAGAAAGACTGCAACAACAAACATTATTGTATAAGATATTGTGGAAAACATCACATTCTCTGCCCAGGAAATGAATTAAAACATATTCCAGGAATGTACAAGGCTGACTATTTTGATATAGACCAAAGATGTAGGGAGCGGTTTGTAAGAAAGTGTGACAAGAGTAACGAGAATTTTGGACAGGTCAACAAAAGCGGTAATACCAGTGCAAGGGATATGATATTCTATTTTGTTAACTGTAGTAGGTATCTAAGACAAAGCGACACCCAGCTCATTGGAGTTGTTAGATCACAGATAAACAGTAGAGTCAAATGAAAGTCGCATTCTGGAATTGTAGAGGGATAGGTAGGAGATCGTTTTGGCCAGAGATAGACTCATTCTGTAAAATTGAGCGTATCCAGATATTAGCAATTGCAGAAACTAAAACAGATAAATTGCCAAGTGATCAAACATGGAGACGTGCAGGATTTGATAATATTGTGTGGTCCCCTGCTGAAGGAAGGGCAGGCGGTATATGTGTTTTGTGGAAAGAACACCAATTCAATAGTGAATATGTAGAAATCTTGGTTCACAAGCCTAGGTACATTATATTGAAATACGTAAACCACCTCACAAGATACTCTTTGGCATTGTGTTTTGTATATGCACCCCCGAATGAAAACCAGAAGGATGAATTCTGGCTTGAATTCTCTAATTGCGTTAATGACACTCACCTCCCTGTTATCGTGTTAGGTGACCTGAACGAAATCCAAGAATATGCGGATAAAAAGGGCGGTAATGCCCCTACGTCTGCTAGGTTTGAACGTATAAGAAATTTTAAAGACGATTGTGATTTACGAGACATTTCAACAACCGGAATCAAATTCACATGGAGAAAGAACAAGACAGAGGTTGATAACATATATGAAAAATTGGACAGAGTTCTTGTAAGTGAGAACATTCTTCAGTGGTTTCCGGATATCCGAACACATAATCATGCATTTACATCATCTGATCACTGTAAAATTTCGATAGAACTCATGAACAGACATTTAATTAAGGCGGCCCCATTTAAGATGGAGAAAATGTGGTTAATGAGAAAAGACTACCGAAATGTAGTAAAGCAAGCATGGAGGGCGAACTTTCAAGGGTCATTCATGTTCCAGCTAATGAAGAAAACTCGGATATTAAAAGAACATACAAAACAATGGAAACGCAGGACTTTTGGAAATACCTTTGAACAACTCAAGGAAATTGAGGACACTCTGCTTGATCTGCAAAAACAAATAATTGTATCCCCGCAACCAGCTCTTATCCAAAAGCAAATTAGATTCCTCAAGAAAAAAGAATGCATTCTTCAGTTTCACAAAACCTATTGGAAACAAAGGGCAAAGACGAAGCATGTCAAATTGTCTGACTCTAACTCGGGATATTTTCATAAGATAGCTACAGGAAGGCGCAACCATAAGGCCATAAAGAGTATCGTCGCAAGTGATGGAACTCAGATAATGGGTGAAGAAAACA
Source organism: Polygonum maritimum (assembly GCA_963924305.1). Taxonomy (NCBI): domain Eukaryota; kingdom Viridiplantae; phylum Streptophyta; class Magnoliopsida; order Caryophyllales; family Polygonaceae; genus Polygonum; species Polygonum maritimum. Next base: position 4,363,432 of record OZ002728.1, on the reverse strand, counting down.
TATGTCGAGAAATCAGAAATGAATTTCGGAAAAGATATACTAAGGAACAGATTAATAACTCAGTTCTTGAGCAATATCTCGCCCTCATAGATAATGAAATTACACCTGAAGACAATGTGTACCTCACCAAACAAGTAACTAACGAAGAGATAAAGAATGCAGTCTTTCAGATTGGCTCGGACAAGTCCCCAGGACCGGATGGCATGACAGCAGAGTTCTATAAAAAATACTGGGATATTGTGGGCCCAACTGTAATCAAGGCAATCAAAGGGTTCTTCCATTCTGCAAAATTATTGAAACAAAGCAACCACACATTTATCTCACTTCTTCCGAAAAATGACAGCCCTTCGACAACGAAGGAATATCGCCCCATTAGCTTGTGTACAACGATCTATAAAACAATAGCAAAATTTTTGACAGAAAGACTAAAAAGGGTAATGCCCAAGATCATTCACCCTCTGCAAGGAGCATTTGTAGCAGGACGAGCAAGACAGGACAATGTTCTCATCGCGCATGAAATCTTTCATTCGTTTAGAAGAAGTCAGGCAAAAGAGGGTTGGATGGCCGTCAAACTAGACATGGAAAAAGCATACGATAGGGTAGACTGGTCTTTTTTATTCCAGGTGCTTGTAAAGTTCGGCTTTGATGAGAAATTTGTAGAATGGATCCGCCAGTGCGTAAGTACAGTATCTTTCTCAGTTCTGGTCAATAGTGGACCCACTATCCCATTTATTTCAGAACGAGGGATTAGACAAGGAGACCCGTTATCACCTTATCTCTTCGTAATTAGCGCAGAAATTCTGGCAAGAAAGCTACAAAAGGTGAGTGAAAACCCAAAACCTTTAATTGGTTTCCCAATATCAAGAGGGGGGACGAGGATACCGTTCTTAGCCTTCGCAGATGATATTATTATATTTGCAAAAGGGACTCACAATGCATGTAGTCTGATGAAAAACATTATTGAGGATTATTGTGCGGCCTCAGGTCAAAAGGTGAACTACCACAAGTCGGCTTTTCACACTTCTAAAAAGGTGGGAAATCAGCAGAAACAGAGTATCAAACAAGCGTTAGGAATCAACTCAATGACAAATTTAGAAAAGTATCTCGGATGCCCGATCATTAATGGCAAAGTAAACAAAGAAATATTCCACTCTACAATAGGAAATGCACAACGACAACTATCAAAATGGAAAGCTAGTACTTTATCCCAGGAAGGACGGTCAGTCCTAATAAGATCAAATTTGGCTGCAAAACCAAATTACTTGATGCAAAGTTTTATGTTGCCTAAGCATGTGCACGATGAAATTGATGCGATCAATAGAACATTCTTCTGGAATAAGGATAGACAATATAAACCCCTAGTAGGATGGGACAAAATATGTAAATCAAAGGCACATGGTGGATTAGGGATAAGGAAAGCGGCAGATATGAACAAGGCATTGCAGATGAAACTATTGTGGAAAATTCTCACAGAGCATGACAATGTATGGGTCAAAGTAGTGAAAGAAAAATATCTAAGAAGGAACGCGCTTGCAGAATATAAGAATACATCTAACACATCATGGCAGTGGAAAAAGTTGATTAAACTCAGGCCGGAATTTGAAAAAGGTCTACGCTGGCAAATAGGAAATGGAAAGTCAATAAATTTTTGGACTGATAACTGGGTAATGCAAGTTCCGTTAGAGAAATTTGTAAATAGAAATGATATAGAGAATATTACCATTAAAGTGGAACACTTCATTTCAACGACAAGAGAATGGAAAATAGATGAATTGAGAAGAATCATCCCTACAGATATAGTAGATAAAATATTACTGATACCTATTCCATATAATGAGATAGAAGACAAGCTTATATGGGCACCGAGCAGAAATGGATGGTTTTCAACAGCGTCCGCAGTGAGTTTAGTTACGAAGGAGGATGAGATGGATCCGAGTCCAAATGATTGGATCTGGAATCTTGACATCTACCCAAAAGTGAAAAATTTCTTATGGAAAATTGATATGAATGGATTACCAACCAAACAAAGGCTTTATGAAAAACACGTTGCCTTCCCGCAAGGATGTCTCATGTGTAATGGAACCCACGAGGACTCGATACACTTGATGGTTAGTTGTCCGTACACGTTAGGGGTGATAAAAAGCATAAATGTAGATACCGAGCGAATAATTAGGGCGTACGTCCACCCACATCAAAACCCGAGGAATGTTCTAAATGATATTAAAGGAAGACTAGGGAAGACGAAGTTTATTGAACTTGCGGTAATCTGGTGGAGCATATGGCATCAACGAAACAAGATGGTCTTCCAAAGTGAGTTAATTCAAGACCTAAGCTTATATATTCGAGCACAACTGAGACAATGGGAACAAGCCAAGAGGTGGCAAGAGGATGAAGAAAAAGCACAAGATAGGATGGTTCGACGACGGTCAACAACACGACAAAAATCAAGACATTGGAAAAAACCAAAACCCGAGTTTGTCAAACTAAACTTTGATGGCTCTAAGATAAATAATGGGAATGCTTCGGGTGGATCGATCATTAGAGATATGGATGGAAATCCAATAACTGGAACTGTAAGAATCTTTGGCAAAGTATCAGTTTTGATGGCTGAAGCGCTGGCTTTGTGGGATGGCATTCTAAAGGCCAAACAAAGTAATGTTCGAAGAATCGAAATTGAAGGGGACAATGTTACAGTTATTAAAGCTGTCAAAGGACTAATAAATTGCCCATGGGAAATCGAAAGAATTGTTGCTGATATTCTCGTATCCTTGCACGGATTCGAGTCAGTCCAAATTTCACATGAGAGTAGGCAATGCAATGCTGTGGCAGATAAAATTGCGAGTCTAGGCCACAGTCACTCATGGGATGCTATTCAGAACCACCACGAGCTCCTAACTCTCATCCTCTCGGATGCTCTAGGTTTCCCTCCCTGAGAGGGATCCCTAATCCTCACCGAGTCAAAAAAAAAAAAAAAAAAAAAAAAAAATGGGAAGAACCCTAGCTATAAAACCCTAGGCCTATCTGTCCTCTTATTTGCTTCATTCCATTGTGTTCTCTGCGTACTTGAATCCTAAATCAATGGTATGATTTCTTTCTTGCTTTCTCTTCTCTTTTGATCAATTGGTTGCTGTTCGTAATTTCTCTTCTGCAATCTGAATGTTTTCGTTTTGGTCTGTTTCAGGCATTGCCCAATCAGCAAACCGTTGATTACCCAAGCTTCAAGCTTGTGATCGTCGGGGATGGTGGAACTGGTAAGAAATCTCTTTTGAGGTGATCTTTTTTTGTTTTTTCCCTCAGTTTTCTCTCTCGATTGTATGCTACACGATTTTGATCTTAGAAATCAAGGGAATTTCACTGGATGGTGTTTCAATATGCTGTTTGTGTTTGACAATTGACGTTCAGCGCCTCGTGTTTACCTTTCTAGAACAATATATTCGCGACCGTTTGGTGCAATCAGACAATAGACCTACTCTGTTGCACAACCCTGTTGATTTATTAGAAATTGCTCTCTATCATATGTCAAAGACGCCTTTGGAACCCTCTTTTGTTGCACATCCTTGCTCTCTTGTTAACCGATGATATATTTATCAAATCCTTGAAGTTGTGGGTAATCAAAGTCTAGGGCTTTTTAGCATTATGAATTGTTTTGTTACTGCTAGATTATGGGTGTTAGTGTTTGTTTCCTGAATGTACATTAATAGAATTTTGCCTTCGTAAGCCTCTTATGTTTTCCAATACCTTCTAAAGTCGTGTGTTTTTCTAAATTTGATCAATCTCTGTATGGGTTATTTCTGTTAAAGTCTTGTGTTTTCCAATTCTTTCTGCTAACTCTTGATACTTTTATTTGCGTAGGCAAAACAACCTTCGTGAAGAGGCATCTTACTGGTGAATTTGAGAAGAAATATGAACGTAAGTAGTCTGGAGATATCATCAATGATCTTTTTACCATTATTTTGCTTTGCTTTTGCTTAGTATTTCCTTATTTCTTTGATGTGCAGCTACTATTGGTGTTGAGGTTCACCCTCTAGATTTCTTCACAAATTGTGGCAAGATTCGGTTTTACTGTTGGGATACCGCTGGCCAGGAAAAGTTTGGTGGTCTCAGAGATGGATACTAGTAAGTAGACGTTCCATTCACTCCTCCTAATTTTCTTTTTAAGTAGTTTTAAGTCATGATTTGTTACTCTGAATTGTCTTTCTATGTAGTTTAGTTATAGTAGCTTGGTTGTCCATTTATATTAATCGAGAGTTTCTGCTGTTAATGGCTCATGGGTAGTGTTACTATGACTAAGAATAAGTCATACCTTGTGAATAAATTATTGTCATTGGAGAATTGGCCCTAGTCTAAGATTCCAGTCTTCTATAAACAAGTATAAGCTTCTGTATAAATTTCCCTTTTGTTTAAATTATAATGTGCAATATGTCTCAGGTGCATGATTTGTAGATTGTATGCATTCAACACTCATCAAGAATATTGATTTGAAGTCTGTTAAGCATATGCCTTGTTTTCATCTCAGCTCACTTGTGCATGATTTTTTATATTCCTAAATGTGTTTGTGTTTGCTGGCCTTGCAGCATTCATGGACAATGTGCCATCATCATGTTTGATGTTACTGCTCGTTTGACGTACAAGAATGTTCCAACATGGCACCGTGACCTCTGCAGGTATGTTTCTGGGCAATCCAGTCAATTTATTCCTACATATTCTAGTGCTTTGTAATAACGTTTCAATTGGATTACTGTTATTCAGGGTGTGTGAGAACATTCCCATTGTACTGTGTGGGAACAAGGTTGATGTGAAGAACAGGCAGGTGAAGGCGAAGCAGGTTACCTTCCACAGGAAGAAGAACCTTCAGTACTACGAGATCTCTGCTAAGAGCAACTACAACTTTGAGAAGCCCTTCCTCTACCTTGCTAGGAAGCTTGCTGGGTAATATACATGTCTAAAACTGTATCTCAGTTTTTCAATATAATGATCACCAGAGGTTATATGACTAATATAACGTTGCTCTCTAATTCAGTGATGCGAATTTGCACTTTGTGGAGTCCCCTGCCTTGGCCCCTCCAGAGGTTCAAATCGACTTGCAGGAGCAGGCGAGGTAAGCTTCTTTCAATTAAACTTCATGATGCTTTTGCTTGATTGATCTTAAACCATATTTCTAATGACAATATGTTGTCAACAGGCATGAAGCTGAGCTGGTCCAGGCTGCAAACCAGCCCCTCCCAGACGACGATGATGATGCTTTTGAGTAAAGGATATAAGCAGAGCTGCAGTTTATCCCCATTGAGCCAATTGCTTTTTTACCATCTGTGTAACAGTTATTATGTGTTTGTGCTTTGTTTGGTTTTAGCCTGAGTTCTTGGACAGAATTAGGGCGTTATTGGGGACCCAGTTGAACAAGTTCTAAGAGTCAATGCTGTTATTGCATTTTTCTCTCTTTCTTTCTAGTCTCTCGTGAAAGGCATGCTGTTGAGGATATTTGAGCTGTGTTTGTGTCCTTTACCCCATTATACATTAATAACATCCTGGTTCATTTGACCAGAATCTTCTTTGTACTGATGAAATCGTGCTGGATTTAGAGTCCGTTTGGCAGACACGTTTTTAAAGATTTATAAGCACATTTTTGCTTATAAGCACAAAATAAGCAAATGAGTTTTGCCAAACACGTTTAAAGATTCCGTTTGGCAAATCATTGCTGATGCCTGATGCTGATCGATTGCTGATTTTATTAGTATGACATATGTTTTTACCAATTTACCCTTTATAAAACAAAAACAATTAAAAAAATAAAATATCTATCATCCCTCAAAACCCATCTCCCTCCTTAGAACCCCATGCTCTGGCATCAGATCTATCAAACGACTGGGCAATTCCTCGTCGGAGAGTTGGGATCCGTTCATGCCGGCGACGAACACGGAGTCCGACAGCATCCCGACGGCGCACCACGGGCAGAGAACCGAGAGGGCGGGGCCGTGCGACCGCGGCCGGGGAGAACACGAGGGGCAGGGGGAGGGCGGGGAAGAGTCCGGCGGCGGTCTCACGGATGCCTCTGGTCGCGGCGATGAGGACAAGCTTTCCGGCGACGGTGAGGACGTGGGAGAGGAAGGAGGGTGGCGGAGGCGGTCGTCGTCCCGTCCAAGCTACAGATCTGGTATCGAGTCGTCGTCGTCTCCGGCGCCTTGCTCCGGTAGAGACGAAGGAGGGATTAGAGGATCGGAAATCGAACCGTCGTCGGAGTTAACGGGGAGGTTGTCCAAGCTCCAGATCTGGTATCGAGACGTCGACGGGAGAGAGGAAGGGGCCGAGGAGAATCGAGGGTGGCCGGAGGTGGGCTCGGAGGTGACGATAGTTGAGCAGAGAGGTACGAAGAAGGAAGTTGGAGATGGAGGAAAATGGGGGTGAGGGTAGGAAGAAGAAAGGGTAGTAGGTGGAAATTGTGTATAAGCAATTTATAATTAGGTGTTTATTTGGATAAGCATGTCCCCCTGTGCTTTTTTTTTTTTTTTGTTGGTAAGTAAAAAAGTGCTTATAAACACTTTAAAAGGTAGAGTGGAGTTTATATCAAATCGAGATTTGAATACCGAATCTTGAATACGGTGATTTCATGGGGAAGAATGAAGTCTTAGAATTGGCGGTTTGCACCAACATATAAGGACCAATACACCAACATACAAGGACCAATAAAAATGTAAAATTATTTTAAGGATCAATAAAAATGAATGGGACACAAAGAAACTCTTAATTTTGTGTAAAATTAAATATAAGGACCACTAAAAATATAAAATTAAATATAAGGATCAATAACGAAGGGGGAGGGATACATGGAGAGACTTCCTCTGGATTCCAGTAACCTTTACTTGCATATGAGCATATCCTTTTTCTGATTTATATATAAGAATCTCCCAATAGACGATTTAGTTTAAAACTTTTCCTGAAATTGGCGGGAGATCCAAAGCAGGGGCACTCGTGAGTCGTGAGAAGATTGCCTGCGGCGTCTTTTGCCTTCTCTAGATTCTTCAGGTGAGACATTGCCTCTGTATCTATATACATTCCGCCTTCTTCTCGTTTTCCGAGGGGCGGAACTTTTAGGGCTGATGGTTTTGGCTTTTAATTTTGAAAGGAATTTCCATCCGTTTTTTTCCATCTATACTTCAATCGGAACACTAAAACACATAATTGAAAATGGATGTTTTATCATTGAGAATGAAAATAGTTTTGCCTGAACAGAGATGAGGGGAAGACCAAGTGCTATGAATAGCGGGATCTGGTTTTTGACCTTGATCATCCGAATTGGTTTTGGATTTGGTTCAACTCATGCATAAATCAAAACAGAACTGAGGAGGGTTATGGGATGGGCTGTGGTATTCATACCAGTTGATTTTGTTTTAGGGCAGGAACTTGATAGGAAGCTTGAAACTGTAGTCAAGGTTCTGCAGGTTGGACATCTGTGAAACAAAGGTATTTCAGGAGCAGTTTTTAACTTTTTAATTGGAGTTTAAGCCTTGATCTCCCTCAGCTTGTAAAGTCATACTCTAAATATCAGAATGTACTTACAATTTGATAAGAGTTTCTTTATTGGTCATGGTTTTCATTCTGAATCCCACTATCTAGGTTATGCACCTAGAGTACAGACCACGTTGAACTGGTCATCTAAATTGCAGATAGAGTGAACTTTGTAAAGGTACAAGTGCATTTGCTTCTTGTTTGGAAGTCATGGTACAGGATTAAAATCCATTTAATATGAACACAAGGTTAAAGCAACAACAGATCCCTTGTTATTTATTTGATAAGGCTGTGTACATAGTGAAAAAAGAAAGAAAAGGATTTTGCCAAAGCAACGAGCCCTATGGTTTATTGTTAAACTACATCATATTGGTAGTGACATGGAGGCTTCCTATTCAAACAAAAACTAGTGTAGCATTCTAATATAGAGCTTGGTGTTAGAGCTAATAAAGTTGTGTTTCAAATCCATATGGCTCCTGCTTCCATCAGTAGTGGAACCAGATTGCCTTGGACTTGGAGGCTGAGAAGTTTACTTGCCCCACCTATCAACTTCTCGCCTATGAAAACTGTTGGCACACTAGGCTTACATCCCATCTTCTTTAACCCGTTCTCGATCTCTTGTCCGTTGGATACCTCATCGAGCTCATACACTTTTGGATTAGCCCCGTAGCTGGTTATGAGCTGTTTCATGGAGTGGGACATGCAACATGAGCTCTTGCTGAAGATCACCACCGGCTTCTCATGGACCAATGGCATCAAAACATCCATTTATGATATGAAGCTGTATACTGAAGATTTATTACTTACAATGAAACTTTGTAAATATTTCTGTGACTCTGAGGAATGTGGATTACAATGAACCTATATATATAGGGCATGAGATATGGACTTTTTTAGTGCTATCTTGTGACTTGAAGAAAGGATATATTCTGTTGGTCCCACATTTCATGCCTTCGTTTCCGTTGTCGCTTATCAACGGTATAGAGAAAGTTGCTGAAGAGGCAGCCTCCATGAAATGTAGAGGTAGCTTCTATAATGTATGTTAACTTTTTATTTCATAGTCCTTCTGTTAGAGCTCATGTCGGCAAGAAAATTTAGTGGAAAAGAAATCTTCAGTATCATAAGGCAAGTGAGGGAGACTTTAATTGGCTTGAACAACTTATTAGGAAGTATGTTAGCACAAGCTGCCTACTAGGGGAATGCCACTTGGAACATTTTATTGAACTGAATGCAGTTAGCCTCTGAGTTAAATCAGCAAGATTTTGCTGTTTATATCTCGCTGCTCTTTGCTTAAAATCATCTCAGAGAATCTAATGAAATTATATGAATTGGTTTTGTGCTTATCTTTGTTTGCATGTACATATGAATTATATGAACTGTATTGATTGCAAGTGCTAGTATTTCATCTGCACTAAGAAATTCTGTGTTGCATTGCATCTGCACTAATTTTTGCTTACATCAAATGCTTGCTGTGTATTTCAGCTAATACCTCCACTCTCATATCCTCAGTTCATACCTCCAATTTCATGTCATAGTGACAATCTTTGTGGAAGACTTATCTTTGTATTCCAGAGGGTGCAACATGCCAATTTGCATGATTTGTAGTACATGAAAAAGATAAGCTTCCTATAGCCAAATTGGCCTCTTCGGTTCTCAAGATAATACTTATCTTAACCTACTGAGGAAATCCAACCCATTTAGTGAAGAGACATCCTAAAACTTCCGGAGCAGATATGTTTGATATTTTTGGTTTTTGTTTTTGCAGTTGACATTCTCTTGCAGTGTATAATGGCCATGTTTCTACTCCAAATTCAGTGATCAACTGGGACCTGGACAAAGCGATGTGCATTTATCGAGGACAAGAGGAGGAATATTCTTGAACAAATGGAAGCAAAGGTACAGCTATATGACAAATAAGTTTATTTAAGTTTTAAGATTGTCATTTTATTCATTCTATATATAAATGTACAAGACAAGCTAAACAAGGACGGTTCACAGCATCACATACATTGTCATTTGCAAGTGGACGTGATCAGATCTCATTTCAGCATCTTATACCTTCTTTTTAGCTGCTTATATATATGGTAGATAAAGGTGAACGGAAGCTTCCAAGTATATTATCAACTTTCATGGCTTCTAAACATCTAGAGCAAGAATGATAACATGAGGACAAATTACATTCTTTTTCTCCGTTTTTCTTCTGATCCATCCACGCTATTGCCTTCTGATTTCATGGTGTCAAAATCTACATTATTCTTGTCTTATGATCCCTTTTTTATTTCATTTCGTGGAGTAAGATTTTGATGTGAAGACATGCTATTATTAAAAAAAAAATGTACAGTTACTTGCTAAAATAGAAACTAAGCTTAACTAACATTGGTGCATTATCTCTGATCAGAATTCAACATGGTTAAATTAAGCCAGTAAGAGAAACTACTTGTACACAGAATCCTTATGGAATGCTTATCCTTGTACCTGAGCTAGCAAGATGCATGTATACAGTGCACAGGATTAAAAAACAGCTTATTGTAATTCTAAGGGCCATTTTTTCTCCTCAACAACATCAAACGTAGTTATCATATCTTCAGCTCACAGACCTCCCTGTACACAGAATCCTTATGGAACACATGTTGTTGTACCTGAGCCTGCCGACACACACGTATGCAGTACAGAGAAAAGAAAAGCAACCTATTGTAATCCCAAGGGTCATTTTTGCTCCTGGAAAACAACCTATTGTAATTCCAAGAGAAAATGCATATAACGCATAATTCGGGTTTCAACTTAACCTACATAAACAATTCTGGCTTTTTTCTCTCCGGGCTTCTAAAGATCATCCTAGAATCTGGCTAGATTCATGTTATATTTTCTCATGTTCTTGTTTCCACATATAATGACCATTTTACTAAATTACTACTTCAAATCCAGGAGTTTTCAAACGGGAGCTCTGCACTTGATATCATGGATATGGCAGGTACGTCTATGCAGAAAGAAGCCAACTTAATTACTTTTATTATCACGTTAATGTACGTAAGATAAAGTGAATGAGGATGGCTCACAGTATCACACACAAAGTCATGTGCAAGTGGTTCAAAATAGAATGACTAAGCATTTCCTTTATTCTCGAAAAGTTGGAAGCTCATACATTAACACAATGACAACATCTATTTTCCCCTTCTCTCAATCCATGCCACATATCTTTAGATGTCATCTTGTCGTATTGTACATTATTCTTGAAAGGTTCCGGGATAAGATTTGATATTATTCTTATATATGGAACTGAGCATCTTTGTTTCCTTCCATAGTTCAATCTTCTGCACTTGAGTTGATTTTTGATGTCTAATAGCCAAGGCACAACACTTGTGGAAGAATATTGACTATTAAGGTCAGTGATACAGTACAACACGTAGAGGACAGGAAAAAGAGGACCAGAATAGACAAACTTATGGAATTTTTTTCATTAGCTTGTATAAGACCCTATAGAGACAATTATGTTTGTATTGTGAAGTGATCATATATTATCTGATAGAAGATGACTATATTGTATAAACGAGTAAGTATGATGATTTCATAGTGGTATACAACAATGGACTATTAGAGGATTATGTGCGCAATTGACATAACTCAGTAGACCGGAGAGGTGAAAAATGCTGATATAAGCCTATCCACCCTATCATTTGAGCTAAAGTTTCTGTTAATACTGATGTTTTGTGGAGTTAATCACCATCATCCATGGGCCTGTGATCAATCACCATTATCTGTAGATACCATTGTTTGTGATTTGAATGGACAGTTCTCAGTTCCAGATTGAAAAAACAATTGAATCTGAACTAGTGATTTGCAATGCATGGCTTGGACCATAACCACTACTAGCTAGCATGCAGAAAAGAGCTTGAATAAACCGTACTTTAAGGAAAAGTAACAAGTTTAAATACGAGAAGGCAAAACAATACATCTTAAGGTACAACTACAAGGTTCTGCTTTGACTTGTTCTTTCATTTCATAAACTAGATACGGTAGAATTGAACAACTAAGGAGACAGTTGATGGCTCTAGACAGATTAAGCAGATCAACAACATGTTTATCAGACCCATATAGCTCCAGCCTCCTTGAGCAATGGTGTAAGTTTGCCTTGCAGTTGAAGACTAAAAACTTCTTTCGCCCCACCAATAAGTCTTTGGCCGATGAACACAGCAGGCACGCTTGGCTTGCTCCCTAACTTCTGCAATGCTTTGTCGATTTGTTGTCCATTTGGGATTTGATCCAACTCATAAATAGTTGCATTGGCTCCATAGCTTGCTATGAGCTGTTTTACTGAGTGGCTTATGCAGCATGAGCTCCTAGTAAAGATCACCAAAGGATTTTCACCCACCAAACCTTTCACTGTATTCTCCATGGCTTGTAAGTTTTTCTTTGCTTTGGCACAACCTTAAAATGTCTATATTGTTTGTGCTATTCACTCTAGAACTTGGATGTGTTAATCAAAACTTAACATGAAACAAGTTATTTATAGTTTTTTTTTTTCTCTATGAACAAATGATCTTTCCTGGAAAAGCAAATCTAGAATTATCCTACAACAAGTAATTGTTGTGTCCACATTGTCACTAGTAGACTATGTGAAGATTTAGCCTTTCCAATTTTATAAAGCCTTACCTTTTTAGTCCCTTCAGATTCCAATTCTGTGGGCTCAATCCATCAAACTGAAAAGTCCAGTTGTTTATTTGGCTCGGGTTTGCATCCGGTCCGGTTCAGGACAGAGGATAGAAATATGCCAGAGTTTGGAGCATAGACCGGATAACCACCTTTATTTTCTGAATATTTTTTAATTAGTTTTTGCATTTTTAATACCAATTAGAATTCTGTCAACAATGTTTTTGAATTAGACCGTTTCTTTAATTTGTCAGATGATCAGAAGATATTTGCAAAGGAACTATAATGATCTTGTACCTAGCTATGGTCTTGTACAATGTTCAGAGGTTCATGAAGATGCAAAATCACAACTTTCCACCTTCCTTTTATTTTCCTTTCAGATTTGACAAATTGGAAAAATCAGAAGGGATAGATACCCTCCTAAAAGAGACTCTTCCACCTGTATGACATGTCAGGTGTGCATTATTATAAGGGAAATTCCTTTTGGTACCCTTGTGGTTTTGACAATTCCTTTTGGTACCCTAGGAAAAAAGTTATTTCTTTTGGTACCCCTATGGTTTATACATTTTTTTTTTCATAGCCAAAACTCTATTTTAACCTATTTTTCATCCACAAAAAAAAAATTCATTTAAAATTTAAACTAAAACGAATTTGCTATGAAAATATTTGAATATTTAAAATTTAAATAAAAAATATTTTCCATCAAAAAATTAACTTGTGAACTTTGAATATTTAAAACTAATGAGTTTTAGGATTTGTAATTCATTAATATCACATATACATGTTATCAAAAATATATTGAGAATGGTCCAAAAATATATTGAGTTTTGAGATTTGTGAATTTGCTTAGTAGTATTTTTTATGATTTATTAAATTGAGAATGGTCCAAATTAATCCCAAAAAATTAAGATTGTTGAAATATAATCTAAAAATAAATGTATATAATATAGTCTACAAGTTGTAGCATTTTGCAAGAAAAAGTAAATTCGTTTGTATTTAAATTTTAAATGAAAAATATTTTTTTTGGATGAAAAATGAGTTAAAATAGAGTTTTGGCTATGAAAAGGAAAATGTACAAACCATAAGGGTACCAAAAGGAATAACTTTTTTTCTAGGGTACCAAAAGGAATTGTCAAAACCACAAGGGTACCAAAAGGAATTTCCCTTATTATAAAAAGAAGTTTTGGTGTAACGATAGATCCTGCTAATATCTATCTATTACTATATACTAAAGCGGAAGCAAATTCCGCCACCATATTGCGCCACATCACCCCCTTTATTAAAAAATCTATCTTATTAAATCTTGATTTATCATAATCTTATACATACTTAATTAAGATATTAGTTCTATCTTAGAATTTGGGTTGTTTAATTAATAATTCTATCCAAATAGATAAATCTCTATCTTATCATTATACACGTTTAATTAATACATATATCTATCATAAACCTTTTATTTAAAAGAAAATTGTTTACGTCATAATCATAATATTTTACCCATTTAATTGAATATCATATTAACTTTAAATTATTTTTCGTAATTATATTATGGTATTTTTTAAAATCATCAATGGTATCAAATTCTACTACTATGTTTAAGAAAAATATTCATTCCATTAAAATAATATATTAAATAAATTTTTACTATCATATTAAAATATCAATAAAAAAAAGTAGATTGTATCTTTACCATATATATACCACTATCATTGCACATTGATTATGCTTTATAAAAAAAAAGATAGATTTCTTAATTAACATAATAATTTGTTAACATTTTCATTACATATTTATATATTTAATTATTTAATTATTAAAAAAACAATAACATATATAAGAGATTATTTACGTAATTTTATTATAATATTATAACATATTTATAATAATTTGTTAACATTTTATTATTTAACTATTTAACTTACTAATTATTATCTATATCTTTAATATTATAATATATTAATCCAAGTTTTTATTGCACTTATTGATTTTATTATATAAGTTAGTTTACGTAATTTTATTTAAATGCCAAAAGATTTGTATTAATTGTTAATAAAATGTGATAATGCATCTTATTTTATGCCATTATTCCTCAATTATTTAAATATATGTTTATATATGTATAAAAAGTAAATACGTAAATCAAATTTATTTACATATATGATGATACACAAGAATTATGTCATTTTAAAATCCAAAATAATAAGTGTCGTTTTATAACAAATTATACATATGATAATATTTGTAATTGTTATACTAAATTCATACACAAAGCAATAAATTAAAAAAAACACCCCGTACAAGGTACGAGTCATCTAGCTAATGACCCGTACCTTGTACGGGGTGTTGTTTATCTATTTAATACTTTGTATATGAATTTACCAAAGTAATTACATGTGACTTTTTTATTTTAAAACGATCCTTATCTTATAGATTATAAATAATTTAATTCGCGTATATAGAATAAATAAATTTTTATATTTATATAATTATCGTATATCATTAAATCTTTATATAAAGATAACTTTATTTATATATTAGCTTTATACATACATAAACATATATTTAAATAACCAAGGAAGAATTTCATAAGATAAGATATATTATAAAATTTTATTAAAAATTGATAAAAGTATTTTGGCATTTAAATTAAATTACATAAACCAACTTGTATAATTAAATCTTTTTTGAGGCAGTATAATCAAATCAATAATTCTAAATAAAAACTCGGATTAACATAATATTAGATTAAAGATATAAAGACTACTTAATACGATAAAAAAGAAAATCAAATTATCTTGTATATATCTTATAATGTTATGAAAATTTAATTAAATAAAAAATATATAAATATCCAATAAAAATAATAACGAATCATTATCTTAATTAAAAAAATCTATATTTTATGTAAAACTTAATCGGTTATAATATTAGAGATATATTTCTGGTAAATATATCATCTAATGTTTTTATGGAGATTTTAATATGATGTATTAGTATGATAGTAAAAAAACATATTTAACATATTATTCTAATATAAGGAATATGTGGCTTAAATATAGTGGTAGATTTTCTACCAATAATGATGTGGCGCAATATATAGGATAAAATACATGTTTGTAATTCTTTCTTTCTCTAATATGATATAATATATGATAATATTTGTAGTTATTATTAAATATAGTCAATAATAATATGTATCAAAGAATTTTATCCATGTTTTTTTTATCCAAGCATGAACTTTATTTCCCTTTTTTTAATGAAATTAGTTGAGTAGCAAAATTACGTAAAAAAAAGAATACAAATATGTAATTGATTTTGTAGAAATTCTCACCTCTTCATTCATAAAAATTAGCTCTTTCGACGATATTTCATTATTAGTATTAACAACGTTCCACATCTTCAAGAGATGACCAAAAATTGTATATTTTTTGTTCCTTTGATTGGTAAGCTCATGAAAAGAGTGAATCTCCATAGTAGCCTACAGCAACAACAACAACAATAAGATTTAGAATATAAACAAAACTAAATCATATATAAATCATGATGAAAAAATATATACCTTCGATTGGCAAAGCTATCTCAAAAAAAAATTGGGAACTAATGGTATAGAGAAAGTGGATGAGAGGTGTATTTATAAAAAAGAAGTTCTTTTATAAAAAAGAAGTTCTAGATGGGTAAGGATTAGAAGTATATTTGATAAAGATATAATAAGATAAAATTTTCAAAATCTTAACTTTGTACCATGCATGTACGTACATCATTGATATAATCCTTATACGAAACATCATAAAATTGTACTCCCTCCGTTTCATAATAAGTGTCGTTTTAGCTCTTTACATATTTTTTAAGGAAAGCAATCATTCACTTTGAAACTTACAAACTTTTTCTTAATCTTACCACTCATTACATTTTTTGGCCAATGAATGAACAACTTTACTCAACAAATACACATTCCAATAAAAACTATCATTACTCACCCCTAATTAATCACATTGAAAACCTAAAACGACACATAATATGAAACAAATTTTAAGTGCTAAAACGACACTTATTGTGAAACGGAGGGAGTACCATGTACGTACATCTTAGCTTTTCCATGTACCATGTACGCATCAATTTAATAGATAAAATTTACATAATTTTTCCATTTTAATAGATAACAAAAGATGAAATTTTCAAGTAGGGAGGAGAATATTTAATAAAGGTATAATTAAGATAAAATTTTCAAAATCTTTAAGTAAAATATACCATCATTGATATTCTCTACCACGTCAAAGATAAAATTGTACCATGTACGTATCAACTTAATAGATAAAATTTACATAATTTTTCCAATTCAATAGATAACAAAAGATAAAATTTTCAAATAGGGAGTAGAAAGATAAATTTTCCAATTTAATAGATGGTAAAAGAATTTTAATAAAATATATTTATCCTGTTCCTCGTGCTTAATAGTAAGTAGTACGGAGTACTATCTTAGATTAGAAGAAAATGTTGGTTAAAAGCGTTATCTTCTTACTGGTAGTTCTTTTCATTTATATCTGTAACGCATCAAAAGTATAGCAAGGTGTGCTGGATGGGTTGAAATCCCCACCTTTCAATTGCTATGGCACACAGAAAGGGCTAAAAAAAGTAACAATGTCATCAAATAAAGTTTTCATCTGAGGGTGCATTGCTCTTTTTGAGCTCTCATTTTCTTTTCTTCTTTTGGCTGAAAAAGGTGTTCAATTTTCATTGGTTATTTGATGTTTGCATAACTCGTTAGCCTGAGTCTCTGAGATTGAGTAGGGTTGAATGAAATGAAACTGCATATCTATTCCTGATCATAGTTCTCACAGCTAAGAAGTCTTATCAGAATTAAGGTCTTTTGATAGAGCAAAATTAGATCTTTTGTTTTAATCAACTTCAGATATGCATTCATATGTTTAAAACATCAATTTTTTGTTCATCTTACCGCTTTAACCTCTTTGATGAAACAACCACAATATATACAACTTTTATTAAGCTCAGAAATGCAGTTATCTTGATGAATTTACATAGTTGATTCCATTTATTCTTGCAAAATTTCAAACAGAGATTAGATTTTGGTGCCTGTTATGCTGTCATAAAGGGCAAGAAAAACTGCTTTATGTGATGGCTAACATTTGATGTCCTTAAATCCATATAGCACCAGCATCCTTGAGCATAGGCATGAGCTTTCCTTGTACTTGAAGGCTGAAGACCTCTTTGGCTCCACCAATAAACCTCTGTCCGATGAACACAGCTGGCACGCTCGGCGTTTGCCCAATGCTCTGCAAGCACTCGTCGACATCCTGGCCGTGTGGCGTCAGGTCAAGCTCGTACACTGTCGCGTTTACGCCATAGCTCCTCATCAGCTGCTTTATGGTGTGGCACATGCAACACTCGCTCCTGCTGAAGATCACCACTGGCTTGTCTTCCACCCAATGCCTCAGACTCTCCATTTATATGCTCGAGTGAGTGAGTACAAGTTGTGGGTTGCAAAAGTGAAGAGGAACAACAATGTCAATGTGAGATGAAGATTTAGTTGGTTTTACTTAGGAAATCAGTAAAACCTGGCTTAGGTATTTATACAAGTAGGTTAGAGTTTATAGTTTGCATTTGTGCAGTTTGGGAATTTTGACACCAAAGTAGAGCATATGGAATGATACTGAGATATCCTTCAATTTTGATACACATTGCATATGTGCTGTGCTCTATTGGAAGAGACTTTTCAAGTCACTTGATATTGTTCTTATCAAGTTGGGAATGCATGATTATATGCTGGTGAAGTCCTTGGGTTAAGGATTCAGCATCGGAGGTTCATGTTATGTTGGGTATCAAAAATGGTAAGTTTTGTACTTACTTTTTATTTATCAAGTACTTCTTAATATTTGACTGTGATGGCAGTTGCCTCCTAGAGTTGCGAAAGGGCAGGATAAACAAAACAAGATAAAAAAAAAACATCATCTAAACTCGACAGCTGGGAATGGTTCAAACTTTTTGAAAGAGAAGATTCTTACTATGCCCAAGCACTAAGTAACTATTCAGCATCGGCTTCTGACGGTTTAAACCTAGAGATATTCTCCATGTAATTGACATGAGAAACATTGCTATGGGATTCCAAGTGAACGGGTAGAACAACAATGGCCGCCTAGTAGAGCAAACCAAAAGGCAGAGTCAAGTGCAAAGGTGGTTTCTTTTTTGGGGATTGGATTTCATATGACTAATTATCTGTTTGGAAGGTTCAGCCCAAACGTATGCTCACTGTTAGAGCATACACAATGGGATCAATTTTTGGTCATAGAAGAAAGAAGTAATACAAAAATAACATATGTAAGGAAAGTGGAGAAAACTAAAGAATGTATGACCATCACTATGACCAAAATGCATGTTTGGTCTTTGATTGATATGGTCACATGTACCACATGAGAGACAAAAAAGAAAAAATAAAATGTTATTAGTAAAAAAGAGAATAAGTAATTATATAATATTGTGATAACCAAATAAAATGGCAACCAATATATATGCTCTTGAATCTGTTTGGTGATTTCATGGGCAAATGATTTCTCAATATGTCATTATCCACCTGTCAAATTCATATTCATGATTTTTTAAATAGGCAAATTTGCGATTGTGTGCTCATCCTAATAAAAAAGTTTGTAATAAAAACGCCCTTCAAACTACCAAATAACAAAGTATGTTATTCTAATAAATCATGTTTAAGTGGTAGAAAATATAAATTTTAATGAATAATATATAAATTTAAAGAAACATAAATTTCAGTTGTAAACCTTTAATTAAGGATAAAAAACTAATTAACATATTAATTTATGAATGAGATTTTTTGACTATTTGATAAGAACATCTTTTGAGATCTATAATCATCAAAATCCTTATTTTCTTAAGTAGCATCTTACTTTATATGTTATAGATAAGATTTGTATATTTATAAATAATCTCTACATTTACCTATTTGATAGAAAAAAGAACTCTACATTTACTTGTTTGGTGGAAAAAATATTTGACCTTTACCTAATTGGAAGGAAAAAAAATTTTCTATTTACCTATTTGGTAGGAAGAAAAATCTTATGTGGACAAATATATATGACATGGATAAATAGATATGATGACATGATGTGACTTGAAAATATTTTAAATAATATGTGGCGTTGAACAACGATAGACCGTGATCTGACAAAATCATAAGTGACGAAATATGAGGACAACACTTGAAAAAATCCTACGTGGCACGATGACTCTAGACCTTATGTCTTATATATATATATACACATAGATTAATAGAATATTTAGATATGTGTTTTTGTATTTACCATAAAAGAAGATATTGTTAAGATATTTACCAACTAACTTATTTCATTTATATTGAATTCATTATTACTTTTGGTTTAATTTTACCAAAAATAGCTGCTAATATCCATTCTTTTCAATGTCATATTTGTTTTTATGTGTTTTTATATCTTTGTAGAACTTACTTAATTTTTTTTGTTTTCTTTATTGGATTAATTTAATTTTGGGTGAGCACTAGGTTAATTCTAAATTTCTTACTTTTTATAAAATCTCACATTTCACTGAAAAGGTTAATTCTAATTTTCTCTCTTTTACAAAATCTTTCCTTCCCCTCAATTTGATTTTTTTATAACAACAATTAGTTATAGCTTTGTCAAAGGGTAATTTTCTAACTCTAATGTAACTCTAACCTTCACAAAATATATCTATAATGATTTTCTAACTTTAGCAAAAAACAATCTATTGTAACTAGGTTTAAATAATTCTAAACTTTAACACTACATAATATTGACCAATTCCTTTTTAAGGAGTTTTTAACCTTCAAAAAATTACTTATAATATTATTTAAACAATTTTCTTCCTTAGGAGAAAGAGATTTGTGCCCAGTTATTACATGGGACAAGCTCAAGCTTGTCATGGAAAAGGAGTTTGTACCCGAGAAACATCCCGAACACATGAGGCTTTATGTGGCCACTTTAAAGCAAGAATCTAAGAGATGCTCTAAACCTTTCTCCAAAATGGAGAAAGAAGAGCTACATTCTTCAAAAAAGAAATTGTTCTAATTCCAACAGTTTCTCATTTTTAGAGAATGAACATTTATTACTCTATAATATCTTATCCTAATAAATAATAAACTTTTATTTTAATTGGAGAAGAAGTGGATGAAAGAGGATGAATTGGGATAATTAACCAAAAAATAAAAATAAAAATAAATATTAAATGCAAAATCAAAAAGGAGATGTCTCTATATTTGGGGAAGGTATGTTGGTTTTTTGAGATTTTCTCCATTTTGGAGATTGGTTTGGGGAAACTGTTGGGGCTAAAAATAATGTTAAAATCTCTAAAATTACATTTTCCAAGAATTGCAGCATTTGTTGGAGATTCCCTAAGACATCAAATGAGTACTTTAGTAATTGAAATCCATAAACCCCCTTTACCTGTGTTACCTATCCGTTGATAAAAACATTATTTATAGAAGCCTAGATTTCTTTGGATCGGGTCCCGACTTACTTGTTATACTTAGTAATTTAGAATTATCTTTGATTTTGCATAACAACCTTAGGTTAGTCAGTATACTTAATAAAAGAATTAAATATAACTAAATACATGAATAATATAAACTCGATTTGTACTCTATTTAAACAGGTTAAATTTAAACGTATGCATGAATACAGTAAGCTCAATTTAATACTCATTATATATTCGTAAATAATAAATTTAAATAATGCTGTATAATTTTAACAAATTTTATTCTACTTAACCAAAACATGGTGATTTATAAAAATTAATACATAATTCTAAAAAAATGGATAGAACAACACACCAATATTAGAACCTAAACTAGCTAGGTATTGTTTGTGATAACTCGTCCTTGGCATTGGGAGCCATAAGTTGGATCGGTACTATTAGAAAATCTGTGTGTGTGTGTGTTTTGATGGTTCCAAACAGGTTGCCGACAAGAGTCGCCCACTTCACAAGAAGTCACCCAAAGTCGCCGACTTCCAAGAAGTCATCTGACGTCACCGACTTCCAAGAAGTCATCTGACGTCACCGACTTCCAAGAAGTCATCTGACGTCGCCGACTTGACTGCCCAGAGATTGAAACTTGTAGAATTCTATAAAAGGTAATGTGCGTCAATTTTTTAAGGCAAGCACAAAAGATGATTATGAGGTGTTTAATAAGGCAAGATGAAGAGCATAAAAGAACAAAATCATCATGGGATATTGGGAGATAACTAGGATGATTTTATTGTGTCTTGTGTGGTATTTTAGGGAAGATATTGTACTGATTGTGTACAATTTATTCCTTGTGCAAATGGGATGAATCGTGCAGCAATCTCCTTAGTCTCTATATATTGTTTCGTGTGCTTAGAGGTAGAACTAAGGAAGTCTAGTGCAAAAGCTTGTATTTTGTGCGTGTGTGTGGTGCGAGAAGATCAAGGGAGTTGGTCTTCGAGAGGTTGAGTACGAGTGAGCTATTGAGAGTGAAGGTTAGGCTTAGGCAAGAGTACTTGCAAGAGTGTGTGGGATTCACATCTTGGAGTAGGAACACTTTTGTAATCTAAGAGATCAATATAGCGAGCGAAGTGCTCTTCAAGTCCTTTCAAGTTGAAGCTTGGAAGGCAAGTGATTTTTCCCTATACAAACTAGTTGGTTTGTACAGGGTTTTCCATTAATTCTAAATCATTATGCTCAAATCTGGTATCTTTAAGTCTTTCTTGTGTTTTAATTCCGCTGCATTACTTAAGGTTATTGACTCTGGTCGCCGACGTCGTAGGTGTCAACGAATTCCAGTATTAACAGATCCTACAGGTACCTCCTCGACATTATTGTTTAGCTTAATTTGGTTTGGAGATGAACCCAATTACATCCTTAGGACTTTTTAATATTCTAAGCCACAACATTTTGGATTATAACTACTTGAACAGATATTTTTTCCAATTCGATTTTTCCTCTAGATTTTTTTCCCTCCCGAGATATTCCTCTTAATTTGTTTCTCTCTCGCACTATTCTTCCTCAGTTCCTCTCGGTATTTTTGCAATCATTGTAGTGATTTCGAGTGAAATCCACAAGCATTAACACGGGAGATGAAGCGGTGAATATTCAAGTGAATGGGTAAAATAAAACCGGGGAAGAAGATAATGATATAAATGAGAGAAAAATTATAAAAAGTAAGGGTTCTTGAGGTTCATGAAGTTCATTAATATTGATGTCCTGAAGCATCGCACGTGTGCGCAGGGCTCTTTTTGGGTTCATTGTGGGTCAAGCTTGACGGTCTTCTCGACCATCACGCCTTTTTTTTTTTATAAGGAAAGGATTAGGATCGCCGCAAGTATTACTTGGGCTCGTCTAGAGCATCCACAAGGGATGAAACCTGGTTAGTGGTTACTAACCAACTCTAAACAGAAATAATGGACAAACCGCCGCTCTTGAGTCTCGAACCCGATATCTCATGATACTATCATAAGTGCTCAACCAGTGAGCTGATGCGACAAGCGCCAACCATCACGCCTTGGCTTGAAGATTGTATGCCTCCAGTATGCTTTTTAAAAAATAAAAAGAAAAATAAAATGGTACGACATTTAAGGTGATTGTCAAATATTTGACCAGCATCTCGAATGTCCAAAAAACAGGGAGCTCCAAAATTCAAAGTGGGGCGCCTCACCTTTCCGTTTCCATGCCGTATCTTCAGCCCATTTACATCAATTATTTGGGCCTCATTTATAATTAAATAAATTGCTCTTCACATATATAACCCACTTCCAAATATATATTACAAGGGAAATCTAACATATACGTTTTACTTTAATCTCATCAAACGGCATACAATCCTCTAGCTTCATATTGCTTTACTAAGGTACATATAAAGAATAGTAAAGTGTAATTCAAAAGGATCCTTATATAACGTAGGACGACGAACAACGAGATGTTTTCAGTGTCTGTGGTGAGGACGGAGGAGTACAGGAAGTCCTTTTTCCGGCTTAGAAAAAGGAATTCCGATTATCTCCTCGTTGGGAATTAGGGCCTCCCACTCGAATCTGGTCACGACATTGTGTATAAACACTAGGACCGCGGCCTGACCATAGTTGGCTCCAGGACACATGTTCGGCCCTCCTCCAAACGGGACGTATGCATAGGGCACCGGTCCGTCTCCTTCAAACCGCCCAGGATCGAACTTCTCCGGCTCTGGAAAGTACTTAGGGTCCTTGTGTGTAGCGTAGAT
This sequence comes from Polygonum maritimum, assembly GCA_963924305.1. Lineage (NCBI taxonomy): Eukaryota > Viridiplantae > Streptophyta > Magnoliopsida > Caryophyllales > Polygonaceae > Polygonum > Polygonum maritimum. The sequence continues at coordinate 4,340,031 of OZ002728.1, read as the reverse complement.
GCTTGTCATCAACTGCACCCGCAGATTTAATTACATCCATCAGTTTTGATTTATAAATTAAGCGAGCTATAGCTAGATAGTCTATATGCATATATATATGTAGAGCATGTTGTTTAATTGAGTTACCTTGGAACCCTTTGGAATGTGATAGCCAGCGTATGTGAAATCAGCAATGGCTTCTCTGGTGAGGAACGGGCCAACGGGATAAAGTCGCATCACTTCGCGCGCCACGTTCCACGTGTATCTCATCTTGTGGGTGTCCTCCCAGCTCAGCCCCTCTCCAGCCCTCTTCTTAGCTCTCACTTCCATGTTTTCTGTCCCAATATATCGTGTCAGTATTTCAGTCGTCGTCCACGTACATGCATGCATGCACATATACTGTATGTATGTACGTACGTACCTTGATATACTCTTTGATACACGTGAGGATGATCTGCCATAACCTTCATCATCAAGCTTACAACCGAGCTTATGGTCTCGTAGGAAGCGAAGAGCAGCCCCAGAAACGCAGCCGCCACCATGGCGTCGCCCTCTTGCAAATGCAGAACGTAAGACAACAAGTTTTTGTGGCCTGAGGAATCGGAAGCATTAGAGGACTCCTCCGTTGCTCTTTGGTGCTCAACTATCTGCTGGATCTGCAAGACTAAACCCGATCTTGCTCTGCGGGCTTGGTTCAATCGAGTCCCTGGTAAGTCTATCGGCAACGACTGGATGCCTGCCGTCGACATCTCCATTAACTCCAACAGTTTCTTCACTACTTCTTGATCTTCCACCGACATAAACAGTCGGCAAGCCAATGAAAACGCGAAGTTCTTCAGCGATGGATACACCTTAATTACCTGTAATATAACATATGCATGATCCTCAGTCTATTGGCCCACGGACTTTATAAAGGATTAGGAAGCACCATGTGATAATAAATCATATATATATATATATATATATATGGTTATTCATCATAATATATAACGCTCAGTCTAGGGCATGTTGTTTTGTATGTAAATCTTGCATTATAGTACATGAATCATGTACTATTTTTTGGGGCCCTGTATTGTAGGGCTTCTTGCACACCCTCCTCTACGGCCTTATATATGATACTGTCATTTTCGTGGCATGCGCTCAATATCTTCTAGCCCTTAATAATATATACCTTTTCGCACGACCAACGATCTTCCAAATGTTCTTGTGCCATGGAATCTGTGATCCGGACCATTGTCATAAGGGAACTGGGTTTCAGGAACGCGAGCAACGCACTTCTCATGTATCCATCCATGGCCTGTTGGAGCTGATCAGGAAAATAAAGCTTGCGAACCGACATGATGGCGCATCTTCTCACGAGCTTGTTTCCCTTGGAAAACAAGAACTTGTTCCCAGCAGCACCACACAATACCGTGTAATGATCTCCGACAATGCACGTTTTGAAGACGTCGCCCGAGTATTTGGCCATCCTCTTGAAGAAGAACTTCTCGGAATGGCCCTTTTGGGTGTTGGATAGAAACTCAAGCGACTCCCCGATCAGCGGCCACCCTGATTTACCCGGTGGCGACTTAGGATCGCCGCCTCTTTTGACGCGTGATGAGTAGATTTGAAGGAGAAATATAGAAAGGAGGAAGAGAAGAATGCTTGATATTACTAATTCCATAACTAGTAACTACCATGTGATTTTTAATCAATTAGGCTAGTTCAGTGTAAATCGTGTATGCCTTTTCCGATTTTGAGCAGCTAATGTACGTATATATAGATATACAAGATAACGTATTGGGTTACATTATGGTGAGATATGGCCATACGGGTCATGTCGGGTTCAATATTACGTGAGATTAAAAGTCTAACGGAGTTTTAAAATTTAGTTTAGAATTGAGTATTGACCGTGGTCAGCATATACGGCTGTTCGTGGTCAGCATATACACGTACCAGGGGCTAATGTGAAACTTGCGAATGCGAAGACCAAAAAAATCAAAAATGGTAGGTTGATTTGGAAAAGTTGGTCTATTCGGTCAAGTCCAAAGAAATGCCGTGAAGAAAAACTGGAGATCCAATACATACAAACAAGAAAGAGCACAAATTAAATCAACGTTTGGCAAATTATACTCAATAGCAAGATGTGGAAGTGTGTGGTTTTTCATCAAGTCAAAGGTATTAGAGCCCCTTCTTTGCGTGTAATCTGTAGGTCTTGTTCGTTTTTCTATTGTTTGGTTCAATTTGTATATGATTGTTTTGATTTTTTCGGTCTGGTATGATTGTTTTGATGGGTTTAACCGTCAACACTCCTATTCCAGGGTACTTTTGTTGTCGCTATAACGTAATATGATAATTTATATGATGAAAATTAATGCTATCTACCTAATCTACCTATTACTATTGATACAATAGCTTATACGTATACATACTGAATAATTATGAACCATTAAATCTAAACATAATAAATGGATCAGATTTAATCTTAAAATTATAGAGAGAGAAAATCAACACATACAATCCCGTAATTATAGGCAACCGACAAATAAGTACTTATAAGCATGATTATAAGATAATATACATGACTATAACATGCTATATGCATAATGTACATTCTATTGACAATGTATTTAGAATTTATAGAATACTTATGTATATTAATGAATCAGACAACTATATTCATGATTATAACACATCATTACATGATTATAATTAATATACGTGCCCTTTTTGTTGATTATATATATTCATGTTATTACTCCCTTTATCTCCGAATGTTTGTCCACCTTCCGGTTTAGGATATTTCGATAAGATTGTCCACATTCACATTCTTTCCATGTATATCACATCACAATATTACCCCTGGCCCTAAACAACATCACTTTTCTGATGTATAGGCTTAGTCTAATTCCTTTCCTTATCAAAAAAAATAAATACATTTCATACACTTTAACAACTCAAATTCAAACAAATTCCACCATTAAAATCAAAATTGAAGCTCAAAATATAATTTTTTTCGTAAAAATTGAACATGTATGAAAACCCCTTTTTTTCCGCTTCTTTTTGATGTCTTCAAAGCCAATTTCGGACCAGGCCAAAATTGGGCCATTTTTGGATTGTCTGAGATTGAGGTTGGGCTTGAGGTTGAAGCCTGATATGTGTATGCAATTCACAGTTCACACATATAAGGCTTAAACTAAGGATCATAAGTAAGGACTAAAAGAGAATTAGGAGTGACAAGAAAATTCATGAGATTGTTTAATCAATAAACATTAATCACAATAGAGGAAAGAAAATACCCCATAAAATATGTGTTAATATTTTGGATGTGTTGAATCTAATTCATTTTTTTTTCTTTTTTTTTCTATAGAATAAAATAAATAAGATTCAATAGCTGTTTATTTTCATTGCAATATATAAGCCTTTTTCTATATGATATTTGTTGATTATTGATTAGTATCAATTTTTTAAAATTTAATGATAAGAAAGGCTTACATTATTCACATATCTACATGTCAAAATTTAAGCATATGAGTACTTTTTAATTGTTAAAAACATAAAGTTTTAATATTTTATATAAAAATATAAAATATATTTTTTAAACAGAGCTTCCAAAACTCATTGGCCCTAGCATGTAGTCCATTCTCACTATTCAGGTTGACAGACTGACAGTGGACTTGGACAAATTGAATTTCGCATGTTAACCCCCTTCGTGACTTGGACAATTTATGTTCATACGTGTTAACCCCCTTTGTGACTTGGACAATTTATGTACATACGTCATGGCTTACGTTATAGTTTATCACGGTCACGTACATCCTCACAATTACGTTAAATGAACATTATGAACTGTATAACTTTAGTTGTTTTGGAAGGGGTGCAGAACAAAATTGAAGGAGTGTAATTTATCCGAAAATTTTTAAAATTGAAAATAATAAATAAATATATTACTCATATTATACAACAGGAATAAAATTCGGGAGTGTTTTTTTCGGGAGTGGTACATTCTTAGTTAAATACATGAAAAATAACCAAAAACCTAGTTTTGGATCCCAAGCAAAATCTGGCCTGTTCTTGTGTTCAATCCTCTTCCAAATTGTAAGCAATGATCAGAAAAGCTCTCCTAAGAGTGGATTTGGTGTGTTGGTTCACGAAATTCCGGATTCCTCTTTCCCTATTGAGAACGGCAAAACCGACAATCTGAGAGATTCGGTGGCCCGATGGAAGGCTATCGATCTCATGCTCCCTTATTCGGTGTATAGGGACTCCTACTCTATGAGGATGTGGATATTCATCAAAGAGCCAGAATCAAAGAAGAGGCAAGGGCTTGTGAGATCCGAGCACTATGGCGTACTGTGTACATGGAGGGTTTCGGAGGCAGAGTGGCGGCGTCCCTCTCAACGGGATTTCGGGAGGTATTCTTCTCAAACAGAAATCTGGAGAGTTTATTACTCTCCCCGAAGGAACGATACCAGAACAGGCCGTCCAACCACCCCCGCTAGGTTGTCTCGCTCCTCCTTTAATTGTGTGTTTTGTATTTATCTTGATCGATTGTGTATGTGTGCTAAGTATGGCTATATATATGGTTGTTTGGGTTTGCTGAATGGCTACTCCTGCATACTCGTTCATCTCTTAAACCTTCAAACCCCCTTTACTGTCTGTGTTGATACCATGGAAATAGAGAAACATACTTTCAAGAAGTTGCTTTGTTCAGACCAGGATTGCTCTAAAGACCAAGTTGATAAAGAAAACCATAAAGAAACCTCAGCCAACTCGTCTACCATAGCCATGGAGGCTTTAAAGGGTAGAAAGCATAATAGATCTAGTTCATATGTGAAAACTTTGAATACTATAAGTTGTCCAATAGTTGAGTGTATTACAATGAAAAACTGGCTCTGGAGCATCACAATTTTTTTGAACGCAGGCTATCAGCTACAGGCTTGCAAATACTTCAAGAGAACACAAGCTAGAAGGTCGATCATCATATTAAAGTGCTGCTGCACATACAGGCTTATAGTTGCTGAATTGGAATGGAGGTATTGCAATGATAGCAAAATAAACTTCCCAATCTGGCTTGAAAATTGGGGTAAGCTTAGGAGCCTGTGTGTCAGTTTTGTAAAAATTAAGCTGAATCTTAAATGTATTGAGGCTGTTGAAACTAAAGAGCATAAAGATAGCTTGAACTGGCCCTATGAATGTAGATACAAGTCTGGCTGGAATCTTAAATGTATTGTGGTCATGAAAATCAGCATGAGTGTACAAATATACTCTCATATTGGTAACAAGTCTGGCTGGAATTTGACTGGTTTTGAAGGGAGTCTTAATTATTCAGGTTGTGATATTAAATGCTTGAAAATGGATCTTTGTATCCCAATTGACTGTGTGTATCCCAATTGCTATGAATCTTTGTTTGTGCATGAAGTGTGCATCTATAAATATACTTGTTCGGTTTGGAAATTTGGGAACATTTATCTACTCGTCATTCTCCTTAAATCTAAAGCTTTTATTTTTGTCTGCACTGAAGTTGAAAATTCCAATACTATGGAAAAAGATAATCTTACTTTTAAGAAAGTGCTATGTTCTAATTATGTTTACAACACGTGGATTGTTGACGTTAGTGTGAATAAGCAAAAGTATATATTTACTAATGATATCTTTTCTCAAATGTGGGTTTGTACTGATCGTTTGCAAGTAAAGGGATTTGTCTATGGGGCTACGAAGAAAAACAGCCATGCCTTTAAAAAGGTATTCTGTTGTGAGGTCTTGCGCTTTACAGATCAATCCCTTAAGGGTAATGCTAAAGACAATGGTAAAGAAACCTCTACCATGGCCTATGAGGCCTTAAAGGGTAGTGTCTCTAAAGGGCCTGCTGAAGCTGGCTCTTATGGAGCTAAGAAACATAAAGAGAAGAGTAACTCAAGTAGAAGGACAAATAAGGTTGAACTTATAAGAAAAGGCGACACCCAACTCTATGGAGTTGTAAGACCACGAATAAAATTTAGAGCCAAATGAAAGTCGCGTTTTGGAATAGTAGAGGGATAGGTAGAAAGTCGTTTTGGCCAGAAATTGACTCATTTTGTAAAATTGAACGTATCCAGATATTAGCAATTGCAGAAACTAAAACAGATAAATTGCCAAGTGACCAAACATGGAGACGTGCAGGGTTTGATAATATTGTGTGGTCCCCTGCTGAAGGAAGGGCAGGTGGTATCTGTGTGTTGTGGAAAGAACACCAACTCAATAGTGAATATGTGGAAATCTTGGTTCACAAAGCTAGGTACATTATATTGAAATATGTAAACCACCTCACAGGATATACTTTGGCGTTGTGTTTTGTATATGCACCCCCGAATGAAAACCAAAAGGATGAATTCTGGCTTGAATTTTCAAATTGCCTTAATGACACTCACCTCCCTGTTATTGTGTTAGGTGACTTGAACGAAATCCAAGAGTACGCAGATAAAAAGGGTGGTAATGCCCCTACGGTTAGTAGGTTTGAACGTATAAGAAATTTTAAAGACGATTGCGATTTGCGAGACATACCAACAACGGGAAATAAGTTTACATGGAGAAAGAACAAGACAGAGGTTGATAACATGTATGAAAAATTGGATAGAGTTCTTGTTAGTGAGAACATTCTTCAGTGGTTTCCAGATATCCGAACACATAATCACGCATTTACATCATCTGATCACTGTAAAATTTCGATAGAACTTATGAACGGGCAATTAATTAAGGCGGCTCCATTTAAGATGGAGAAAATGTGGTTAATGAGAAAAGATTACCGAAATGTAGTAAAACAAGCATGGAGGGCGAGCTTTCAAGGGTCCTTCATGTTCCAGCTAATGAAAAAAACTCGAATATTAAAAGAACATACAAGACAGTGGAAACGTAGAACATTTGGAAACACTTTTGAACAACTCAAGGAAATTGAGGACACATTGCTTGATCTGCAGAAGCAGATAATTGTGAGCCCACAACCAGCCCTTATACAGAAGCAACTCCGTTTCCTTAGGAAAAAAGAATGTATACTACAGTCTCACAAAACATATTGGAAACAAAGGGCAAAGACAAAACATGTCAAATTGTCTGACTCTAACTCAGGATATTTTCACAAGATAGCTACTGGAAGGCGCAACCATAAAGTGATAAAAACGATCGTCGCAAATGATGGAACGCATATAATGGGTGAAGATAACATCTGTCGAGAAATTAGAAATGATTTTCGTAGACGATACTCTAAAGAACAAATTAACAATTCAGTACTTGAGCAATACCTCTCCCTTATAGAAAATGAAATATCAACTGAAGACAATGTGTACCTCACGAAACAGGTAACTAATGAAGAAATAAAGGTGGCAGTCTTTCAAATTGGTTCAGATAAGTCTCCAGGACCAGATGGTATGACAGCGGAATTCTACAAGAAATATTGGGACATTGTGGGCCCAAGTGTAATCAAGGCAGTGAAAGGTTTCTTCCACTCTGGAAAAATGTTGAAACAAAGCAACCACACCTTTATATCACTTCTCCCGAAAAATGACAACCCTTCGACAACAAACGACTTTCGGCCCATTAGCTTGTGCACGACGATTTATAAAACAATAGCAAAAATATTGACAGAGAGATTAAAAAGGGTAATGCCTAAAATCATTCACCCCTTGCAAGGAGCGTTTGTGGCAGGACGGGCAATACAAGACAATGTTCTCATTGCTCATGAAATTTTTCACTCATTCAGAGGAAGCCAGGCAAAAGATGGTTGGATGGCTGTTAAACTAGATATGGAAAAAGCGTATGATAGGGTAGACTGGTCTTATCTATTCCAGGTGCTTATAAGGTTCGGTTTTGATGAGAAATTTGTAGAATGGATTCGTCAGTGTGTATGTACAGTATCTTTCTCAATACTAGTTAACAGTGGACCCACCGTCCCATTCACTCCCGAACGAGGGATTAGACAAGGCGACCCGTTGTCGCCGTATCTTTTCGTGATCGGAGCAGAAATTCTGGCACGAAAACTGCAAAAGGTAAGCGAAAGCCCAAAACCATTAATTGGATTCCCAGTATCTAGAGGTGGAATGAGGATACCATTCCTAGCCTTTGCGGATGACATGATAATATTTGCAAAAGGAACCCAGAATGCTTGTAACTTAATGAAAAGCATTGTCGAGGAATATTGTGCAGCTACAGGTCAAAAAGTGAACTACCACAAATCAGCATTTCACACCTCAAAGAAAGTTGGAAATCAGCAGAAACAGAGTATTAAGCAGGCATTAGGAATTAACACAATGACAAATTTAGAAAAGTATCTCGGATGTCCGATCATTAATGGCAAAGTCAACAAAGAAATATTCCAAGATACCATAGGAAATGCACAACGACAATTATCAAAATGGAAAGCTAGTACATTATCTCAGGAAGGTAGAGCAGTTCTAATAAGAGCAAATCTGGCTACAAAACCTAATTACTTGATGCAAAGTTTTATGTTACCCAAAAACGTGCACGACGAAATTGATGCGATCAACAGAACTTTCTTCTGGAATAAGGATAGACAATATAAACCCCTAGTGGGTTGGGAAAGAATATGTAAACCAAAGGCATATGGAGGCCTAGGGATAAGGAAAGCGACGGATATGAACAAGGCCTTGCAGATGAAATTGTTGTGGAAAATTCTCATAGAACATGATAATGTATGGGTTAGAGTAGTGAAAGAAAAATATCTGCGCAGAAACACGCTTGCAGAATATAAGATTAAATCTAACACATCATGGCAATGGAAACAATTGATTAAACTCAAGCCGGAATTTGAAAAAGGCCTCAAATGGCAAATAGGGAACGGAAAGTCAGTCAAATTCTGGACTGATAATTGGGTGATGCAAGAGCCGTTGGAGAAATTCGTAAATAGAAATGCTATAGAGAATACTGCTGTTAAAGTGGAACAATTTATCTCATCGAACAGAGAATGGAAAATAGATGTGTTGCATAGAACTATCCCTACAGAATTAGTAGAAAAAATCTTAATGATACCCATCCCGCATAATGAGATAGAAGATAAACTTATATGGGCACCGAGCAAAAATGGATGGTTTTCAACAGAGTCGGCAGTAAGTCTAGTAACAAAGGAGGACGGGATGAGCCCGAGTCCGAATGATTGGATATGGAAATTGGACATCTACCCAAAGGTAAAGAATTTCTTATGGAAAATTGATATGAATGGACTCCCAACGAAACAAAGGCTCTATGAAAAACATGTAGCGATCCCGCAAGGATGCCCAATGTGTAATGGTACCAATGAGGATTCAATTCACTTAATGATAAGCTGCCCACACACGCTAGGGGTTGTAAAGAGCATAAATGTAACCACTGAACGAACAATTAGGACATATACTCCTCCACAACAAGACCCGAGGAAAGTATTAAATGATATTAAAGGGAGACTAGGGAAGACAGATTTCATTGAGCTGGCAGTAACCTGGTGGAGCATATGGCATCAACGAAACAAGATAATCTTTCAAACAACGCATAGTGACTTAATCCAAGACTTAAACTTATACATCCGTGCACAATTGAAACAATGGGAGCGAGCAAAGAGGTGGCAAGAGGATGAAGAACAAGTACAAGAAATGACGGATCGAAAACAAGCAACCACACGAAAGAAAATAAATAAATGGAAAAAACCTAAACCTCAATTTGTAAAACTGAATTTTGATGGATCTAAGATAAGCAATGGGAATGCTGCGGGAGGATCGATTATTAGGGATGAAAATGGAAATCTGATAACAGGAACCGTAAGAATATTTGGCAAAGTATCAATTCTGATGGCTGAAACTCTAGCATTATGGGATGGAATACTAAAGGCTAAACAAACCAATATCCGGAAAATTGAAATTGAAGGGGACAATGTAACGGTTATTAAAGCCGTCAAAGGCTTAATTAAGTGTCCATGGGAAATTGAAAGGATTGTAACTGATATTCTCGTATCCTTGCAAGGATTCGAGTCAGTCCAAATTTCACATGAGGGTAGGCAATGTAATGCTGTGGCCGATAAAATTGCTAATTTGGGCCACAGTCACTCATGGGATGTAATTTCGAAACACCAAAAGCTTTTAGCTCTCATCCAACTGGATGCTCTAGGATTCCCACCCTAAGAGGGATCTTAATTCTCACCAGTTCAAAAAAAAAAAAAAAAAAAAAAAATACATGAAAAATAAAAAAAAAGCTATTAAAGACACGTTCTCAATTATATTCATATAAACAAAAACACAAATACTGATCATTAATACATTTTGTGTAATGAGGTTGTAATCAGTGGCGAGAGGTTTTTGTGAGGGGGGTCACGGATAAAATTGATAGTAGTCTAGTCTTCAAACCCTATATAATAAAGTCTAAAAATTGATTTTGCAAACAATTAAACAAATCATAGCCGAATTTGGCCGGATTAGGGCCGGAGGGGTTAGGGACAAATTAGGGACAGGCGGACAGCAAACTTACCAAACGATCAATTGATTCAATTCACTATTTACAATCAAACAAATTAGGGACAGCAAACGATCAATTAAACGGATTAGGGACGGATTAGGATCAATTAAGCGGATTAGCGATTTGGCCAATTAAACAAACGATCAATTGAAATCAGCAAGTATGCGGATGGCCGCGGAGCAGGCGCCAGGCGGTGGCCGGAGGAGTCAAGGAGGCAGGAGCGACGTCGGCGGTGCGAAACTGCGGTAACCGGTGCTCGGTAGTCGGTAGGGCGTGCGATTGGGGATTGGCGTGAGAAGCGTTCTTCGATCGTGATTCATGAGACCTGCTGTGGGTTTTTAAAAAAAAAAAATCATTGACCAAAACGATGTCGTTTTGGGTGTTTTTTAAAAAACACTCAAAACGACGTCGTTTTGATCGTTTCTTTAAAATAAAAAAAAAAGTGTCGTCTTCAACCTTTCTCCAGCTACGTACGCCTGCACATTCGCCGGCCCTAATTCCACCGGTTTCTCCAGCCACGCCTCCTCCTCCGGTATACTAATTTCTCCGGCGGGTTGAGGGGTCCGGTGACCCCCAGGACCCCCCCTCGCTCCGCCACTGGTTGTAATATAAAAGTCAATCATCTTCATACATTATCATTCTAAAACAATTTAAGATAAGATTATCTAAAAAGTTGCATTAATTTTATGGGATGATAATTTCAATTTCACCAAAATATTTTGTTCACTATATGTATGATTCTAAAAGAAAGATATCTACCTAAGTAAATAAATTAAAACTATTTATATTCTTAAATTTTTAATTAATAACAATCTAAGATAACAAAAATTGAAAAAATGTTTATTCAAATTCAAAAATTGATGGGAATATTCACCATAATTTCTTATAAACATAGATCATTTGAAGAAAATAAAACAAGAAGTTTAGATGGTGTAATCGGTATTAAATGAGACTTCTTAATGACCATGATTCTATTAATTTTTCAAAATAAATAAAAAGATTAGAAAATGTAAGATCCCTTGGACTTAAAAAATTACATTTCTAATAAATTAATTTAAATGAGAGTAAATGATATTAAATAAAATTATCCTTTTACTTATGAGGATCTTTGTCAAGTCAACTATGTATAGGAAAGTTTTGCTATTTTGTTTTTGGTTGAAAACAAAGTTTTGCTAATTTAAGCATTGATTGTTAACAAAAAAAGTTATAATAGTAAATAATGATCCAAGTACATAGACTTGTACATATAACATTGACATAAAAAAACATTATACTTAATGTACGAACACATACTATATCAAAAAAATATAAAAACTAATCAATGGGATATTGTATGATAGTAAGGACCATCTACCTAGTTTATACAAAATTGTTGCTTTAAAAAAATGGAGAAGATTGCATTAAGGGTGAATAAAAAGCCAGAATAATGATATGGGGAGTTGAACTTGAGCCTTGGTGGGATTAATAATTAATTTAACAAAAAACTATCTAAACTAGTTGATTTTCATGTTGTTCAATGCTAATAGATTTAAAATATACTCTTACTTAACCTAAAACTACGATAATATCTGTTCGTGTTTTCGTGCATATTATACATATTTATTGGTATTGGTACTGTTGGATGATTGTATGTTAGTATACGGAACTTGATCCTGAGGATCAAAGAACTAAGAAATAGAAATAAATTACAATAAACATTCAATGGAAAAAAAATTCAAATCAAAGTTGTCAACTTTTATTAGTAATAGATATGAAATTGTAAACGTGATTCTCGGTTCTAGGTGAACATAACTCATAGATAAACTAACATTGATCTCTATGTGTTGAACGCTTTCGACTCAATCTCTTTTCAACAAATTCGACCGATATACTTTAATTCCGTACATAAATCAATCAAAACTTCTCCGTGTGTTCTCTCTTCACACTTATTATGCACAAAGCTCACAAGTTCTCTCTAAAGCACTTACAATTTTCGTGTTACCTATTCTCTATTTCTATTGTGGCTTAGACATCTATAAATACAAGTCAAATAATACGACATAGGTTTTATTTATCCAATATATTGTGTGGTCTTGCTACACATTTGTATGAAAGTATACTTTTGGGAAGAAAGTATACTTTCATACAAATGTGTAGCAAGGCCACATATATAAATACAATCTATCTTAAACTAAGGTAACCTAAGCTCTAAGTTAAGCTGCACAACTGCCAAACATATAAATAAACAAAGAACTTATGTGTTTAAAAAAATCGCCTTTTCATATATAACTCTCTTTTACCTTTGCAATGATCATTCATTATCACTTAAGCGAGAACAGAGTCATTCAATATCACTTAAGCGAGGACAAAGTTACTCTTCTAGCTCCTTAGAGAAGGCAGAGCCATGACTATACATTCTTGCTAAATGTTGTAATTTTGTTCCTTATCAATTGGTTTTGTCCCACAATAGGACTTGCCTCAATCCAAAAGTCACTAACTGAAGTGAAATGATTTATAATTAGGCCCCATTGGATAGAAAAAAATAAGTAGCTCATTTGCTAAAATAGTTAAATGATACTTATAAGTATCCGAGGTAGGTGTTCGGTAATTTAAAATTTTAGGTACTTATTTGTCCAAATAAGTATTCTATTACTTATTAAAACCTAAAAAAAATAAGAAGATACCCCCCATCATATTTGAAAATAAGCATGTTTATTTCTTGAAAAAACAACTAAATCGACAAACGTTCCAACCGAACACCCACTTTCAGCATCAATATCACTTAACTTATCAGTACCCAAAATCAATATCAGTATCAATAGCATTTAACTTATCAATATCGACACTTTTTATTGGACGGTTAGCATGAGATCCTTCTTATAGCACTCTCGTGTCAGTCGTTGTTCACCTCCAATTTCCTATACCCCCACGAAATCAGGAATTTGATGGGCTGATGGTAAGTTGATGGGATTGCCCGCATATCACTTAACTTATCACTACCAGGAGGTTGACTCCTTTTGCATAGGTAGATAGTGTGATGTCTCCTAAGGTGTTATTGATATATCCTCAAAATCCGTGTCATCAAAGGTGATTATGAGGTTACCGATCGTCTTTTGAGGATAATTCAGTGCCACTGATTACCCGACTAAACTATGTCTTGTGTTTTGTTTGGTAGTTGAGTAGGTAAGACCATATATATTAGATCCCCGAAGTTTACCACCTTGCTATGGATGGGTGATGATTGTTTATTGGCAGTAGGGATCCCTAGTAGGCTGTGTGGGACTTGAGCATCAAAGAGGCTTCTTTGATGCGTCCCCTCGACACAAGGAATGCAAATATCTTTCCTAAAGACGACACAATCACTGGTTAAATGGCTTATTTCTTCATGGAAGTCGCACCACTCTAATTTGTCTCGATCCAGAGTTGGTTGTTTGTCATTCTTTAACCATCCAACTTAATTCCCATAAGTTGGATAGATTCCACACTAGGTTAGTGGGGGATTTCCCCAGGTTGAACCCGTCCAAGGGTGATGGCAAGGGCTTTCTCGATCTATCTCTAATAGGCTTCGTTCAATTAACATCCACTTGATCATGACACAACCTCATGTATTGGTAGTACTAACAGTCGTGATGGTACTTTAGAGCAGATTTCTTCTCAGCCTTGTCCCAATAAGTCATTAACTTCCTATGTATGCTTCTGATCTTCTTCTAATTATACGTGTGCCAATGCGTTGGTTATATTACAATCCTCCTTTAGCCAACACTCCTTGATCGAAAGCGGTTTATGATGATTTGTGCACAATACGATAGAGGTTCTTGTGTTACTTCTTGAATCTGTGACTACTCGCATCTGATCGGTGTGAAGATATTAATCTACTCTCGAACCTTTTGTCGAACACCTCATCCCAGTCAAGGGGGTGTCTTCTCTTGCTACCGTCTTCCTCCGCAACCGTTCATAAGTCCCGAGGAACCACGTCTACTTTGTCGAATAATCTCCTTGTCCCCTAACCATTAGCTTTCAACCTCCATGTTAGAGCACGTTGTCCTTAGGAGATAAGATAACCACCTCTCTTGCTACCGTTCTATAGCCAATCCCGTACAACGGTGATAGTACAATCCAAATCGTGCTAACACCAAAACAAAATCCAATTCGTGCGATGGATGATAGATAAGATTTCATGCTACCTTGTCGCCCACGCCGACCTTAGACTTAGAATTACCAAATTGTCCTCTAAATCCCCCAACTAACAAAGAGTTGAACCCGGTAGTTGGACGATGGGGACAATGCGAGGGAAAGCCACGTCAACAAAGGCGACCGTACCTTCTTCCTCCCAATGACTAATAGGAGTAGTTACCAAAACTTACCCAGCTTACTATAAACAACACAAAGCACTGGAATTCAGTAGAAGCTTTCCATCACAGACATCGCTTTCACCACGGATATTGTCGAGTCCCAATCTCACGTTCTCACCCACCCCCCACCGCCTTTCATACACCCAACAAAACCCCCCCAAATCACGGGTTTAGGGATTAATTCACCCACAAAGATCAAGATGCCGGACTCACCGCCCCCAGAACGGCGTCGTATCTGCGACTTCTGCAGCTCGGCGACGGCGCTCGTCTTCTGCCGAGCAGACGCCGCCAAGCTCTGCCTGGCCTGCGACCGAGAAGTCCACGCCACCGCCCAACTCTTCGTGAAGCACACGCGCCGCCTGCTCTGCGACGCCTGCGACTCCGCCCCCGCCGTCATCGTCTGCTCCACCCACCGCTCCCTTCTCTGCCAGAACTGCGACTTCGAGATCCACACCAACGGATCTTCCGCCTCCGGTGTTCCGTCCTCACACGACCGGAGGCCGCTCGAGGGCTTCTCCGGCCAGCCCTCCGTTTCCGAGATCGTCAGCTTTCTTGGCCTTGACGGCCTCGATTGCTCCAAGTCCCTTGGCAAGGACGTCCCTGAGGATGAGAGGGAGAGGGAGAGCGAAACTGGTGGGGTTTTAGGCGATCTATCTGATTTCTGGCTTTGGGATGCTGTTTCCTCTCCCCAGGCACAGGGTGTTGTCAGTCCTGATGATTTCGTTCTTTCCGGTCCTGAGGCTGAGAACCATGGCTTTCAGGCCATGGTTCCTCTCGACACTCTTCCCAAGGTATACATACAACCTCTTCCGTTCTCTTTTTTGTATAATGTTCTAGTATGCTCCTAGATCCTGCTTTTACGGGACTTTCCTGGGCAAATGTTGTTATTGTTGTTGTTCTAGTATGCTGTATGTGGATTGTCTGCATATAGACAGTGTTCTGTTTTTGGCGAAATTCAGAAGTTTGAATGAGCAATGTGATGTTTTTTTTAAATAAAAATACAGGATAGGAATTCAACATGTGGGAAACATAAGCAAGAGATGATTCGCCAGCTATGCGCATTGGCCAAGTCCGAAACTGTTATAAATCAAGAGTTTCAACCCGGTTTCGGATACCAAACTCCAGGATATGAGCATGTTTCAGATGTTTACGAAGGTTATCAGCATGAATTCATCCCGATGGAAGTTCCTGGGCAAGAGGTATATTGCGTATTTGCTTCTGTATTGATCGAGCATCTTTGTTCCTTTTGTATGTGGGCACTGTATGTGATTGGTCAAGCATCTTCTTGAGAAGTAAAATTCAATATGGAAAGAATATGGTTCGTGGAATCTAGGAGATGATAAAACGCAACGAACTTATACCAGCGGCATATGATTCATTTCGATACACAGCACTAGTAAAATGTGGACTGCTCATAAAAGTGAAGTTATTGATAAGATAAGATTCAGTGTGGTCATGTACCTTTGCTTTCTGGATTCCATTTTCGTAGATCATTAGCACGTCCCTGTAGAAAGATCAATTATGAAAAAGCACTATTTAAGATAATAAGTTTCTACCAACTAAGCTGGCAAACATTGCTTAGCATCTGCAAATGTACCTACTGACTTTTAAATGAGAATGAAGTAGTTAACAGCTTGAATAATTGGAATATGAAGGGTGTTGGACAAATTTATACTAATTTTCTTGACATGGTTCACTCACAGGTACTTGATGTTCATTTTGTTGCCACTTGCACGTTTGTTTTTGTTTTTTGTAAAATTTTCGTCTTTCAAAAATATCTAAACCTAGAGGTGAAAAATCTAAGACGTTCTTGTCCTGCAGGCAAGTTTTACTAGCAAGGACGATGAGGCGTTAAATGAAGCCTTTCTCTCAGATATCTTCTTTGGTAGTAATGGTGAACATGCTCCCGTAGGCTCTGATAAAAATTCCGATCTAGGCAATGATGCAGCTCTTGTCAAGAATGAAAGTCAAGTGACAGCTCGTAATGTGGACGATTCTGTGGCTGTACCTTCCAAAATCCGGACTTGTGAGGTTAATGCTGCAGACAGGGGCTCTGCATTGTCACGGTACAAGGAAAAGAAGCGAAGTAGAAGGTATGAGAAGCACGTACGATATGAGTCACGAAAGGCTTTGGCAGAAAGCCGGATACGAATCAAAGGCCGTTTTGCTAAAGTCAATCACTCTAATCCTCAGATTCAGTCATGAAAAGAGCATTATATATTAGCAGTCTCTGCAGGTAATGCTCGATCAAGTAAGTATTGTTTAGTTTTCTGTGGAAGTAGTTTAAGTTATTACTCCTTTGCAGGATCACATCACCTGGCTATGCATTCATCACAGAATATCATTCAACTCAAAGAAAATGCCTTAATAGGTCTAGATGTCTCATTTCAAAATTCTAAGTCAATGAATGGCCCATATTGAAGGAAGGATGTTTTTATTCTATATGTTACATGTTGGTCTGTCTTATCATGCTATTGAGAAGGGCAATAAAGAAACTCAAAATTCCTTCTTAATGAATGAAATTCAGAATGGAAGCGAAGGTGTGAAGGGAAAGGACCTTTAGCTCAGAGCATGAGGAATGAATTGGCTAAATATAGGAACAAAGTGACGAGGTTATAGCTTGGCAAAAAGTTGTTCTTCTATGATAAGATCCTTGAGTTATGATCAATCTCTCTTTTTTACTAGAATGAGATTCATAAGAACTTAAGTTTTTTCTTGTATTGGTGGTCATGTTTATAGTAGATTAAGTTGGGCGAGTGTCATGTTTACGACCCTTAGCAGTTTACATTTTGTGTCTTAAATTTTTGCAGGTTCTCATAAGACAGCCAAAAGAGCTGGATGTATGAAAGATGAATTGGAGTACAATCAAGATTTCCTGGAAACGAGCAACATTCGTAATAGTTGTGTGTACATGTCTCTTCCTCTCCGAGTTCAATGTCTGTGATGCATGCAATTCAACGTTTGTAATGGATAGTTCCTGCCATGAACTTTGAATGTGTAGATCGTGTGATTAGTTTTTTTTTTTTTTTTTGTTTATTAAAAGCAAGGGTCTGTTCTGTTCTGTTGAATTTTTGTATTTTTGTTAAAAGCAAGTTTGTATTTTTGTTTGCTGTTCGCAGAATCTGTTCTGTTGAATTCTCACTTGGACAAATTGTTGCAAAGGTTGGTGACATGGTTCCCATGTTGGCCTGTCTATTGAGTTTAGAAAGCCAACTCGTACTCCATTTAATACTCGAGTTCACAGATGCGGGGCTCTGACAAAAGATGTCTCCAAACTTTGATCCAAATTCGCTGGTTTTGAAAATCTTGGGTGCTCATTGCAAGGCCTAGGAAACGACACACCCTTATCCCAAGCGAGTCTGGAGGATGTTTTCAATAGGCTCAGCGAATGCAAAGTCAAGGAGCAAGAAAGTGTTAGTCTTATTTGGCTCTTTGAGCCCTTGTACAAGTTATACAACTATCTAAGCTGTTATTATCCAAGCACCCAAACATCACTGATAGTAGTCTACTACATAGAGTTATCTTTCACCATTGACACTAAAACACAGTCGTACATCCCAAATTGTTCTCACGCTAGATCTAAATACCAAGGATGGCATTTGCTTTTCCCATGTCCTTCATGGCAAAATTTGATGACAAATATCCTATAATAAGGTCAATTTGCCTTTGGTTCTTGTCAAAGATCACCATGTCATCAACATACAAGACAACAATAACACCATTATTGACTTATCAAATGTGTTTTGTACGCACATGTCCAACTGGTCGCAAAATGCTTTTTGGACTATGTAATACCCCAGGTACTTTCCAAAGGTGCATGGTAAGTATATTTTCTGAGTATATTGAAGACTTTATTGAGGTATTTATTGTTAGTTAAGCATAATATTAGGAATATCAGTTGTATTGTTACAATTCTATTCTGTTGAGATATTCTCTCCTGATGTAAACCTTATATATATTGTTCAATACACAGTGGCAACCCATCGTGGGATTTTCCATACTTTCATGGTATCAGTAGCCTAAATTTCTCAACCTCCGATCTCTTCAAGATGTCTCGCTCTCCCTCCCCACCCCTCAACAACCCCGGTAACAACAACGGTGCCAACACCAGTAACAATTCTGGCCTCCCACCACAAGTCACACCTGCTGCTCCTACCCCTTCTCCAAAAACACTTGCCACAAATCAAGCCCTTCATGTAGCCAGTATTAAAACCCATGTTCCCATTACATTGGATCTCTCCTCTTCAAATTACAACAAATGGCGTGAATTGTTTCTTGTCACTTTGGGCAAATTTGCTCTTAAATCTCATGTGGATGGATCTGCCTCTTTTGATCCGACCGATGAAAATTCGCTCATGCTCGATTACATCGTTCTCTCATGGATCTACGGATCTATATCCATGGACATCTTTGACATTGTGATGAAGCCAAACTCCACTGCTCACTCCATCTGGTGTGCCATTGAGAACTTGTTCCGGGATAACAAGAAGAGCAGAGCAATTCATCTTGAATCTCAATTCCGCAGTCTCGTTCAAGGTTCCATGACGGTTACGGAATACTGTCAAAAGCTGAAGACTTTGGCCGACAACCTGGCTGACGTTGACAATCCCGTTTCCGACGAGACTCTTGTCCTCCAAACTATCCGTGGTCTCAACAACGACTTCTCTACTATGGGTGCTGTCATCCCGATGCAAAGCCCGTTTCACACTTTCCAACAAACAAGAAGCATCCTTCTTCTGGAAGAATCTCGGAAGTCACAACAAGCTCCACTTCAATCAGCTTTAATCTCCACCGAGCAAAAACCGGCGGCTCCTGCTACATCAACCCCTTCCGCTCCAGCAAATCCACCCCCTCCCCCCTCGAACAACCAGAACACCAACTCTGGGCATAACCAGTTCAGTGGCTACCGTGGCAGGGGCCGTGGACGCGGACGGGGTCGAGGTCGTAGCAATAACGGAAATCGAGGATGGGTTCCCCACCAATGGATGCACGGCATGCCTGGCCAATCCAATCAGTTCTCGTGGCCCAACTGGGGTCCCGGCATCCTAGGTGCTTCACCTCGCCCTCCTCCGCAACAACACAACCAGGCCATGTATGCTTCTCCACCTGCATATCCGGGATATGACCAGCATGCCCTGATGAATGCCATGGGTCTCCTGAATACCTCGTACTCCAATGATAACAACAACTGGATCATGGATACGGGGGCGTCTTCGCATATGACCTCTCAGTCAAGTACTCTCTCTTCTGTTTTTAATCCTGGCATTTAATCTCTTTCAAAAATTATTGTTGGTAATGGAGAAACCCTACCCATCACACAAATTGGCCACGCCCAACTTCTAAACCAACCACCCTTAACACTCAAAAATGTTCTTGTTTCCCCACCTTTAGTTAAGAATTTAATTTCAGTTCGAAAATTCACTGACGATAACAATTATTCTGTTGAGTTTGACCCGTTTGGATTTTCTGTGAAGGATCTAATCACCAAGACCGAGATCCACCGGTGCAATAGTCGAGGAGAGCTTTATCCCTTCTTTCCGAGTTCGTCCGCTGATCCACATACCGCCCTCACGGCTTCAACCAAAAATTCATCCCCTCAAATCTTGCATCGTCGCCTTGGTCATCCTGGCGCTCATGTCCTTCAAAAACTAGTGTCTTCAAAATCAGTGTCTTGCAATAAAGGTCCTATAGATCTATGTCATGCTTGTTCAACTAGGCAAACACACTAAGTTAATTGTGAACAGGACTCATCCAAAGATCACACTTGGAACAGGACTCATCCAAAGATCACAATGGAATAATATCTTCAAAAAGTCAGTCCGCATTTCCCTTTCAATTAGTCCATTGTGATCTTTGGATGAGTCCTGTTCCAAGTGTTACTGGTTTAAGATATTATTTATTACTCTTCGATGACTACTCACATTTTGTATGGTTATTTCCTCTCAAGCAAAAATCAGAGACCTTTGCTAAATTTCTACAATTCCACAAATACGTTCAAACCCAATTCAACACCACAATCAAAAATTTACAATGTGATCATGGGCGAGAATTTGATAACTCCCAATTTCATTCCTTCTTCATTCAAAACGGCATTCAATTTCGGTTCTCATGTCCCCATACATCCCAACAAAATGGCAAAGCCGAGAGAATGATCCGTACAGTAAACAATTCCATTCGTTCCCTTTTATTCCAAGCTCACATGCCGCCAAAATATTGGGCAGAAGCCCTCTTAACAGCCGGCTATCTTCTAAATCTCCTTCCAACCAAGACAAACTCGATGCACTCCCCTTATGAGTTGTTATACAAGAAAAGCCCAACCTACAACCATCTTCGAGTCTTCGGTTGCTTATGCTACCCTAATGTTTCAGCAACTATGTCTCATAAATTGTCTCCTCGTTCAAGCCGTTGTCTCTTCCTCGGCTATGCATTAAACCATCGCGGTTATCGGTGTTTAGATCTCACAACAAATAAAATTATTGTTTCCCGTCATGTGATTTTCGATGAAAACTCCTTCCCTCTTCAATCTCAAAGTTGCACAGAAAATTCAGCCACCCATGATGTTGTTCGGTTCGCCATGGAGCAAGCTGAAACATCCACCACAAATCCCAAATCCTACTTGCCCAACCCTCAACCAAACAGCCCCTCCAATTCCACTTTTGAAAATACCCGCTAGCTCATAACCACCCCCTCCATTCCACCAAACTCACCCATATCTACGGTAATATCTTCACCAAATCCCCATAACTATCTTTTTTTAGAAGATAATATCCCAGCTGAATCTTCACAAAATCAAACCTTAACCAACTTCCCAAATCCAGAGATAGCTATCCACTCCCCTCCTCATAATAACGTGGACATTCAACCACCTCCAGAAAATCAGGAAATTGAAATTGCCGATCAAAACAACCCACAAGCCCCACAAAATCTGCATTCTATGACCACCCGTTCAAAGTCTGGCATTTTCAAACCTACTACCATCTTTAACCTCTCTACATCCGTTGCCCCAGTTCCAACATCATACAAGAAAGCCCTCCAAAATCAACAATGGTTTAACTCCATGAAAGATGAATTTGATGCTTTGATTAAGAATAGAACTTGGGATTTAGTACCTCGACCGGATAATGCTAACGTTGTTTCAGGAAAGTGGTTGTTTCGCCATAAGTACGATGCTCAAGGGAACCTCACTCGATACAAATCGAGATGGGTTGCTCGCGGATATTCTCAACAAGCAGGTATCGACTATGAGGAAACTTTCTCCCCTGTCGTCAAACCAGCCACAATCCGTATAGTTCTCACTCTTGCCATTGCTCGAGACTGGCCAATCAACCAACTAGATGTAAAGAACGCCTTTCTTCATGGACGTCTAAATGAGCTAGTCTACTGCCAACAACCACCCGGGTTCGTCGATCCCTTGTTTCCAGATCATGTCTGCAAGTTAAACAAAGCCCTATACGGACTCAAACAAGCTCCGCGTGCATGGTTTCAGCGCTTTGCTCAATTTGTGATTCAACTCGGCTTTAACCACAGTAAGTCAGATAACTCTCTATTCACTTACAAAGCTGGCTCCGATCAGGCGTTTCTCCTCTTCTATGTAGATTACATAATTTTGACAGCTTCATCGAATGTATTCCTGCAAAAAGTCATCGCATCTCTCAGTCGGGAATTTGCAATGACTAACCTGGGTCCTCTACATTACTTCTTGGGAATTGCAGCCATAAGAACAGGAAATGGTCTTCATCTAATCAAACTAAGTATGCAGGGGAACTTTTGCAAAAAGCTGGCATGCTCCAGTGCAATTCTAGTCGCACCCCTGTTGACATCAACTCCAAATTGGGCCAAGATGCAGGGCCTCCTGTTCAAAATCCCTCTGATTATCGTTCTCTTGCAGGTGCCCTCCAATACTTAACACTGACACGCCCCGATATCACTTATGCTGTCCAACAGTGTTGCCTCCATATGCATGATCCCAGGGAAAAACACCTACTTGCTCTCAAACGCATCTTACGATATGTCAAAGGCACTCCCACTCTTGGTCTGCAACTTCATAAAGGGCCCATAGATCAGTTAATTGCATATTCGGATGCGGATTGGGCCGGCTGCCCTGATTCACAGAGATCAACGTCAGGTTATTGCTTATATCTCGGAAATTCCCTCATTTCATGGTCTTCCAAAAGGCAGAACACCGTCGCCAGATCAAGTGCAGAAGCCGAATACAGAGCCGTGGCGAATGCTGTTAGTGAATGTTGCTGGGTTAGAAATCTGCTCCAAGAACTGCATCATCCATTGAGTCATGCATCTATTGTGTTCTGTGACAACATCAGTGCTGTCTATCTCTCCACTAATCCAGTGCAACACCAAAGAACGAAACACATAGAAATAGACATACATTTTGTCCGAGAAAAGGTGTCTATTGGTCAGGTTAAGGTTCTACATGTTCCGTCAGCACTTCAGTATGCCGACATCTTTACTAAAGGGTTGCCAACTGCATTATTCCTTGATTTCAGATCCAGTCTCTGTGTTCGTCCAACTCCCGCACAGACTGAGGGGGGCTGTTAGTTAAGCATAATATTAGGAATATCAGTTGTATTGTTACAATTCTATTCTGTTGAGATATTCTCTCCTGATGTAAACCTTATATATATTGTTCAATACACAGTGGCAACCCATCGTGGGATTTTCCATACTTTCATTTATGAATGATTTCACTGTCCACGGTAATGACTTTGATTCTTGCCTAAACCATTTAGCACTTGTGCTCAATAGATGTATTGAGACCAATTTGGTTCTCAATTCAGAAAAGTGTCATTTTATGGTTAAGCAAGACATTGTTCTTGGACATGTAGTTTCATCCAAAGGTATTGAGGTCGATAAGGCTAAGATTGATATTATTCAGTTTTTGCTTTATCCTACTAATGTGCACAAAGTGCGTTATATCATCCAACAAAAGAAAATGAATCCTATTAGACGAGACAAGTAATACATTAAATCCCAGTTGAAAGCTAAAAGCTAAGGTCGCAAGGCGGTCAGCGAGATTGTTCGCTTCACGGAAAACATGATGGAACTGGACTAACCATGTCCTACTAAAATTAAAAAGCCTTGGTATTGAGACACTAGGTTGTGCAACGAGTAACAATTAGTTATTCTAGAACTAAACAACTTAACAACTAAAAGAGAGAGTCAGATTCAATAACCACCTTTTGAAAACCTTTATGCTAAGCAACCTTAAGCCCATCGAGGATGTCCCAATTAAATCTCACCATGCTATGATTTTGGAAACTTTGGTGTTTGAGCAGATCCTCGGAAAGGCTTTTTGTTTTAACAGAACCAGACTTTGTAGTGGTTTCCAATCACTTGAGGAATCTGAATCAAAGAATGCTTCTTTTGTCTTGTATCTTATATTCGTACAACTCATACTAGCTAGATATTTTCTCGCTTTTTAAGTCATTCTTATCATTTTATTTTAATCCCTATCCGACTAACAATTACTCTCTCTTAAATCTTAATACATGATTATCGAATTGTTAAAAATTGAAATAAAAGATTAGTGCCAATGTGGCCTAGTATAGACCCAAATAGAACCAGGCCCAAGAATAAGCAGTTAGGCCCAATGGGATGAGAAATGATCATAGCCAATCCATTACATTTTTATTTTTTGGTAGAAAGCCAATCCCTTACATTTTGAAGTTTTTGAAGTGTGGGAAACAACCATAACGAATACACGATACAAAGATTCGCCTAGAGGGCTAGCCAGTGCTAAAGATAATAAGACAAACTGTTGCCCTGGAGTTTCGAACAGGGGACTTATGATACACTCATGACCAGTGAGCTGATGATGTGGTCTAATATTACGAGTGAATTACAATACACCCAAGTTCTTTTATTTGTACTTATAAATAGTAGTACGCTGTACGCTAGCTGATCAATATCAGATGCGGTGTAAATATATATATAGAGGTAGGATCTATAGAACCTTATACGACATATATATATATGTATAATTATATATAGATATAGAGGTAGGATCTATAGGTTCTATATATATATGTATAATTAGCCGTCTAAAGTATCATACGACGGCCGCCGGAACCGGTTTCGCGCTGGCAGTTGAAGTAGACGGCGGAGACCGGAGAACCGAGGTTGTAAAGCTCGGCGTAATCGCGGGTGTTGAAGTTCTGGCGCCAGCCGGGCGCGTAGACCGTCTCGCGCCCGAGCTGGCGGAAGAGGACGAAGACGAAGCGGTGGATCCCCATGCTTGGCCGTGGGCTCTCGTAGCAAACCACTTCATTCCCTGCATAAGTTGAGACGGGTCGTTATTTGTTTCTTAGGGTTCACTGTTTTAAAATTAGGAAAAAGAAAGGAATCTAGATTTATAATTAAAGAATTAGATTCATGCGTGGCAAGTTGTCATTGGATTATTATAAAGAATTAGATCCATGTGTGGCAAGTTGTCATTGGATTGAATCGTCGGATATTTTGTATATGGGATATTCTTTTTATTTCTTTTTCTAAGAGCGTTGGACTTTCAAATTATTTTTAAAAATTTAAGAGCTTCACACTAGATGTTTATGAACATATTTGATATTCTAAATTTTAATGAAAGCTAGTTCTTTCATGCATGGATGCTCTCATGAAGTTGTGTTCTAGCATGACGACACCCAATAAATAAATAAATAGGAAATTGCGATTTCAACTTATTAGAATATCCGTTTCAAACATTTTCTATTACAGTATTATATATAATAATATGGTCACTAATTGATGGATCATATGAACAAGAATGATCGAGTATATAATTCGTAGACGTACCAAATTCTGGTCCCGTTGTTGCCGGAATATCAGTAACCAACCTAATAAAACTCACAAGAGGTATTGTATTATGGATTAAAGACGAACGATTAAAAATTAACTAAGGAGATAAAATTACATGCATGTTTTGCTTCGAGCTAGCCTATGATCGATCCAACCCTTAATAACGAGTTGAAGTCGTCCCAAATTAAGATCCTAGCTACATATATGATTTAGAACATATATGCGTCCATATCATAACCATATCGATGATCCACATCGATTAACGATGTAAGATTAGTTAATAAGTGACGTACAATGATTAAGACCGGCCGGTGTTAATTAGTTATACATGATCGAGACGAATGAAATAAGCAATTTAATAAGAGGCTAGGTAGCTCACCAGTGAAGGTATTCTCTCAAGTTCGGGTTACTCGGGTTAGGAGCATCAGGGTCCACCATTACCTATATTATATAGGCAATTAAGCAGCTAATGAACTCAACTTTACTCAAAAAGTACGGAGCTTGGTGTAGCCAGGTGAACTTTATGTCATAACACAATAGGAAATATATATATTGTTTTCATGTGTAAAAGCAAGGTATATACTTAAGTCATTATAATAAGGATATATGCCTGATTAAGAATAATGAACTAAGCTAATCAGAGTCTGCGCACGTACCAGAGTATAGAATGTGCCAGCATCGCCACCAATCTGGACCCTAGGCTGTGTGGCGACTCGGGACGGCTTGAATTCAGAGCCATTGACAACGTCCCTCGAGCCGTAGACGACTCGGAGGGGGGTGGTTCTGATGAAGGGGTCCAACACATCTCCTACCACTCTCCCTACAAGTAGGGGGTCTGATCTTCCGTCAGATGCCATTCTCTTGATTAGATTAGTACTTTTTGTATATTCAAGCTAGGTGTAGCTCTTAGAGTTGGAGTTGAATATACATGGATTTTGAGCTTCAACTCTTGTCCGTATTTATAGCCAATTTGCTGACCCAGGCATCTTTCTTCATCACCATATATATGTATGGACCAGCTCTTTGATATATATGCTCTCATTTTTATTAATTGCTGATAGTCGTCACACGAGTGACGAGTCCAAGGAAAGATTCGTGCAATTCCATTAACTTGGAAAACTTAGTACAATTCAACCCAACCCAACCCAACCCAATTTTATGTGGGAAAAAACTCTATAAATTAATTAGGTGTGCGTGCATCATCTTCTAATTGCATGCGTACGTACAATCTTATACCTAAGCTGACACAAATTTTTTAAGGGAAATTCATCTTACTACCCTCAAATTCTTGACATTTCATTTTGGTGTCCCCAAATCATCTTTATTCCTCTTGGTACCCTTATACTTTGTGTTTAGTTTGTTTCATGTCATAACTATGTTAAAATCTAACTTCTTCCGTGTTAAATCATTTTTTATGCTAAAAAGGAAAAAGAAGAACATCATCCTTCTTAAATTAAAAAAAAAAAAAACAGTCAAAAAATGAACCAAACAAGTCCTTACGAACTCTCTTGTAATCTGGCAATGGTTTTGCTTGCAAATTTGGCCGCCATACAAGGTTAATCACCAAGTTGTCCTTTTAAGCAATTAGGATACAAGAAACAACACAGCCTTAACATTAATGACATTTTTGGAAGTTTTTTGGTAGCACAATTATCAGATCAAAAACAAATTCATCAATTAGAGAAACTTCAGGAACTAATATATCACTTTCAAATTAGTGTCAATTGGGCAAAATCTTCAGTGCATTCAAAAAAGTTGATTGCTTCTGCAATAAGAGAGCACATACATATTTATTCTCAAAGTGTAGGATTCAAGTTGACAATTGCAAGGCTTCAAAAACCGTTGTTGATTGCAAAAGCCACGGTTTCAACAAATTAAATGTGCATCTTCAAAGTAGAAAATTACGTGCTACGAACTTGAGTGATAACATGATCGGATTTTTCTGGTTTATTATCTAATTCCTTTTATTTTGCATAGGATTATGTTTTACCTTTTTTCATTTAAACATAAAAATGGATCAAAATGGGAGAAGTTAGATTTTGACATGGTTAGGGCATGAAACAAACTAAATAAAAAGTATATGGATAAAAGGAATAAAAAAATTTGATACACCAAAAGGAAAAGTCATGAACTCAAGGATACCAAAGGAATTCCCTTGTTTTAATTGAATGCGCACGTACGGCTTGCACATCTGGATGCATGTATATATGCTTGATCAGTCTTCGATTTAACACTTAACTAGTTTAATTCCCGTACCATTACGAGTAATGTGATTATAAACCCAATTTAATATAGATATGATTTAGTAAATATTATTATTTAATAAAGATTAAGATAAAATCGGAAAATACAATTATGAGTTTTCGTTTTTTTTATAATTTTGAAAAAGTCCGAATTTTAAAAAATAAATAATTAGACTATATCTATATTCTTAATTTGTTTTAACGATAAAGATCATGTTTTATTAAATAATAATATACATATATGTATATATTAGATAGATCTTCCTATAGATGATAGATCTTCCTAGGTGTTATATCTTAAATTATATCTTTCAATAGATATCTTCCTATATGTTCTTTAAAATTATCAAATCATATATATTCATCTTTCTATTGTGATTAGTTTTTTTAATATACGCAATGGCCCGGTGATGAGGAATTAGTACCAAATGCCCCTATTTGATAAACAGTTTGCAAATATGACTATTTTTTTCGATTTGCAAAAATGCCTAAAAATATTGCGATTATGCCTAAAAATATTACATTCATGCCCAAAATGACTAATTTTTATTAAATAAATAAAAAAAACTAAATATTTTTAAAAGAATCGAAAATTATTATTTTTATTAATATATTTTAACAAACTTTATTTTTTATCCAAATTTGAATAAAAAATAAATAAAAAGATTTTATAAATATTTTAATGTGTGTCCGATCCAACAATTAATCGATCGAGGTACATAATCTTAATTATAAATCAAGTGTATATTACTTTATATATATATATACATATGATCATTTGCACTTAGACATACATGATTATATACACGTACACATACACACATAAGGTTCTATGGACTCAAATACACTCATTTCTAAAATCATATAGACATACTTGGTTATAAATTAAATGGATTTTTGTTGGTACCCTTAAGGTTTTAACAATTTCTTTTAATGTCCTAAAAAAAAATATTTTCACTTGGTACCCTTCTACTTTGTGTAAACACGTCTTAGTAACCCAAACTCCCTTCCCATCCACTTTACCATCCATTGTAATGATTTTCTGTATAAAAATAAAAGAAAAAATAAAGCTTAAATTGATTCACGCATGTTTGGATTTGTAAACAAGTGGAACATTTAAATTCAGTGTATATCCTACGTGTGTATGAGCAACTCCATCAATTTCAATCAAATTACAAGTATATATCTAGAATCTATACTATATATTAAAGCCGGAGAATTTCGAGCCTCCACGTTAATTCTGGCCCCACTTCATTAACAATTTTATATGTTTTATTTTTCTTATTTATCTAATCTTTAATTTTATCTTTTTTCTTACCCATCTAATAACTATCTTTGAAGGCATAATATTTGTATTTAAAATTTCCTTAATTATCTAATCTTTAATTTTATCATTTTTCTATTCATCTTTTATCTATCTTTAAAGCGATATGATCTATCTTTAAAATCTCCCTCTATAAAAGATACATATTAGTTAACTTATCTTTTCAACTACCTTTTTAATCTACTTGTGTACGAAATAATTTTAAAAATTCGAATTTAAAAAATAAATTTAAAATGGAAGCCCCTTTTTCTAAATAAATTATATTTTTATCTTTGATACTAGATCAATTTTAATACAGTATACTAAATCAATTATAAAACACTAATATTAACAATTGATTTAGTAAATTATATTTTTAAAATTGATTTATTAACAATTTTTATCTTTGACACTAATATTATATTTATGTAATATTCAAAAAATTATAAAACACGAGTCGTGCATGACACGACGGGTACAGCTAGTTCCCTTTAATTTCACGGCAAAACACATAATCATCAATCACCAAATTACAATCACTGCTTCTACTATGCGGAAATCTCTCGCTACCTCGCTTATGCCTCTATATCAACTTTTTTTGTTTTAATGGACAACTTCGGGATGGGTGGACACTAGAGCTGTCAAAACCTGACCCGACCCGAAAAATCAATCTGAATCGACCGAAAATTTTAGGGTTGAAACCCAACTAGAATAGTAGCGAGCAAAGAAAAAAACCGAATCCGATTAACCCGAATCCGATTGGGTTGAAACCCGAAACCGACTCAACCGACCCGATATTTTATATATATGTAGAATAAATATATTTTCTTGTAATTATTATAATGTATTTGATCATAAAAGCTATTATAACTAAAATATTATTATAAAAATCTGATAAATAATATTTTATTATTAAATATTATTATTTAATCATGATACTATCTTAATAATCATTAAAAAGTCATATTCTTGACCTGTTAGGTCGACCCAAACCTGCACAATAACCTGTCAAGACCCGACCCGGCTTGATCTGTAACCCGATTCACCTGAACCCGGCCCACACTCAACCCGAACACGAAAAGACCGAACTCGAATCCATCCGACCCGACCCATTTGACACCTCCAATGGACACATAACTAGCTTTGTTTTGATTTTTTTATTTCTTATATTGATTTTTTCCTTTATTTTTAAACGAAGATTCATTAAAATAGACGGTGAATGGATGGAGAGAGCATTTGGGTCATTGAGACGTTAACACAAAGCAGAGGGGTATCAAGTGGAATTAATTTTTTCTCAAGGGCTCAAAAGAAATTATCAAAACCTTGAAGATATCAAAGTAAATTCCCTAAATTAAACATGCATATTCAATTATATAAAAGTGTGCACTAAGGCGTTAATTTATTCTAGAATATCCGATAATCACCCTTTCTTTCCATAGCAACCAGCTCTAATTAATCATACATACTTAATGAAGTTTTTCAATCATGATTGATTGGTAGGTGCATGTTTCCGGAAGCTAAAAGTCTGAAGAACCCTAAAGATAAAAATAAAAAGTAGTACTCCGTAGAATATAATATACGAGCCTTTTTCGAGCAAATTTTTATGTGGTCTACAATTTTATTCGATACAGATATAACTTACACAAGGTAAGATTTTATCACACTCACACCACATATTCACCGGATCAAAATGTACTAGGATCAACAGTCATGAATCCCACTATTGCTAAAGTTGACAACGGACCGGTTTATCTCTGCACCAATCATTCTTTTTTTTTCCAATTCGAGATTCTTATACTTGATGCATTTCTTTATTTTTCTTGTACTCTTGTAGTATGTATCTATCTATCTATTATTCTCGAGAAAAAAAGGTAACTAGGTCATGAGGACATTTTAATGGGGCGGATTGGCCCTGAGAGAAAATAATATGGCAATTAGACTTTTTCCGGATTTACCCCTGGCAAAAAAAATTTAATTACGGTCTGCCACCGCGTTCAACCCCATATCCAAAATTATGCGCGTGTCACCGCGTCCCACCGTCCATCCAGTCATCCTTCATCCTGTCACCGTTCATCATGTCACCGTTTCCAATTTTTATCCGTATCCTGTCACCACCCATCATATCACAGCTCATCCTGTCACCATCCCAAAGTTTCGTCTATTATTAACCCTGTCATCGCTTATTTTTTCGTCCATTGTCATCGCTTAAATTGTGGTTAAATCTTATCATTCTTCATGTATTATCACCTATTTTAATATCACCGAATTTGTCATAAGCCTTGTCATTGGTTAAATTGTCGTCAAATCTTGTCATAAGACTTGTCACCACGTACCCTAATTTATCACCATATACAAACACCTTGTCATCATGCATAAACACCTTGTCACCATGCACAAAAACTTGTCACCACGTATAAAAAGTTACTATCAAAAATTATTATTGAGCCTATGTGGGATTTGAACCCACAATACCGTGCATTAAGCACGTTGCTCTACCATTTGAGCTAATAGGCCATAATTAAAATTAATATATGAACAGATTAACCACAAATCTGAAAAAAAAAACATGTCACCCACCAAAACCCATAAACCTAACACTTGTCACCGTCAAAACTCATAAACACAAAACTTGTCAGTTGTCACCGATAAAACCCATAAAAAAAAACCTGTCATCGATGAAACCCATGCACAAAACTCGAACGAAATCATCTCAAACATCAATCAACCATCTAATTCACATCACAAACTGTTTGCATATTATATAAACATCTTGGCAGAGATAAGACTTGCTATTCTCTAGCCTGTAAAGAAGCAGTCTCTGCATTTTGAGTTTGCTTTCTTGCAAAGACTATGAGTTCATCCTTATCATCCAACATTAGGTCTGCAGTGAGAACTTCTAGAAAGTCCATATGATTTTACAACAAATAGCGCATTCCAGCAGAATCAATAACTCATGGGGTTGAGGGCACTCAATTTAAACCAATTTAATGTTAATATTGTTCACCGATCTCCAATTTTAGCTTACAAATGCCAACACATCCACATTATATGAACTCAAATTAAAAATCAAGCTTAAAACAATCAAAATCAACCATCCAGATTGAACAAAACCAGAACACAGTAATTAAAGCATGTTCAAAATCGATGTACAACAAAGAAGTTGTTCCACATTCACACACAATAAATAAACTCGGCATACCTTCGAGAACCCATGGTTAGGGCTGGGCAAAAAAAACCGTAACCGAATAACCGGTAATCGATCACTTTTTTCGGTTAACCGTACCGGAAAAAACCAAAAAACCGGTTACAATTAACCGACCAAATTATTTTCCGGTTAATCGGTTCGGTTACGGCTACTAGTTTTTTAATATGCGGTTAACCGAATAACCGAATATATAATTTATATATTTTTAGAAAGAGAACAACATAATTAAGTCAATTTAATGATATTAGACATATTTTGATAATATACATTACACAAGGCGGTAGGTTTAATGATATTAGACATGTTTTGATAATATATATACATTATACAAGGCGGTAGGTTTAATGATATTTGACAATTGTTCTTTTCATGGATAGTTTGGTGTTTTTTTCATTTTTAACATTGATGATGATGTATGAAGGTCGTATACTTTATTCTCTTCGTACTTCATTGACGCCTCGAATGGTGGAAGCTTTAGTTTCTGGTTAGGATTGGATGCGCACTTCATTACATATTTTACTGCCGAAGAAAATATACTTGAATTAGAAGTTGTCGAAGAAGGTTAGTTTATTATATTTGTTAATTTTTTTTATTTGAGTACAACATTTTACTATGTATATGACATTTGTTACAATTTATAGGAATGAAAAAGTTGACTTTGGAGCAACCTTTGCTGGAAATTGACGAGTCCATTTCAATTGATGATTGAAGATACATTTGAACATGTTTATGCTATGAAAAAACAATGTTTGTTTTTTGTGTTTTATGTATTGTGAAATGTTATTAAGACTATGTATTTGAATTTTCTATTTTGACATCTATTAAAGATGTGCAATATGTATTAGAGACCGGGTTAACGCTCCACTAAATAGTTTAATTCATAAGCTTTTTTTAAGATATGGTTATTGGTTAACCGAAAAACCGTACCGAATTTTCCGGTTAACCAAACAACCGGTTCGGTTATCGAAATTCAATAACCGAATTCCCGGTTAACCGGAAATCCGGTTAACCACCCGTGCCCACCTGTACCCATGACAGCAAGCGCGAAATCGAGGGCTATCTACACTGAGTTGTCGCTGATCATTCAGTGAACGGAATTCCCACCGATCTAAGAACACAGACTCAAAGCAAAATCTTACTGAGAGATCGAAAGCCAGAAATAACAAACAGAGAGCAATCAGCAGAAGACGATCCGATCGCATATCAAACCTAGGGTTTCTGATGCAAAATTCAGAAATCGCCAGCGTTCAAGCGTTCGACGAGCGGCGGATGTTGAAATCGGCGAAAAGAGGCGCCGGAGAAGAAGGAAGAGGTGGCGGAGGTGGCCGGAGAAGAAGACGGCGGCGCCGACGATTCAGATCTGAAAATGAGAAAGGAGAATGGTAGGGAGAGAGAAAGGAGAGAGGGAGGGAGAGAAACGAGAAAGGAAAGGAGAGAAAAAAGGAAAAAAAACAAGGTTTTTATATTAAGTGGGAAGGCTAGTTAGTGCATTATTTTTAGGGAGACTAGTTAGTAATTGATGTAGACAGAAGTGGCCTCTCCACCCCATTCCCTCATTATTCTCTCCGTTTGTTTATATTTAATGTTTTAGCATTTCAACTTGAAATTAATAAAACCTATAAAATTACTTAACTACCTCCGTTAAATTATTCTAATTTCATAGTGGTTTAAATAGAGAATCTTTTAAGAAAAGATTTATATGGGGTAAATTTGGGGCATCAAATGATAAATCATCAAATATTCTCAAAAAGTACAATCAACTAAAACATCAAATATAAACAAATGGATGAAGTATCTATTATTACTATATACTAAAGCGGAAGCAAATACCGCCACCATATTGCGCCACATCACCCCTTTTATTAAAATAATATATTTTATTTAAATTCTTTGACCATCTATTAAATTGAAAAATGTATCTTTCTACTCCCACTTGAAAACTTTATCTTTTGTTATCTATTAAATTGAAAAAAATATGTAAATTTTGTATTTAGCATGTACGTACATGGTATGCTAATATTATATATGCTAATGTTTTGTATTTATCTTTCGTACATGTACGTAAATTGGAAAATTTATGTTATCCAATGATTCATATAGAAGATAGTCATATGCTAATTTTATCTATCCAATGTTTTGTATTTTTTGTGTACGTAAATTGAAAGTTTTATCTTTCTACTCCCTACTTAAAAATTTTATCTTTTTTTATCTATTAAATTGGAAAATTTATGTAAATTTTGTATTACGTACAAAAAATATACAATTAGCATGTACAATTTTTATCTTTTCCAAAAGCATGTATGTACATGGTACAAAATATATACAAATATAAAAAATCTACAATTTTAGCTAAGATATATATATATATATCTTCATGTACGTACATGGAAAATCAAAGGTATATATTTTATCTTAATATACAATTAGCATGGAAATTTTATCTTTTTTAATCTTTTAGCTAACATATATCTTTATTAAATCAATATCTATTACTATATACTAAAGCGGAAGCAAATTCCGCCACCATATTGCGCCACATCACCTTTTGTTTAAAATTTATCTTATTAAATCTTGATTTTAGCATAATCTTATACATACTTAATTAAGATATTAGTTCTATCTTGGAATTTGAGTTGTTTATGTAATAATTCTATCCAAATATATAAATCTCTATCTTATAATATACGACGAAAATGGGTATATAGGGTATGGGCAACCAAAAATAAGCAAATAGGCTACAAGGAAAAAAAATGAGCCCCCATAGGTTTTTTTCCAATTTTGCCCCTACCTTTTTTTTTAATTTATAAGATGACGTCACCAATGGCATATGATGACGTCAGCACCCCTTACCACTATCGACGTTGACTGGCGTTGACCAGTCGTTGACCGGCATTGACCATTCGTTGACCGCCTTGTCATCAGTCCACGCACAGAAAACTTGTCATTTCGTTCACGTACTCAACTTGTCATCTGATGACAAGTCGAGGTAAAACCATCATTCACACAAAAAACTTGTCATCAGTGATGACCAGTTACGAAATTGACCTATGTGGGATTTGAACCCACATGATTGTGCATCAAGCACATTGCTCTACCATTTGAGCTAATAGGCCATAATTATAAGTAATATATATACAAATCTAACATACCCAAACCCATAAAATCATCCAAAAACATTAAAACAGACCTGTCATCACCCCCCCAGATCCGTAAAACAACTTGTCATCACCAAAACACATTAAAAAGGGACTTGTCATCGCCAAAACCCATAAAAACGGTCTTGTCATCACCCAGAACCATAAAACACACTTGTCATCAGTCAGATCCGTAGAACAAACTTAAATTGCTCAAAACTCATCAAAAATCACTTGTCA
Source organism: Polygonum maritimum (assembly GCA_963924305.1). Taxonomy (NCBI): domain Eukaryota; kingdom Viridiplantae; phylum Streptophyta; class Magnoliopsida; order Caryophyllales; family Polygonaceae; genus Polygonum; species Polygonum maritimum. The sequence goes on along the minus strand of OZ002728.1, from coordinate 4,304,335 downwards.
TCACCCTAAATCATAAAATCGTCCCAAAAACACTAAAATGAACTTGTCATCCAAAAAACCCACAAACTCAAAACCCCTATACCCGCAACAAAACTTGTCATCACTTAAATCCGAAACACAAAGTTGTCATCCAAAAAATCCAAAAACATATCCAAAACCATAAAATCATCCAAAAAACCTTAAAACAAACCTGTCATCACCCACAGAACCGTAAAACAACTTATCATCACCAAAACACATTAAAAACGGACTTGTCATCGCCAAAACACATAAAAACGAACTTGTCATCACCCAGAATCATATAACACAACTTGTCATCACCCAGAACCTTAAAACGCACTTGTCATCAGTTTGTTTTAAATTGCTCAAAACTCATACAAAATCACTTGTCATCGCCCCAAAACATAAAATCGTTTCAAAAACCCTAAACTCAACTTGTCATCCAAAAACCCGCAAACTCAAAAACCCTAAACCCACAAAAAAAATTTGTCATCACTTAAATCCGAAAAACAAACTTGTCATCCAAAAAATCCAAAACCCTCAAAAATCCAAAACCCAAAAATCCAACCGGTTGGATCCGGCTCGTACGAGCCTAGATCCGGCTCATTCGAGCCCAGATCTGGCTAGATCCGGCTCGTTCGAGCCCAGATCCGGCTAGATCCGGCTCGTTCGAGGCCAGATCCGGCTAGATCCGGCTCGTTCGAGCCCAGATCCGGCTAGATCCGGCTCGTACGAGCCCAGATCCGGCTCGTACGAGCCCAGATCCGGCTCGTACGAGCCCAGATCCGGCTCGTTCGAGCCTAGATCTGGCTCGTAGGAGCCCGGATCTTGCTCCAACGAGCCCGGATCTAGGAGAGAGGGAAGAGAGGGAGAGAATGGAGAGAGAAAGAGATGTCGGGCGAACCTGAGGGCGGGCGACGGCGGCGATGGAGAGGGAGGGCGCGCGACGGAGAGGGAGAGCGGGCGGGCGTCGGCGGGCGGGTGTCGGCGGGCGGGCGTGAGGGAGGAAGGAGAGGGAGGGAGTGTAGGAGAGGGAGGAAGGAGAGGTGGGGAGTGTAGGAGAGGGAGAGAGTGAGGAGAAGGAGAGAGGAAGGAGAGAAAAAAAAATGAGGAGGAGAGAGAAAAAGAGGGTGGGGAGGGGTTTTATACTTGAAAAAAAGCCTACCCTACTTCATTTATTTTTCCCTTAGCCTATCTTTTCCAAATTCACTCCCAATCCACCCTCCCCACCTCAATCCCTCTATAATATACCCATTTAATTAAAAATATATTTTTAGTTATAATGTATAAATCATAATCAATATATTTTACCCATTTAATTAAATATCATATTAACTATAAATTATTTTTTCGTAATTATATTATGGTATTTTTAAATCATCAATTGAAACAAATTCTGGCGCTATATTTAAGACAAATATTCATTCTATTAAAATAATATATTAATTACATTTTTACTATCATATCATATTAAAATCTCAATAAAAAGATTAGATGCTATAGTTACCATAAGTATATCTCTAATATTACATATTGATTTATGCATTACTGCATTAGAAGGAAAAAAGATAGATTTCTTAATTAAGATAATGATTTGTTGAATTTGTTATTAAATATTTAATTATTTTTTCATAAAATAATAACACATATACGAGATAATTTGGTTTTATACTTTATCTAATCAAATATTATCTAAATCTTTAATATAACAATATATTAATCCAAGTTTTTTTAATATTATTGATTTTATTATATAAGTTAGTTTACACAATTTAATTTAAATGCCAAATATTTTTATCAATTTTTAATAAAATGTGATAATTCATCTTATCTTAAGTCATTCTTCCTTAATTATTTAAATTTGAATTTATGTATGTATAAAAAGTAAATATATAAATAAAATTTATTTACATATTTGTTGATATATATAGGAATTATACCATTTTATAATCCAAAAAATAAACGTTTGTAAAACAAAGTATGCACGTGATATTATTTGTAACTGTTTAGGAAACTTATATATAAAGTAATAAATAAATAAATAACACCCCCGTACAAGGTACGGGTCATCTCCTAGTTATATACTAAAGCGAAAGCAAATTCCATTACCATATCGCGTCATATCATCCCTTTTGCTAAACTAATATATTATATGTAATTTTCACGTCCTCTATTGAGTTGGGAAATCTATCTTTCCATACCATATAAGTTTATTCCATTATTTACGTAAGGAAATATGGAAAATCTATCGCTAATTTTGTAGGTTAGTGTAGCCAAGATATTATGGTTTTCTTGCAAGTTTAGAACTTTAGGTTGACCAATTGGTGAAGAGAGTCGACTATTTTATACTTATATCTAGCACCAACGTTTTGGACCAGCTTAAAGATAAACGAAAGTTATTTTTATTTATTTTATAATTTTATACATGCATTTTTAATGTTAGAAATATTACATTAAGTTATAGTATTCATAAATCATATGTAAATCAATTGTAGGAACGTTAGTACTTCAAAGTCGTCGACACCTACGACGTCGGCGACCAGAGTTAAAACTTTATGCAGTGGAATAAACACATAGGAAAGAATTTAATACAAGATTTGACACTTCGATTTAGAGTGGAAACTGCTTGTAAACCAACGTGTTTACGAGGAGAAAAACCACTGCCTCCCAAGCTTCTCACTTGGTAGGACTTGAAGAGTTCTTGAGTCACTTTATTAATTTCTTCAGTTCATACAAAGGTGCTCCTATAAATAAGAATGAACTCCACACTCTTAAACTACACTCTTGCCTTAGTATCCCAACTCTCACCAACAAAGCTTGCTAATCACTCAACCTTCTTGAACGAATCTCACGTTCAACTCATACCACCACTATGAATGAATCCCACGTTCAAAGCACCCAACACACGGGATTTTCTTTCTAAGCTCTTTTTTTTTTTTACCAAGAATTTTCTTTCTAATGAATAGTTCCTTAAATGATTAAGGAAATCCTACATAATCCATGTGGAAGCTATCATGTGGAAGCTAATTAGCCTCCACGTGGAAGCCAAGTGCTATTCATATCTGATAATAGATTTTGGTTCAAGTTAGAACTAGTTTTATAGTAAGGACAAGTCCTTGTGGTAAGGAGTAATCTCATTAATTGGATTTAACTCCTTACCATGAAATAGATGATCCAATTTTTTTTTAATGTTTTTTATATTATTTTTCTATTATGAAAAATACTGTTACAACACTTAAATACGATAGTTCAATTTTATACACTATAAGTTCAAATTAATATACTACAAGTTTGTTTTATAAATTAGGGGTGGGCAAAATCCGGTCCGGACCGTATTTTTTTACCGGACTGGACCGGGAGGATACCGGTCCGGTCTCCGGTCCACGAAAATGGGGGTTCCTGGTCCAGTCCGGTTTCGGTCCGGACCAGGAATTTAGAAAAAAAATTTTAAAAAATTGTATTAATTTAATACTATATAGTTTATTTTTAATATTTAAGCTTTACGTTTATATTATATACTTAATAATATTATATTTCTCATAAATCATATATGATTTCTTTAATTATATTATAATTTTTTATATATAAAAAGTATATTTTCTTTAAAAAAAATATTATCTTTAAAAAAATATTTTTTTAAAAAAATAAAAATTCGGTCCAAAACCGGACCGGATTTTCCCAATCTGGTCCCCAGTCCATATGTTTTGGGGTTCCCGGTCCCGGTCCGATCTGGTCTTGGACCGGTGCCCACCCGTATTATAAATACAATGAGTTAAATTTTCAATATTATATCGGTTCAATATTTTTAACTTTAGTTCAATTATATGTTCTATGAGCTCAATTTTTTTTATCTTTCGAGTTCATTGTTTATATAATGCGATTTTCACCAAAATAAAATTATTTTAGCTTAATATTTTATTAATTCAAAAATAATTGTTGTTACAAAATAACAATTGTAATACATAAATAAAAAATATAAAAATAGAAAATTTGGAAAAGATATAAGATATCTTTTTTCATAAAAAATGATTATAACCATTAAATGTCGTAGTACAATTTTTATTAACCAAAAGTTCGATTTTTATTATCTTAAGAGTTCAATTTATGTGTACTAGAAGATAAATTTTGTAATTTGTACAGGTTTAATTTTTTTTTACCATAAGTTAATTTTTTTCCTATTGTTAGTTCATTTTTTGTTTACAATATGTTCAATTTTTATATTATTCAATTTTTTCAAAAATGAAAATAAATCAAAAATAATTTTAAAAATAATAAAATAAAAAATGATTTTTTTAAAATAATGAAATTTCGTATGGTAACCAAGAGGTTTTGCGAATTCCGCAGGGTACACAAAGGTTTTTGTGATTCCGCATGGTGACCCTAAGGTTTAGCAAGTTCCGTATTATAAAAAGCTAAAAAAATCTATACTCTTAAATACATAAAACTCACCCCTAATACTTACTTAATTACATAAAATCACCCTATATTTTATTTTTTCAACAAAAGTAGAAAATCTATATTCTTAAATACTTAATGATATACATAATACTTATTACTTTTAAATGTTATAAAATAAATTTACCTAAATTTGTACATGTTATAAAAAATTCTATCATTTTTGCACATTTTTTTCATGTCACTATATATGTATATTATATTTAGAAAACCATTTTTATACTATTTTAAAAATAATTTACTTGAATTAGTGCACCCACTTTTAATAAACAATCCCATAAAGTATCAACTATTATAAAATTTGAAAATGTGGTGCTTTTTTATAATAACAAAATTTGATTAATTTTTTAAAATAAGAACATATAGTGACATGGAAAAAGAATAAATAATAAAATATATGATTCTATAATTATAAACTTAGGTGTTTTAATAAAATCGATTTGCTAGTTTTGTTGAAAAAATAAAATATAGTTAAACCTCTATAAATTAATAGGGTCGGGACCGGGGTATTTTATTATTTTATAGAGATATTAATTCATCGATAAAATAATATGTATTAATTTATAGAGATTTTAGTGATAGATCGAAATACTTCCAATTAAATAATACCAAGTATAGTAATTGAACCAAAATTAATAGCAACTACAAAAATAATAAAAGTACAACCAAACTATTAACGGATTTACTAAAAATAAAGTATGGACAATTTCCGACCATTTTGGATGTTTGGTAATATTTTAATTTCCTTATATAATAATTATTAATTTATGATTTTATTAGGACCTTATATTTCCATAGTGGTTTTTTGAAAACTTATTATCTTATTATCTTATCGAAAATCATCAAATTTACACTAGCCCAAGTCGGGACCGGAGAAAAATATTAATTTATCGTATTTATTAATTTATCGAGTATTAATTTATGAAGGTTCTATTGTATAGGGTGATATTATGTAATTGAGTAAATATTAGGGGTGAGTTTTATATATTTTTATCTTTTTATAATATATCAAGGTTGTAACACGGAATTTGTAAAACCTCATTGTCACCACGCAGAATCTCATAAACCTTTGTGTACCAGGCGGAATTCACAAATCCTCGTGGAGTCGTGGTTACCGCGCGGAATATCCCTTTAAAATAATATGGACAATCCATTATATAATAAGGAGGTAACTCCAATGGATCAAGTTACTTCTCACTATAAGGGGTTGTCTTCACCACAAGGACTCTCCTCATCGGAACATACCTCTCTAATAACATATGATAAATATTTGTGAAAATTTCGATGTGTTTATATTGATAGCATTAACGTTAGAATTTTGAGTAGAGATAAAAGTATTTAGCTACCATGTGGATGCTAATTAGTCTACGCGTGGAAGCCAAGTGTTATTCATATATGATCATACATTTTGGTTCAAGTAAAGACTAGTCCTATGGTAAGGTGTAACACACCATCTTCATGACAAGGCATTACTCAGTAGTAGACCTCATGAGATGCTACCAAGCCAGTTCGACAACAGAACATCCGGATCTTGCAACGCGGGCACGGCGAGAAAACATTGAAAAACATCCAACTTGTATTATGAAATAAAACAGTTACAAAACAATTCATGATCTCAACCCATTACAAGACTAACAAATACAAACTCCTAAACCCCTTGTACATCCACTAACAACTTACGACGTAAGACTAATCATGATAATTCAAACAATAAAATATATTAAAATAACAACAACCCTTCCCAAACCCCAAACCATTCTATGACATGCATCGCCGCTTCGCACCACCAATCCGCCAAGTTCCTACACGGATTCCTGAATACCTGAAGTTGAAAAATAGTTCCCCAAGGGGTCAGCTACTAGCCTAATCCAAGTCAGAAAACATACGGTACTAGTAGAACGTTTCAAAACGAGTTTCTAAGGTCAGCAAACAAGTCCACAATCACACACATTGCTCTAGTCCAATCCTAAGTCCAGTTAGTCACACATATTCAAATCACTAGCCTAATCACATTCTCAGGTCCTCTTAACATGCATATTTACACACACACACGCACACACTATATACACACACGATACTCGGATACTCGGGTGTGTAACGTGTGTGTATATAGTGTGTGTGTGTGTGTGAAACCGTGAATATGCATGTTAAGAGGACTTGAGAATGTGATTAGGCTAGTGACTTGAATATGTGTGACTAACTGGACTTAGGATTGAACTAGAGCTATGTGTGTGATTGTGGACTTGTTTGCTGACCTTAGAAACTCGTTTTGAAATGTTCTACTAGTACCGTATGTTTTCTGACTTGGATTAGGATAGTAGCTGACCCCTCGGGGAACCATTTTTCAACTTCAGGTATTCAGGAATCCGTGTAGGGACTTGACGGATTGGTGGTGCGAAGCGGCGATACGTGTCATTGAATGGTTTGGGGTTTGGGAAGGGTTGTTATTTTAATTTATTTTATTGTTTGAATTATCATGATTAGTCTTATGTCGTAAGTTGTTAGTGGATGTGCAAGGGGTTTGGGAGTTTGTTTTTGTTAGTCTTGTAATGGGTTGGGATCATGAATTGTTTTGTAAAAGTTTTATTTCGTAATACAAGTTGGATGTTTCTTAATGTTTTCTCGCCGTGTCCGTGTTGCAAGATCCGGATGTTCAGTTGTCGAACTGGCTTGGTAGCGCCTCGTGAGGTCTACTACCGAGTAACACCTTGTCAGGAAGACGGGGTGTTACAAATTAATGACTAAATAAGAGTCTATTTCATTCACTTATGTGGTCAACTACCATATGGACGCTACTTCACTACCATTTAGAAGCTAATTTCTGAAATTAAATCGTATTTATTGTTAGGCTTTTCCTTTTGGTAAAATTTATTTATACAAGTATTATTCATATATGACAATATATGATAAATATTTGTAAAATTTTCGAAGTGCTTATCTTGATAGCATTAACATTTGAATTTTGAGTACAGATGAAAGTATTTAGCTACCATGTGGAAGCTAATTAGCGTCCTCGTGGAAGCCAATTACATTCACTTGTATAATTTGTTACGAGATGAACACTATTTAGTTCCTATTTGTGTGTTATTTAGCTACTATGTGGAAGTTCATTTCAAAATTAAAATCATAATTACTTTTAGAGCCTCGACGTTCAATAAATTATATTTATGACTATTTGAAATATTATATTATGTGTAATTGTGAAAATGTTTTTTCTTATGTTGATGCCAATGATTGTATGAGTAGAGACGAAGGTATTTAGCTCCCATGTGGAAGCTAATTAACGACCAAATAAGAGCCGATTACATTCACTTATGTAGTTAACTATCATATAGCTGCTAGTTCGCTACCAATTGGAATCAAATTTTTGAAATTAAATCGTATTTATTGTTAGGTTTTGCGTTTTGAAAAAATTGATTTATGCAAGTGTTGTTCTATTTGATAATACATGATAAATATTTGTAAAAATTTGGATGTGTTTATATTGATAGCATTCACGTTAGAATTTTGAATAGAGAGGAAATTATTTAGCTTTTATTTGAAACTTAATTAGCGTCTACGTGAAAGCCTATTACATTCACTTATGTAAATAGTTACTACATGAACACTATTTAGTTCCTATTTGTGTGTAATTATGAAAATTTGGATGTGCTTATATTGAACACTATTTAGTTCCTATTAGTGTCCACGTGGAAGCCCACTACATGAACACTATGTGGAAGTTCATTTCAAAAATAAAATCGTAATTATTTATGATTATTTGAAATAATATATCATGTGTAATCTCTGACCAAAAAATATATTATGTGTAATCATGAAAATGTTTTTGTTTATGTTGATGTCACTCTTAATATAAGTAGAGAGGAAGATATTTAGCTACTACGTGAAGGCTAATTAACGACAAAATAAAATACGATTAAATTCACTTATGTAGTTAACTGTGATATAGACGGTAGTTCGCTACCATTTGGAAGCTTTCCGAAATTAAATCGTATTTATTATTAGGTTTTGCCTTTTCAGAAAAATTTATTTGCGCAAATGTTATTCATATATGATAATATATAATAAATATTTTTGAAAATTTCAATGTGCTTATATTGTCATCATTAACGTTAGAATTTTGAGTAGAGAGGAAAGTATTTTGCTACCATGTGGAAGCTAATTGCCGAAATTTAATCGTATTTATTGCTAGGTTTTTCTTTTTAGTAAAATTTCTTTGTGCAAGTGTTATTCATATATAATAATATATTATAAATAGTTTTGAAAATTTCGGTGTGCTTATATTGATAACATTCACGTGAGAATCTATATTGTATATTAAAGTCGAGACCTTTCGAGCCTCCACGTTAATTCTGACCCCACCTCATATTTAAATAATTAATTTTTGATTCATGTTATTTTAATTAATCTAATCTAATCAAATTCACTATTATCTATTTATGTAAAAGATAAATTATTATTTTTTTGGATTTTGGTAAGATATTCTATTCTTTTTTATATATCACTTATCTTTTTAATTGTCTTTTTTAATCTATTTAAATAAGAAGTAATTTTACAAAATCGAATTTTAAAAATAATTTTAAAATGAAAACCCTTTTTCTACATAAATGTTTTTTTGTTATCTTTGATATGAAATGAATTTATATTTATTATGTTTTACTTAATTTATATTTTATCATGTTCATAATAACTTATTTTTTTATCATAATTAAACAATTAAATTTTGTTCATGTTGTTTTAATTAATCTAATTACATTAATTATTATTGATTTTTATAAAAGATATTTTAAAATTTTTGAATTTTGAATATATATTCTATCCTTTTTGATATATTAGTTATGTTTTTATTTATCTTTTTAATCTCTTTATGTAATAAGTAATTTAAAATTTTCGAATTTAATAATGGGAGCCCTTTTTTCTAATTAAAATATTTTTTTATCTTTGATATTAAATAAACTTATACTTATTATCTTTTACATAACTTATATATTATCATGTATATAATAACTTAGTTTTTATCTTTCGTAGTAAAATACTTGTTAATCAATATATTTTATTTATTTAAATATATAAAGCCATTATAATCATATGTGAACCATTTTACATTTATTTTAAATTATAATTTTTATCTATGTTATTTAGAAAAAATTCATTGTAAATATATCTAATATTAATTATTAATAATATTAAAATAAAAGTTTAATGTTTTCAATTTAAAAGTGGAAGCTCCTTTTTTCTAATTAAGTTATTATTTGTATCTTTGATATTAAATCAACATATATTTATTATCTTTTGCTTAACTTATATATATTATGTTTATAATAACTAATCTTTTATCTTTAGTAATGAAATAACTGTTAATTAATATATTTTATTTATTTAAATATATAAATCCATTAAAATAATATTAGATCCATTTTATATTTCTATCTTTTTGCATTATGTTTTTATATATTTTATTTAAATTTAAGTTCATTGTAATCAAATCTCACATTAATAAAGTATAATATTAAAGTGAATAATGATATATATTGATCATTAGAGATAAATTTTAGAGGATGAAAAAGTAATTGAATTTTATTTACTAAATTATTCTATAATTAAAAAATGATTTTATATTTTTATAATGTAACACGTATGGTCATATATATCTGAAAAACAATCTCTTTTTTGTCTAGAAAAAATTAACATTTTCATATCTTAAAATTTTCATTATATGTCTACTTATTAATATCCTATTTATAATAAAAATAATTTTAAAATGTAAAACGTGACTACATGAGTAAAAGTCGTGAATAGGACGACGGGTACTGCTAGTTTTGAGTAGAAAGAAAAGTATTTAGCTACCATGTAGAAGCTAATTGCCGAAATTAAATCATATTGATTGTTAGGATTTACCTTTTAGTAAAAAATAATTATTCAAGTGTTATTCATATCTGATAATATAATATAAATATTTTTGAAATTTTCTATGTGTTTATATTGATAACATTCACGTTAGAATCTATACTATATATTAAAGTCGAGACCTTCGATCTTCCACATTAATATATTCTATCCTTTTCGATATATTATTTGTGTTTTTAATCTCTTTATGTAAGAAGTAATTTTAAAATCTTCGAATTTAAAAATGGGAGCCCTTTAGTCTAATTAAATAAATTTTTTTATCTGTGATATTAAACCAACTTATATTTATTATCTTTTACTTGACTTATATACTATGATGTTTAAAATAACTGTTAGTTAATATATTTTATTAACTTAAATATATAAAGTCATTTGAATCAAATTAGACCCTTTTTTTATTTCTAAAATTTTAATTTATATCGTTATATATTTTATTTAAATAACGATTCATTGTAATAATATCTCATATTAATAGTTAATAGTATTAAAATAAAAGTTTAAAACTTTCGAATTTAAAAGTGGAAGTCCTTTTTTCTAATTAAATTATTATTTGTATCTTTGATATTAAATCAAATTATATTTATATCTTTTACTTAACTTATATATTATCATGTTTATAATAACTTCGTTTTTATCTTTAATAATAAAATAACTGTTAATTAATATACTTTATTTTTTTAAATATATTAAGCCATTAGAATCATATCATACTAGACCCATTTCATATTTCTAAAGTTTTGCATTATATTTTTATATGTTTTATTTAAATTTCAATTCATTCTAATTATATCTCAGATTAATAAATTATAATACTAAATAAGAGTATAATATCAAACCAAAGCTATCAATTAAATAGGGATAATGATATATATATTGATCATTAGAGATAAATTTTAGAGGATGAAAAAGTAATTAAATTTTGTTTACTAAATTATTCTATAATTAAAGTACGATTATATATTTTTATAATGTAATACGTTTGGTATTTTATATCCGAAAAACAATCTCTTTTTTGTCTAGAAAAAATTAACATTTTCATATGTTAAAATTTTCATTATATGTTTACTTATTAATATCCCATTTATAAAAAAAAAAAATTAAAATGTGAAACGTGACTATGTCAGTAATAGTCGTGTATGGCACGACGGGTACCGCTAGTTTTGAGTAGAAAGGAAAGTATTTATCTACCTTGTAGAAGCTAATTGCTGAAAGTAAATCGTATTGATTGTTAGGTTTTGCCTTTTACTAAAATTTATTTATGCAAGTTTTATTCATATCTGATAGTATATTATAAATATTTTTGAAAATTTCGATGTGCTTATATTGATAGCATTCACATTAGAATTTTAAGTAGAGAGGAAAGTATTTAGCTACTATGTGGAAGCTAACTAGCGTCCACTTGAAAGCCAATTACATTCACTTACGGAGTTAGTTACTACATGAACACTATTTATTTCTCCTATATGTGTGCTATTTATCTACTATATATGTGGAAGCTCATTTCAAAAATGAAATCGTAATTACTCTTAGTGCCTTGACTTTTCACAAATTATATTTATGGTCATCTTATAATATATTATGTTAAAGTTGTTAAAATGTGTTTGTGCTTATGTTGATGTCACTAAGGGTATGAATTAACGATGTAAAATTAGTTAATAAGTGGCGTACACAATGATTAAGACCGGCCGGTGTTAATTAGTTATACAAGATCGAGACGAATGAATCGAAATAAGCAAATTAATAAGGGGGTAGCCCGGTGAATTTTGTTTTCATGTGTAAAAGCAAGGTATACACTTAAGTCGATCATTATAATAAGGATGCCTGATTAAGAATTATGAGCATGACCATATATGCGAACTAATGTAATGAGACTTGACCGTTATATATACTTAATTAAAATGATTGATGAGTCTGCGTATGTACCAGAGTACGTATAGACTGTGCCAAGATCATCTCCACCAATCTGGACCCTCGGCTGAGAGGCGACGCGAGACGGCTTGAATTTAGAGCCGTCTACGGCTCGAGGGGCGTCGTCAAACACATCCCCTACCACTCTCCCTACAAGTAGGGGGTCTCTTCCGTCAAATGCTATTCTCTTAATTAGAATTAGTACTTGAGATGATGGTATGTATGTATGGATATTCAAGCCTTGCTAGCTCTTAGAGTTGGAGTTGAATATAATATGGATTTTGAGCTTCAACTCATGCCCCTATTTATACCCAATTTTCTGACCCGGGCATCTTTCTTCATCACCACATATTTGTGGACCAGCTCATTGATATAGATATATATAGAGAGAGAGATATATGCTCTCATATTTATTAATTGCTAATATTTATTAGTTTTCCCATTTTCATGGAAAAATTAGTACACTTAAACCCAGCCGAATTTTATGTGGGAAAAAAAACTCGTATTAATCAATTAGGCGTGCTGTGCATCGTCTTCCAATTAATTGTATGCGCACGGCGCACCTACAATCTTATAACTAAGTTGACACAATTTTTTTAATTGAATGTGCACGTACGCCTTTTTTAATTGGGTGTGCACATTGGTTATTTGGGTTAGCTATAATTTGACTTAATTAATTTTAAGTTTAAATTTTATATAACTTTTTCCAAGTTTGAAATAATTCGTGTATTATTTTATTTAATCTATTTCTTATGAGATTTATTTTAATCATACAATATTTCCGCTATAATATATGCTTTTAATCGAACAAAGATTTGTACGATTATAATTTTTGTATACGGATTGAATACTCCTAAGATTTGTAAGATTTATTTTAATGCTTATGAATTATAATTTTAATTATACATTTAATTGGAGTTAACATATGTTTTTCTATATTATTGTTTCAATCAATTACGTTTATATAGTAAGAATAATTATTATATACTTAATTAAAACTTATAGATACAATTTTATATAAATGTGGGGTCTATAATAAAAAGTAACCATTTAAATTAGTTTAATAGTAATGGCTGATGTGATCCAATGTGAACATGACACATGTCATGATAATTATTATTTTTAACATCCATTTTAGTATATAGTTAAGATGATTATTTAGGTTATGAACAATTTCTAGTCAAAATCGGATTATGAATGAAACTGCTTAATCAAGGAATTCGAGAACCTAGAAAAATGGTTTGATTGTTATTGAATGTCTTCAATTGGATCGTCCCTTAAAAATCTCGGGTACCCCCTTTATATAAGAGGGTCATAATATATCTATCTTATACGTATATGATATTGTTGATTTCTGCATATATTCTAAACTAACGGCTTAATGCATATACTAACCCTCGAATTTGCACGTTTTTGTCACTCAGGCCCCTGTACTATGAAATGTTCAATTAGGCACCTGAACTTAGCATTTTTTGTTCAAATAGGCCCCTTATGCTGACGTGGCTTGGCGCGTGCACCACACGTGCGTATAGTGCGACTGAAACCCGTTCGCATTTAATACTAAAATATTATTTTATAATTAGATTAATAATAAAATATAGTATAATTTTGAAAATAAGTTTTATGCATTCTTTAATTAAAAAAAATATTTTAATTCAATAACAACATACTATAATACTAAAATATTATTTTTTAATTAATTTAATAATAAAATATAGTATAATTTTGAAAATAAATTGTATGCATTCTTTAATTAAAAAAAGAATATTTTAATTTAATAACAACATTTAATACTAAATTATTATATTTTAATTAATTTAATTTAATAATAAAATATAGTATAATTTTGAAAATAAATTGTATGCATTTTTTTATTAAAAAAATAATATTTTAATTCAATAACAACATTTAATACTAAAATATTATTTTTTAATAATTTAATAATAAAATATAGTATAATTTTGAAAATAAATTTTATGCATTCTTTAATTATACTAAATCGGCGAACCCAAGTGATTTCGGGTTTCAACCCATTTGGATTCGAGTCAAAACGGATTTGGTTTATTTTCGGTTTTGTGTTCAAATTTTCGGGTTTCAACCCTAAAATTTTCAGTTGGTTCGGGTCGGTTAGCAAATTCGATCAAATTTTGACAGCTCTACTAATCAATCATGTAATAGGATCGCTAGCTCGTTCGGTAAAACTAATTGGATCCGAAATAAATCTGTTATTGCGTGTTTGGTAATAACGACCTCGATATAAAATTATATTGAGTATAATTACCATAAAAGTTTTTTAACAAACACATAAAATATTTTTAAAAAAAATTGTACAATATTTTTTAAAAAAAAATTCATAAAATATTTTATTTTAAAAATCTTTTTTTTTTTAAATTAAAATATTTTATTAAACCATGCCACGTCAACGCTGACGTGGCATCTATGTGGCACTGACGTGGCATTGGTGTGGCTTGTGGCGCTGACGTGGCAGCCACGTGGCATCTACGTGGCGCTGACGTGGCATCCACGTGGCTCTGACGTGGCACATGGCGCGTGAGGAGGGCTTGATTGAACAAAAAATGCTAAATTCAAGTGCCTAATTGAACATTTCATAGTACACTGACCTGATTGACAAAAACGTGCAAGTTCGAGGGCTTCTAGATGCATTAAGCCCTAAACTAACATCTCTAAGATGTCTCTTGGCCTTGTTTTTCGTGATGGGCTTCATTCCTTCACGGGTTTCATTTTCGAACAGTTATGCGCCTAAACCCTGCGCTCAACACACATCTGGATGCATGTATGTGCATGATCAGTAGTATTCTAACACTTAATGCACATGATCTTATAAAAATTATGATTGATTGTATAACGTAGTACGTGTGTATATGAGAACCTAAACTTGTCATGAATGTGTGCAACTTAATACATGTGAACATTTTTATATATTGTTGGGTTAATGTATGAATTTATAACTATGTGTGGATGATGCTATAATTGAGTGTGTCCAGTGTAATAATCGATCGAGGTACATAATCTTAATTATAAATCAAGTGTATATCACCTTATATGTATGATCATTTGCACTTAGACATACATGATTATATACACACATACGTGACATACATAAGGTTCTATGGACTCAAATACACTCATTTCTATAATCATACATACTTGGTTATAAATTAAACATGCATATTCAATTATATAAAAGTGTGCACTAAGCCGTTAATTTATTCTAGAATATCCGATACTTCGACCAAAAAAAAATTCTAGAATATCCGATAAATACCCTTTCTTTCCATAACAACCAGCTCTAATTAATCATACATACTTAATGAAGTTTTCCAATTATATATGATTGGTTGGTGAGGGACGCGAATCTGAAGAACACTAAAGATAAAGAAAAAAAGTAGTAGAATATAATATACGAGCCTTTATAGATAGATCAAATTTTTACATGGTCTACAATTTTATTCGATACATATACAACTTACGCAAGGAAAACGTACTGGCTCACACTCACACCACATATTCACCGGATCAAAAGTAATGATTTTTTTTATTGGATATATATACAATTTACTTGGTCTACAATTTTATTCGATACATATGCAATTTTACTTGGTCTAAAGTTGACAACGGACCGGTTTATATGTGGATCAATCATTCTTTTTTCCGATTCGAGATTTTCATTGTGGAGGGGTAGATTCCGCAAGTAAGTAGATAGTAATATCATTTATTATCTTATTTATAACTATCATATCTTTTTAATTAAACATGTGTCTTCTTTGCTAAGTTAATATCTTGTATTTAGTTATTAAGGTAGTTATTCTAGATTAGGATATTTATGGTGGAAGATTCTATCATAATTTAAAGGATAGATTCTCGAATGGATTAGGCAGAGGTTGACGGATGCGATGCAAGGACCTCCATCACCGCGTTTCGTAGGGCGATGCCACGGGGTCCAAGCTCCGAGAAGACCTAACGTTGTGTCTCCCTCCACGGTTGCCGAGTTGTAAGAGCGCATTCATCAGTACGCCTGGCTGGAATATGAGGTGACGAAGGTGGGCGAAAGGTCACCCACTCCTCCTTGTCGCACTCGGAGTTCACCGAGTCGGGCCACGAGAAAACGCAAGAGGGTGGATCAAATCCAAGCGGTGTTCACCACCTTCAATATCCTCATCTATCGTATCCTACCCCGGATTAGGAATGAAGACTTTTTCGAGTACCCGCCTAAGGGAGATCACGTAGCGGATGAAGGGCGAGGGTGCAAATATTGCATGTACCATCGAGCAAGAGGCCACATGACTGGATATTGCGAGCCTTACAAGAAGTACTTGGAAGAGCTAGAGTAGAAGCGACATCTCCGGAAGCTTGTCAAGCATTCAAGAGACGACGCGGAGCCGAGTACAAAGCATATTAAGGTTGTCCAAACGATCACGACTATCTACAAGGGTGAGGATCCTGGATCCAACATCCCGAAGCCAGTTCCGAAAAGAGTGCCACGAGTTGGAGGTGATGCGAGTCCACCAAATCATGCCCCGGTCGACCACTCGTCTGCCCGTCCAAGGTCTCATCTTCCGCGACGAACACCTCACCACCGTCCAGCACCCACACAATGACTCTCTTGTCTTGACGGTGTACCTGGTAAAGTCAAGGTTCATTGAGCGCTAGTTGATCCCGGCAGTTTAGTCGACGTGATGTACTATGATACCCTTAAGCTGCTGGGCAAGGCCAAGAAAGACCTCTCTGAGGTAAAGATGTAGTTCTCGGGACTCGGGGGGTATCCGACCTTCCCACTCGGAGTCCTTAAAGCCCACGTGAGCCTTGTCGGGAAGGACCACCCGACCGACTTCGTAGTAGTTGATGTGTCCGGTCCTTACAACTTGATACTTGGGCGACCTTGGATCCACGGAATGGGGGCAATCCCATCTTCTCTTCATCAGATGGTGCAATTCATGAATAAGCACACGGTGGTTCGAGTATGGGCCAATCAGCTTCAGGCCAGGTTGTGTGTGAGGGGGCATCTGACCCAACGAGAAGACCACATCGGCCGAGAGCAAGCTCGGATGCACAAGCAATCACGGGATTACCAACCGTGAGCGCGTCTCAACCACCCGCGAGCGCGCCTCGACCCCCCACAAGCGCGGCACGGGCAATTTTGGTCGTACGTGATTTTTGCGAAATCGCTTGTAATTAGGAACTCATATAGATAAGGGGTACTCTTTTTCCATGTGGTTTTAATGAGGGCCCTAGTTTTTCATTCTTAGTTTATCCTTAGAAGCATGACATTCGTATTTGAGATTTTATAAGAGTCAAAATTTTGCATTAGATTCAGTTTTGCATAAAAAATATCAACGTTAATTCTTCGCATTAACGAAATAACTTGGCCAAGGAAAACACCATCGACGAAGGCCTTACGCGACGTGCGCATGAGTTGTATGGATTCTCACATTCATAGCATGAGGATGTACGAATATACGAATAAGAGAACACCTCTAATTCTGCATGACCACTCAACACTTTTGTATTTGAGTCATCTATGCGGCATAGCAAGCTGAACGCATGCATGATTCAAATGGGGCAATTGTGGGCAAGTAGATTCCGCAATTAATTAGGTAGCAATATCTTTTGTTATCTTATTTATAGCTAGCATATCTTTTTAATTGAATAGTGCTCTAGTAAGTCTTCTTCTTGTAGTGTAACGTGCTTCTTAATTATAGCCATTAGATCAATGAAGATCAACGGCACATAATGGAGAAAATTAGGTGTACAAGCTTACAATAGATGAGAAGTACGTGATTATTTCTAAAATCGCGTTTGAAAATCTTTTTTCCATATTATGAAAAAAACCCAAGATTTTCTCCCATATTTTCTCACACACTCTCTCCAAATCAATTTTATTCATCTTCCTCCTACGGTTACTCTATTCTCACAATCTCTACCATTTCTTTCTTTCTTTCTTCATCTCTTCGTTCAACCCCATTTTTCATCTTCAAGCTCTTCTGAAATCGCCAGTATATGCCCCTCTGTTCATAATTGTTTGAAGGGGGTGCGGTGCTCGGTTTTTGTTGAAGTTGTTCCACAAAACCAGATTTCAGGCAAGTGAATCCTTAGTTTTAAGGTTTAATATATTTCACTCGATTTCAGGCACGTGAATCGTTGAATGCGATTGAGGTTTTTTTTGAAGATTGTTCCCCTAAAATTGGTCGTGCGTTTGAAAACAAGTGCAAATAGAATACGATTAGGGTTTTGTTGAGACGATATGGTCTTTATTTTGCCTGATTCAGACAATTTGATGTGACATTTGGGTATTTCATTTTTTATTAGGGTTTTAGTTTCGCTACATGCATCGTCTCATGTGAATTTAGCATGAGAAATTGTGCTTTTTGGTAATTTCCAATTGTATTGGTGATTTTGCTTGTCATTTTGATAGAAATCATGATCATATTGCAAGTAATCATATGGCTAGATCACCTATTGCAAAGAGCTCCAACAAACGCAAACATGAAGGTTTGTTCTTTGATTTCACTAATTTGTCATATATTTTTCATGGTGTACACAATTGTTTTGCAGTGCTTTAGTTCAAAATACGTATCTAGCACTTTATTTGAGTCTTTTTCATCTAACTATAAGGACTTTTTCATTAATAGGATAAACATGTGAAATGTTATGTAATGTTTTTTTCATGTATCTATTCTGTATTGTTCATCATAATAGATTTTTTGAATTATTTAGTATTTCAACGTATTTCATACAAAATTTGAATTGTTTTCACCAAACTATAAGGACTTATTCATTGATAAAGTTAACATTTAAATTTCTATATACTGTGTTTATAGTATATTTATTGTGTGTTTTTCACCACATATTACGTTGTTTTTCAATTATTTATCTCTAAATATGTAATTGATCACCTATTTTTCAATTAAGTAGTATAAATGGGTTCACGAATAAGTACGAATCTTGTTTGGATTGTGTTGAATCTTTTTCAACTATTTACACAAACTTTTTCATGACGAGATGAAATGAGTGTTTTTCATTTATGTTTCATGTATGTGATGTCTATTGTTTTTTTCAACATATTGATTATAATTTTTCAAATAACAAATATAAACATTTTGTATTTTTCATGTTGTACAATAGTATTTTTCAATAATTATTAGACAACTTTTTAACACATTAGTTTCAAACATATAATGATTTCTCTCTTTGCGTTTTTTTCGAATATTTACAAGAACTTATTCATTACAAGAGGAACAAAGTGCTTTTTCATTTCTGCTTCATTTGTATCTACTATGTTTTTCTACATATTGATAATAATTTTTCAAATAACAGATATAAACATTTTGTAATTTTCATGTTGTACAATAGTATTTTTCAATAATTATAAGACAACTTTTTTCACATATTAGTTTCAAATATATAATGGTTTCTCTCTTTGCGTTTTTTTCAAATATTTACACGAACTTATTCATCACAAGAAGAACAAAGTGCCGTTTCATATCTGCTTCATTTGTGTCTACTATGTTTTTCTACGTATTGATAACAAATTTTCAAATAACAGATTAAATAGTTTAGTATTTTTCATGTTGTACACTAGTGTTTTTCAATGATTATAAGTTAACTTTTGCAATAGTGTTGTTCGTTTTGATAGTTATGCATTATATGATGAATGCTTCTTAAGTTGTGTGTACTATTATGCATGAATTGTTATTCATATTTGTGTGTTTTATTATGCAGTTACTCAAGAAGGAGGATGTTAATGGTAATGGATGAAGTTTGAAGATAAAGACAATTAGTTTTTTTTTTATCAAATCAATGTATATTCATATGTACTTATTCAAACTTATCGTACTATGTATTCGACATGTAACAATCCTTATTTTCATCTTTCAATGCATTATATTTACATATTCAATGCTCAGCTGCTCACATAAGGTCCTTATTTTCAATTTTATTTTAACATGAAACGATTCAATCTATAATGAATTGATTTTCATATGAAGACGAGTACTTATTCAACTCTAGTGATATATATGAGCACACCAAATTAGAAAAAGATTCATAAAACAATAAAACATGTTCAACTCTGTAATTTTTCAAACCACCGTACATAGTTATTCAAACACTGATAAATAATTTTTCTTGAATTCACTAACGAATTTTCAATTTTACGGTAAATTATTGATTGTTAATCCCTAGAATCATGAAACTTCCATTTTAAATTCCCTATTTTTTAACAGTTTTCCTCCTAATTTTTCTCATATCAAATCCCTATAATTAAGGAGATTTCGATTTCAAAAATCACGTATGAATAATCATCTCCCCCCCACAAATTTTATCTTATTATACACCCTCTTTATCTACCGTTGATTTGGTTTGATCTAACGCCCCCTATTATGCCTCACGTTGCACCTTAATACATATCTCACCTGAGCGTCCCCCATGCTTAATTAAGCATACCTTATTTGCTAAGTTAATATCTTGTATTTATTTATTATGGTAGTTATTCTATATTAGGATATTTATGATGGAAGATTCAATCATAATTAAAGGATAGATTCTCCAATGGATTAGGCAACAAGTAATCGACTTGCTTGAGCCCGTACCCGTCCGATCGGCCATAGAGGGGTTTGAACCTCTCTCTCCTTCCTTCCACTATAAATACGCATGCCATCTCCATGTGCAGGTAGGTCTAAACCATACATCGCTTTACCTGAACGTTGTTCAACATTGCCCCTTTGGAGGTGGATTAAGGGGACACTCGCCCCCTTCTCCAGTGTTTTGTGGGCTGGAAGGTTGAACGATAACTTATTTATTCAAGAAGGAATAGAGACTTATACACTGCGACTTTTGATGTACTAACACTTTTAAGTAGCTAGTGGATGCATTTCTTTCCTTTTAATTTTTTGGACCAATCATTTTTTTCCAATTCGTTCTTATACTAGCTAGTGGATTCATATTACAAATTGCACAAAATTGACAATGGTATATATACCCTCCTCCGTATTATAAAGTTAATCCGTTTATTAGAATATGAGGCATTACAAAATATATAAATTCAAAATATATTGAATTGTATATCATTAGTTTATTACTATTTGATACTTCTTCGATCTATTAGTTAAATATTAATAAGATGTCTGTGAGCAGGTTAATTAATCGCCATAACTATTTTCTTTGTCTTCCGTCATAAAGATATTTTTATTTAAGCTTTTTATCTTTAAAGTATTTTATTATTAAAATTAAAGAAGGCGGTTAAGCATTATGAAGAAAGGTTCTATCTTATCGTAAAGATAGAATTATCGCTGGATTGTATAGCAGTAATCGCTAGGGATAGAATTATGAGAAAATTTGGTAAGTAGGCTATCTAGGGAGATTTGTGGAGCGGGTAGGCTCCCTTGAAAATTTATGTGCTAACTAGTCGTTTTTTCAAAAATACCCCTGGTCAAAAAAAAGAATTACACGCGTGTCACCGCGTCCCAGTTAAATCCTGTCATCCAAAAATACTGTCACCGAAAAATTGAAAAAAACTTGTCCTCATGCATAAAAACTTGTCATCGCGTAGAAAAACTTGCCATTGCATAGAAAACTTGTCATCCCTTATGAAAAACTTGTCACTGCGTAGAAAAACTTGTCATCCACGAAAAACTTGTCATCCCTTATGAAAAACTTGTCATTGCATAGAAAAACTTGTCATTGCGTAGAAAACTTGTCATCCCTTACGAAAAACTTATCATTGTGTAGAAAAACTTGTCATCGCGTTGAAAACTTGTTATCGCTTATAAAAAAATTTGTCATAGCGCACAAAAAACTTGTCATAGCGTACAAAAAAACTTGTCGTCACGTACAAAAACGTGTCGTCGCGTACAAAAACTTGTCATCACTCAACCTATCGTCTCGTACAAAAAAACTATCATCACATACAAAACTTGTCATCACCCTAACTTGTCATCACGTATGCAACTTGTCATCAGAATTTATTACTATGCCTATGTGGGATTTGAACCCACATTATTGTGCGTTAAGCACGTTGCTCTACCATTTGAGCTAATAAGCCATAACTAAAAGTAATATATAGACAAATTTAACAATGCAAAATAAATTTAACTTGTCATCACCAAAGAAAAAGAGACAACATATTATTGCAAGGAAACAAAGAAAAAGAGACAACAAATTATTGCAAGTTACAAACATGGAAAAACGATGGACAAAATACTATTAGTAATTATGTCAATGCATGCAGAAGCAAGTAGTTTGGCCACTGGGAGATCTCAGAGATTTATCAACTTTAAATTCAAACATGATAGCCTGAAACCACCCTTTTCACGGTGAAAGTATAATATACATATTGTATAAAGAATGAACATAAATCTATAGAACTAGTCATAATTTGTTGATAACGTCCCAAGTTTAAGTAGCAAACAGTCAATATTACATAAAGTTGCTAAAAAAAATATTGCATTACAAAAGAACAAGATGACCGAAATCGACTGAATCCGTAAATCAACATATTCACTCTTTTATTAAAATAAAAGGATTTTTTTTCAAAAAAAAGGACTTTAACTTTCTGATTGATTAATGATGTAGTTGATTAATAGTATTTTTTCAATTTTTTGTATTCATATATGATATCCTATTATAGGATTTGGATAAATTTTATTAATATGTAAGAACAAATTAAGAATATGTTTATTAATAGTGTTGTTACGAATCATATTTTATTAAGTATATATTGTATTAGATTACATAAAATTGTATGTAATTAAAAAAAAGTGGTAAATTATTTATGCATAGGAAAGTTTTTTAAAAAAATCGTACATAAATATAAGGTAGGTAGGGTATAAACAACTTAATGATCAAATATTATTGTCCTTAACTATTTCATATTTAGAAATATATATTGAATTCACCGGAACCCGTATTTCAACTTAGATGACTAAATTATTAATTATTACATATCAATTGTTGAATAGGTGAAATATTAATTAATAACTATATAAGTATTGTCACACTCATATTTTATTAAGAAGATTTGATATTACATTAGATAAAAAGATTTGTATTAATTAGATAAGTGGATAAATTATATATGGATAGAAAATTTACATGAAATATCTATAAATAAAAATAAGGGTAACATAGTGAATATATAAACGGATAGAAAATTGTCATAATAAATCACTTAATTAAAAATTGGATGGGTGATTTGAAAATTCTTATTGACGAAACTGCCCTCAACTACTTCAATTTCCGTATATCTAATCGGAAATTGATAAATATCATACTTAATCATATTATTAAGGTCATCATGTTTTATTAAATTATGTGTAATTAAATATTTACATGTCATAAATATTAATTCAATTTGTAAATAATTTGAATGTATCAATATTACTCATGGTATTTAATATCTGGTTAAAATAAGCAAATTATATACATATTATTTATGTGATCTTTTCCCGTATTTTTATATTAAGTCGAAGGAATATAGACCTAGGCATTTGAACCCTCAAAATTCAAACTTTTCTCCTATCAATGTAAAAATTTTGCTCCAATAAAACATAGATTTGAACTCGTGCGATTTGAGCATTTGAACCCTAAAAGAAAAGTAAAGAAGATTGCTCGGTATGAGGAAGAAGAATTGAAGGGGAATTGCATTAAACTGAATAAAGAATAAACGGATAAATTGAAAGGGTTTAGGTTAAGATATGATAATTTTTGAAAAAAATCAAAGTAAAAGAAATACAATATCTACATGTAATCTATTAAATACAAGTGGATAGGAAATCGACATAATAAATCACTTGATTAAAAATAGGGTGGGTGGTTTAAAAATTCTTATTGACGAAACTGCCCTTAACTGCTTCAGGTTTAGAAGTATATATTGATTATAATAACTCATGCAATGAAAAACTGATTCGTTTAAGATAAAGATGAAAGGAACAAAGATGCTGAAGCTGAAATAGGCATAATCATGCAGGCCCGGCTAATTGGGTAGTCCGGGTAGGGCGGTCGCCATGGGCCCCTGACATATAGAGGCCCCGTAAAGAATATTAGTACCAGTAAAAATAGCCCATTCGTATTTAAAGAGGCTGATGTAAAAAAAAAGCCCATATAAATAGGCCCATTAGCAAAGAAAAGGCCCCATATTTGATTGAGAATGCCTTTAGAAGTCCACGTGTAATCCAACTTAGTGTCTCATAGCATATATCCGAAAAAGGAACACAAGAATCTGTCAATCAGCTGTTAGACCCTAGCCTACCAGTTAGTCATCTCTTACCCAGGTAGTTTCAGAATGAAGAATGAACCTCTCTTCATTTGGTTCTTGTGATTGGACTGTATCTTGCTCGCAAAATCCATCTCTCAACTGAAAAAAAACATACGAAAAACCCTCATTCGATCAGCATAGACTACTACCTGTACCTACGTGGCCTTTGTTTAGCAAATCCAGGCACACACACACAAGTTTCACAAATTCACGAAAGACATAGAGAGAGAGAGAGATCAGAGGAAGAATGAAGGAGTAATATATTACGGACTACAATACAAGAGAAGCCCCAATTCGGATGGGCGGGATTCAAATCCATTGCAGCACCAG
This sequence comes from Polygonum maritimum, assembly GCA_963924305.1. Classification (NCBI taxonomy): domain Eukaryota; kingdom Viridiplantae; phylum Streptophyta; class Magnoliopsida; order Caryophyllales; family Polygonaceae; genus Polygonum; species Polygonum maritimum. Next base: position 4,279,464 of record OZ002728.1, on the reverse strand, counting down.
CACCACTCTTACCTTGGCTCTTCCAGTCCTTCGAGGTTCGGTCGATCGGTCGATATTCAAAATTTTTATACTGTAATGTTAAGAGGCCCCGTTTTTTAGTTCGCCCTAGGGCCTCCGAAATGTTTGAGCCGGCCCTGTAATCATGAATCAACAAAACAACATAAATAACCAAGCAATAATGAGAAAATCTATAGAAGCAAATCTAAACTTTATCTTATGTTAGGTGCATACTAACACACTACAAGCTGTCATGATCGTCCAATAAAGCAAGGAAGATTACCATGATCCAATTGGCCACAGTGGCATTTTGGATGCTGTCACAGTATTGAAGTTTGAGCATCAAACGAAAAAAAGAGGTTACCATGAGAAGAGGACACACACACCATACAACTTCACAAAACAAACAAAATTGAACCAAAAGCAAAACAAAAGCATTGACAATCCTTTTATGAAAACTACTCTCAGTATAGAACAATCCTTTTATGAAAACTACTGTCAGTATAAAACTACTTTAAACAATAGTCAAATTGAACCATCAGCAATTCAACACTCCTGCATCCTAAGAACCACACCGGTCCGTTCATCATCCTTTGAATTCGATACAAAATCCACTTATTCAACAGCAAATCCAGCAAATTCCCATCCAGATGTTGAGGGAAAACCAAAAACTGCTAAAATCCGAACTAAAACATCAATGCAGAAGCAATTCAGAGTCTCCAAACAGCATGAACAGTCCAACATTGTGCAACCAGAATGTAAAAGGACGCAGATCCGACAACGGAGATGAGAAAAGAGTTCCGTCAGAATAAAATTGAGATCGGACTTACAGCGGTGACGACGAGGCTACGACGGGACGAGCGAGAGGAGCGGGAGGAGAGAGCACGGGGGAAAGAAAGACGAGCGCCATTGAAGGAGGTCGAGAGAGCTAGGGTTTTGGAGTGAGTTCTGGAAACCGAAGAGGACCGCCGAAACCCTAGGTTCGAACCGCCTCTTCTTGATAGCCTGGTGGCCGTAATCGTCATCATCCCTATCGTCTCCGTTCCCGAAACCTTCTTCGTCATCGTCGTCGTCGAAATCGTGCTGGCGATTGAGCGTGGCGACGGGGAGGGGACCGCGCTCCATCGGGCGTAGAAGGAGAGCTCGTCTCCCGTCTCCAGATCCAGATCTCTGAGAAAAAAGGAGAGGAGAGAGAAAAAAAAACCTTTTATACCGACTAATTAATAACTTTTTTTTAAGAAGGGTCTAGTTTATTTGTGAATGTGAGAAAAGTGCACCCACCGCCCCCTTCCCTCTAGAAGTATTCTCCCTCTACCCTCTTTTCCATTATAATGGAGGTAAGTTGCATCTTCTAGCTTTCCTAGCAATTATCGTCTTTTACCCTCGACGCTCGACTCGAACAACTGCTCTTCTGACTTAGGCATCGGAGGTGGATTAGGGGGTCCCCACTAGACCTGTCCAAACGCGGACCTGGGCCAGGCTTGGGTCGGGCTAAATTTAATTTTTTTGCCCATATGTGTGGGCCGAGCCAAGCCCGGCCCGGATATTTGGGTTGAAAATAGTGTCCAAACCCGCCCGGCAATGCGGGCCGGGTTGGCCTATAGACATCCTAGCTAGCTAAAATTCTAAAAATTTAAAATTTATTGGGACGACGTTAAGGACACCAATATTTAGCATCGTATCAATAATGATCGTCCCTAGAGTTTTGATAATGACAAACTCAACTTTGATCTAATGTTTTTCCAAGCTGTGTCTCAAGAGTTTACAGGGACGCATATCATGCTAAAAGGACAACAAGTGTGCAATAGTCCCTAAGGAGTAGGGACGCTAAAACACTTAGAAGGAAAAAGGACCAAAATGTGTTCCTGCGAGATAAGGACGCCGTCCCCAACGAGTAGGAACGCGCGCTTAAAAGATAGAGTCCTCACATGCTGTCGACAATGATGGCATCATGAGACAACCAACAAGTTCGCCGAAGCTTCGCATGTAGGGGACCAGCACACGTGGAGGCTTCCCAGGAAACCCTAGGGAAGAATGCAACAGTGTACGAACACCCTGATCTGATCGTGTAGCTGAGGACGAACAAAGGGCAAAAGCGTCAGCAAAATGATGCCCTTCCCAACCACTATAAATACATTCATTGTATTCATAGTGACGTGACTTCCTGTACACTCTTAGAGCGACAACAAGAACACAAAGAACACCTTAAGAACACGAAGAACAAACTTAGAAGTTAGAACTAAGTGTTTTGTGTATGTGAATCAAGAGGAAGTCAAAAGACAAAAAGAAAAGAAAGAACTTGTGCCTCACAAAGGACTGTGAGGGACGTGTGTCTAGCGTCCTTACATTGTGAGAGTTAGGTTACAGTTTAGGCTTACAGGAGTGACACTTGTGAACTTAGGGATGGACACCTTAGTTTAGAGAAGAGTGAAACTCGCTTGTAAAGTGTAAGGACTACCTCATATATAAGATAAGGAAGCTATTCGAAAATCCTCCACGGAGGTAGAGGTTTACCCATAAGGACTACTTGGTCTTTGTGCGGTTCCTTTATAAATCACTTGTTGCGTCCTTAGCTTACATCTGTCATTCTTACTTGCAAACTTTTAACTTTCCTTTGCCTAAGAACTCCTTCATAACGACGTCCATACTCTTGGCTACTAACAACGATCCAACACAATTTACAAACCTGCATTCAAAATTGTAATGCATTAATTGTTCAAAGAGGGAAGGGGGTGGGGAGGGCGGTTTCTACATTTGTGGGAAGTAATTAGCCCGTCCAAAAATTAAATGTACAAAGTAGGCGGTTTAAATACCTCTTAAAGGTACTTTTCGGCCCACTTTTCCCGAACGCGCTCTCTCTCCTCTCTCTCTCTTCCTCGCCCCTCTCTCTCGTGACTCTGGTCTCTCTCTTTCCCATTCAGATCTAGGTATTCGCTTCGGGACGACCGATCTAGGGTTTCGTCGTCTCCACCGACGATCTCCCTCTCTCTCCTTCTTCCGCTTGCCGAGCGACGGCGGATCCGATGCCGGAGAGTCTCAGATCTGTCCGATTCGACCGGATGCGAGCCTTCCGGTGTCGCCACCGCCATCGCGGTCTGGAGATTCGGCGGCGGAGCTCAGATCTGGCCGCGGATGCCGTTTCCGGAGGAGGAACACCACTGCCATGGCCACGGAGAGATCTTCTCCGGGAAGAAGTTCGACCGACCGAGGCTCCACGAGGTGGATCCGGCGAGATTCGCCGACGTTGACTCCGATGGGAGGACGATCAACGAGTTCAAGCAGCCGCTTTTTTTCTTCCGCGGCCATCACCACCACCACCACCACGGCCATCGCCATGGCATGACGAGGAGAGGTTCGGCCATGGCGATGAGGAGGAGATGGAGCTCCACCACTGGCACGGGAGAGGCCACGGGTTCTGGAAGACGGTGAGGAAGTTTTTTCTGCCATTTCTGAGCTTTTATTTCGTTTGTGTTACAATAAGAGTTAGTGTGAATGTGTGATTGAATTTGAGTGGTGTTGCAATGTGATTGTTGTATGTATATCATGTTAGAAATGGTGGCTTTGTACTAGTGTGTTGTATAATTTGACTGAGATTGTGTATAAAGAGCCTTCTGTGTTGTGAAACCTTGTGATTACGTTCTTTGGATTCATGTCATTGTGTGATTAAATTCATGAACAAAAAAACTTCGGATGTTAATGTTGGTTTTGAATTTATGCTTCTTGTTTTTGTTATGAGATGAGCACGTCACATTGCAACATCACTCCCTAAAGCTTAATTGTTGTGTATAGGTGGTTTGTGTGGACTGCATTGTGTTTGATTAGGAGGTAGAAATTGGGGGATTATGGCTTTTTTGTCTCTGCAGTTACGTTTGAGTGGAGATTCGGAGGTAGAAATTGGCTTTTTTGTCTTGATTAAGGGAAGTTTTGGCATTTTTTGGGACGTTTTATGCTTAATTGTTGCCCAATTGAGTTTGTTGAACAACCTATTTGCTTGTTAGTGGATTTTGGACAATGTGATTTGGAGTTTGATTAGCTTAAGACCTCTGCTCATGGTTGTTGTTAAAGATGGCTACATCTAATTTGCATGCAACATACTTCACTTACACAAAGAACTGAAAAGGTTACAATGAAAATCAATTGAAAGTTAGTGTTACAGTTCGAGCAGAGAACTGATGTGTATGACCAATAAATATGATTAAGGAAGGTGACAAGTTTTTTTGGTTTATGGGTTTTGTCGGTGACAAGGTTTTTTGTTTATAGGTTTTGCCGATGACAGGTTTTTTGTTTACAGATTATGGTTAATCTGTTCATATATTAATTTTAATTATGGCCTATTAGCTCAAATGGTAGAGCAACGTGCTTAATGCACGGTAATGTGGGTTCAAATCCCGCATAGGCTCAATAATAATTTTTGATAATAAGTTTAGTCTATGAGGTGACAAGTTTTTTGTACGTGGTGTTTTTGTGCTTGGTAACAAGGTGTTTGTATATGGTGATAAATTAGGATACGTGGTGACAAGTCTTATGACAAGAGATTTGACGAAAATTTAACCGATGACAAGGCTAATGACAAATTCGGTGATATTAAAATAGGTGATAATACATGAAGAATGACAAGATTAAATCACAATTTAAGCGATGACAATAGGACGATAAAATAAGCGATGACAGGGTTGATAAAATTTGGGATGAACGGTAACAAGATGAACGGCGACAGAATGACAGGATGAACGGTGACATGATGAACGGTGACAGGTAACAGGATGAACGGTGACAGGTGACAGGATGAGCGGTGACACGATGAACGGTGACAGGTGACAGGATGCACGGTGACAAGTGACAGGATGGTCGGTGGGACACAGTGGCACGCGCGTAATTTTGGATTTGTTGTGGAACGCGGTGGCAGCCCGTAATTTTTTTTTCCAGGGTTAAATTTGAAAAACCGCCTAGTTTACAAATTTTTTTTTGCCATGGGTCTTCCCCTACATTAAAATTTTTAAAAAGGCTAGTTAGCCTTTTTCCTCATTGTTCAAAAGGATATAAAAGAAGAGAGAGATCGGAAAGAGAGAGAGATGCATGAAAGGAGTAAGCGGTTGTGCAAGTGCAAGAGTTGAATAAATGAAGAGGTTAGAGTTTGGATGAGAACTAATTAATTCATTAGCCTAATGAATAGATTTATTAATATATATTTTTTTTAAATATTATGGGTCGGGCCAAGCCTAGCAACCGGATGGGCTAAATAGTCAGTCCATACCCAGCCTAGATTAAATATGGGCGGGCAAGGTCTGGCCCGTAGGGCCTGAACCCTTGTCCAAGCTCGCCCTTATTTGCGGGTTGGTCGGGCGGGTCAACCCGCATTTGGACAGGTCTAGTCCCCACCCCCTTTTTCCATTGTTTTGCAGGTTTATAGGTCATTGAAGAAGGTTGGACTGCTGAAGTGAAGGAAGAAGAATGAGCCCCCCATTAGTGCATTAAAGGCGAATTTTTGTGCACTAACACATATGAATTGACTATAAATTATAAATAAATAAGAATATATAATACAGATGATAGTGGAGTCAAAAGTAATGGGATAATTCCAATACAAAAAATGTAATAGATTTAAAAAAACTAGATTATTGCCCGTACCCTGTACGGGACACGATCGATAATAATTTTTTGATGTATTATTCAATTTATAAGGGAATGCATAATAATATTATTAAAAATTAAATATTGATACCTTTTTTTCATTCGAAATCGATACAATAGATTGTCAATTCGAAATCGTGATTTGATGTTAAGAATAAACCTAAATTTAAAAATTATATAATATGACTTAAATAAATAGTAAAGATAAAATACTATCATATTATTTCAAAATATATTTGATTAATTAAAAAAATCATATGTGATACGATATGAAATCTCACGTGAAATCTTTTATCAACCTATATATTTTTATAATTAATGATATTTTTATATGAGATAGAAATGAAAAAGTATGTTAATTATGACTTATTTTAATAAATCTTTAAAAAAAATAGAATTGTATAAGTCATAGTATTTTTTGAAATAAAATGAATATTTTAATAGATCTTATGAAGTTATAATTAATTTAATAAAAGTAGAGTTATAGATCGATATAATTTATAAACGAATATTATAACACAAATTTATTTTATACAGTATATTTTAACATATTTTTCAAATATATTTTTAGATATCTATAGCTTAAATTATAAATTTATGGGACAAAAAAAGATTGACAAAGAAATATGGTGAATATATATGATTATAAAAATACAATAAAAACAAAAATTTAGAGTGACAAATAAGTTTAACAAACTAATTATAATTTTGATTTTTAAAAAATGTCTAAATAGTTGACAAAGATAGAAATTAAGTAAAAAAGATAGCAATTAGAAAAAGAAGATGATAGACAATTAATAAGAATAAAAGACTTACAAATTATTTTTATAAATTTTATTTTCTTAAATTGAGTGGGGCCAACATTAACGTGGAGGCTCAAAAAGTCTCGACTTTAATATATAGTACTAGTATCAGTTCTTGTGCCTTGAAGGCATGATTTGATTTAATTAAAAACTTATTTAAATTTTAGAATTTGATATAAAATCTTGTATTATTTTATATAATTTGCTTCCTTTGGGATTTATTTTAATGATATATTATTTATATTATAATACACTATTTTAATTGAACAAAGATTTGTAGTATTATAATTTTGTCATATAATGACTGAATATTTATTTTTATCAATAAGGTTCTTTATTTTATAATTAATATTTTATTTTATAGTTGTTTTAAAAAAAATCAAATCAAAATCATATGTATATATATAACTTATTTATATGGAGAATCTACAATAAAAATTTTAATCAATAAAAAATAAGTCAATTAACTGTCAACAAATCAAATTGATTTTACAAAATGGTTATGTGGTTGGATTTGTTGAAAATTAAGATTTTTTAATTAAAATAATCTAATTGTGGTTAATAAAATCCCTTGAATTGATATAAAGGCTTTGATCAAGGTACGATTTTATTGAAAAAATTATGATTGAATTGAAATTGAAATTAACAACAACAACAATAACCTAGTGTAATTCCCGAATGGGAATCTGAATTGATATTCCGACTTTGATCAAGTTTGTTGTTATGGATTGATTGATTGTTTTTTTTATTTGATCGCAATCATGTTGTAGTATGAAGTCTAAAAAAGGAACGAATATTTCAAGGAGTCGAGAACTCTCTCTTTTCTATATTGTTCTCGTTCAATCCTGTTACAATAGTTGCATGAAACTACGGAGGGTTGAATTGAAATCTCATTCAAGCTTCTTTGCTAAGTTGTACAACTTTGTACTCCGTATTTACCAACAACTCAACAAGTGACTACGCTATTTAACTAATAGGCCCACGTGATATGATGTGTTGGGCCGGAGGAATGCAAATGGCCCACAATTTTGTATGTATTGGTGCTAAATTGTAAACGTGAGATTTTCTACATCGATCTCTATCAAAAACGTTTGCTCTTAGCCCTGTTTTGGTTTGATTTCCGAAGAATGAGAAATGAGAATCAGGAATGAATGATTTTAGTATGATGTTTAGAAGGGAAAATTCTGGAATCGATTTCATTCTCATGAATGGCTCATTCCAAGGTTGAATGGCTCATGGTGATGCGATCCAATGTGAAGTTGACACATGACGTGATTATTATTATTTTTAACATCCACTTTAATATATAGTTATGATGATGATAGATAGATAAATTGTTTCTAAAAAAACCACGTCCAGCTTATTAGCTGACTTAATGGGCCGTGGACTATTGAAGGTGAGTGGACGTGGGCTAGTAAGAGGAGGAAGGGAGTTAACCAGGATGAGGAATTTCAAATGGGTTGATAGGCTACTAGACCAATACCGCAAGTGTACGGGTCGTGTAGTACCAAGGTGTCGATCTCTAGGACTTTAGTAGAGTTGGTGAACCGACAATCAAGTAGCTAGGCAAATGTGAGACAATTTCGGATTGAAATAGCAACTAAGTAAAAGGAGAAAGCAACAAACAAATTGATGCAAGTTTAATATGGGAAAGGCAATATATCCTAGAGCCTAGGTACTCATACTATGGATCTAAGCAACACTTTGAAAGCATACATGAATCTAGATCAAATCATGGTTTGGAGGCATCTACCTAATTTCATTGTCTAATCCTATCGAATCAAACAAATCGTACCTAGAATATGATAATCATCCACTTTCGTGGCTTGATCCAAGACTAGGCCCTTTAGGCTCAATAGGGGCTCAATCGGTTCAAGCCCTCATCCACCGTCGTGGCTTGAGTGAGCTCGTCCAACTCAAACCTCTATCGGTAGGTCAACCTCTCAAGAGTTTCCAAATCAATTCTCATTTCTAAGAGTCCTCAATCAATCAATCCTATAGTTCAAGTTAGGGAAGAGGTCTCTCAACACAAACCCCTAACCTATCTCCCTATTGACAACCTAACCTCTCGGTTCTAATCATCAACAAGTCTCAAAGCACAATCAATTTGGCATTAGGCACATAGGATTGAAACAAACCACAATTCAAATCTCAATTCAAGCAAGCAATTCAAAACTCTACCTAGAATCCATAGGGTTTTCCCCAAACCCTAGGATTTGGGAACCTAGCTAAACATGGAAAACAAAGGAAATGAAGAAGAGAAGGAAATCCATACCAAACTTCATTCAATCGATTGAAAAGAGGGAAGAATCTCCAACACTTTCTCCAATTCTTCACAAGAGATTAAAGTTCTAAAATGGGAAAAAGTCCCCAAAAGGGGGAAAGAAGATTGTCTTCCAAGAGGAAGAAGAGGTATTTATACAACCCTAAAAGGAAAATAGGGATAAAATAGGAAAAGAGGGGCGCCGTCGCGTGACCCAGGGGCCGACCCGGGCCGTGACCCGGCCGGGTCCGAGTCGGGAAAGGCCAAACGAAGCAAACGCGGAGAAAAGCCCCGACCCCGGCCACGACCCTGGCCGTGATCCGGCCGGGTCGGGGCCTGATTTTGCGATTTCAAGCGGCTCGTGCATGGGAAGTTGACCCGGGCCATGACCCGGCCCGTGACCCGGCCGGGTCGGAGCCTGGAGGCCCGAGTTGGCTTCCTTGCTTCGATGTCTTGGCTCTCGTCTTGATCGGTCTTCGGTTTGCTTCTTGTGGCGTCTTTTCGGGCCTCTGCTTGACTCCGTCTTCGAGCTAATGTCGTCTTCTTAAGCTCCGCTTGATCTCCCATCACTAAAACTCTTCCATTTTCACCTAAAAACGCACAAACAAGGCATAGAGCCCGAACCGAGAAACTAAACCGAAAACAACTAAAAAGCTAACTTAAAAGAGAGAAAAGCGATCCGAAAGCTAATGAAACAAGAGCTAATATGCACTCTAAACATGAGCTAGATGCAAGCCATCATGGGTCTCCTGGCCAATAGTTTATTGTAGGGTGACGAGGGTCGACCTAAATTCTTGTGAAGTTGATGAGTACTTTTTTTGTTTAGTTTTGTATTCTTACAACAAATTCATCTTCGATGATAATTTTCGGTCAATTAAGCTAGTTAATAAGGATCATGAATTAGATAAACTAGCCTGATTTTGCATACTATGCATGGAGCATTTTTTATTATTTTTCTATTTTTATTTATCATTTATTTAATTTCTAGACAATAATTTTCAAACATTCGTAATGTTTTAATCAAATAGTTTGTAATTTTTTTCATGAATGTTGTATTTTTTAATGTTATAAGTTTGTCATTTTTTATCGTTTCAACTAATATTCGTATATAAAAAAATATAATATAGTTTTATAAATTAAGAAAAACATGAAGATTTTAAATTTTTTTGGTCAGTAGTAGAGCTGTCAAAACTTGACCCGACCCGAAAAATCGACCCGAACCGACCGAAATTTATTGGTTTGAGACCCGACCTGAATAGTAGCGAGCAAAGAAAAAAACCGAACCCGATTAACCCGAACCCGATTGGGTTGAAACCCGAGACCGACCCGACCGACCCGATATATTATATATATGTAGAGTAAATATATTATATTGTAAATATTTTATCATAAAACCTATTATAAATAAAATATTATTATAAAAATCTATTAAAAATGATATTTTATTATTAAATATTACTATTTAACCATAGTATTATTTTAATAATCATTAAAAATTCAAATTATTGACCTGTTAGGTTGACCCGAACCCGCCCGATAACCTGTCAAGACCCGACCCGGCTTAACCTGTAACCCGATTGACCCGAACTCGTACTCAACTCGAACCCGAAAAGACCAAACCCGAATCCACCCGACCCGACCTGTTTGACACCTCTAGTCAGTAGTGAACAATACTAATTTTTTTATATATCATTTTTTAGTATGGAAATTGTCATTCTACATGCACGCATATGTGTATATATATACGTATATGAAGATTCTCCAATTTGTTATACTTGCATTATTATTAGTTATATAATTGTCATCTAATTTACAATATTGATCAAATATAATAAATATCATGATTAGAGATTAACAATGTTGAAATTCGAAAATCTCGAACTAAATACGGGACAAAATTATTAAACTCTCGGACCCTTCGGCATGCTAGAAACCGGCTCGTCTTGCTTTGAGCTCTCCCACCCTCCGCGTATTATTTTATTCTCTTTTCGGAGGCTTATAAGACTTTTTAAGGTCTTTCCCGTAAAATAGTGCGAGCTCCTCGGAGACTCAAACACGTCGGAGCCCGTCCTTCGAGAACACGTCTCGAGACTCGGCTTTTTTCCGATCCTCTAAATAGCTACCACGTACCACTATATATAGGAGAGTGAGCTGACAGCTTGACCATCTGTTTGTCGATGTGGGACAACTTAAATACTGATTTCACCAACAAATGGGAACGTAGCAAGAACATGGCCAAAGTGTATATTCATCGCGATTAAGGCCACAAAATGGACGTTGATCGCGATTAAGGCCGAAGTGTACATGCACGTGCTAATGATGACGTGGCAAGCTTCCACTTTGCCCCCCGTATGCAATTTTGCCTCCGTATGCTCGATGTGGGTCGTTACGTACATACATGCTACCATACGCGTACATTTATTCATTTCAGTTATTCGCGTACTTAGTGCGTTAAAAGCGTGCTTAGCACTTTAATCTTTTATGTCCATATTATTTATCTCGTGCACCAACGCGGTGACAAATCCGGGTATCAACAAACAACATCTAGCATACTTGTATGAAATATCTTAGACACCTATAATCAAAAGTTTAGAACTACTTACCTCACCTGAAGAATCATCTCCCAAAGCCATGAAGCAGGCTCCTTTGGTTGGCGACACGTCTTCTTCATCATCTGACATGTCCCATGTCACAAACAAGCTTTTGCTAGCCACCCTCTTTACATTATGATTTCCTTCGTGAAATCTCTTAAGAGCATCTCATATCTCATTGGCAGTGTTGTAGCCAATGACTTTTTTGAGGTCTTACCTTGTGAGAGCATGGTGGGAGACTTTCTTTTCTCTTTCATTCTTATCAAGCTTTTTGAAGTCAACATCACCGTACTCAGTGACTTCTTTCTCCTTTCTATCAGCTTTGAGAAACTTTTCGGGCCCAATAGATATTACTTTCCAAAGCTAGCCATCAAGAGAGTGTGTGTGGGTTCTCATTTGCTTTGCCCACCAATTGCACTCTCCAAGCTTTTGAACCGGAGGTTTCCTGGAGGAGTTTTTCACAAATGTGTTGGTGGTGGTCATCTTTCATGACAAGTATTAAGAAAAATCTAGAGTCAAACTCTGATACCAATTGTAGGAATGTTAGTACTTCGATGTCGTCGACACATACGATGTCGACGACCAGAGATAAAACTTTACGCATCGGGATAAACACACAGGATAGAACTTAATACCATATTTGACACATCGATTTAGAGTGGAAACTCCTTGTAAACCAACGTGTTTATGAGGAGAAAAACCACTACCTCCCAAGCTTCTCATATGGTAAGACTTGAAGATTCTTGACTCACTTTATTAATTTCTTGAGTTCTTACAAAGGTGCTCTTGTAATCAAGAATGAATCCCACACTCTTGAACTACACTCTTGCCTTAGTATCCTAACTCTCACCTAACAAAGCTCGCCAATCAGTCAACCTTCTTGAACGAATCTCATGCTCAACTCACACAACCACCATGAACGAATCCCACGCTCAAAGCACCCAACACACTTGATTTTCTTTCTAAGCTCTACTCTCTTAGTCTTACACAATGCACTCACGAAAATATATAGAACACTAAGAAGATTGTGGTATGATTTATCCCTTAAATGATTAAGGAACAAATCCTACACAATCCATACAAGATTTCCACATATAAACCATAAGACACAACAAAATCGTCCGAAAATAATCTTGACTTGCTTGGACGATTTTCTTCTCTTTTTGCACTTATGTTGTTCTTAAAAGAAATCTTGAAAAATCTTGTAAACATCAATAAACGGATCAAACCGTGTTGCCTTACTTAGAATTTCGCCCGATCTGCAGTGCAACTCTGGTCGGCAACCTCTGAAGCACATCTTGGTTGCCAACTTGATCCTGGTCGGCAACCTGGTTAGAACCATCAAAACACTCATGCGTGTTCTCACATTAATATATTACGTTTTCTTTTTAAAAGAGTTTTCGAGCAAGCATCGAGTCATTACCTAGGTTCACACCATCAAATTCGAGATTGCTCTATGTAGGTTCATGTCACTACAATATACCAATTAACTAATTCTAAATGTTGCAGTTGTCACAATATTTATCGGATTCAAATAAATTATATACTTAATTTTGATACTTATATAATATATATTAATTAATATATTTTAAATCTTATTTGAAAAAGTCTCGGATAAGGTCCGGATTATAACTAGTGCTATCTAGTTTCCAGGAATTCGTATTATTTTGTCGTTTCTTTATTATAGTAAACAACAAAATATCTGTAAAGGACAGCAACAACTTGGCAAAACTAGGGTTTGATGGAAAAAAAAATAACGTAACTCTGTCTATACATTTCACTACTCAACTCAAGTTTAAGAAATAGTTATTAGTATAGATGGCAATATCTATGAAGCATTACTCAACTAAATGACGAAGCACGTATAAGCATATCTACACAGACTAGTGTAGAGATATTGAGAGGAAAGCAACCCCATGAATTTATTCATTACGCATATTTTTAGAGTGCTACAACAAAGTCATGACACAAACCGATGTCTTTAAGATAGAACCGATTAGTCCAATTTTTTAGCTAAAACGGTATGTTTGTTATAGGAAAGTACGTAGCTTGTTTAATTTAATTTTGTCATCAAGAGAGCACGTACACAACAAAATCAATTTAAATGCGTTGATTTTAATTTGCTTCAGTTCCACTCCTTCACACATGCTGGCATGTATAACCTATTTTATTTGATGGGATAAATACGGTAAAAAGCAGTGGCATATATGGCTTTGCTTTATGTCAATGATCGTTGAGTCACAGTAGAAATTCGCCATATCCTTGAAACAAATAATATTCTTGCTTTGTAAATGGTAGTGACGTGTCGAGTTTATGTTTATACAGGAATACTCCAAAGCGTGCAGTTCTGTGTGCCTTCTATCTTCACTTTGTTGACGAGAGTTCCAAAGGTGTCCCAAATCATGCAAGGAGTGTAAGGTTTAAGGTTTTGACTTTAGTCCACTCTGAATTAACCTAAGCTATATATTTATGAGCTTTAGAGTGGTTATTGTGTTATAATTTTAAAATCCAAAAACAAATACCAGTCAACTTACTTAAGTTATCAAAACTTCTCATAAATGAAGCTTGATGGTCGAGATCGAGCTATTTGTAACAGACTATGAGAATGACTGCAACTTATTTCCAATAGCCGGGTTCACTTGCGCAATCTCACTTTAGTTGAAAATGTTTAGTGTAACGTTTATGATTTGGGGTCGTTATAGCTGTCAAACAGGTCGGTTCGGCTAGACGTGGGTCCGGTTCCGGAACCGCCGGTTCCGGTTCCAAATTTTTGTATATAAACATTTAGTGCTTGATTTGTATTTTTTTTGATATGTTTGACATAATTTATGTATATTTTGTTGTTGAAAAGAGGAGAAACAGGCGGTTTAGGACGGTTTGGAACCGGCGGTTCCGAACCGACGGTTTGAACCGGATGGAACCGCCGGTTCCCCGGTTCTGGGGGAAGGGGAACCGGAACCGTAACCGTCCTCGGAACCGAACCGACTGTTCCGGTTCCGGTTCCGTACGGTTCCGGTTTCGGCCGGTTTTTACCCAGTTCCGGAACCTCCGGTGGTTCTCCGGTTCCATTGGAACCGGACCCAGGTCTAGGTTCGGCCAGGTTCAGGTTCATGTTGATTGCGGGTTAGGGTCAATCAAGTCATTGTGCAGGTCGGGTCGGCTCTTTACATGTTATTGTGCATGTTCAAGTTGACTTAAAACAGGTCAATAATTAAAATTTTTAATGATTATTAAAATATTATTATGATTAAATAATAATAAATAATAATAAAATATATTATAATATTTGAAAGGAAATGTATTTATTCTACATATATATAAAAAATCGGGTCGTTCAGGTCGGGTTCAGGTTTCAACACAATCGATTTCGCATTAATTGAGTTCGGCTTTTTGCTTTACTAGTTATTATTCGGATCAGATTTCAACCCTAAAATATTTTGTCGGTTCGAGTCAATTTTTTGAATGGCCACGAATGATTGCCTAAGAGCACAAAATGATTGCCTAAGAGCACAAAATGGCCAAAACAAAGCCAATCAGACAACATATTCCAAAAAGTAATCAATACAGGCACGAAATTGAAGCCTACGAAAGTTTAAGCGTGGACTGGATTCGAAGTATACATGCTAAACGGTCGTTTGGATTGGATTGTTGGATCGGATTAGTTCGGGTCAAACAATCAGTTCGGATTGTATTCGGATCAGATTGGTTCGGTTCGGATGTTGTTTGGGTCTGGTTCGGTTCGGATCCTTTTCAGATTGAAATAGATTTTACCTTTTTCAAAAAAAAAAAGTAAAATCTATTTCAAATAAGGTTGTACATGGAGTTAGTGAGCAAAGATCCCAGTAAAAAAATCAATCAAGACACGAATGATTGCCTAAGAGCACAAAATGGCCAAAACAAAGCCAATCAGACAACATATTCCAAAAAGTAATCAATACAGGCACCAAGTTGAAGCCTACGAAAGTTTAAGCGTGGACTGGATTCGAAGTATACATGCTAAACGGTCGTTTGGATTGGATTGTTGGATCGGATTAGTTCGGGTCAAACAATCAGTTCGGGTTGTATTCGGATCAGATTGGTTCGGTTCGGATGTTGTTTGGGTCTGGTTCGGTTCGGATCCTTTTCAGATTGAAATACATTGGATCAATTCGAATTCGGATGTTTGTTCGGTTCCTCTTCGAATTGTTTTGGATCGGATCATTTCAGATCGTGTCAATTCGGATTCGGATGTTATCTGGATTCAAGTTTTTTTTCGGATTATAATTCTTTAGGTCATTTCGGATTGAGCCTATTCGGATTTTTGGATGATAATCATGAGTCTTATTACCAGACTTTAAATTTATATTGAAATCTTACAACAATTATACTATAATTTTGAAAAAAAAAATATACACACTTTAAATAAAAAACATAAATTAATTGATGGAATAAGAATTAGTCAAACATATATGCTTCTACCAAAAAAAGTCAAATATATGTGTACTTAAATAGGAGTGTAATTACTAAGTACATATAAAAAAGATGAACATTTTAAGAAAACTCTTATATGTATGTAAGTTTATATTTGATATTGTATCAATTAAGGCCATGTTATATATTATTTGTGTTCACTACTCTAATATCTTGCATAATTACTTTTCATATGTTATTTTTATTTTTTGAGCATATTTAATCTTGAGATGTAATTCAGATGATTTCGGATCAGATTTAGTTCGGGCCATTTCGAATCGGATACTTACGGGTCAAATTTAGTTCGGGTCATTTCAGGTCGGATAGTTTCGGATCATATTTAATTCAGGTCATTTCGGATCAGTTCAATTTCGGATCGAGTCGGATTCAAATCGGGTCTCGGGTCATGTTCAGATGATTCATCCATCATAGTTCGGGTCCAATTTCGAATTTGATTGAGATCGGTTCGGATTAGATTTCGAATTCGGGTGACTTTTTACCATGTTTAATTTGAAGCATGGATAGAAAAATAACTTATTAAGCTCATATACTTGATTTTCTAGTCTCAACTTTTTAATGTGGGGAACTATGTTCCAATTTCCAAACACATCCTCCCAAGTACAACATCTTAATCATAAGATGGACACGGTCGATTAACGAGAATCTAGGTTAACCACATACAAGATATACAATAAAACTAGACACCTACTTCCGGCGTTGCTCAAGACGGTTGTTTAGTATTATTTGGTCTTGTATGTAGAGTCGATCCGTAATGACGACATAAGGAAACTTCTTAAGCATCCGCAAACTTGTAGGGTGTACAAAAAACAAGGCATTGATAACATCTGAACCCATTACTCGTTTGGGATGGACAATATAGTCTCGGTCTTTCAAGAACTTTAAACACCATTGCGTCACTGTCAATTCTCCGCAATCCTCTACCATTAATGTCACCCTCATATTATAGATTTGTCTAATTGAGGTGACATTTCCAGGATACTTCGCCCTCAACTCTTGAAGTACCATCTTAGGAGTGGCTAGATATATGAACTTCTCTTTGACAAATTCCTTCTGCTCAGCTGTCAATCGGCCCACATATGGATGTCCTACCAAGGTAGTTGGGAGGGCATGATTGTGTTGTCCGCATGTCACCGTTAAGACCCATCCTTTTTGAAATTTTTTCCGCACCCGATTCAATTCAAATAGACATCTACACTTCCTTGATGGAGTATCGGTGAGTTGCTTATAAATGCTCCTATTTTCAGCTCCGGGCAATACCCTCTTGCCATTTCTATATTTACCGCCTTTACCGCTAGGTCACAAGTCACTACGACCCTACTTCGATTCGATCGTTTTATGACTAGCACAAAATTCTTTGACACTACAAGATGCCTAGCCCAATCAAGCATTTCTTGCCGACTATTCCACATGATATCGTTCTGAAAAGCAATAGAAAAATCTACTCCGAAGGCCTAAAATGTTACAAAATTATAAAATCAAACATCTTTCATTGTCCTATTATCATACACTAGAACTCACAAAATGATGCAATTTAATTAAAATTACCTCGTCTATCTCGCTCGACGAATCGGATTCGATCGGTTGCATACTCTTCTCCTGCTATCTCTTCCTCCTCGTCAATATCGCTTGATGACACCTCATTCTCGGAATTGTTTTCGCTCTATGTGGGATCTTCCTCTTTGGATGACATTTTCTATATGACTTTGGAAGAGAGAAATTTTGTTATGGAATGAAATGAGCACCCACATACGTACTTATAGGAAACAATTTGACAGTTGCAGCTCCACGCATCCTGCTTTCGTGCTCCAACGGTCGAATTTTCCAACGGTCGGATTTTCAAACTGGCAGAAACCGGGGATGACACGCAACACGAGGCGCGTAACCCGGTTTCCTTTTTTCGGTTTTTTTCAGGAATACTATTTTGCCCATTGAGCGAATCCTAGATGCGCACGAGCCCTAAATGCGCGTAAATTGGGGTGTAAATGTGTAATTACTAAATTTTGCGGGTGCGCATTGCAAGAGCCAAAAAATATTCTTTTTCTTTTTTTACACGTATGATGGATTACCGTTTGCTTCTTGGGACGTCGTTCTCATATGGGTTTCGTTCTCACACGAACCAGGCCAGTTTTAAACTAATATATAGCGAACATTTACAAACCCGTCAAACTCGTAAATTGGCTTCTAATTGATAATTAGCTTCATTACCTTACCTTACCTTAGTTTAAAGTAATCCACTCAACGGCTCCGGTGGAAAGTTCTTACTAGCATCATAAATATTGTTGAATGGAATACAGAAGTGTTCTTTGCTTATTCCTTATCTCAAAATGACCATGAGTAATTAATTTGTTGTTCTAACCTTGAAGCTTATAGTTATGATTTCTTTTTCCCCCTGAGAAGAGCTTATTACACTTTTGATATGAGCCAACAACAGTGCTTATTCTTAACCTTAATTAATCGATCTGACTTACTACAGAATTGTCAATCATTTGCAATCTGACCACAAACATAATTGATGGATGTTGCTTTTCCACCTCAATTTTTTTGTAACTAATGAGCTTGAATTACTTTTTGGTCAACCAGTACATTAGTTAATAAATAAGTGGGTTAAAAACAAAGTGGGTTAAATGGTTGCAAACTTCTTCGATATGATTAAATTATATAGAATCTATGGAGGGAATCTCCCTACGTTGAACTTGCTTTGCACAAGAGTTTGTATTCGATGCATGCAACGAGATGGCAATCAACCAGGCAGCTTTCTGGTGCAGACTTTGAGTAGCCCATGATTCGTGATCGAGTGGTGTACAATGGCGATATGTATTTTATACAATTATTGACTCGTTTGGTTGAAAATCCACACATTTAAATATATTATTTGGATGAAATTGAGGTTTAGCATTAGATTTTTACATTATCATAAATTGAAATTGAAATTGAAAAATGTAACTAGAATCTAATGTTATTACACATTAAAATTGAATTTTGATTTAAGAATTAAAAAAGAATTTTGTATTATTATTAGAGAGTGTAATTCAAATTGAATTTGACAAATAGAAATATATTTCATAATTATTATGAAGCGTAAATATAGACTGACTTTTACATTGGCTATTTGAATATGAACGAATCCCGAATGAAAATTGACCATTAAAAATTGACATTTAAATGTACAATATGTTAAAATTATGAAATCATCTATAAAAAATGTGTTGAAATGGGATGCTTAATTGAGTACCCTTAAGAGGAGGAAGTAGAAGAACATGAAATGTAAGGAGACGCGAGGAGTATTAACATATGGTTGTTTGTTGTTGCACCATATGGCGAGGCCATAGAGCTTGATAAGACCAAGGATGTAAAAGCCTGGGAAGGCGAACTAGACTAAGGAACAAGAGAAGAAGTTCGGGGTTGTGGGGATATGAATATACAATATCCTAGAAAGGCCATCCAATGTATTGTATAATAACTATATATTGAGAGATGTCGATTTTTCCTTTGAGTCAAGTTTGGTTCCCAAGCTGATTGTTGTTAAAGAGACCCAATTAATAATGAGGCCAATATGGTTACCAAGTCTCTTTGACCATCGAGCCTATCCCCTCGATGGCGAATTCTTGGCGTTGAAGTTGCTAGCACTGGGTGAAGTAGCTAGCTTAGCTAGCTAGTTGGCATTGATTCTCTCACGTCTTCCCTTCTTTGCCTCTGTAAAAGACTAGGCAATCACCATCGATCACTATTTGTCAAAGTCTATTGGCATCATCTAGCTAGCTTACCTTAATATATTTATTTATTTCTTTATCGCGATGTACAAGACATGAACGCAGAGTAATAATATATGAACGTTGTATTTATTATATGTGAACTTTTAATAAAATCTCTATACTTCAGAAATTGTAATATATGAACATGTTTTGCAAAAGTGTGATCATCTTTTTGTAGAAAAGATCTGTTAAGACTAAACCTATCCCACATCGGGAAATTGAAACTAAACCACCCACCATATAAGTACATGGGCTACTCCCCCTATTGCCAATTGGTTTTAGGGTGGAACCTCATGTGCTTATGTGTCGGGCTTACCGCGCATATGCGCACGAACCGACGTGTGAACCCCCCACGTCATGTATGGCCCACCGAGATTTAACATGGTATCAGAGCCTGTTCGGTCTGGATCACTATTCTCCTGGTCTATTGGGCTGGCCGGCCTTAAGGCATGAGTCGTCAAGCGCAACTGGCATATTGCGGGGCCAGGCAGTTGCACTTGAGGGGGCGTGTTAAGACTAAACCTATCCCACATCGGGAAATTGAAACTAAACCACCCACCATATAAGTACATGGGCTACTCCCCCTATTGCCAATTGGTTTTAGGGTGGAACCTCATGTGCTTATGTGTCGGGCTTACCGCACATATGCGCACGAACCGACGTGTGAACCCCCCACGTCATGTATGGCCTACCGAGATTTAACAACATCGAATTTATTATAGTGCCAATCTCTTTTAATCTTAATTGTCCATAACTCAAACCCAAGAAACACTTGTATATGTATCATAATTTGCGTGAAGAACATTTTCATTGAAACCACCTTCATTACATCTATAAACTGTATTCGTCCAATACATATTTACGTATACCTTAGTAGTATGTATATAACTGATACGAGTCCAATGTGGATTCATACTGAACCTTGGGGGTCAAGGGGAAGAGCGACTCCGGCGTGGACACAATTCAAGAGAAGAACACAAGAAGAGGCAAGAAGAAACTAGGGCAAAGATAATTTTTTTTTGAGAAATCCTATTTGGTAACCTCGAGTTTTTGGCTTTTCCGGATGGTAGCTCCTTAGACTTTTAAAAAGTTCCACTCGTACCCTTACTCATAATTTTCGCTTATACTATAGTAAAATTTGTTTATTTTTTTATAATAAAAAATATTTTTGTATTTACTAAGTTAAAAAACCAATTATAGTATATAAAATACAATTTAATTCAGTTTTAAAATATAATCTATAAAAATATTATATAACCTATGATTTCAATTTAATTTATGTTATATTTATCAAACTAAAACCAAAATATTTCAATATTTATATTAAAAATTTATGTATATTATGAATATATATATATATATATATATGGAAAGGTCATTTACTATTATTACCCCAATAATTTGTATTTTCTCATATAATTTAAGAAATGAAAATTCATATATTCTATCAATGTATATACATATTTATATATAAAGTTTGAATTGATATTAAAAAATTTCAAAACATACTATGTGAACTGTTCATGATAAATCTCAATTATAAAATATATTATTTTAATATATATAAGTATTGAAATATGTATGGTTTTAATTCGATAAATATAACAAAAACTTAATCGAAAACATCATTTATATAATATATTTATAGAGTATATTTTTAAACTTATCATTTAGAGGGATTAATATTTATCTTATAATTCAATTTTAAATTGATAAATATAAAAGTATGTCTTTACTATAAGAAATAAACGAAATTTAGTGAAATATATGACAAAAATTCCATGTAAGGGTATAGAGTTGTCAAAACCTGACCCGACTCGAAAAATCAACCCAAACCGACCGGAAATTTTTGGGTTGAAACCCGACCCGAATAGTAGCAAGTAAAGAAAAAACCGAATCCGATTAACCCGAACCCGATTGGGTTGAAACCCGAACCCGACCCGACCGACCCGATGTTTTATACATATGTAGAATAAATATACGTTCTTTTATATATTATAACATACTCCCTCCGTTTCATAATAAGTGTCGTTTTAGCACTTAAAATTTGTTTCATAATATGTGTCGTTTTAGGTTTTCAAAGTGATTTATTAGGGGTGAATGATGATAATTTTTATTGGAATGTGTATTTGTTGACTAAAGTTGTTCATTCATTGGCCAAAAAAATGTAATGAGTGGTAAGATTAAGAAAAAGTTGTAAGTTTTAAAGTGAATGATTGTTTTTCTTAAAAACTGTGTTAAGAGCTAAAACGACACTTATTGTGAAACGGAGGGAGTATGTTATAATGAAAACTATTATGAATAAAATATTATTATAAAAATCTATTAAAATATTATTTTATTATTAAATATTATTATTTAATCATAATATTATTTTCATAATAATTAAAATTTTAAATTCTTGACCTATTGGCTATTAGGCCGACCCGAACCCACACAATAACCTGTCAAGACCCGACTCGACTTGACCTGTAACCCGATTGACCCGAACCCGCACTCAACCCAAACCCGAAAAGACCGAACCCGAATCCACCCGAGCCGACCCGCTTGACACCTCTATAAGGGTATGAACCGAACTTTTACAAAAGTTCATGGGTATTTCTCGGAATAAGTTTCTTACTCGGGCACCATCCGATAAAGCCAAAAACTCGAGGATACCATATAGAATTTCCCTAAATTTTTTGATTAATTTATGACCAAGACAAACAAGGGGTAAATAAAGCTAAGCCCTACGGTTCAAAAAAGGCGCCACGAGAAAGAACCGCATATTTTTTAAAATTACGATTTTTATAGGCATTAAATTATATGAATAAAATTTATTCTTCATGTCGTCTCGGACGACGACGCTCCCTCGTGGGCCTCATATTATTTGTCTGGCTACTCGGTTGTGCCGTACCATTCTCTCCCCCGTTGAGATTCGACTTGTCCTCGAGCCATAAATCAGGGAAGGACTGGTCCATTGGCTCTCATGTAGAAGAAGCAGGCTCACCGTCGTCCCATTCTACCAACCACTCAGAACGCGGTTTTCCCCCATTCAACACCTCACGCGCGGCAGTAGCCCGTACCGGTCATGATATCGGTTTGCCATACAAGAAGTCGGCCGGTAAGGAAGCCGGTGTGATAGGTGAGCCATTAGTGAGAAATGGCTTGACCAAGGAGACATGGAACGCATTATGAATGCGGGCGATGTCCAGTAACTTTAATCTATAGGCGATGGGTCCGATGCGCTCAAGAATCATAAAAGTGGCAAGCGAGCTTAGCTGATTAAGGTCTAGCCACAAAGTGTTGTCTATAGGGATGAAATTTCAAGAGTACCAGATCACCAACCTGAAACTTGATTTCTCGCCGATGCTGAGATGTCATCCGGTGTTGCATTTTAAGCAAGTTAGACCGAATCAACTCAAGAACCTACTCTCGGTCACGAATGGCCTCCGGAGTTGTAGAAGGTGGGCCGGTAGGGATGGTAGCGCGAGCAATGGGAGGCGCTTCCCGACCATACAAGGCTCTAAATGGTGACATGCCCAAGTCCTCTTGGAACATAGAATTTAATGCAAGCTCAACCCAATGTAGAAAGTCAAACCCACACCGGGGTCGGCCCTGGGTAAATGCGTGTAGGTACTGTTCCAACCATCTATTCTTAACCTTTGTTTGTCCGTCTGTCTGGGGGTGATAAGTAGTACTATCACGGAGCTTAGTGTCACCGAGATGATGCAACTCCATCCAAAAAGCACTGCGGAATATAGGGTCTCGATCAGACAAAATGAAAGCCGAAATGCCGTGTAACTTTACCAGACTATCAACAAACACAGCGGCTACTTTAGGCGCATCAAAGGAAGATCCGAGGGCGCCAAAATGCGCATACTTAGAAAGCCAATCAACGACCAACAAAATCGTTGTATGATGACGAGATGGTGGTAGACCAATGATAAACTCCATAGAGACTTCATCCCAAACCTGCTAAGGAACTGTCAAGGGACGAAGTAGACCTGCAGGCTTACTCGTGTTGTACTTCATGGACTGACATATGAGACAAGAATCAACAAATCGCTTCACATTAGCTCGCATGCCTTTCTAGAAGAAAACGTCGGCAACACAACGAAAAGTCTTGTCGACCCCGTTTTTCCCAAGGTGACCCGTACTAGGAGCCGAATGGAACTCTGTTAGAATCTTCGCCTTAATCGGGGAAGCAAAACCCTCGACCAGATGATGCCCATAATACAGAATCCCGTCACACACCTTGAAGGAGGCCGCCAAAGTACCTGCAGTTGCGGCGGTATGCCAAGCCTTCAAGTCATCAAGGGTGGAGTTCTCTTGGCGTAACCGGAGGAACAACTTAGGCAACGGCGTCGACAAGGAAAGAAATTGTTGTAAGGCTGCCTCGTCATCTATCATGCATCGAGAAAGGGTGTCGGCCACCCTATTGCTAGCCCCAGACGTATACTCAATGCGGAAATGTAGACCATAAGCTTCCGCATAAACAACTGTTCGTCAAGTGTCTGAAATTCTGAATCACCTGAGTGAGGAGTTCCTTGAGACTCTTCTGATCGCTACAAATCAAGAATTCGCGTCCAAGCAAATATTGACGCCATTACTGAACAGCAAAGACAATGGCAAATATCTCTCGGTGATAGGCTAAAGATCCACGGCGGTGAACACCGAGCTTTTTGTTGAAGAAAGATAGAGGGTGATCATCCTATAAGAGCACCGCACCCACACCTTCATATGAGGCATCCATCTCAATCACGTACGGTCTAGAGAATTTAGGCAGCTGGAGAATAGGGGGTAGCATCATCACCTCCTTCAGGCGAAGGAACGCCAAGTTTGCTGCTTCCGACCAAATAAACTTGTCCTTTTGCAAGAGGTTAGTCAAGGGGGTTGCCAGCAAAACATAATGGCGAATGAACTTCCTGTAATACCCTATAAGGCCCAAGAAACCATGTAGCTGCTTGACAGATCTAGGTGTTGGCCACTCGGCCATAGATGATAATTTAGCAAGATCCGCTAGCAATCGCCCTACTATCACAATTTATCCTAAGTACTCCACTCTAGTAGTTCCAAATGAACACTTAGAAATTTTTACAAATAAGTGATTATCAAGAAGAACATGTAAAACGAGGTCAATGTAAGAGGCATGTGCTTCAACAGAAGGGTCGTATATCAGGATATCATCAAAGAAAATGATGACAAAGTCCCGCAAATAGCGAGCAAACAAGTGGTTCATAGCAACCTGAAATGTAGATGGCGCATTCATCAGTCCGAATGCCATAACCAAGAACTCAAAGTACCCATCATGTGTGCGAAAAGTTGTCTTACAGATATCCGAAGCATGCATCCTAATATGATGGTAACCTGAATGAAGATCAAGTTTAGTGAAAATAACAACATTGCCGAGCTCATGAAATAATTCTTCAGTTGTCGGAATAGGGAACTTATCAGCAACAATAGCAGTATTCAAAGCTCTATAATCAATGCAAAAGCGGAAGCTGTCATCTTTCTTCTTGACCAGAAGTGTAGGAGAAGAGAAAGGACTAGTGTTGTGTCTAATAATCCCATGATCAAGCATCGCCCTAACTTGCCGCTCAATCTCGGATTTCTGAAAAGAAAGGATAGCAGAAGGAGCGAACATTTACCGGTTTTGATCCCGGCTGTAAGTGAATACAGTGGTCCCAATATCGTTGAGGAGGAAGGCTAGTGGGAACCTGAAACACGGCGACATGACGCTGAAGTGCCTCGCAATCCACAGGATCCAGATCCGACGGAAACATGGGTTGGTCAAGTGTAGATGAAGCCGGCGTCGTCTCTAGTAGACGGAGGATATCAACACATTCCGCTATCTCTTTAGAGGCACATAGAGAATGAAATTCATGAATAGAGATCGACTTCGGTGACTAAAGATCCCCCTGCAAAAACACAGTCTTATCCTGCCAAGAGAACTGCATTGTCAACTAAGCATAATCATGAGCAATAGTACACAAAGTCTGTAACCACTGAATACAAGGACAATCTGTGGACCATGAACTACTAAGACATAGAGATCAATAGAGAATGAGTGGCCCTGTAAATTAATAGCAGTGGCTGGACACTAATGTGCATAATAAGTAAGCTCCATTCCCCACAAAGACACGGAATGGCATGATCTCAGACAAGGACAATTGTAATTTCTCAGCGACTTCAGGATCAATAAAGTTATGTGTACTCCCACCATCAATGAGAACCTGAACCTGTACGCAATTAATCGCCCTTGAGAGTCTCAAAGAGCGCAGATTCGGGAGACCCTCTATAGAATAGATGCTAGAGATATCTTCTGTGACAACTAGCTCATCAGTGACGTCTAGCTCATCAGTGACGTCTTTGTTTTCTTCATCATCATTCTCATCACAGCTCAATAATGCCAAGAAGCGGGGCTTACAGCGGTGGCCCCAGGTGTACCTCTCATCACAATTCCAACACAACCCTTTCTTAGTACGTTCATCTCGTTCAGCAATAGAAAGATGTCGAATTGGAAGAGAGCAATAATTACCGTTACGTTTTGTTGGTGGCGGCAACACCGTGAAGGAACCTGGAGCTGAAGTCGTCGATGGCAGCTGCGGTTGCGACCCCTGTCAGACTACCGTCGGTGTCCAAGTGCGACGATTCCCGAACCACGGTGCTGTCGTCTCTGCGAATGAAGCCGCTAACTCACGAGTCAGAGCAAAAGCCTGAGATAATGTGTGTGGATTGCGCAAATTCAACTCACGTCGTATCGGTTGTTTCAAATCTTCTTTGAGAAGAAAGATCAAAGTAGTTTAAGATAAGCCAGGAACTTTATTAAACAAGGCTTCAGATTCCGTTTGATACTCAAACACCGTCATCTTCTGCTTCAAATTGATCAAGAGGCCGGTATAATCCTCATAATACGTCGGATCAAAACACGGTTGCATTGACAAAAGCAACGCCTGCCAATGCAAGTTTCTCCACAATGTTTCATCGTTAATAACGAAGCCAATCTGAGGCGGGATAATCAATCAACATCCCGACTAGCCTGAGAAGATCATGATATGCATTATAAAAGTAATTAAAGTATGTCTACACCTTAAAAATCCAACTGTTCGGGTCGGTAACATTAAAACGAGGCGCTTCGACTCGGATCTTCGGTAGCGTGTCGTGGCTAGGTGGCGCGCGAAGAACCACGCGATTTTCCGTAAACGGACCGGGCGACGTGGGCGGCGACGGCTAGGCGGCGGTCGCTGCCCATGGCAGCGTGCAAGTAGCGGTCGCCGCTCTTTGTAGAAACGTCGCGGCAAAACCCTGTGGTTGCTGGTCGGCAGAACCCAATGGTGGATGGAGCCTGGCGTGCGACGACACTGCGTCTTGGGGTTATGTGGCGACCACCCGACGAACGATGGCGGCCCCGTATTAGGGTTCAGGGGGCGGCGGCCATCTTGCGTTGAAGGGGGTGGATAGCGATGCGACTAAGATTGTTATAGCCGGCGGTGGCGGTGGGGTTGCCGTGAAAGGGCCGGTGGCCGACAGGGGTGCCAACAAGAAGAGGGCGGCAGCCATGGAAGGTGGTTGCCGGCCGTTCAACAAATCGTACACCGTGTCGGTGCGAATTCACTGGACTTCGAGATCATGCTGGATATTTTGGTTGTCGTCAGTCAATTGTAGCAACATATCACGGAGTTCCGCCATGGTGGTTGGTGGGTCGGCGTTGTCTTCTGCTGACGAGGGCATGGTGGTTTGAGGTGAAAGCAGCAGTTGATACGAGCCCAATTTGGATTCGTACTGAGCCCTGGGGGTCAAGGCCGGTGAAGAGCGAATTCATCGTGGACACAACTCAAGAGAACAACGCAGGAAGAGGCAAGAGGAAACTAGGGGAAAGATAGTTTTTTTGATTAACTTTTGACCAAGACGTACAAAGGGTATTTAATGCTAAGCCCTACGGTTCAAAATAGGCGTCCTGGACAAGAACCGTAAAGAAAACCCGAAAAGAGAGAGATAAACTCTAGTTTATCGAATTTGAATTTTTAAAGGCATTAAATTAAATAAACAAAATTCATTCTTCATATCGTCTTGGATGAGGACGTCCCCTCATGGGTCTCATATTATTCGTCTGGCTATTGGGTTTTGCCGTATCAATAAGGGTTAGTTTGGTATCCAACGATGGAAACGTAAACGGAATAGAAACGAATTTAGTCTACATTAGCATCATGATATACATGAGGAGTCACCTCAATTTCCGTACAAAAACTACTGCAAATCCCTTTACGACACTCAACTTGTTTCCCTAATATAACGGTGGAGTAACAAACCACTTCAATCATTCTCTTCATCCTTCTCTAGACACACAATATTCAACGTTTGAAATTAAAATATGGTTTTCAATCAATGTATAATGACATATAATTGAACTAGGTTCGTTTTCATTCCGTTTACGTTTCCGTCGTTGGATATCCAACGGACGGACCCTAAGTATGTAATCCAAAAGTCCTCTGTAGATAATACAACAATTTCATTAGATTATTTGTTAGGAAATCTTCGATCGATCAGAAGTTCAGAAGTAATATATTCTTTACATTGGTGGCCAGAAATTTTCCGTTGCACTTGGATTTGCACATCAATTCTTTTTGTACGTCGTCACGTATACTAGTGTACAATTTAATATGATTATTTCTGCCACTACGCTATTCCAAAATATTGTGAGAATCAAAGAAAAGATCATGAATACTCATTATTCAATGTTTCAAGCGAATCTAAAGTCTCAAACTATTATATTTTAATAAATAAACAATTATAAAACCAATTATATGATCTAAACAAAGGCATAAGAGAATAAATAGAACCCACATGCAACAAAAAAGCGCCCGGGAAAACAACACGACAATTTAATAACACCAAATTAAAGCCTACAACTGAAGAAAATGTGGGGAGGAGATGGGAGTCAATCGAATTCCCAGGAGCACAGCTATAGCTACAGAGCCTAAAAGCAACACCCTCCTTCACGTACTCAATAGATGGAACTTTCTTTCTAAGCCCTAAAAAAGAAAGAAAAGGAAAATGGAAAATCAAAGATAAGAACATGAACCCATTTGTTTAATGTAATAAAAAAGGTACATAAAATGAAAAGAATTGCCAACCCCACTCGGAAAAACCGCTATATATACCAACCCCCTAGTGTTGAGATATTTGCACATAAGCAAGCACACTTGTATCTCCATCTTGAGCTAACACATTCTCCCTTTCTCTCTTAGTACTCGTACTAGTGTTGAAAGGGGGAAATTACACTCACAAATCCTGCCTAATCCATCATTATATAATTATTAACTCATAATATTAGGTTACAATGATGATGACACCCTTTTTCTCAGCTCAACACTTTGCCGTCTTCTTTGGTCTTATGGGTACGTTCGATTTTAATACACATATGTATCTCCTTTATCTCTTTGGTCTCTAGAAATTAATCTTGTCGATTGCTTGTGGGTTTGACAGGCAATGCGGTGTCGTTTTTGGTGTTTCTGTCTCCGGCGTATGTGTTCGATCAATCTCATCCGTTCATACACACTAATTAAATGAAGCAGTTGTTAGCTTATGTATGATTAAATCAAACTAGTGTCAATGATATATATTGGTACGTACGTGCGTGCAGGCCGACGTTCTATCGCATATACAAGGCGAAATCAACGGAAGAATTCGGGTCATTGCCGTACGCGGTGGCCCTGTTCAGCTCGATGCTGACATTGTACTACGGCCTCATCAAGGCTGACAACGGCACTCTCCTCATCTCCATCAACTCCGTCGGGATCGCCATCCAATCCTTTTACCTCACCGTCTTCCTCATCTACGCCCCTGCTAAAGCCAAAGTAAGCTCATTCTTCCTCTAAGTAGGGGTAATTAATTAATCAGCTAACTACATTCACTTAATTAGTTACTAATTATTGAGCTAGCTCGATACATATAGCAAGGTAGGTGTTTAACTAGTCGGTGATTAACTCTGTCATCCTATAATTAATTAAATTAAATGGGGGACAGCTGAAGACGCTGTTGATACTAATCACATTCAATGTGGGATTGCTTGGGCTCATCATCCTGCTGACGTCACTGCTGACTCACGGACCCCAAAAGGAGCACGTCATTGGCTGGATCTGCGCTGTTTGTTCCGTCTGCTTCTTCGCCTCCCCTCTCTCCGTCATCGTACGTCGTCCACACTCTCTCGCTATCTCTTTCAATTTTCTTATCAATTTTTAAAAAAATTAAAGATTACAATTTGAGAGAGTCAATAAATTAATGCGTTGACCGTTCGTGTACGGCCAACAGAGGACGGTGATCAAGACCAAAAGCGCGGAGTTCATGCCCTTCTGGCTCTCCTTCTCACTCACTGTCTCCGCCGTCATGTGGTTCTCCTACGGCTTCTTCACCAGGGACAAATTCGTCGCGGTGATTCTATCTTATATTATATTTATTCATTAATCCGTTGAAAAATCATTGATTCCAAATTTAATTTCCTAAATTTCTTTTGGTTATTGTTTATAATTATTAGTTGCCGAATGTGCTGGGGTTGGCGTTGGGGATCACGCAGATGACACTCTACTTCATCTACAAAGACTCCACCAAGAAGAAGGGCGTCGCCCAAGACGATGGCAGCCACGTCATCGAGGCTGGGGAGCTCGTCGTGATCGAAGTCAAGCCGGAGGCTCCGATCGACGAAGACAGGGAGGAGGACGAGGAGGATCACGTCATCGACGTTGAGATCGTCGTGATCGAAGTCAAGCCTGAGGAGGATGGCCGCCACGTCAGCGGCTGTGCTACTGTTGTGGGGCCGGACCCGTTGGTGGACGAGAAGCAGACTATAGTCGCCCCCGTGTGAATAATTATCAGCTTATTATAGTTAATAATTATTATTATATAGTACGGTCGATCGATCCTTACTTATGCATGAGGCCCGTTTGTATGGAGCGACCAGTATGTTTTCGGGTTTGGTAGTGTAATAATAGTGTTGATTAGGGTTACTCACTCAGTCAGTGCACCATCGATCTAGACAGACTAGTTGTATGACATGACATGACATGACTTCTATGAATTACTGTAGTATGTATTTGCGGTTTGTTAATAACAGATACTGCGGAGCCGTATCATTATTATTACCAATTTACCATCATTTAGTGCAAATTTAATCTCCATTTTTTTTTCTTGCTAAAAGGCTCTTTCGGATTCTTATATAAAAAGCATAAACTTGTACGTGCGTGTATCTCTTGCATATTGAATTAAATAACTATATTAACTAGTTGGGACCTCTGTTTCTAACCTCCATTAATCTCCTCTTTATAGAACTAGAGAAGAGCTTATTAATGCATTAGCCTACGTAAGGTGGTGGTGTGGCAAACTTGTGCGGACCAAAGTAATGGACCTCCATGTGAGCACCTAATTGTACCAAACAAAGGTGGTGAGATGGCATTTATTTGTGAGTGATCATTGTGTGACAGTGTTCTAATTGTGTGTCGGTCGATACGTTTGGTGTATGTAATGCTCCTATTAGTTAGTCTTTAATTATATTTTAATTTGTGCTTCAAAATTTAGACTCAACAATCAATGTGCAAGCCAATGAACCATGCATGTGCTTTTAAGAGGCCATATTCATATGCCGATCGAGGGTTACGTACGTGAGATGCTCGGTAGAATTTTTCCGGGCTTGAAGGCTATGTGTGCCACGGTATAAAGATATCAACTAATATAATCATGAACGAATCCTAATGGATATAAAGTGTTAGTAAACAAAAAATCATGGTGTACAAGTTTTTGCTCCTTTTTTAATTTTCTCTTCTCAAACGTCATTCAACCTTCCAGACCTGTAAATTAATAATGAACACGGAGCGTGAGGGTCCTTCTAATCTACCTCCGATTCTTAAGTTCGAAAGGACAATGTCCAACAGCATTCAAGGTAAGCGATGAGTAAAACCTACCTGCACATGGCGAATGCATGTATACTTATAATGGAAGGATGGAGCTAGGGTTTCAAAAATATCCCTATGGGCCGATCGGTGCACATCTTCGAGCCCAAGCAAGTCGATTAAATGCTGCTTAATCCACTCGTGAATCCTATCTTTCAGTTTAGATAGAATCTTCTAAAATAAATAGCCTAATCTAGAATATAACTACCTTAATAAATACATATACAAGATATAAAAATAGCAATTAAAGTACATGCTAAATTATAAGATATGGAAATCATAAACAACAATATAATAAAAGATCCTGCTTCCTAAATGATTGCAGAATTTACCTGCTCACAAATGCCCCATTTAAATCATACATGCGTTCAGCTTACTAGGCCGCATACATGACTCAAATACAAAAGCGTTGAGTGACCATGCAAATATAGGGGTGTTTTCTTATTCGTACATTCATATATTCGTACGTACATTCGTATATTCGTACATCTATACGCCATGAGTTTGAGAATCCATGCAACCCATAAAGACGTCGCATAAGGCCTTCGTCTACCTTGACTTAGACACTTCGCTCAAGGTTATTGACGGAACAAAAAGAAGAAAAATAATGAGAAATCAAAAAGTAAAAACGTTCTAGGCCTGGAATTAATTTTTAGAAAACCAAACAAAAGAAAAATATAAAAATATATTTGCCACCAAAATTAGAATAGGATAGTTGGAAAAGTATTAATACACCATTCTCTTAAAGAGCGTTGCACTTTTGTACCCACTTAAAAAGGAGTTTTGTTTACAGAACTAGAATAATATAAGTCAAGAAAAGTACTAATCCATTATTTTTGTAAAACGGCAGATTACTACATGGCATTATTGTATGCGATTTTTTTTCATTTTACAGTAATTTTTAATTTATTTATTCATACATTTAAAAATATTTCATATTTACTCTAAACCATATTTTCAGATTTAATAAACATGAACTAGCATTTAAAGTAATATGATTACAACAAACCCCTCATTTAGCCTTGTCAATCCATGCTAAGGCTTCCTTCTAAGGGATTGGATGATCCAATTTTGTCGCATTTACTTCGAAGCCAATATTGTGGTTGATGTCATTGTTTCGCTTGCTTTTTCTTTTAATTAATATATTGTGGCCCAACTAAGGGTTTCTTGCAACAATGTCAAAGATCAGATTATCCGTCGTTTCCTGACTATTTAATCCATTTTTTAGCTTCTATTATATAAATATATTTAAAAATAAAACATATGGATAAATCAAAATAATTACCCTACTATTGACTAGACCATCAAAGTTATAAAGCCATAAAGACATAGCATAAATTTTAGCAATATCCTAGAAATAATTTTTAAACGGGCTTTGTGAGAGAAGGCGGTAGTATCATCTTCGCCCGTGGCGGTAGTTCATCTTCGCCCGTAGACAAAATTCTCTATTTTGGCCAAGAAAAGGTGAAGCCCTAACGAGGGAAAGGATACGGCCGAACAAACCGTGAGTCGGGGAAAAGCTCGGCCCTTGACATTGTCCAACAAAAGAGAAAAGGAACCAATAGGTGGCAAATCAAATAAGTGTAAACCAAGCGGAAAAGTAAAAGCAATCCTAGCTAGCGCGAGGGAGTCGTTGACTAGGAAAACATATGCAATTTATCTTTTATACGCACTTATTGAACACTAATCTATCTTACTCAACCAAAGTAAAGAAAAGTACTCATCTATCTTCTAATTATTTTTCAACCGCCATACCACTAGGGCTAGTAATTAATTATCCATGGATAACTGACTCACTCATTTAACCCACCCAAAATAAGCAGGTGAAAATCCAAATGAAATGGGTGACGGGTGAAACGAGTGACGAGTTCGATATGGATGAGAGTTTGTCACCCACTTAACCCGACCCATCACCCGTGTCACCCAAAACACCCACCTAACATGTTTTAATCTTAATTACCCTAATATATAGAAATTTCTAAACTATTTTCAAATATCTTCATAACGTAAAGTAGGGGTAAAAAACGGAAATAACCTACAAAATAGGCAATCAAGCGTGCAAGGATTCGGGGTTTCTAGTACCAGATACATACTTTTACCACTTTTGCTATTTGAAAATCCTTAACTTTTTCTTCCTTCTATTTTACTATTCCCTCCGATCTTTAAGAAGTGTCGTTTTACATTGTAACACATTTTTTAAGAAAATGATTAATTAAACTCAAAATTGTAATTTTTTTCCTCAATTTAATCACTCAATATATTTTTAGACCAATGATAGAAAAGTTTTAGTCAATAGAAACAAACTCCAATACAAATTTTCATAACTTACTCATAATAAATGGTCTAGAAAAACTAAAACGACACATAAAGTGGATAAAAAACTAAGTGCTATAACAACACTTTTTAAGGATCGGAAGGAGTAGTTTTTATTTTGTGGATGAGCTACAACACATACTAGCCCACCCCTGATTCGGTGCCTGGGTGGAACATTTCACATGTAATGAATGTATTGGATGGGGTAATTTTACTTGTAAGTCAGATGGCGAAAATTTATTGTAAGTCGGATAGTGGAAATGCTCCACTCACCCAGAACCCAACCCATTGATAGCCCTGCATAATATATGTCACTAATGTATTTATTGAGAACACATGGAATTTGTCCTCCTACTATTAAAGTTTTTGGATTGAGCTAAAACTGGAACACATGGATCGATCTTAACGCCTCTAACGGTTACCGAAATGAACGAACACGTTTCGACTCACTTATCTTCTCTGACGGATCTCTAGCCACATCCTCAAATGGAAAACATTTCATTCACGTTAGAGGATGCAACATAAAAGCGCGGACATACATTGTAGTTAACAACTGTATCACATAATGTCACTCTCAACTCTTGCACCATAATGTACACGAGCAAGGGTTCCTCAGAAATTAACACGTAGCGATCGAACGTACAAAGAAGTCAAATTAATCAAGATCGACGTCAACGTAACGTGCATGTTCTCTAGCTAGCTAGTGATTGACTGATTGTATACTTTTGAAGTTTTTATGGCGTGTTACATATATATACGTCCACCACTTGAACATGATCGTGATCATATCATATCATTCACAAGATTGAACCACTTTTCGCGTTGATCGAGGATCCAAGTGCTAGAGATTATTGTATGACGTTACAACTTCAAAAGAAGAAGAAAGGCAAGATGTTGTCGAGGTGAAAAGAAGCTTTGAGATGAGCCTATAAAGGGCCATCTACACTTCTGTTTATATGAATATATGCAGAAAGATGGGGCTTCTACTAAGTAAATGGTTTTCTCCATTTTAGTGATGGATCAAAGATATTTGTTGACTCTCGATCTAGGCATTTTTCTATTAGGAGCACAAACACTAATTTCATGACAATGTAGCTTGATATAATACTCTAATAGGCTAATTATAGAGCCCTATTGCTTGCTACGTACAAGTAGAAGGTATTCGTTCATCCAAGGTGTACGTAAACGAAATCAATCAAATCATATACGACAAATTAATTAAATTTCGCATAATTATATATGCACACACTTGTTGCCTTTGTTGGACCGGGTGGATTAGTGTACATATATTTTTTCTAGTGAGAAATGATGAAATAGGCGGTGAAATTATACGAGAAAATAAAAATATGATTATCTACCGTGGAAACTCTCACTCAATCAATTAGTTGAATAAGACAAAACCACTCCATTCTTAGAAGAACTAGCTTAACCGGTCGTGCCATTCACGACTATTTCACTTAAAAATATTAATATTAAGTTAAATAGTTATATGAAAAGTATTATATAAGTTTTATTATATGGACATGTTTTTTATCTTCTATAAAGAGTGATATTGTTTTTGAAATTCATATAACCCAATATATATA
Source organism: Polygonum maritimum (assembly GCA_963924305.1). NCBI lineage: Eukaryota > Viridiplantae > Streptophyta > Magnoliopsida > Caryophyllales > Polygonaceae > Polygonum > Polygonum maritimum. The sequence continues at coordinate 4,244,134 of OZ002728.1, read as the reverse complement.
TATAAGGCATTATTTTTTCACTCATTTATATATTTTTATAAATAAGTAAAAATTATTGAGAAAGATGTACGTTATCAAGATATAAGTGAAAAATATTATTTGGCTAAAAAATCAAGTTTGTTATCAAGATATAAAGAAATAAAATATAGTGGGTAAAAAAATATAGTTGATCGTGTAAATAAAGAAAATAAATTAAGCTTAAAAATGCTAATGTTATTCAAGTCAATCAAATAATAAAGTGACAAAATTAGTTTTTCTATTAAAAAATAATTTAAAATTTTAGTTTAAAAATTCTAAATTTATTTAAGTAACTCAAATATAATTAGTTCATTATAATTATACTTCGAAAATTCAAAATACTTATTAGAATCACGTTTTTCAGTTAAGTGAAATATTAGAAAAGATAGAATATCAAAATTCAAAATTTTGAATATATCTTTTACATAAATAGATAATATATAACTTAATCTAATTAACTGAAATACCACAAATAAAATCTATTTTTTTTTATCAAAAATATAGTGGGTCTAGAATCAAATATAATTAGTTCATTGTAATTATATTTCAAGAATTCAAAATATTTATTAATCATGTTTTTCAATTAAGTGATATATTCGAAAAGATAGAATATTAAAATTCAAAAATTTGAACATATCTTTTACATAAATAGATAATATATAACTTAATCAAATTAATTGAAATACCACAAATAAAAACTTTTTTTTTATCAAATATACGGTGGGTCCAGAATCAAATATAATTAGTTCATTGTATTTATATTTCAAAAATTCAAAATATTTATTACAATCATGTTTTTCAATTAAGTGATATATACATTAGAAAAGATAGAATATCTTACCAAAATTCAAAATTTTGAATATATCTTTTACATAAATAGATAATATATAACTTAATCAAATTAATTGAAATACCAAAAATAAAAACTATTTTTTTTATCAATTATACGGCGGGTCCATAATCAACTTTAGAAAAGATAAGTGATATATTAAAAAGATAGAATATCTTACCAAATTCGAAAATTTGATCCTATCTTTTGCATAAATAGATAATAAGAAATATAATTATATTAACTGAAATAACATAAATAGAAGATATTTTTTTATCGAATATGCAGTGGGGCCAAAATCAACGTGGTGGCTCGAGAACTGTCGACTTTTATAATATATATTGAATTGATTGATGATTTAATTAGTTGTTCCTTAATTTCTGTTAGTTGCTTATCTTTTAGTGAAGGAAAATTTAAAGACAGATAGTATAGTTTTAAAGATAGATATTAGATGAGTATGAAAAAATATAAAACTAAAGATTAGATGATTAAGGAAATTTCAAAGATAAATATTCAACCAAAAAAAATAAAGATAAATAGCATGCCTTCAAAGATAGATATTACATGAGTAGGAAAAAAGATAAATTTAAAAAAGATAAATAAATAAAAAAAAGATATAAAATTGTAATAAATTGAGTTGAAAAAAATTAGAAAAATCAAGAGGGATCGGAATCAACGATCTATTTGAATTAATAAATTATTTGCTCTATTGAGAAGGAATGCAAACGAAAAATAAGTACTATTTGAATGAATAAAACTAATAACGTAAATTTGACAATGTGGTGACTCGTGAGTAAGAAATTTTGCCTATCAAAGATAAATTTGACAACATGAATTGATTTAATTAGTTAGTTGCATGTTCCTTTGTATTAATTGTCTATCTTTTATAGAAGGAAATCTTAAAGATAGATAATACAATTTTAAAGATAGATATTAGATGAGTAAGAAAATATATAAAATTAAAGGTTGATAATTAAGGAAATTTTAAAGATAAATAGTATGTCTTAAAAGATAGATATTACATTAGTAGGAAAAAAGATAAAAAAAAAAAAAAAAAGTAAAATCGTTAATAAATTGAGTTGAAAAAAATAAAAAAATTAAGTGGGGCCAGAATCAACGTGGTGGCTCGAAAACGGTCGGCTTTTATAATATATATATATATTGATTTTAACGTTTCTGTAGGATCTACGTGTGTTAGAATACAGATGTTGATTCTCCAGAGGGATCAACAAACTGGACAGCGGAATAAACAAACAATTCAAACAAGTAATTATGACAACCAGATTCCAAATCAACTTGTTACTCTTATTAATTAGAATCAAACTTACAAACGCGAATCTCAATTCCTAGGTGTACACAACTCCTAGTATCACGAATCTCGATCCCTCAGCGTCGGATGACTTCTAACAACTCGCAGTAACTCGTCGACCCACACCTTCAACTTCGTACCCAACTCCGTTGAAGTTCTCATGATCCGTGTGTCTTCTTCTCTCAATCGCACACAACAATTGTCTCTCTCAGCTTCGGTGAATATTTGTGAAACACCTAACCACTATTTATACTAAGACCTAGAAAATATTCTATCTCCTAATACAAAATCGTGATCAGCCTAGGATAATCCTAACTAGAGAAACAAAATATCTCTCTAACAATATTATCCTAACAAGAGAATTATCTTATAACCATAAGATAGGATTCTCTCCTTAATCGTCATCCTTCAACGCGTCTTTCTTAGAATAGAAAGATCCCTCACTGGCGCTCGCGCATTGATACTTCTTGTCAAATATAGTATCCTGCTTCTGCGTTGATCCCTTTGCTCTCGCACTCAGGAATCACCACATCTCCCGCAGTAGCTCTGCTTCCTTGGATCTTTGTGACGATTGATCCTGTTCATGTTCCATTGTTCATACATCCTAGAATGATCCTAAAACACTTAGGAAACAATATTAAACTTTTCTCAAGTGTTCTATCATCATCAAAACCTTACGAGATCTATTATTGGGATCAAGACCATCCCAACAATTTCTCCCTTTTTGATGATGACAAACACTTGGGAAAATTAAACATAAATCGAATTGACAAACAACAAAGTACAAGAGTTCCTCCTGAGTAGGACCTTCGACGAACCTACTTACCAGCAGTATAGTTCCTCCTTAGCATATGGTTGATCCTTCTGTACCAAGAACTAGATGCATCTCTGCAATTTTCCTAGCTTCCCCCTTTTGGCATCATCAAATAATTCAATTTGATCCTTATGAAACATTTTAACACATAAGCACATAAGCAAGCAGAAACCAAGTAAATTCATTCATTACTTAAATTTTTGGATTACATAGCCAGGGAGCAAACAAAAGATGTTACCAGAGACAGTCAAAATAAGAAAACATGAAAACATCAGAAAACAACACTCAAAAGGATCATTATAGGCTAGGGTGGGTGGAGGGGATCACTCAAGACTTAGACGGGGAGTTAGCTGTATCCTCAACTTGCAGAGCAACCCCGTCTCTTCGTTGTTCCCTTCTCATCAGAAGATCCACTTGAAACTCCAAGAGTTCCCTAATCCTAGTGACCATAGCAATGAGCACTCCAAGCTCCTTTCCCTTTACTGATCCCGACCCTTTGGCAGCAGATTTGAGGTTCTTGGGGTCAGGGTAATCAACGTGCGCCATGCGAACAATGTTGTGCTTGGCCAAGGGAAAGCCAAAACTCATGTAACAACCCCTTTTTCGTCAAGATTTTCAGATAGGTTTTAGTTTAGTTTCGAGGACGAAACTATTTTTAAGGGGGTAATATTGTAATAACCCTCAATTCCATAAGAGTAATTTAATAAATTCCTTTATAATGTTTAATAAAATAAGGAGGTACAAATCCCTTGTCATTTATTAAACATGAAATATAAATATTTATATACATTGTTAATAATATTAATTAAGACATATCTATAATTTCAGAATATAAAATTTCTAAGGGTTGGTCAAAAGACTCAAAAACAATATAAGTGTTATAGGTTGGGTATTTTTGTCACATTAGTAAACTAGATGGGTTGTTTGTGCAATTTAGCGCAAATATAGTTCTCCCGACGCAACTCTTCTTCAACCTTGGATCCAAAACTTCAAATGGCCATAACTTTCTCGTTTCTTAACGAAATTCGATTCCGTAAAATGTTATGGAAAGCCCACGATCTTATCTACAAAAGCCCTCCACTAATTGAAGGAAATTAGCGAAAGATTAAGTGTGATGTTTAATGGATTATCGATGACGAATGGATAAGGGACATTAAATTGGGAGTTTAATTCAGTCATTTGACAGCCCATACTGTCGTGGATGGATAAGGAATATTAAATCTCCTACTAATTGCAATTAATTGGCACATTTTTGAGCCAAATGGATTGACATTGCAATTAAACCGTTCAAGATTAGGGTTTCGTTCGATGGGGAAATTGGAGTCGGTTTCAATCTAATTTGAGCCCTATAAAAGTCTAACCTGCAGTGCTACTCATGCCTCACCTAAAGCCATTCGAAATTTCCCAAAACCTAGTCTCTAAACTGCTCGATTTGAGATCGAAATCAACGCCGCTCTGTTTAGGTAAAAACAGAGATCCCGACTCGTTTTTGGCTCCGTTCGAGCAACTCCGGTCACCACCGGCCATTCCACCACCATCAGTGTACTCCCTAGTCTTTTCCGCCCTGTGCGTCGTCGGAATCGCCCTGAACCGCCACCGGATGGGCCGTCGCCAAACACCTCCATCTCGTCCTCTGTTTTACTACCGTCTTAAACAATGAAGATTCGAGTCGTCATCTCTAGTCGATACTTTCGAGTCAATCATGGCCAACAATCATATTTCAGGCAAGTGGATTTGGTTCTTTTATGCATATGTTTTAATGTCATGATTTATACGTAAATCATGTTATCTTTAATTGTTGGGAACTAATTGTTTGAATAAAATGAACATAGGATTTTATTGCATAGATTTAACGACTGTTATTCCTAGTATATCGTAGGATGCGCTAGTCAAACTAGGCCTCGATGTGTGTGTGGACGTAAGTGCCACGTTGTTTGGTAGTTGTACGTAAATTTATATAACTGTTAATCTCACCGGGCAGAGGGAGTACTCCCTGGTGTAAGGTCATGACCAAGGCTGCCTCAATCGCCGAGGGGTCGTATAAGGCGTAATGTCACATAAGGCGCAATGCCACTTAAGGCGTAATGCCACTTAAGGCGCAATGCCACTTAATTGGGACTAAGTGCCCATACCCATGTTAACATACCTTAATAAGTCAAGTGTAATTCTCTGTGTGTTTAAGAAACAATAAAAATAAGTGCGTATGTGCACATTAAATCAGTTTCGTCTTCGTACTCAACGAAGACACCTAAAGTACAATCTTTGTGTGGTAATACGTTTTCAACAATCTTGCATCAAAGTTTTATCAGGAATATCACCTATCGTTTTCAAATTCATACTCGTTTTCCGTGGAAGTGTGTAGTTGCTAGATCGTCGCCCGGCTTTCACTCGGGGTTCGACATCAGCTGCTACTCACTCTCACGAACCGAACCACCTTCAAAACCCCTCTTGCTTAGTCTGTCACAAGACTAACCGACCACTCTTTTTCCCTTGCATGGTCGGCTGGTGTCAACCGTATTTCCGTTGCGGCACATCAGTGGTGGAGTCGACATCAAAGACTGAAGAAGAGGACACATTGAGGATCTTGCTCACTCTTCATTCCGCACTATAAGTCTTAAGTTTTATTGGGTTGAGTTCCTTATCTTGTTAGGACCAATCGAACTAATCTCAATTTTGATTATGTAATAGAACTTCTATCAATTTGAGAATTCTAATAAACTTTAATTCCGCATTTAAAGTTCTGGTTTGTTATCTTAATACTGTAAAGCCTAGGGTGACTTTGGGTGTTAAACCTAAGGTTACTGGCGGTAATATCCCTACGTAAAAATTGGGGTGTTACAATTATGGTATCAGAGCCGAAAACTTTAAGTCATTTCCGAAACCCAAATCTTAAAATCCTCATTAAAATGATTCCTCTGTTACACGTATAGAAAACAGACATTCTATACAAGCTCGTTCTTGCTAATCATTTACAGTAAATGATTCGTATAAGAGGTAGACTCTTGCAACGAGGAGAGTAGTACCAAAAAGAACGTGGAGTTGTAATCAAGGGGTCATTGAACTCTAGGATCTCGAGTCCTCGTTTGGAGGGATTTCTAATTCCATCCTTCTTTAGTAAACCTATCCTAATTCTAGTTAAAGTGATGGTAGTCAAGTTTTTGAACCATTTGTATCTTGTTGTTCTATCAAACCTTTGTGTTTAAACAAAACTCCAATCTTGTGTTCTTTCCAAACAGTCCCCAACAGATACTATTTGAGAAATAATCAAACCTTAGATTATATGAATTTCAATTTCAAGTTGGAATTATCTTAAACAAGTGTAAGTGATAATTTTTCCAACTCATTTTTTGTCGAAATATGAAGGTCAAAAGGATTGTTTTTATAGAGGAGTTTAAAGAGTATTATGTTTATCCGTTAAAGGTTATATGAGTTTAATATTTTATGGGAAGTGTTCCTTTGAAATATTTAATTTTTTTTTTACTTCTTCTTGCTATAAAAATAAAGATATTTTAAGAAACGTTCATGTCAAGAGTATTTTTCTAAGAGTTGTGGATTTATTTTTAAATCGAGATTTAGAGTGCGCAATGAGTTGTAAAGTTTTGTTCAGAATTATATCGACATATAAAAAAAATTTTTTTTTATGTCCTTGATAGTTGATAACTGAATGCATGGTACTAAAACAAAGTTTTGAAACTATAAGTCTTTGAAGTTAGTATATTTGACTTTCGAAAGGCTCCTAAAACTTTAACACTAATTCACAATGAGCTTTGAATATATTGTTTAGTAATTGTTTATAGAGTTATTTAGTTTTATGTGATATTATTTTATCTTGTAATTGGGTGATTACGATGTCTATTTTCATAGTAACTCAAAATATGTTGGTCTTGATACTTTTAATTGCGTACCTTAGTAAATTCTACTAAGAGTTATAAAGTTTTTATATAGGGAAAAAAAAATGCTTCTTTTGAAATTTCCTTCCTTGATAAATGTTATAAAGGTATAATGTTTAGAGAATTTTTGTTCTCAAAGACAAAGTTTGTAAGATTTTGATTTCGGAATGTTGAATTTTACATGGTATAAGTGTTGGATAATCTAAGGCTAGAATATATGTATAAGTATTCTTTAGCAAAAATATATGCCTTTGAAAATTTGTATGTTAGAATGTTTTAAACGCTTTGAAATTTTAACACTCCTTGTTGCGGAGTATAAATTTCATCATCCATTTATCTGTCCTTATAGAATTACTTATGTTTACTACAAGTAAGGTTTTATATATCGAATTGTAAAGACTATCTTCGAAGTTGTATATTTGATTTGTTTATTAAGCAAAAAAATTCAAACTAGAGAATCTAATGTATAATTTTTGTAAAGTATGTTTTTAAGAGGTAAACTTTTTAACCGTAAAGCTATGCTAATTGAAACCTATTTAAAAACATTTTGTGTTATGTTCTTGCAGAATAATTATTACTTTTGTAAAATTTAATCATCTTGAATGATAATTTTCACGGTTAAAGTAAATGAGTTTGTTGATCATCATAAATTCTCTTGAGTTCAACACAATTTAAATTTAGACACTAATACTATTCAAAGAAGTTCAACTTGTTTCATTTGACTACTTTCATAATATTACTAAAGGTGATTTGTTGTGTTTGATAATATTCACAATCATATATATCATCCTATATAAGTCAATTCATTAAAAATATTCGATTAATGCATCCATGCAATTATGTATATTTTTATAAGTCCTTGTGAACTTTGTTAGACAAATTTGTTCGATAATTTTAACAATTAAACAAGTATGTTTAATAACATAAATATAAACTCCTTTAGGTTTTAATCTTCTAAGTTATAACACTTTGACTATCTTCATAAGTTTATAAAAGGGTATTATGATTCTATAAAATTTATGACTATGTCAACTTATATATAATTTCACTCAGTAAAAAAATAAATATCTTCTTTGGTTTCTAAGACGTTGCATTACTCATCGGTTTATAAATTTATGTGACTTTTATAAGACACTTATGTTTCAATTTGAGTGCTTTTGAAAAACGTATAAGATCCTTTTGATTTTCATCATGAAAAGCAATTTTTACTTGTACGTTCAGTGGATGGTTCTAAAAGTTATCTCATAGGTTTTTGTAACATCCTCTACGGTTCTCATGGTGGAGAGTAAGAATGTGTTTTGTCTTCCATCTTGATCACATGGTAAGGCAATTTCACATGTCTTATTCCCATGAAGACGTAGTAAAGGTTTATGTCGATCTCGTTCTCCATCTTGATCACATGGTGGAACAAAATCATATAATTCCTTGAGGATAAATTTGAAATAAGCATTTGCAAAGAAATTGTATCTCTTGTATTGTAAGAATATGGTTTGGGCATTTCGTAGGATGATTTGTATTTTGTTCGTGCTTTTAATTTGTTGGTTCCTTGGTCTTGTTTACCTTGCTTCTCTCTCTCTTTTGCAATAAAAGTTTTACCATTTGCAAAAAAATATAAATAAAATTTTTCACACGTAAGGTTACTTTCATGTCGTATGACTAATAATCGTATATTTTTCCTTGGTTAGAACTTATTTTGAGCTCCACGGGGGAACACATTTTCTTTATGTTGTAAGAACTACCAATTCCATTAATAAACTTACAAAAGTACTAAAAATGAGAATTATTTTGTTATGATTTTCCTAGTTCCTTATTTCATAAATTATTGTTGGCTTAGATATGATAAACGCAAATAGTTCAGTATTGTGATTCATGCTTACAGTATTTAAGGTTTTGAAGTGAACCTTATTTTAAAATATATATAGTTATTGTCAATGAGGTTGTTATGTAAAAAAGAAAATATATATTTAAATGTTAAATTGCAACAACCATTAACCAACATTCCTTAAGTTATTTTCAGTTTCGTCTGTTGATATTTTAACAAAGTATAGGTGATTCCATCGAAGTTTTCTAACAACAACTTTACTAGTATAGATTGAGATTTGTGCTTTGAAAATAATTATTTCAGCCTACTTATTACAAAGCTTATATATGAAAATTTTGTTTGACTCATAACTTCTTATTCTTTTTCTCTCTTGGTCTAATGATAGTATTATTAATTATCGTTTCATATGTTCTTTTTGTTTGAATTGAAATTTTGGAGTTGAAAAGTATAAGCTCTAAATATCTTGTTATGCATTTTTACATATAATTGTTTTGCACTTATGCTAGTGTACTTCCATGAAAAGAAATTTCGTAAATGTTCTTTTACCAATGAGTTTCAAGGATCTCAGTATTTTCTTTCAACTTTGAAATCATTTTTGGCTACGACCTTCTAACGATTCATTGTTGTTCATCTCCATAAACTTCGTAAGTCGTTAAGATTATTTTTTTTTCCCTCTACCAACACTTTCATTTGAAATGTTGGAAGGTAAAATATTTGACTTGTTCAAGATCACTTATTTTTCTCTAAAACATTAACTTGTTACTGGGTAGAGGCCTACATTTCATAGACTCTTTTCTTCATATAGCCACGTTGATATCGTCACGCCAAATATCATAGGTCTCTTTTAGCAACTCAATAATTGTTCTCGTCCCATTCACATTCATAAGATTCAAGTTCAATCCTATCAATCTCAAGGATAATACTATGGATTTGTATTACCTTCATCGATCATTGGACTATGAGTAACTCGAGATGAAGTTCATGCTCTTGTGAGTAAGCTCCAAATTTTTGAGCTTAGTTGCTCAATGAGCTACGTCATAGCCTGAAAGGGATTGTGGGTTGCAGTAATTTTAATCGGATGAATGTCATCCCCTTATCTATTGGGATGACAACGATAAAAGAGTTCAGTAATGTATGGAGTAATGTATGGGGATCCAGATAGCTACAATTGACATTTGTGCTAATCAAGTATAAGTGGGTGTTGAGACAACGTCAACTCAAGTTGTGAGAGAGTTTAAGGCAAAGAGTTCTAGGATATCCTTATGAGGCAAAATAGTCATTCATGTGTCCGGCTAAGGCACAAGGCCATTCCTCAAGAAAGGGATTTTTGCCAACAAAGTGAGGAATGGTAAGGGTATTTCATAAAAGTTATCGCATTATACCTAAGAAGTTATTATGGAGGTATAAAGGTATCGCCTCTCACAAAGGGGATAAGTATGGATTTCTCTCGTCTCCCCTAAATCAGCTTCAGTTTCGAGGACGAAACTCATTTAAGGGGGTACTATTGTAACAACCCCTTTTTCGTCAAGATTTTCAGATAGGTTTTAGTTTAGTTTCGAGGACGAAACTATTTTTAAGGGGGTAATATTGTAATAACCCTCAATTCCATAAGAGTAATTTAATAAATTCCTTTATAATGTTTAATAAAATAAGGAGGTACAAATCCCTTGTCATTTATTAAACATGAAATATCAATATTTATATACATTGTTAATAATATTAATTAAGACATATCTATAATTTCAGAATATAAAATTTCTAAGGGTTGGTCAAAAGACTCAAAAACAATATAAGTGTTATAGGTTGGGTATTTTTGTCACATTAGTAAACTAGATGGGTTGTTTGTGCAATTTAGCGCAAATATAGTTCTCCCGACGCAACTCTTCTTCAACCTTGGATCCAAAACTTCAAATGGCCATAACTTTCTCGTTTCTTAACGAAATTCGATTCCGTAAAATGTTATGGAAAGCCCACGATCTTATCTACAAAAGCCCTCCACTAATTGAATGAAATTAGCGAAAGATTAAGTGTGATGTTTAATGGATTATCGATGACGAATGGATAAGGGACATTAAATTGGGAGTTTAATTCAGTCATTTGACAGCCCATACTGTCGTGGATGGATAAGGAATATTAAATCTCCTACTAATTGCAATTAATTGGCACATTTATGAGCCAAATGGATTGACATTGCAATTAAACCGTTCAAGATTAGGGTTTCGTTCGATGGGGAAATTGGAGTCGGTTTCAATCTAATTTGAGCCCTATAAAAGTCTAACCTGCAGTGCTACTCATGCCTCACCTAAAGCCATTCGAAATTTCCCAAAACCTAGTCTCTAAACTGCTCGATTTGAGATCGAAATCAACGCCGCTCTGTTTAGGTAAAAACAGAGATCCCGACTCGTTTTTGGCTCCGTTCGAGCAACTCCGGTCACCACCGGCCATTCCACCACCATCAGTGTACTCCCTAGTCTTTTCCGCCCTGTGCGTCGTCGGAATCGCCCTGAACCGCCACCGGATGGGCCGTCGCCAAACACCTCCATCTCGTCCTCTGTTTTACTAGCGTCTTAAACAATGAAGATTCGAGTCGTCATCTCTAGTCGATACTTTCGAGTCAATCATGGCCAACAATCATATTTCAGGCAAGTGGATTTGGTTCTTTTATGCATATGTTTTAATGTCATGATTTATACGTAAATCATGTTATCTTTAATTGTTGGGAACTAATTGTTTGAATAAAATGAACATAGGATTTTATTGCATAGATTTAACGACTGTTATTCCTAGTATATCGTAGGATGCGCTAGTCAAACTAGGCCTCGATGTGTGTGTGGACGTAAGTGCCACGTTGTTTGGTAGTTGTACGTAAATTTATATAACTGTTAATCTCACCGGGCAGAGGGAGTACTCCCTAGTGTAAGGTCATGACCAAGGCTGCCTCAATCGCCGAGGGGTCGTATAAGGCGTAATGTCACATAAGGCGCAATGCCACTTAAGGCGTAATGCCACTTAAGGCGCAATGCCACTTAATTGGGACTAAGTGCCCATACCCATGTTAACATACCTTAATAAGTCAAGTATAATTCTCTGTGTGTTTAAGAAACAATAAAAATAAGTGCGTATGTGCACATTAAATCAGTTTCGTCTTCGTACTCAACGAAGACACCTAAAGTACAATCTTTGTGTGGTAATACGTTCCCAACAATCTTGCATCAAAGTTTTATCAGGAATATCACCTATCGTTTTCAAAGTCATACTCGTTTTCCGTGGAAGTGTGTAGTTGCTAGATCGTCGCCCGGCTTTCACTCGGGGTTCGACATCAGCTGCTACTCACTCTCACGAACCGAACCACCTTCAAAACCCCTCTTGCTTAGTCTGTCACAAGACTAACCGACCACTCTTTTTCCCTTGCATGGTCGGCTGGTGTCAACCGTATTTCCGTTGCGGCACATCAGTGGTGGAGTCGACATCAAAGACTGAAGAAGAGGACACATTGAGGATCTTGCTCACTCTTCATTCCGCACTATAAGTCTTAAGTTTTATTGGGTTGAGTTCCTTATCTTGTTAGGACCAATCGAACTAATCTCAATTTTGATTATGTAATAGAACTTCTATCAATTTGAGAATTCTAATAAACTTTAATTCCGCATTTAAAGTTCTGGTTTGTTATCTTAATACTGTAAAGCCTAGGGTGACTTTGGGTGTTAAACCTAAGGTTACTAGCGGTAATATCCCTACGTAAAAATTGGGGTATTACAACTCACCTCCTCTTTAGGCTTGTAGAGGCCCTTTTCTTGGAGGATCCTCTTCACGATCCCTGGATAAGGTAACGAGTGAGTCTTGCTGGAGCACTTGTGCATGTGTAGCAGAATGAGCTTGGGGAGGTCAATCTTCTCTTTGCGCAGAAATTGGTCCAACAGAACGATATCAGCTATGTTGGGGTTGTTCCTCTTCTCTTGCCGGGGGACCAACACCTTGGTCAGGTATTGATGAGCGATGCGGATCATGAGAGACATCTCGGCGGTGGCCAGCTTGGCCTCAAAGTTCCCGAACACTCTCTCCAAGATCTCCTCCTTTCCATCTGACCAAGTACTAGTGGCAGGCAACACCCCGATTCCTCCACTCTCAAGACGGAGCCAATCTTCAACTCCATCACTGGTGAGGCCTAGTGACTTGGTCCCGACTTTAGCAGAGCCCATGACACAGAATGGTTTGGGGGCAGCAGTGAAGGTAGAGTAGAAGGAACGAACAAGCTCAGGATCAACGATTACCTTTTCAGTGCTGAGCTCCTCCCAGCCTTGGAATTTTATGAGCTCCCACGGCTCTTCCAGATTGTTCTCTTTTAGCAGCTCCTCAGTGGCGATGAGGGGAGCCACAATTTTGCGGTCCTCGGTCCCTATTTCCTTTGGGTCCTCGGAGGGGGGATCTTTAGGCTCGGTTTGGGTTTCAGCGGGGGTTGGAGCAGGGGCTTCAACAATCACAACCAAGGGTTTGCCTTTTTCCTCGGCCGTTTTCTTGATTCTGCTTCTTGGGCTTCAACCACTGGAGGCCGGAGTAGGAGGGAGAGACTTAGACTTCTTGATCCTATTCGGGGTGGTTTCCCTCGTCTGAGACTCCGGTGGAGATACTATCTCCACGTCTAGATCAATCTCTTTGCGACCCCGTTTTGGAGTCTTTCTTTTGAGGGGGACCTCTTCTTCCTCCTCCTCCTCCGCTTGAGCCTTTTCAACAGCCGCCGGGACCTTGGCCTGGTCCTTGCTTTTCTCGGGGCTGTTGGATTCTTGATCCTTCTCCACCGTCTTGGCCACATCGGCGATGGAGTCCAGAGAGGTCATTGGTAAGGGTCCGGAGGCGGTGGCAAGAGCTTTCTCCTTTTGGGCGGAGAGAGTTGCGATCTGTGCCTGCAGGGCGGCCACCTGAGCATCGATCTCGGGTGTGGATGAGGTAGACATGATTGGCTTTTTAAGTTTTGGGAGAATTGGGTGCAGAAATTAGGGTTTGGGGTGAGAACTTTGGCAAATCGGATGAATGGGAATTTATAGGGCATGAGAGAGACGGTTAAGGCTAGATTTGGTAAGATTTGGGTGATGGGATTTTTGGGAAGATTTGGGAGAGTATTTATGGAAGGGGTTAAGATATGGATAGGATTTTTACCTCAACGGATCCAAAAATTCGCCCAATCGTAGACTGATCCCAACGGCCACAAAATCTCTCCAACGGCTCTCTGTCGCTTCACATTTCAAAACCCGAGAAGCCATTAATGATCCCAAACGGCTCTTTTCTTGCCAATTCTGCCACTTTCCAACGGTAACAAGCTATTTTCTTCAATTTTGGACCGTTGACAACTGATCCTCACAGATTTCTTACTGATTCTCATATACGGCCACCAGACTGATCCTTCCTGACTGATCCCAATCCTTGTCTTGAGTGATAAAAAGGGCAGGTTTTGGATAGCAATAAGGTAGAAAAAGAAACTCACACGCATATCCAAAACAACTATGTAACACACAAGCAAGGTAAGTCAAATGATCCAGATAAGTAAATCCCGTAAACAAGTGGTATCAAGAAAAATATGTATTACGGTACAACGTGAGGCATAATACGGTGCGTTAGATCAAACCAAATCAACGGTAAATAAAGAGGGTGCATAATAGGATAAAATTTGTGGGGGGAGATTCATACATGGTTTCTGAAATGGAAATCTCCTTAGTTATAGGGATTTGATATGAGGAAAATTAAGAAGAAAATTATAGGGATTTAACATGCTTTGCATGTGAGGGTACAAACTAAACTAAACTAAAAGTTTAGGGATACTATTCGGAAATCACTGTTTTTGAGGGCAGCACTTGGAAAAGCAAAAAGCTTGAGGGTACGAGGACGAATTCCAACAAAAAAAAAAAACCCAAAGGCAAATTCAGAAAGCAAAGTTAGTGACGCTCCTTTGGAACCGAGCTCTAGTAGCTTTGGAGTTCGGACATATTCATCAAATCACACTAAAGAGGTAAGCCTGATCCGTCTCTCAAACCCTAGTTTTCCTCTTCTTTCTTCTCCAAACTCCAATCTTCCTACAACAATCTCCACGAATCTAATCTGGTTGTGTTAATTGTGCTTTTCGTGGATCACATAGCGAACATGGATGCTTCGGCGGAGCAGAATCCACAGCCGGAGACCACCAATCCCTCCAACGAAGACGTGGTGGCGCCAGATCACCAGAGTCCTCCAGCTTCTCCACTCGCCAACACGAATGGGTACTGCTTGCTCGTTTTAGCATTAGTTTCTCCTTTGCTTAGATTTCCTCATCGCAAATCCTGTGCCAATATCTTGGCTGAAGTTTAGGGTTTTACGGCTGTGTATGAACCAATCAGTAGCTATAGCATAAAGTAAAAGAAACAAGGAGTTACTCTCGTGTTGATTTGCTTGTCTAGCGGAATTGGAGCAATCTTCTTGCTTGTGTAATTATATTGTTACCTAAAGAGGTCTTGATTTCATTCTTATGCCTAGGGAGAGGCTTTGCCTTTTTTTCTTTGTCATTTTAAATATAAATCCTACATTCTAACGTGTGGCTTTATCGCCTCGTGTAGTCAATAGTCAATTGGTGAGCGTCTTGGTTGCATAGGCTAACAGAGAATATATGTTTCCTGGTTCTTCATTGTCATTCTCTGATATGTATTTACTGTTGATGTCAAGTATTTGCTTGGCTTGTTACATTGTGTCCATGAGGCAACTGCTGTGTGTATTTGTTTTCTTTTGTCTGACTACCATCTTTGTGGTTTCAAATGTTTTTCGAATTCCTGAATTTCAGTGCAGATAGCTCTTTAGGCAAGTAGTTAGTGGTTAGATGTGAGAGGCCAAGTCTATGTTGAAATTCCAAATATCACTATCAGGTGCACAAGTAGCTTTAACCTTGAAGTGCCAAATTCTGGTTTTAGTGAAATAAATTGCCTCCTTTGGGAGTGGGTTTAAACCAATCGAGGAAACATTAGAATATTAATATCCTCTCTATTGTTAATCATTTATAATTGTTTTAGTGTTCTTCATCTTCATAAGTCAGTTTTTCTATTTCCAGGCTATCCATACAACCGTCTCTAATCATTCCTTTCTTCTTTAAATGTTCTTCACCAAGCTAAAAGGCACTTCTCTATGCTGCGTTCTTACTATGAAAGCCGTGCTTGCTATTAGTCGCTTTTGATTCTCGGGATATATTTGGTAGAATGCTACTATACTATGCAAATTGTCAATAGTTAATTTTCTTGGCTCCAACAGAACTTGCTTTCCTTGGAGTAATGTTTTTGATAACTTCGGCTAATTCTGTTAGAAGATACACGTTTTATATATATATGCGTTTGACAGATTGAATCTCGTTGAAAATTGTAGGGCTTCAAAAACTGAGGACAAGTTTTCAGTCGATGAAGTTAGAGGTGTACTGCAATTGATAGCTTCCACGGGGAAATTTTGGTATGTTTATATCAGTTCAGTCTAGATGTCTCTCATTTGTTTTTTTGATAACGATGTCGCTCATTAATGCAGCTACACTGTATCAAAAATGTGGAAGGCATGTTTTTGTCTAGTTTACATCAATGTTCTGATAAGAAATAAATTTTAATTATTATGTTCCATTGCATTGTTTCCAGAATATCTTTATTTTGATAAAATTATATAATTAAATGATGTTTAGAAATGTATGGGGTACGGTTTCATTCGTGTTGCATCTTCAAAGTTAATATATCTGTTTAGTTTATATGACATCATTAAAATTCTAATGTTTGACACATCATGAAAAATGTAACTTATTATCTGCTTCATAACCTCTACTTTCTGACTTAGGAATGATTGGGATGAGTTGAAGAGTATGTTATCATTCCAGCTGAAGCAGGTAATGTGAGGTAGGCTAGTATGGAGTTCCTCTGTATGTGGCATGTGTTCTATTAGAATTAGCATTTATCAACTCTTATTTTCATAAGCTGAACTGGTGACCTTCCTTTTTTTTTTCCTAAATTTTAACATCTAGGTTTTGTCGGAGTATCCAGAGGCAAAGATGGATGATCACCTAGCTAAATCTACTCTAGGTGAAACTTACCAGGATCTGGTTAAGAGATTGGATGAAGGTAACATAATCAACTCTGTCTGCCAGTTTGGGTGCTATCATGACTTCTTTGTTATCATCTATTGTTATCCGTTCACTGTTTTAAGACACATTAAGTAGCACTTGTCATTCTCATCCTATTATTGATTTTGTAAGGAAAAAGAAGTCATCCTCTTGCTGGTGCAGAGCTCATAAAAATGTTAAAGAAAATGCTCATAGTTTTTCTCGAGCTTTCCAGCTTTTGGATTTGAACTTTGTTCTGAATTGTTATGAGAAAGTGGCTACTTTTATCATATTGAATTCACTTGGCTATCAACTAGTATCCTGTATTCTTATGATGTATAGCTGATGTATAAAGTTGGTCCTTATAGTGGAAATTCCATCTGACTTGCAATGATTGTGCACATTCACTTGTGATTGTGTTTGCTTTTGCGTCTTCCTTCTTCACCGTGCTCAATCTGGGAGTGATAGATTCAGCCACATCAATCTGAGATTCTTATGCTTTTAATTATGTGTGGGTCCAGCTCTTTTTAACTTTCCAGAGGGGCCTCCGTTTACATTACAAAGACTTTGTGAGGTAAATTTTTTTTCCTTCAACGTCTTATTGGTTGATATATTATGCTCTTTGTTGGGAGAGTTTTGTCACTCTTGAGGCATTGACCTAATACATGTCAATTTTAAGTGTCAAATCGTATATAGTTTCAGTGTTTCTTTCGTTTTATTGCACTTCCATTGATACTCTTCAGAGCTTTATGTTCTTGCTTTCTTGTCAGATTCTACTAGATGCTCGTGATATCTATCTAGCCATTTCAAAAGTTGCGGTTGCACTAGAGAAGGTATGTTAATAATGATTGTTAATCTATAAATGTTATGCAGCACACTCCCAATTGTTTGGATGAACATTACTGACCTCATTTTTAACTTATACACTGTTTACCATGCTTTTAAGTTCTAATTGCAAGATGTTGGCTTACCTATGCTAAATACGGTTGGTGTGCACATGTACATTGATTTTGTTTTGATGACCAAACCACTATAATTGATTGTCACATGTTGACAATCATCATCGAGTGACTTGAATGCTTGAGATTATAATTTCTGTAGGTGTTATTATATTTGATGAATATATATCTTATGAAGTTTTTATATGAAGGTGGGTTTAGTTTGAGGAGGGAGGTTATCTTCTTTGTGACATATCACCCTAGAGAGGGCCTGCCACAATTTCCTGTCCTATTTTTTGTGATTTTCCTTAATTTGTGGAGTAGGAGAGAAGATGAGGTATAATTAGGACAGGATCTACTGGATTATTTGGTCCTGTGGCCTTGGTTTGTTGATGGGAATTCCATAAATGAATAGCGTTGAGTTGTTTTAAGTTGAGGTCCGTAGTGCTGAGGCAAAATGAGAACCCATAGTCCTATGGAACGGAGATGATAGCCTGCATTTATAGAATCTCAGATAGGTTCTAATGTGTTTTTCTCATTTAAAAAGTACAAAGGTAAAAATGCGAGGAATAAAGGAAATGCAGAATATGGTGATTATATAAAAGAATCCAATTAAAAGTCACAAGTTTCTATTTTCAACATAAAAAGAAAATGGATCTCATGTTCCCAAATAATGGCAAGCAAAATATCACACAGTTGAGGTAGAAAGTCTCCAACGGAGGATCACTAAACGAATGTTTATTTTCTTATTAATTTGAATAAAGACAAGATCTAGAAATATATTTATAGTTAAAATGCGTTTTTTGTCCCTTACCTTTGTTGTATGTTGGTCCCTAACCTTTTATTTAGACTAGTAACTCCCTAAACTAGTGCAATCTATAAAGTGGTCCTTATATCCAACCTGTGAACGTAATACATTTTACATACCTAATTATTGTAATATATGAACAGATAATGGTTGTCTTATAATCAAAATAGATGCTTGGTTTTAGATTCTTCTTTGCAATTCCTCCAGCCCACAAAAGGCAATGAAGCTATCATCCCATAACCCGGGTAAAGTAATAAGTAGCAAAAAAGGATACGCGAAGAAGCTAGGTGTCGGAATCAAAGCCAAAAATAAGATTAAATCTGGTAGAAAAACAATCATGAAGGTTATGATGTCGATTATGCGGTGATTATCTATAGGTAACTTTGTAGATATTCAATTTGTCTATAATTTAACAAAAGAAAGTACGGTCTTTCTGGAAATTATTATGCTCCTCAGTAGGAAAAGTACCGAGTCACTCTGAGTGGTATCTGCAACGGGTGGTGGAAGCCTAGGCCTGACATCAATGTTTGGCGGATTCTAGTCTGTCCTATGTTTTAACTCGAAATAGTAACGGACGAAGGAAATGGGAAGGAGATGAATGTTTAGAATTAGAGCTGCCAAACATGAATACTTGAAGAGGAAGCAACGGTGAGGCTGTGTTGTGGAGCTGTAGTGTATGAATTTGACCAGTTGGAGCTACATAATTGCTTTAATGGGGGGCTCAATGAGTTGCGGAGAATTTGACCCTAACTTTACTTTTTATTGCATAAAACCCTTCAATATTCAAATGTTTCTCGGTAGGCATATAAGCCGCATAATAGTTAATATGTTGGACTCAAGGACCATTGATCTACAGATTGCAATCGGTTAGGGACATTATTAGTCTAAGTAAAAGATTAGGGACCACATACAACAAAGTCGAAATGTTAAGAACCAACAGTGCGTTTTTCTTATTGATGTACTTGTAAATCTATGTAATATATAGCAGAGCGTAACTTTGGACCCCTTATACAAGAGGATGTGGATGCTTTACCGCCTTGTTGTACCACAAATTTATGACAAGTCCATCCATTTTGTTGGAATGTATTGTAGAAATGTAGAGTCTCTTTGAAGCTACGAGCACTTTATTGCCGGTGTGCACTTCATTTTGTTGGAGCTTATCTTTGCCTTGCTCTCACTTCTATGCTCTTGCTTACTTCTATTGGTTAATTTCTCCAAGTAGAATCTGTTGGTGACGACCACACTATCAAAGTGTATGGATCCACACCCATTTTCTGTGGTGGAGCACCAGGCCGATGCACCAAAGGAAGGAGAAGGAGACACAAAGCCTCATTTGAATGCACCAAAGGAAGGAGAAGGAGACACAAAGCCTCATTTGAATGCAGTGGAGAACGGGATGGAACCTTCAGTTGAAGACAAGGATGAAGTAATGACCGAAGTAGAAGAGGCCGAGGTTCAAGATGAAATGACTGTTGATACAGAAAATGTTGGAGGGAATGTAAGTTCATCTGAGAACATTTCCCAGACTACCCATGATTCTTAATCATATCCCTGAGGTCATCTGGTACCGTGAAAGATCAACAGAGCTACTTGTATGGTGCATCAGGTACCGAAAAGGATCCAAGTGGCCAAGTTATGACTGGAAAAGGGTCTCAACTCCTATCTCCAGACGCCAGGGCTTGAAGGTGATGCTTTACATTTTTCATTCTGAGTTTCTTTACTTCTTGTGTAAAAAAGTTCTAAGAACTTGTAAAAAGCCAAGACAGTTTTTCACCCGGTGGGTTACTGCCATGTTTATGTTGGATATATTAGGTTAATGTTACTCTTCTGTTGTTGTGACGCTTAAATATTTGGTGATGTGGTTGTGTGGAAGTATGCGATCACTATTCAGGTATTATCTTCTTGACTAATCGACACAAGTACAAGTGAAAAAAACTTCAGCTGTTTATGGTGGGGAAGTAGTCATACAAGGCAGTTTTTGTTATAGGCTCTTAAGAGAGCGTATCCGGCTGGAATTGTGATGTGCTTTCTTGACTCCCTATAAGGTGCTGACGTATGTGGACAAAGACGGAGTGATTATCAAGACCAGAAGCGTGGAGGTCATGCCCTTTTGGCTCACCTCCCCCTCACTGTGTTCTGTGTTTGGACTTAATAACCATTCTATGACCAAACGTACCCTGATGCGAAGAGGGGAGGCGACAAAGCAGGCAGACAGAGCAAAGATCAAGATCCAGCCAATGATACACTCTCTTATGAGTTAGCACTTAACAGATGCCTAAGAAGAGTGATGTGGCCAAGAAGCCTAACATTCATCAATGTTACTAGAGTACATGCTGCCGAGTGCGAATTGATTGGGCCTACAAAAGTTGTAGTCTTTGCTAAAGTTGACAACAAAATTTTACCCCTAGTAGATTGCTACTTTAAAGCTCGCGTCATATGATTTTCAAATTCTTATTCGGGACAATCCTTGTGATGATACTTACCGATTGGGTTGGGTCCATGTCCCGTCACTTTGGGTTTGGGTCGAGTCAGGTCCATGTCTGGTCACTTTGGGTTTAGGATATAAAGCCCAATTCACTGTTTGAAGGAACTCTAATATTTTTCCATCTTAACAACTCCCGGTTGTGCATGAGCTAAGTAAAGTTTGCACCCACTACACCAAATCTGAATTTCAACCACTCTCAATCAAAAGAGCAAGAGCAGCTGTCTGCTATTGTTTTTTCTTTTGATGTCAAACCCAAAAGAAAGAGCACAACTTTTTCAATCTGCGTTTCATCATGCACCCATAGAAAGCAAAAGGCCACAATCATAGTGCACCGATTAGTACAATCTAAGCATTTAATCGAATAAATAAAAAATGACTACTCATTATTACATTAAGACTCTCCCTGATCTTGCCCACCTCCACAATACGATCATAATAATGCCAAAAGCACCTCAATGATTCAAAAATCACTCGCTCTAGGCTAGTGTACACATTTCATACAATATATACTAATGAAAACTAGAGAACCGAGAAAAAGTGAACTAAAAGTAAAGCTAAAATTACAAGGAGCGGAGTAAAAAGGGTAGTACAGCAATGCATGCATAATACAGTAATTATCAACCATTTAAAGTTTTAACCATAACCCATAGTTTAAATCACAACAAGACTCGGAACCAAGTGGAGTGCAAGCAAGAGGAGGAGGACCGCCATGGAAGACCCAGATGGGCTAAAGGCGACGGCATCGGATTCCGGCAACGACCCAGTCGGAGAAAGCGCCGTCTGAGGCTCCGGCGAGGAGTCGGCGTCGTCTGGGCTCGGAGGGCTCGGGCTAGAGGGTATGATAGGGAGGGAGGACTCCACCGGAGCCGGCGTGGCCTTTGAGCCCGCCGGAGTTGGGAACAGGGGACTGATGTCCGGCGAGAGCGCCGGTGGCTCCGCCAACGCCGGAGTCGAGGAAGGCGATTGTGGGAACGGGAGCACCGCCGGAGCAGCTGAGATGGTTGAGAGCTTCAGGCTTTGGTGATGAGCTGCTGCCTTTGAGGAGAGGAGGAGGAGTGCTAGGCACACCCAAAGTGTTTGTAGAAATGCCTGAGAGAGCGGCTTCATTTTTGGGTGATGATTTGATTGCTCAGAGGGGAGCTGAAATCAATGCAATGCTCTTCTCTTTTTTCTCTGGGTTGGGTGTGTTTTTGTGGAATGTGAGTGGGAATTGGGGGAAGAAAGGATTAGTGGGGATCTGGTGTGGGAAAGCAAACAGCTTGGCATGTTTCACTAAGTGACAAGCTTGATAAATGGTTTTTTGGCTTGGTGAAGCACATGACTAAGGAGGTGTGTATTGTATTGTATTACCCTTCAATTATGTAGCCATTTTTTGAAAAAGCTTCTTTCATTATCTTTTCACCCTAAAGATTCTTGGTTTATATGGGTTGTAGAGGAACAGAACAAAAGCCACTTTGGCCCCCTTTCATCTTTTCAAATTTTATAATGCAAGCTGTAGCTATATTCAAAAAGTTGGCACTTCACATTCTATGATTAGGTGAAGCTCAATCAAGCGAGTTATTATTAGTAGATCTAGAATTTCGCAAGGATCTACTCAACTCAAGGAATGTATGTTTTATGTAGTATACACATTCTCCCTTATTTAACCATCTTCAAGGAATGTATGTAGGAAAGACATTCTGTATTTGAGTACTAGATTAGCCATCTCAAAAGTGGTAAATTGTAATGTGCAAGATGATATACTTTCCTAGCAAGGAGACATCTATTTTACAACTTGGGTGTATTTCTCTAGGCGATGATGCATCTGTACATACAGCTCCACAGAATTCGTCTAGGCCTCACTTAAGGGTTGGGCAGCCTTGACATATGCGTTCGTCTAGGTAACACGGATGCATCTATTTGTTCGTCTACCGCTAGGTAGCCCCTCCCAAAGAAGACGATCTTTTTATATCATAGCCCATAGATACAACGTTCCTACAACACTTCATTTTCATTTTTATGGAACCCATTGTAGTTTGCTAGTTGTTGACAACCACAAGAATAAGCAGTTGTTTGAATGTTTGTTATAAGAACGATAAAAAATAAAAGAAGCTGAGCGGGCCCGGTGCCTGAGAGTACTAGACCCAAACGATGAACAGCTCCGAAGGAATTAAAATTTATTAAGCCTGAAATATTGATGGGCCTTGGCCCAATCCATAACCGTACTTCCGACACTTCGGCTGGGCCCAATCACGGCGTTCGAGAATGTTCTTCCTTCTTCTTATTGGCATTTGGCCTTTGTTTGTTTGTAGTCATCACTCATCAAATGACAACCCTCACCAATCAACGAGACCTCACCTAACTTCTCGTACAATTCACAGAGGGGATTTCTACCCAAAAAAAAAAAACCTCATACAGGGTGACTGTGGAGCTCTCTAGACCTTTGTGTGTCTGCGTTTTCTCTACGCTTAGCCGGATCACGCTCTCTATACCTTTCTGTCAAGTTCGGGGTAATCTGAGGTCAGTTCTTTTTTTGTTTGTTCACACATTATCAAGGCTGTATTATTCTGTTCTATGGTTATTCCTATAGATCACAATCATGTACGTTGTCTAATTTTTGACAAGCTTTTTGCATTTGGGTTGTTTGAATGGTATTGGCTTTGGTCTGTTTGATGTGTGGGTGTCAATGGCTCATCTGATTTTTTCTCTCTTTATTTTACAGACCTAATGAAATGAGTATTATGTTTTTCACTGAAGAAGAAAAGGGTTTAGAAACGAGGAAGTTTTGAAAAAGTTAGGGCTTAAAATTATCTTATTTTGTCTCTGGGAGTTTGGTGCTTATTGAGTGTTTGTATATGGTGGTTTGATATGATTAGGGTTGAGGGTGTTGTGATCTTGGTCTTTGAGAGAGCCTATCATCTTTTCATGTAAAAAGGTGTGTGGCACGAAGAAATTAGTCATGTCATTTTCTTGGACCAAAATGCAACTCCTATTAATAGGAGCTAGCAAGGGTAACCTTCTCTCTAGGATGATCATATCAACTTTGTCTTGTTCTTGGATGGCTCAACTTCCTTGATAGGTTTTATCAGTAATTCTTCATACTCTTTTTGTAATGGAGTTTTCATTGTATGGTGAAAAACGACAAAATGCATTACAAATTGCTCTGAGGTTGATAGTGATTGGTCACACAACTGTCTACTTGCATTTTGAATTACAAAATACCAATCTATATTGTTAACTTCTAAATCAGAACTTTATATTTTCCCTTCATTTTATCCTGTTTTGGTTCCATGATGATATTGATGATCATAGATTCTTTTCAGAATACAAACACAATGGTGAAGGCTGTTGTTGTTCTTAACAGTGCTGAAGGTGTCACTGGCACCATACAATTTAACCAAGAGGGAGATGGTAATCTCAACTTTTTAGAGCAAAATAGAATGATATGTATTATGGAATTCTTTCTGTTCAACATGATATGCATTTTACCATCTCTTGTTTGTCTTTCCAGGCCCAACAACTGTTGCCGGAACCGTCTCTGGCCTCAAACCCGGTCTCCATGGATTCCATGTGCACGCTCTTGGTGACACAACAAATGGCTGCATGTCAACTGGTGAATAGACCTGTTTTCTTCTAATGGACTTAATCATAGCTTGTGACTCTTTTCCTTTGTCTTAATCTGAACACATAATTGTAGGGCCGCATTTCAATCCTAAAGGGAAAGAGCATGGTGCTCCGGAGGATGAAAACCGTCATGCAGGAGATCTTGGGAATATTACTGCTGGTGCTGATGGTAAGTTTTTCTCGGGTTTCCTGCAAATTTTAAAATGTCAAAACTTGTAGTTGTAGTGTTGTTACTTGCTTTTCCTAGCTGAGAATGGATTGAATTTACTACTCAAGAAGAATAGGCGACATCCATTTTGTACTTCTGTTTTCATATTTCTATTAAGTACTTTGCATTGCAGAAAGGTGATTTGTTAGTTGTTCATTGTCTTATGTTTTGCATCTCTGTTACCCTAAGCTATGCATTCTCTTTTGTTGTTCAGGTACTGCAAATGTCAATGTTGTAGACAGCCAGGTACATGGTTACATCATAGAACTTTTAGGTTCTAATAATTTCATAGAATGAGTTTTTGGGGCCCTTTTCTGAATCCTCAATCTTTATTGCAGATCCCTCTTGTTGGACCAAATTCAATCATCGGAAGGGCTGTGGTTGTTCATGCTGATCCTGACGACCTTGGCAAGGGTATGATCTCTCTCCTCGCCACTTTTATCCCTCGTTTCCATTAGTGGGCCATCTGCGTAATTCTATATGTATGATTGGTGTCTGCTTTTATCTTGGTATCTGGAAGTGAACTCAAAACATGTGTAGTTGATGTCATTCTGAAACTGGTGGTATTGTGTTTGCAGGCGGACATGAGCTGAGCAAGTCCACAGGAAATGCTGGAGGAAGAATTGCTTGTGGTATGTGGCCATAGACTTTGATCTTCTCGGCTGATTAGTATACTCATTTGCATATGCTTTACCGGCTCCTCCTTTTCGTAGTAATTTCTGGCTGATCATATTCTTTGATTTGCAGGCATCATTGGATTACAGGGTTGATCATCCATCAAACGACACCGAATAAAATCTTAGCACGACTGCTTTGATCTACATGCATTGTTATTATCTCCCTTGTGTGGTAAAATGGGGTCTTTGGATGTGGTGTCTTTTGAGTTCTAGGCTGTTTTCCCTGTTGGTATCATACTATTATCATGCACTTTATTTTGTGAGAATATGGAGTACTGATATGTCATGTACGTTCCTGCAATCTACTTTTTCTACGTGCAGTTAAAATATTAATCTCCTTTGGAAATTGCCAGTCAAATACGTGAAACTATTAAAAAACATAGAAAGTACATCCAATTTACGTTACAGAGATGAAACGCAGCAATTCTGTTAGGTACAAGGCTGCAACACTTGTCTTCATTTTTTGCCTTTTCTAAACAACCTGTGAAATTTGGAAGCGTAGAACAATTGAAATTGCCTTTACTAACAAAAAGAAGTAAAGAACAACTGCAACTGTTACGTGTGTAATTGGAACTTGGAAACATGACCCATGCCCATCACCAGCGCATTACATTGACAAAACCGCGGCGTAACAATTGAAATTGTCATACTCATCAAAACACCAATTCAAACTGCACATACGCTCTTAATCATGTATATCCGAAGACCGCACCGCAGAGGATAACTAATATGGTAGTAGGCATGGGCGCATGGCAGCCATAAGTACGTGGCCGCCACGTGGCGTGCTCACACTCCATTGCCCAACTTCTGAGCTCAGCGCCCGACGCGTACCCCAAATTCTAACTTCATCTTACAAGTCTCCGTCTATATATATAGATGGAGTTAGAGCTAGATTTGCTTGAGGTTCAAGATTTCGATCAAAACAAGTAAAGAGAGGATTGAGCAATTGAAGAGATGGTGAAGGCTGTGGCAGTTCTGGAAACGAGTACGTACGGGGTCAGTGGCACTATCAACTTCGACCAACAACACCAACATGGTACATATATATATGCAAGCATGAGAAAGGTTTAATTGTTTAATTAATTATTTGTGGTTATAAATTGATGGAATGGAACAGGGCCGACTACAATAAGCGGGAGCCTAGCAGGGCTGAAGCCCGGCCTCCACGGCTTCCATATCCACGCTTTCGGTGACACCACCAATGGCTGCATCTCAACCGGTACTCACCCCCATCTCTACTCTTAAACTCATCCATCATTCATTAATCAAGTACTTAATAATAGTAATCTCTGTCATGACTCATAAGTCATGGATGCAGGGCCCCATTTCAATCCCCGTGGCTTGAGTCATGGGGCGCCCGATGATGAGATCCGACACATGGGTGATCTTGGCAACATGTCCGTTGAGGACCAAGGTATACATGATATATCCATCTGCGTACCTTAATGGGCGGCCTAATGTTATTAACTTATAATTGCTCTTAATGATCCATCATTATGTATTATGATGCAGGCACTGTTACGTTCAAGATGACTGACAAGCAGGTAACGCTGACGGGTCCAGATTCGGTTATAGGAAGGGCTATCGTGGTACATGCCGACCCTGATGACCTTGGAAGGTGTACTTAAACTTGATCTGCCAATCAGATTTTATTTTTATTTTTATTTTTGATGTTGTCTTTTGCTCTGCTTACTATACAAGAACCACAATGTATCAGGAGGACATGAGCTGAGCAAAGAAACTGGGAATGCAGGAGATCGAGTCGCTTGTGGTATGTATGTTAATTTGATGAGAGGCATTGCTGGCCTGGAAAGTTAAAAAAAAAAACACCAGCTTCATCCTTTGGGTTGCTGATCGATTTGTATATTCTGTTAATTTGCAGGTATAATTGGTCTGCAGGAATAATATGTTTGCCTTCTTCTGTAAGGGCATCCTAGAAGAACGCTTTAATACATCAGTTGTACAACCTTTGCTAGATTAACTTTATAGTCGAGTTACTATCTGGACTTCAGCTGTGTTCCTGGTTTACTCCTATAATCACATTGCTGTTAATAATGTCCCTAAGTACTCCTCTCGTATTACATTGTTGTCATCTCTGTCTGTAGTATCCTTCATGTGTATGTATAATTGCAAAAGGGCAGTTTTGTGTTTGTATCAAGAATGTACATGAAATGGATGTTAGTTCTGTCAAGTGCTTGTTAACGCTACGGACGAACCAAACCAATATAGAACTTCGTACCAAAGGCACTTCATAATTGAAGGACAAAGAAAACCATACAGAATTATATGAGGAACAGAACTGTGCCAATTAAGAACCGGATGGACTAATCAAATCCCTTTATGATCGAGAAAACTTGTTCACTGAAGAAGCTGATCAGGCGAAGGCAACGGCAAGCCCTTAAAGGCGGTAAACCCGCCATCAACGACAAGGTTATGCCCCGAGACGTACTTGGCCTCGTCCGACGCCAAGTACACCGCCGCGTTCGCAACATCCGCCTCTTCACAATCCGCCCCCTTGAGCTCCCCGGTATCCCTCACCATCCTCTCGAGCCGCGCGTCATCAGCTCCCGGGTAAATCATCCTCAGCTCGTCCATCACGAACGCGGTGGGGACCGCGAACGGCGATATGCAATTGACCCGGATCCCGTGCCTGCTGAGCTCCGACGTGGCGGACTTAACGAGCCCCGCCACCGCGAACTTGGACACCGAGTAGGTGTGCTGCGCGATCCCGCCCAGGACGCCCGTCACGCTCGCGGTGCACAGGATGCACCCCTTCCGCCTCGGGATCATCACCCGCGCCGCGTGCTTCACCCCCGCCACCGTGCCTCGCAGGTTGATGGCGAGGGTGCGGTCGAAGGCGGAGAGGTCGAGGTCGGCGATGCTGGGTGGGGTCTTGCAGGGAATGCCGGCGTTGTTGTACATGATGTCCAGCTGCCCGTGGATGGAAACCGCGTGGTTGACTGCGTTTGAGATGTCGGATTCGTTGGTGACGTCGCAGTGTACGAAGGAAGCGCCCGGACCCAGATCCGACTCGGCTGCTTGACCAAGTTGACGGTTGACGTCGGCTATCACCACCTTGGCTCCGTTGCGGATGAAAGCCGCTGCCGTTGCCTTGCCGAAGCCGCTGCCTGCTCCCGTTATCACCGCGACTTTGCCCTCCAGCCTGTTCATTTTAAGAAAATGCATCGTTTTGAGCGTTGTATGTGTAAAGGAAAAGTGTTCTATGAACAGGAAAAGTGTTGTATGAACAAGTGGTGAGTTGTAACATATTTATAATGAGCTAGATATCACAGTAATTAAACATTGCACACCATGAGCTACTTAACACGTAACGCTCCACGTATGCTAGTATGTTACCTGAAAGTACTATAAACCAGTATTATATATTCTCAATAACACTAATTAATAATAACTGATTTAATTATCCATTGTCGACGGAGCCGACGTTACCCATTTCCCCTTTCTGGCCAGCAGTTAGGCGGGATCCTAGAGGCAGGCCTTCTAGTCTTGCTAAACGTGACCGATTTTATCCCAAAAAAAACGATAAATATAAAGAAAAGTAAGCCCACGTAACCTGTCAAATTGCCACCACTAAAGTATAGCATAAGTTTTTTGTTTTTCTTCTTTTTGGATAATGTATATGGTAACAATGAAGAAGATCATCATAGTGTATTCTTCAAGGTTTCAACCAAAAGAAAAAGTGTATTCTTCAAGGTGACTAGATAAGCACAAATATGTGCTCTATGGTTTCAAATTCGACAATTAGGTAAATTTGCAATTCGCTCCTAACAAAGACAATTCTAAATTCCTTGTATGAAATCTTAAATAATGATTGTTGGAGAAATTTGTCCAAAAATATTTATAAAGATATTAAAATCTTGTATACTTTTATTTAAATTATTTTTTATGAAATCTTAAATAATTATCAAAATAAATCTCAATAAAAATCAATAAAATAAAATTATAACTAATTTTGGACAAATTTGTATGAAATCTTAAATAATTTCTTAGTTGAATCAAAACCGTGCTTGGGCACTAACACTAATTACGTGATGTGGTGTGGTGTGATTTAGTAGGTCATTCGTCTTATCAATCTTCATTAGGATATTAGTACGTTGATCGAAGTAGTAACTTGTAATAAAAAATCTAATTACCTGGGTCCAAATTAAGATGACATAATTTTACTCTAAAAAATTTCTTACTCTTTGTTTTTATAATTAAAATTCTAACAGAATTAGAACTATTTAAGTGCATCCATAGTAGAAAAATGGTGAAGAATTTTTAAATAAAAAAATGAAAAGAAATTTGACAAAATCAGAGTTTTTACAATAGAGAAAATATTTCTACTATAAGAAATATAATAGAAAAGAGGAGATATATTGCTCTAATTATTTCTCATACATATATTGAAATCTTTTATTTTATCTTTATTTTAATTTATAAGAAATGGGGTAAACCTTATCTATTATGAATGCTTTAAGTGAAAAAAATGAATAGATTTATAACTGCAACAAATATAACTCACAGTATAATTTTAAATCCACTAACAAGTATTGGGTACTTAATATATTTAATATATTAGATATAACATCAATATTAAATTTACATAATACTACTAGTATGATTTAACAAAGGGGGAGGGGGAGAGGGGTCAACGGACCCCCCAAAAACCACCTGCCTCCTCCTCTGCTTTTTACCCTTTAGAAAAGGGCGTATGCTTTTTGTATTCCTTTTGGCGCAAACCAATCATGTTCCAGGAATCATTTTGATTTTGCATGGTTGGCTCAAGGGTCCAAATCAACCTTGCAATTTCCCCTTTTCAGCAGCCATAATTACAGTTTGGACCGGGTTACTGCATTCGTTATAAAGATTATACTGTACTAGTTTCGTTTGGAAAAAAGAAGAAAAGGAAGGCATATTGTAATAACATGAAATAAAATAATGGAAATATTAAATCCATGTGGTCCGAACTCGAAACGAAACAAAAAGCGTGAATAGAATAGAATAGAATAGAAAAGGATGACACGATGTGATGTGGGTCTATTTCAGTTTTGGACCCGAACGAATATAATCCTATATAATTAATGCAGCCCGCTCGTTTAAACTTAAAACGCCTCTTCTACTTTCTACCAAAAAAAACGCTTCTACTCTTGACCCAAAAAAAAAAAAACGCTTCTTCTTTTATTCCACTCTCGTGATCCAAACCATCACTTTGACTGTGTGTAAATTCGAATGACAGTAAGCACCACTAAATCATTAGAACATCCAGGGTTTTTTTGTTCTATTTAGCCGATCGAACAAGTAATTTCTTAGACGAACTGATCGATCTAGGTCGGAAAAGGACGAAGAATATATAGGCAGGAAATGAAGAGCTAACCTTTTGGTGACGTGGGTGTGGTGGGAAAATCTCCGAGCGAAGAAGAAGCTTGCGTTTTGGGCAACTGCACCTCTTAAATGCCTAGTATATACATATATGGTAGTGAATAATTAGTTTACCCTTTTAGAAGGAAAATTGATTTATTACCATATATATGTACTAATTTCGGATACCTTGAGAGAATCCTCATGGTTGCAACTTGCAAGAGAGAGAGGGGAAGTAGAAGAAGAAGAAGGAGGAGGTTGTAGATGAGTTGGATAGCGGCGACTTCGCTGTCAGACGCAATGTGACCAATTTTCGGTCCTGATACCAGATATTTAACAGGATTCTTCCCTCTTTTATTCAGGACAAAATATATATTTCTTTATTTGTTTTTTACTAATAAGGGGGGTATTTTATAATGAAGTTACGGGCCATTCAGCGTTGGAGTTGCTGAGCATAGTGGTGGGCCGGTGATGGATCAATCCGTGGTCGGTCCAGTATCATCTTAAATCATAAATAAATCGTGAAGCACGTATATGCTTTCAGGGTATAATGGTCATTTAAATCACTTTTTTTTTTTCCCCCCAAACCTCGACTTCTCTCTATGTCTAGACATTCTATTCGACTCCCTCTCAAATTCCCGAGACCATCCACAGCCCTCCACCTACAATCCTACATGACATCTGTCGAAATCCAAAAAAATCGATAAATCGATT
The DNA here is from genome assembly GCA_963924305.1 of Polygonum maritimum. Lineage (NCBI taxonomy): Eukaryota > Viridiplantae > Streptophyta > Magnoliopsida > Caryophyllales > Polygonaceae > Polygonum > Polygonum maritimum. The sequence goes on along the minus strand of OZ002728.1, from coordinate 4,212,572 downwards.
TATCTGATTTGTAACCCTCCAAAACCCAGAAAATGAATATAAGTATGCAAAAATTAATAAGGCACTTTCTTTCAGCCCTAGCTTTATGTAATCTAACTTAAAAATTATAATAAATATAAAAAATGTCAAATCTCATTTATTTCCTAGTCTTTAGGAAGCACAAAACTCTCGATGTTTTTGGTGGACTTCTTTTTCTCGATCAAGATCACTCTCACTTTGTGCTTGGATGCTCTAAGTGTTTGATGTTATGGGAAGAGAGTGCGGAGGAAGTCAAATCATCTACACTGCATAATGGTGTATGTACAGGCGATGTGAAGGGTTGCTCTTCCTTGGACGCTTTTACTCTTTTGACGTCCTCAAAGTTATCCTCAATAGAATGTCTCTTTCTCCTACATTGTACATCTGCGAAATTTGTTCTCATCTGATAGTCAGTACTTCCTTTCATTGGGAAACTTCCACATGTTTCTTAGGATGGGCTTGGGAAAACGATATCTTGGCTTCATGTCTATGACTTCTAAAGCTTCTAAGGATTGCTGCTACAGACATTTAACTTCTTGTGTTTGGCAGCCTTGACTTTATTTGATTTTTGAACTTTGAGAGTTTGAACGCCAGTTTCCTTCTCGTAGGAACGACTTCCCTACTTTGCAGGAAACTTGTTCTAGTTCACTTGTACTTGGAAATATGGGCGTCCCTAAGATTTAGGGATTGCATATACTTGCTGTCTTTTTCTTACGATGAGCATCTTTGGACTGTGTTTATGAGAGTAACATTTGGACAAACATTAGATCACATTGAGTTTGTCATTATGAAAACCAGGTACGGATATCGTTGATCTAGTGTTTAGTGGCTAAGTGTTCCTCTCTCCATTCTAGTGTTCTTATTTTCCCTCTCTTTCTTCTAATGATCCAAGTATCTCACATTATTAACACGAGTCTCTAATTACCAATTGAGTTTTATAATTATCAAGGCACAATGAGAAAGATTGAGTTGCCATGAGGACTTTTGTGTTTAGGATCGTAATATTGCGATTGATACCATATAGAGTAACAAGCTCTTTGTGTAATGCAGTGAGTATTATTATTCAAAGAGTGAAGTACTTATACAATAGAGTGATCAATTCTAACCCTAGTACAACATATGTACTACTGTATAATTAAGGAAGACTATTGTGAAGATGAGATTTGATAAGATATTAACAACCATTGCCTAACAACCAGGCAACACATGAATAATTGATAATAATAAACCAGTCACTAATAAGAGCAATGTCTTCTAGACAATGCAATGATACCCACTATATTGAGAAATAAAAAATACTTCACAAAGCTAAAAGCCTTTGAAGGCAATGATACTACAAATATCAGGTGAGTCGAAACTCATTGAAGACGAGCTCTCGTTCTATTCCCCAACGGAACGAAGTTAGTGCTAAATGATGCACTATACTTGAGCAAATTTCGAAGGAATTTGGTAAGCTTACTCAGTGGCTAGTGACATTGTCCATGCATTTTCATCAAACGACCGAAAAAAGGATTCGCTATTATCATAGTCTATGTCGATGATTTAAATATCGTCGGAACTTCAAAAAATTAGTAGCTAATTTTAGTATATAGTAAGTTAGTAACTAATATGAGTCCCGTGCCTTGAAGACACTCATTTGATTTAATAAAAAAATTAGTTTAAATTTTATATAAAGTTATTCAAAAGAATAGTTTGATAAAAAATCTTGTATTATTTTATTTAATTTGTTTCTTATGATATTTATTTTTTATTTTAATGATACAATATTTATATTATAATATATTATTTTAATTGAATGAAGATTTTTAAAATTCTAATTTTGTATAAGGATTGAATACTCCTAAGATTTGTAGGATTTATTATAATGTTTATGAATTATAATTTTAATTATGTATTTAATTGGAGTTGACATATATTTTTCTATATTATTATTTTAATCTCTAATTTAGTATATAATAAGATTTATTAGTTATATATTTATAGAAAACTTATAGATATACTTTCAATGATATATATTTTTTCAAATTTTACATATATATGGGGTCTATAATAAAAATTAACCAATTAAATTATTTTAATGAAGATGAGTGATATGATCCAATGTGTAATTGCCAAGTATCATGATAGTTACGAAGTTATAATAAATATATATTTATATGTGATATAACAAAAAAAAAAAAAGTTGTAAATAAGATAACTTTATAAATAACTAAATCTTGTATAATATGGGGATAGATAACTTTGTAGGATTCAATTCATAACACCGATGACCTTTTCGAACAACATTAGCCAGACCGTTGTTCTTGCATTTTTGGGGTACAGTGGGCCTGTCGAGTTCATTCCACTGAAAGAACCCTAGGCTCTGGAAGGAACCGGAGACGGAATCGAATCGGGACGGACCGACGGACTCGGGGGATTGAGCTCTTCACCACACCGCCGGTAGTATATCTTCTATGCATCGTCAGAGTCTACAAGTATGTATCTCTAGGTTTCCCCTTTGTTTCGTCCCCAAATTTGATCCGTTTGAACTTGTCGTCCTCATTTGAATCCTGTTTCCTGATGTCTACGGAAACTGTGGTTCTTATTGCCGAAAATTTCTCAATACATATCCAAAATTTCACTTTGTTTTGTACTCTTGCCGAAAAATTGTTCCCTTTCACAATGGAATACCATGTTCTGATGCATGTGGTGTAGCCTGTTAAAAGTTCAATGTAGTTTGATAATATTATGGACAATTTGGAAGGCTTGTCTTGCTGTTTTATGTGTCTCTGCTAAATGATGCAGATATTTGGTGTTCGATCATCAAGTTCCGGCACTAGCTAATGCCTACCATGCCCGATAAGATACAGGAGGACAAGGTTGATAATGTAGAATTTGAGTGGGGTAAAAAGAAAGGGCGAGGAGGGACTAAGAAGGATGTCCAGTTCTATGAGTCTTTTACATATGATGGATTAAGCTACTCTCTTTATGACTCTGTGTATCTTTTCAAAGATGGTGAAGCTGATCCATACATTGGCAAGCTGGTAAAAATATGGGAGCCTCCTAGTAAGTCTAAGAAAGTCAAAATTCTGTGGTTTTTCCGCCCGTCTGAGATCTCCAGTTATCTTGGAGGTCTTCAAACTATGGAGAATGAGCTTTTCCTTGGAACTGGTGCCGGAACCGAGGGCAGTGGCTTGGAAAATATTAATCCCTTGGTAATAACCCTCTTTCACTATTTTGTATATTTTATAAGATTTATTGTATATAATCCAAGTTTATGAAAGTTAATGCATCATTTCTTCTAATGCAATTCTTGATAAAAGAATGTTTTTCATATTTCTACTTGGCTTCTTTGGAGCATGTGGAGTTTAAGTGATTCTTGGAATTGGTATTAGGGTCCTGTTGAGTCATTTGGAGATGCATTACGTAACAACAATTATCGATATCCTTGCCATGTGTGTCAAAATGTTAGCTTTATTGACAGCATGGTTGCTGCTTTTGATTTGTAAGATAAATTGTTGTTTAAGGAGGTTCTTCTAGTTCATTTACGTAACCTTTGTATCGATGTTGTTGCTTGTATGTACTTGCTACTTTTACCTCATTATGTAGTGTTTGAATGCCCTACACTATATACATTTATGCATCTTATGTTCATGCAAAGATTTCACTAATGTGTGATCAGGCATGGTATTTTCTTAGTGGTTACCAAGAAAAGTTGTTGTATACATCCTTGCTGCACAAATTTGACAATGAAAAAGATAGTTATCTGTACTAGCCCCAAACGTTATTTGAAAAAGGTTATATAATTGTGCCATCCATGAATATGGAACAAGTGTTTGAGAAGGTGCAGCACAGATGTGCGCATGGGAAGTGCAAACACCAGCCTAGACCTGAGGCTAGGCGCTGCCAGGCGCCTTAACGGCGAGCCTAGGTGTCAACTTATGTACCATTTCCCATCAACATTTTAAGTGCATTTTAATAACTATCTTTTAAAATGTGATCTTTTCCAATGAATTTTGTTTATCTTTTTAATTTTGATATGTTTCCCCATTTACACTTATATCTTTCAATTTCCTTTTTATCTTTTTTCTTACACAAAACAAAACTCTTCCTCTCCATTTTTTGAATATCTAATGCGTAAATCAGATGTTAAAACAATGAGTTTCCATAATCTTTCTCTGCTCTCACATATACAAGTATAAGAACGTAGAAGCTTTCATACCATTTACCATAAATTTCAATGCATTTTAGTGCATAGACTCGTGCTTATTGCTACACGAGTCTTTCTTTAGACTTGGTTTTTCTAGTTGTTTGCTACATTAGACTTCGTTTCACTACAATATATTGCTCAACACTTGGTTTTGTCTCAAAATGAAAATGTTTCAGTCTGATTATTTGATCACTCTTTTAAGTTTTTTTCGTTTTCCTACTGCTTAAGTCGCGCCTCTCCGTCGTGCCTAGGCGCCAGGCAGGCTGATCGCCCTGGTGCAGCTTGAGATTTTTATGGACTGCATGATGGTACTTCAGGTCTAGCATTTGTATCTGTTTTTCTAGATCTGAATGAGCCTTCATAGAGCAACTTTGGTTAGAGTTTTTACAAAAGCAGCTTTAGTTTTGGCTGAAATAGGTTCAAATAGCATTTAAAATGTTAGCTTGCCATTGATTGACGAACCGATTTAGTCTTGGGTTATTCTATGAAGTTACAATGATTCTCCACCCTTTATTTGACTGAGAATTTAAGTTTTTTCGAGCTTTTGACTAGCTAGTGTTCCGTTTAGATAAAAGTGCTTAATCACCCTTACAATTCAGGAAGCTATTGCTGGAAAATGCAATGTTGTTTGCATCTCAAAGGATGAAAGAAATCGGCCACCTTCGTTTGAAGAACTTAATGTGGCTGACTTTATCTTCTACCGGACTTTTGATGTTGACAAATTTGTTATTTCAGATAAGCTGGGAGAATACATCTCTAAGGTTGAGGGTGTGTGTTCCTATACCTTGAATGTATGAATTTATTCCTAGGTTATAATTAGATGTCTGCATGGAACTTATATTCTTGTATTTCTCTTCTTGATCTGTTACAGTTAGATTGCTATTGAACAATGACAATCCTCAAATCTCTAATCTATTGAGAATTGAGTCTAGTAACAAAGGACCTAGCAGCAATGTTGAACCCACGGCTGAGAAAGGAATGGTTTTGCTAAAGAATGATTCTAGCGAAACTCCAGGTCCTGTTTCAAATTCAGCTGATGTACCATTGGAACAGGAGCCAGTTGCAAAATATACAATGGATATGAGTAAGCAGTCTCCTGTGGCCGACTCTAATGTAGCATATATGTGTAAAGCTGGATCAGCTGATCCTTCCGAGATGGATAATGGCTACATTGGTAAAACAGCTGCTCCAAATTCTACTATTAGTCCTCGGAAAGCCAGCAGCACAGACCAAAAACCTTGTTATGGCGATGATCTTGGATCGTTGGATGGCCGACCATCTAAGAAACTCAAGTGTGCTGTAGTTTCAAATGACAAGCAAATACATGAACATAATAAGGATCCTCATGGACCTTCTAAAGTGACAAGTCCAGATAAATCTGCTGATGACTCTTTTGATGGTCGCCCATTAATGACATTGAAGTCTCCCGAGCCTGTGGGTACTAGCTTACAGAATTTAGGTTCTGATACTGCTGAAAGTAAAGACAAGGCTTCACTTTCTAGTGCTCCTGCTGGTGATATTAAATTGAAACGTCTGATCAAAGTTTCCAATGGTGCAAATGCTTCTCTCTCCAAAGAAAAGATTATTGGTGAAAATGTCAACAAGCTTCTTGTTGATAAAGCCCATGTAAACCCTAAGCAGATTGTCAAGAAGGATGTAAGAGTTTATGGACAACTAGTGGATGTAACTCGAAGACCTAATAGTGTAAGTTCCATTTACTTCATTCCATTGTCTTGTCAAATTTTTTTTACTCAACTTTCCTTTCCTGGAGTTATAGATTATATTTGGTCAAAACTTCCTTCTCTTTTGCTATATCCACTCAAGTCTCTTATGGATTTGATCATAACCTTTTTCACGAACACTGAGCACAATCTGAGCTGCTTGCAAGAAATTCAAGCTATATGGTCAACGAGTTCAGTGTCATAAAAGATTAGTTGAACTCACACTAAACATTAACATTAACATGGGCGGGTTAGTTGCACACCTAAAAGAAAACCCATAAATCCGTGGGTTGAGTTGATGATTGATGTATAGAGTCTTCTTGTTAGCACCGATGGGAAAATGTTATTGCTAGAAATTGGTACAGTAATATTTTAATTTAGTCATCAGAATAAATGTCCCCCTTGAAGCCAGAATCAATTTTCTTTGACACCTAACATAATCCAGAAAAGGGTCCTTAAAGCTTCATGTTCTAATATAGGTGAACATAGCATCTCTACACCAGCCAACTCCCTATTATTGGGGTGTAGGGTAAAGTAATCATTTGAAGCTTTTGGTATCACAGTTTTCATTTGTTGTATAGCCATATGCTTGAATTTCTTGTTTACCTCATGTTTTGGTATCATATGCTTGAATTTATTGTAAGGCATATGCTTGTATTTAAGGCCGAGTTTGAATATTTATGATATGTATGTTGTGATTGGGCAAAATTAGCAGCCTCAAGTTCTTACACTTTAGTTAGTAGGATTCATAGTAATTAAATTGATTATGCTGCTTTATGTGAATTCAAACATCATACTAGCAAATAAGGACTAAAAGTAATACACACAAAAGAAGTAAAAAAATTTTCCTACAACATTCTTTATTCTTATTTGTGAAGATTCTAATCAAAATATTACCTACTCTAGTTGTGACTACTACTTCTATCCTCATCTTACAACTAACTGAGCCAACATGACAACTTTTGTTTATTTTGACATCTTTTTTGCCACTCATCTTTGTTCATCATATTAATTATTGACATGTTGGTAGGATAAACTATTTTTAAATAATAATGCTTGCTTTTCTCTACTATCTTAGGCTGCTTACTCATGAGACTGTTGTCCCTAATTTTCTTAGTTTAGGTTATCGTTGGCTAGCCAACTTTAGGCTGGTGTGAGGTAACTCAATTAGACTCCAGGGCACATGGTATTGGTGCACATCCTCCCATCAATATATCCTTATGAATCATTCACACTGTGTATGTGGGTTGGTTGGGGGCGTGTTATGTGCTGGAGAAATGGTCACGCCCAGGCACATATGGACACATATATGTGTACTGGGTGGTGTTTTCCTCATTTAGAAAGAATGCAGTGGGAGGAAATGTTGCCTATCTCTCACCCCAAGATTGCAGTTACTAATGTTTATACTCCGACACTTCATTAAGCTGAAGCCCTAGGGAGATGGCAGTTTGTTTTATCACTTCATTTTTCAGTTTAGATACTTCATGATGGATCTTTTTACCTTTTCACTAAGGGATTCCTTATCATAATATAATTTGTGTGGACATGATGTGATCGAAGAGCAACTGTTTTAAAAAATGGTTCTTGTAAAGAACTAACTATTTTTGTTGTAATTATTACCATAGTACATTATTTTTCTCTTAGACATGACGTGGTGCCATTTAAAATTTTGTAATTAATTTTACAGAAACGACGGGATTAGGCTTTTGTTGAACCATCTACTGTATTTTGCTTCCTTTTATCTCTTCTTTATGTGTTTATGAAATCTAATTCTGATGTATATTGTTTTTGTTATTAAAGGGAAAATAGTGGTACTAGTTTTTGCAGGCTTCTATTTTGAATTATAATTTGATGTGGTATGGGGGTCTGGAGAATTCTTCTGTTTATATTTAATGTAAAACCTCATTCATGTAGCATTTAAGGTCTGTATTTTATATAGGGTTAAGTTTCAAATTATCAGTACATGTTTCTTTGATTCACTGATTTACATAGTGCTAGACTTGACTTCTCACTATTGTTTTTTCTTTCTTTCTTGTGGCTGCAGGATAACTCTAAATGGTTTACTGGCCTTGTGAGTAAAATTTTCTTTTTCTTATTTTAGAAGATTCAATGTACTGCCCTATTTGGATTATTATGGACGCTGGATCGCTGATACAAATGTATCTGACGTGCTATATTCTATGCAAGGAATCTGTATTTTTTCCTTTTTCTGCTTCGGATGAAAGTTGGTACAAGTTCAATTATAAGCTATTTGTAGATGGTTTATTTAGCTAGTTTGGTTGTTTTTCTTTGGCTTGATGTGATGCAAACATTCCTTGCCACTTACACTAGAAACTAAATGCATCGGATCATAATCACACATATAGATAGTTCTTGTATGTTATATAGACTTAGTTTTTGCTTTCGGTTGTTGTGATGCAAACATTCCTTGCCACTCAGTAGTTCTTTAAATACATCAAACCATACTCACATATATTAATGGCTCTTAGACGTATATAGACTGGAGCTCTCTAGCTGCTACCATAGTATCCTTCTTTCATTCTACTGAATTTGAGAATGATAGGAATTTCATGAGTCATTTGTATGAACTTTCACTTTAAAATCTATTTGCAGCCGTGGAAAGATAGAATGAAGGCTGCACAGGAGGAAGGAACTCTAGTCTTGCTTCAGAACCTGGATCCAACATACACATCATCTGAAGTTGAGGTACCAAATTATTTACACTAGCATTTGTTCTTATTATTGCATCTTGTCATGTGTTTTTCTTTCATTATGATTTCCTGGTTCACCTGGTGATTCCATGTTTTGTTTTGTAATCTAATTAATTCCTCTCCAAGCTGGTGATTCCATGTTTTGTTTTGCAAGTAAGATTAAGCTTTTGGGTAAATTGACTTCAGAAACTATTTCTCACTTGTTAGTTACCACTACATGCATCTCATCAAAATATGCAAATTTGAACACGATCCTTTTTTATTGCAAGAAGGAACCTAAATTTTTGCCTTCAGCAACAACGTTACCAACTTTTCCCCAGAATTAGAGGCAATAAGCTTGTACAAATGACATAAATGATTGCAAATTTTCTGCCATCTTGAATTTCTTATCACTTTAGTTTTTTTCGTACTATATTAGGGTATTGGAGGAAGGTTGCTGAACTTGTAAGTTTCAGCTGCTCTGTATTAGCAGCTTCTATGGCAAAGCTTTCTCACTGCTTGACACTTATCAGGCTGCTTATAATCGAGTAGATGCTTGACTCTACTATTATGATGTTTGATAGTATTATTTGATAAATTTCTTTTGCCATGCCTCCCTGGTCATCTCTGCCTTGAAGTGCATGTTTTATCTCAGAGATTGTTACACCTGTACATATGTGCTGCATTATCTACTTCAAGAAATCTTTTATTCATATCTTTTAGCTATATTTCATTTCAGGATATTGTCTGGCATGGTTTTCGTGAAGATTGCACGGCAAAGGTTTTACCTTGTGCAACTATATTAAGTCCACATTCTGGTATGAAATAGAATCTGTTAATTGGAAGTCTTTCTCTTTCTAGCTACTGTGGTTTGAGTGAAGTACTAAGGTTTCTTTCCTTGTTATGTCATGCTTCCTCATAGGTCAAGCAATTGCTATCTTCAAAACCAAGAAGGTTGCAGAAAGGGTTGTGCAACAGTTGGAAGAAGGCTGCTTGATGCTTCCAAATCGAAGGTACCTTCCACATTATCTTCTCTTAAGTTTTAAATGTGTTACATGTTGATCCATACACTCGTTTATCTGGTACTAAACTACATAAAATAAATAATTGACCCCGGCAAAGAATCTGATAGGCACTATGAACTCTCAGTATTCCAATGATATGATTTGACAGAATCATCTGGAAGAACACTCATCTTTGATGTTGCTATGTTTCAGACCTCTTATCGGGCATGTTGGAGTGGCACACTTACCTGGGAAATCGACTTCCTTCCCTGGTCATCTTGTTATTGATAAACTTAAATTTTCGAAGCACAAGGATAAGGTTTATATTATATTTTATTCTTCTTTGGTACACTTGTGTGAATGGCCCTTCATGCAGCAAGTATCTTGTTTTCCTTTTGATGTCTGTGCCGTCTTATTGCAGAGAGAGGCAGTATCCACTTCACATTCTTCTCAGCCTACCACTTTAGAGTATGATATGGCTATGGAATGGCGCGTACTCCAGGAGCGGTCAGAGTTCTCGCGGAATAAGTTGTCCGAGGTATGCACAGGATAAAGCTCACACTTTGACCATTTCAAGATGTATATATATATTTAATGTATGCTTGTATTCTTCAGAGACAGAGGGAGGAATTAAAAAAGCTCAGAGGAAACCTCAAAAGAAAATCATTAGCTACCACATGAAAAGTGAATGTAGTATGAATCACTCAATGGTAGTGCATCTCTTAGCTTTGATATCTTAAAAGGTCGCTGTAGCCCTTTCTCCTAATGAGACATTTGAATGTTCCTCTGAACAGTATATAGAGCCTTAAAGTCTTCACTTGGATCTGAAATGCACAGACGTGTAGCCCAACAATATGGGATGCAGCTCAAGGAAAATTTTCCACCATGGTGGTCAGTAGCTTTGCTGATTTTGGGATCTTATTTTGTGTAGCAGTACATTTCTGTATTTCATAAAGATCCGTGAGAAATAGCTGTGCCCATCTAAGTCTAGAATTATGTAATCTTCTTAACAGTTTTTTATTAGAAATATCATGTATTAGTGGCATGTGCATTCATGTGATGCATACAAGTACATAGTAGTCGACTAGTCGCATTCAGGATTCATTAACGATGAGCAAAAGTACAAACTATCTATGGCCCTATGTGTACAAGCTGATATACAAATTTGCTATGCTTGACAAAATTGGACAGTGTTCCCTATTATTAATATGGAATTTCTTGTGTAGAGGTAAACCCAACAAAAACTCTAAACCCAAGCTCTAATTTATATACGAACCTATTTGTGGTGCGGTGCATCTCCTATTTCTTATTGCCCCTCTACGTGCATCTCTCATTTCCCATTTCCCATTGTATCTTTATCATAGCACAATTGGTTTGTTGGCTTCATCGGAGGATATCCTTGGTGGCAGAGGGCGATATCATATGTAAGATTCGAGATGTCTACACTATAAACGATTTCCCTATGTAAGATTCGAGATGTCTAAACTATAAACGATTTCCCATTACTCTTAACGTGAAGCACTATACTAGTTGAAGGATGAGGGTGACCAAGCTATCGCCAGAGTTTGGCTACATCCTCAATGGGCACGTCTAGGCTGGCCATTTCTTTGTGGGTAAGTGGGTAACCGATCAAAATGAACAACCCGACCTTAATAAAATGGTGAAAATTGAACAAAGTTGGGTGGGTAGTGGTTCGTGTGACAAGTGAAAGGTATAGAGTTAGATTTTGTCATCCGAATAAAATGATCCATCATCCATAACATAACACATGAACTACTTACCTAAACCACTCTTTTTTTTTTTGGTCGAACCTACACCACTCTTTTTAACCCAAGTTATTCTTTTTTTTTAAGCAAAAGGAAACCTTTATTCAAGAATCAAAAACAAAAGAAATATCAGGTCTTATCGAGGCTAGAAAGTGAGCTAAAGTTTTATACTAGCGTTAGAATAACTTGGGTAAAGCGTGATGGGAACCGATCGACCCAAGTTATTCTAACGCTAGTATAAATATACATTAGTATAAATATACATTTTGGAATTTTCTTTCTTAGCCTAAAGTTTTTCTATTCCTCTCTACGACGTCTCTCCTTTTGAATGACCTTTTTGGATATTTTGTTGACATCAAATACCTTAGATGCATTTTTGTGATTTTGACATGATTATTACCTTATGATTTTTGTTTCCGCTCATTAATTTACATGGTTTATTGATAATTTATTAATATGAAACCGTTATCTTCGTATGTTGTGTTTACTTTCTGTATTGTAATATTATCACTCATTGTTCCATAAGCTCCCATAATGTTGGGAAGACTTATTATTCTTTTGACATATTTAAGATTCTATAAGCTTCTGTAAGCTATGCTAAACTAGTTTTGCTGAACACATATTCACGAGCTTATTTTTTGATAAGTCTTGATAAGCTGCCATATTTATTATTCAAGTACCGCAAAACGTTGCCTATACAATTTGGTTAAAGGTAGAAATATCCTACAAAAGAGAGAATCGGTCTATTTAAAACCAATCTCTTATGTCCCAAACATGAACCACATTAAATGTGGTGGCAAAAATGAGGCAGGCATAGCATTCACTTGACATATATGGACTTAACCTACTCCCATGTCCCAAGAGGTCGTAGGAATTTTGATTAAAAAGATTTGAAAGTTAATGTTCATGCTGAATTAATCATATATAATTATGGCCACAAATATGATCCATGTTCATTCAACATGCGTTGGAAAGATAACTCAATTATCTACAGCTTCATAGCTCACTTCGAGTCGCAATTCAATCAACAAGAAGAACACAATCCACTTTTAGTAAGGCATGTGCAAGATCCTTATCTTAGTTCATACTCCCTAGTCATCCCATTTATTTAGTATTTATAAATACTTTCTTTACCTTATTATTTCTTATTGAGAGCTAGTAAAATTAACCTATGTAGTTAAAGGCTTGATTAGTTTAATTTACTCTAGTTTGAGTTCTCTTATTTTTATTTATGACATAGTTTTAGGAGGAAAAAGGGAAGCTTAATATGGGGGATTTATCATTTATGGGTCGAAACTATACTCTCTTATGTCTACTTCGATATTTTGTTATCAATGGAGAATTAGATTGGAATTGGAGAAACTTGGCTATGCTTTCTCTATATTCAGGCCCTTTGCATTTGACATTTACTTGTTCTAGTGAGCTCCATTACGAGATTACTAAAATATGTTCCAGTGCTTTAAAATGTGTTGATTCAAGATCCAATATAACCATTTCGTGCTTGTTGTTCCTATCAAAGAGAAGCCTAAACTGGAGCAAGATTGGGCCATCAAAACACGGTGATTCAATCCCGAGCCGTCAAGTATCAACATTTTGATACAATTCCTCATATTAAGGATCTCATTACATATGTGAGGAAAAAGAAAAAGATGAATAATTGTGAAAATTAATTAGTTATAATCAGTTATCATCAGACAACAGTTATTAGTTAGGTTAGTTAGTAAGTTATAATCAGTTAAGGCAGTTTAAAGTAGTTATTAGTTAGACTAGCTAGTTAGTTATAATCAGTTAAGGCAGTTTAAAGTAGTTTAAGTCAGTTATGGTCTTCGCTATATAAGTTAGAAGACTACAACAATTGTATTTTATCTTTCATTTGACATATTAACAATAAAACGGTGGTAATTATCCATCAAATTCCTCTTTGTGAGATTCTTACTTAGGGTGGTCCTAACATTTGTTATCAAAGCCATTCGGTCCAATGGTACAGACCCGTTCCGGTTCTGTCACAAATAGACGGAACATTAATTCCGATGAACACCAATCCGATATAAACTCAGCCAATGACCCACCATCATCCTCCAACCATACTTCCGCACCAAAAATTATGAATGACCTTACAGCAGCCATCAAAGCACTTTCTGCTCAAATAACCGCCAACACTCTTCCCCAGGGACGAAACTCTCAAAACACCTGTTCTGAAGGGTCACATCAAGGCCGAAATAGGGGACAATGGGATCAGAATTTCAACCGTCAATATCCCAGGCAATGGGATGAATGAAATGATGATGACGGTAACCAAAACGGTTATTAAAATAACCAACGACCCTGGGCAAAAATTGATTTTCCGAAATTTGAGGGAGGCGACCCACGTGGCTGGTTTCTCAAGGCAGAAAAATATTTTAGATATTTCCAAGTTCCTGACGAAACAAAAGTGGAAATTGCATCCATACATCTTAAAGGAGACACCCTTGATCTTTTCGCATGGATATCAAGAGAAGACGAATTGATGTTATGGGAAGACTTTGTCAAAGCATTTCAGGAGCACTATGGGCCTCCTAAATTCCAAAATCCTGATGAGTTTTTGTGCGCTATAAAACAAACAGGGTCAGTAAAAGAATACCGACAGGAATTTGCAAGGAGAGTCACCCGAGTTAGAGATTGGCCTGACCATTGTCTATCGGGTGTATTTTTTTCGGGACTTAAGGATGAACTCAAGGCAGAAATCAGAATTCACAAACCTCACACCATTTTCAAGGCTGTCAGCCTTGCCATGGAATTCGAGTCTAAAAGCCACCCTAAAGGACAGAGAACTTCCTCAACATAGAACCGACCCAACTTTAGTCAGGCATCCCAAATTATACCCTGTCAAGGCCCATTGGCGCCAACAAACTCAAATTGTACCCAGGTATCTACTCTTAGAACTAATGATTATGAAAGGCAACTACCAAGAGACAAGGGGCTTTGTTATCGCTGTGGTGATAAGTTCTCGCCGGGACATCGTTGTAAGACATCCTTTTCAACCATGGATTGTACTGGCGATATTGATGAGGCACTCCTTGACGCTGAAGAAGAGAACTTTCAGCCATATGATCAGCAGGAGGGTGGAGATGGATCTATAGAGATCTCTTTTCACCAGATAACAGATCAATCCAATGTTGCGACCATGAGGCTAAGAGCCACCATTCGTAACAAGCAAGTGTTGGTACTCATGGACAACGGTTCTACGCACAACTTCATATTTGACAGGTTAATGGAAGAACTAAAAATACCCAAAAAGGAGGTACCAGGATTTGGAGTTACAATCGGTAACGGGGTTGTTGTACCTTGCAACATAATCTGTCAGGATTTAGCCCTTCAATTCCTTGGAGTCATCACACAAGCTAATATCCATTTTCAATGGGTAATTCAGAATTAGTTTTAGGGGTCAAGTGGTTAGCTACCCTCAACACCGTTTTTATGAATTGGAGGACCATGTTTATGATTTTCAATTTCCAGGGAAGAAAATACAGATTGCATGGCCTGAAGCCTAACACAGATTCATCTATGCTCAACTCTTTCCAGCTTTTATCCGCCAATCAGAACGATGACCCGCCCCCAGCACCTATTATGTCAGTCCTCCAAGAATTTCAATTAGTTTTCGCCGAACCAAACACTCTTCCTCCTCATCGAATTCAAATCCATGCTATACCTCTTTTGCCAAATTCCAAAACCCCGAACATCAGACCTTATCGTTATCCTTACCACCCAAAAACCGAGATTGAGAAGCAAACTTCAGCCTTGCTAGAATGTGGATTTATTCGCCCAAGTAATAGCCCCTTCTCCAGCCCGGTATTACTAGTGAAAAAGAAGGATCATACTTGGCGAATGTGTGTTGATTATCGTCAACTAAATCAAATTACGATCCCCGACAAGTACCCGATTCCCAACATTGATGAACTTCTCGATGAGCTCCATAGGGCTACTGTATTTTCAAAAATTGATTTGCGGTCTAGGTACCACCAGAATCGGGTACAACCAGCTGACATACACAAGACAGCCTTTCGAACTCATTCCAGGCATTACGAGTTCTTAGTAATGCCGTTTGGCTTTACTAATGCCCCAACTATGTTCCAGGCTATCATGTGCGACTTATTTCGGCCTTACTTACGACAGTTTATCGTCGTCTTCTTTGACGACATTTTGGTGTACAGTTCTTCCATGGTGTAGCATTGTGAACATATGAAATTAACATTAGAGCTTCTCCAAGGTAATTTCTTCTTCGTTAAACCTTCTAAGTGCGTTTTTGGGCAAACTAGAATTTCATTTTTGGGTCATGTTATCTCTGTTGGGGATCAAGATAAAATTAATTCGGTTTTGTCCTGGCCCTGCCCCACCAATGCTCGAAAATTAAGCGGATTTTTAGGTCTTGCAGGATATTATCGCTGCTTTGTGCAGAATTATGGGATCATTGCTTTCCCCTTCACCGATCTAACTAAGAAGGACGCGTTTGTGTGGTCAAATGCTGCAGAGGACGCCTTCAAAGCACTGAAAACTGCGCTGTCCACAACATTAGTTTTGCGCTTACTTGACTTCTCGCAGCCGTTCATAGTCGAATGTGACGCCTCTTTAGAAGGAGTCGGAGCTATCCTCCTTCAATCCCACCACCCAATTGCTTACTTCAGCAAATGTTTTTCCTTCTCTAATAGATATAAATCTACTTATGATCGAGAATTATTGGCTTTGGTTTTGGCTCTTCAAAAATGGCGTCATTACTTGATAGGTTCCAAGTTTGTTGTTCGTATTGATCATAAGAGCATCAAATATCTCTTGGAGCAACGGGTCACCACAAATGAGCAACAACGACTTCTCTTGAAGTTCCTTCCTTATGATTTCACAATCGAATACAAGCCTAGAAAGGAAAATTCAGGGGCTGATTCCTTGTCCAGAAGACCCCAACATGCTGAAATTTTGGCGCTCGCCATTCCAGTAGCTAAGGATTTTGCAGATTGGGTCAATGCATTAAAAGAAGATCCGTTTACTAGTCAGATTTAAACATCTAAAGAGGCCAATCCAAGCTCCTGCGCAGATTTTCAAATAGTAGACGGGAAATTGTTCTACAAAAATCGATTGGTGGTGCCCAACTACAATCAGTGGCGTACAAAAGTCCTATATGAATGCCATGATTCCTCAACTGCAGGCCATGGAGGATTTTTAAAGACACTGAAGCGTGTGGCTGCTGATTTAGTTTTATTAGCCACAATTCAAAAAAGATGTCAGGGTGTATGTACAGGAATGTGCTATTTGTCAAAAGGAAAAATGCCAGACATTGGTGCTAGTTGGTCTCCTACATCCCTTATCCATTCCAAAATGTATTTGGGAAGACGTATCCCTTGACTTCATCTCGGGTCTCCCAAAATCTGGTGGTTTGTCCGTTATCTTAGTCGTGGTTGATCGGCTTAGCAAGTACGCCCATTTTATTGGACTGAATCATCCTTATTCGGCTAAGTCAGTACCTACGCTCTTCTTAAAGGATATTGTACGACTATATGGCGTGCCCCGTTCTATACTTTCTGATCGTGATCCCGTGTTTTTGAGTGTTTTTTGGTCAGAATTGTTCCGTCTCAACCATATAACTCTTCGTATGAGTTCAACCTACCATCCCCAAACAGATGGGCAAACGGAAGTCATTAATCGCTGTCTTCAGACGTATCTGCGTTGCTTTACAATGGAACAACCCCATCGTTGGAGTCACTTTTTGCCTTGAGCAGAATTCTCCTTTAACACCGGATTTCAC
This sequence comes from Polygonum maritimum, assembly GCA_963924305.1. NCBI lineage: Eukaryota > Viridiplantae > Streptophyta > Magnoliopsida > Caryophyllales > Polygonaceae > Polygonum > Polygonum maritimum. The sequence goes on along the minus strand of OZ002728.1, from coordinate 4,195,411 downwards.
ACCTCTATTGGTGCCACCCCATTTAATATTGTATATGGGCGTGACTCTCCTCCAATTCAACCCTTTGTTAATTCGTGGGGAAACCCGTCTTCCGGAATTGGAAGAGCAACTGGTAACTTGTGATGTGATGCTGCAGGTTCTCAAAGAAAATTTATTGAAGTCTCAATCACGTATGAAACAACAAGCTGATCATCATCGAAGGGATCACACTTTTGATGAGGGAGGTCGTTTATCTTCGTCTTCAACCTTACAGACAAAAGTCCTTGGGAAACCCTCCTAATTAGAAGCTGTCCCCGAGATTTTCAATCCTTACAAGGTGTTGCGTCGTATTGGGGCTGTTGCTTATGAACTTGAGCTGCCAGCCTCTTCTAAAATCCATCCAGTGTTTCATGTTTCATTGCTTCCCCCAGCCCACGGTCCCACCATAGCTGCCTCTCCGCTGCCACCTCCCATCAATAATGCATTTGAATTAGTGGTACAACCAGAACAGATTGTTGATCATAAATAGACTAAGTTTGGCGATTCCACTACCTTACAACTCCTAGTTTGCTGGAAAGACCGTCCTGAAGAAGAATCTAGTTGGGAAGATTATGATAACATGTAGCAACAATTTTCTTGATTTTCGACTTGAGGACAAGTCGAGTTTTCAGGGAGGGAGTATTGATACAGTTCCTCATATTAAGGATCTTATTGCATATGTGAGGAAAAGGAAAAAGATGAATAATTGTTGAAATTAATTATTTATAATCAGTTATCATCAGACAATAGTTATTAGTTAGGCTAGCTAGTAAGTTATAATCAGTTAAGGCAGTTTAAAGTAGTTATTAGTTAGGCTAGCTAGTTAGTTATAATCAGTTAAGGCAGTTTAAAGTAGTTTAAGTCAGTTATGGAGTCAGTTATGATCTTCGCTATATAAGTTAGAAGACTGCAACCGTTATCTTTAATTTGACATATTAACAATAAAACAATGGAAATTAACAATCAAATTCCTCTTTGTGAGATTCTTACTTTGAGTGGTCCTAACACATTTGCTCTTTTTTGGGTCTTGTTGTTTCTTAAGATTGTTTACGAGTAGAAGACAACAAAGTGAAGAAAATTCAAGAGAGGCCTTAACCAATACCATATCAATTGCTCTCATTTCCATTCGGTTTTTAACGTAGAGATCGAGTGAAGTTGAGCCATAACGTTGGCTTGTAGAGTTTCCATCACGTTGGGAACTATATCTACCATCATCAACTTCATCTTCATTGCTTCCGCCAAATTCAACCTCAAGGAGACATATAGCACACAATCTAGATCGAGAGTGTACAAGGCCGAGTCATTCTATAGACGAGGTCGCATCAATAGACTCCAGAGCCGAGGGATCGTGTGAGTCTGTTCCAATTCGATCTTGTTCATTGTCTTCACCCTATCTTTTCATCAATTTCTTTGTTTTGCAGCCTTAGAACCCTTGTTTTACTGTCCAATTTTTTTAGTACGTAATTATAAAAAAATCCAAAAAAAATTGTTCATCCAAAACCTTGCTCGAGATTTGCATGTTTGATTGTTGATCTTGCAACTTTTGATTATTGATTGTGTTTGTGAATTTGCATGCATAGTAAAATTCCTTTCCTCCAATTGGCAATCATATCCACGCATATCTTGCATATTTCCCTAGGTTTTGTTTTCTAGTTGATTGAAAGAGGATAAAATCCATTCTGTTAGTGCACAAAAATTCGCCTTTAATGCACTAATTGAGAGCTCCTTTTTCAACTTCCGCTTTAACTGAATTAATAACCTAGTGCCTGCAAAACAATGGATAAAGGGGTGAGGACCCCCTAGTCCACCTCCAATGCTTAAGTCAAAAGAACAATCATCGAGTTGAGTGCCGATAGTAAAAGAGAAGAAATCGCTAGAAAAGCTAGAAGATGCAAGTTACCTCCATACATGGCAAGGACATGTATTTATAATGGAAGAGAGAGGGTAGAGGGAAAAATTCTATTCCTAGAGATTACTTGTTACCCAATCCAAGTTAGAATTCTATCTTTACAATAAGAAAAAATCTTTCATTATAATGCTTAACCGCCACATTTATTTTATAGAAAATACTTAAAGATAAATAGCTTAAAAATATGTAAAAAATACATTTATGGCGGAATAGGCAAAAATAATAATGACTATTAATTTACCTGCTCATAAATGGCCCACCTACGACTTATTTGACATGCATGACTAAGGCATAGGGTACTTAACGGACTTAGTCGAAGTGGTCATGCGGATTAGGCGCTTGAGACCCCTATTCGTATATTCATACATCCAAGTGCTAGTATCATGGGGCGACCATGCTCACCCTAGGTCGTGTCAAGTGTCAAGAAGCAGAGTAAATTGGCGTCTCTTGGAGGAGGACAGCAAGTGTGTAGTCTCTAAACCTTGGGCACACTCAAAACTCCAACGAACAAATGATTAAGAATTGGTTTCCTGCAAAGTAGTGAAGTCGTCCCTACGAGGAGGAAATTGGCGCTCAAACTCAAACTCTCAAAGTGAAACATTCAAATAAAGTCATGGCTTCCAAACACAAGAAGACAAATGTCTGTGGCAGCAGTCCTTAAAAGCTTCAGAAGTCAGAGACAAAACACATGAAGTCAAGACGTTGCTTTCGTAAGCTCATCCCAAGGAATACGTGGAAGCATCCCATCGAAAGGAAGAGCTGGCCAACGGATAAGGACAAGGTTCGTAGCTGTACAACGTAGGAGAAAGTGACAACTTACTGAGGATACACCTGTGTGTGTTATGGGTGATGTGACTTATTCGCCTTTTCTCTCCTAAGGACTACCAAGAACACAAAGAACATGTGAGTTGAGAGTGATCTTGATCAAGAAGAAGAAGTCCACCAAGAACGTCAATTGTTCCAACCCAAAAGTGTGGAGTTACCTAAGGACTGGGAACTCGGAACTAAGGTCTGACATTTTTTTGTACTTAAGATTATTGAGTTAGGCTATGTAAAGCTAGGGTTGAAAGAAAGTTGCATTAGTAACTTGTAAGGACGAAATCTTATAGGTTAGAGAAGTTTGTACTATGATTTTTAATAGCTATAGGGACTCTAAGTAATACAAGTAAAATAAGTCATTCGATCATAAATCTTCCACGGAGAAAGAGGTTTACCCATTAAGACTAGTTGGTCTAAATGGAATTCCTCTATAAATTGATTGCGTTTCTAGTTAGCTTCTTTCCTGCATCTATTCTGTACTGTTATTCCGCTGCCTAAGGATGTCGTTTCTCTAAACGGCGTCTTTGATTGATTACTAACGAGTACGATCCAACACCTATAACTTTATATATTTATCCATAAAAAATATGACCTTAGGTTATATGATGAATTTATATATTTAGAAAACATGATTGTTAGGACATCAGTATTATATTTATTTGTGTAAAGTTTGATAAGAAATGAAGATCTATTGAGGCATTAGTATTATATTTGTTATATTTATATTTTAGTTTGATTTATAAGACAAATCAAATATTGATATTAGGATAAATTCATAAATGAAAAAATACACTACGATCAAAATTTATACGGCAAAAACAAGTTAATTCGAATAATATATAATAATACTATCACGTTGTATTTTATTAATAAGTGAATTATCTATCATAACTATATACTAAAGCGGAAGCAAATTCTGCCACCATATTGCGCCACATCACCCCCTTATTTAAAAATCTATCTTATTAATTTTGATTTTATCATAATCTATACATACTTAATTAAGATATTAGTTCTATCTTAGAATTTGATTTGTTTAATTAATAATTCTATCCAATTTATAAATCTCTATCTTATCATTTTACATATTTAATTAATATATAGATCTATCATAAACCTTTTATTTCAAAAAATATTTTTTTCGTCATAATATATAAATCATAATATTTTACCCATTTAATTAAATATCATATTAACTTTAAAATATTTTTCGTATTTTTATTATGGTATTTTTTAAAATCATCAATGTTAGCAAATTTTACCACTACATTTAAGACAAATATTCATTCTATTAAAATAATATATTAAATACATTTTTACTATTGTATCATATAAAAATATCAATAAAAAAATTGGATGTTATATTTACCATATATATCGCTAATATTGCATAGTGAATAGTGATTGCGCTTTAGGAAAAAAAGATGGATTTCTTAATTAAGATAATAATTCCTTAACATTTTCATTACATATTATATATTTATTATTTAATTATTTTTTCAAAAAACAATAACATATATCTGTAATTGTTAAAGTAAATTCATACACAAAGCAATAAAAATAAATAAATAACACCCCCGTACAAGGTACGGGTCATCTGCTAGTATATGTATAAAGTCAATAATAAAATATATTTAAAATACAACAACAACAACAACATTTACCCAGGGGAAACCCGCAAACGCAGGATCTGGGGGGTCAAGATGGGGGCATTCCAGACCTAGATAGAATGGGCCCAGAACAACCTAAGAGTAAACACTCAATACACTTAAACTAAAAAGCCTAAACACAACAAAGCAACTAGCACTGAAGCAAAACTAAATTGAAAAAAGAAAAGCAAATGTAAAGAAAAGAAGAAAATAAGACTAAGACTAAACAAAACCACGCAAAGCGCCACCAACAAGCAAATTAGTTGTCTAAAATAATATTAATATATAAGACATAGATGTACACGGTACCACGAGCTAAACTAGTTTGTTTAAAGAAGTCTAACTATTTCTTATAATCTATTTATTTGCCAAAATTCTTGCCCAAACCTTCGATGCTTTTTTAAATATTTTCTATAATTTTATAGTGAATAATTTTTTTTAAATAACGTCATTGACTTGTTAATCAACCCGAACTTGCTCGATAATCCATCATTACTCAACTCAACTTGATCCATGACCAGGTTGATCCGATCCAAATTCAACCCGAATCCGAAATAGCAAAGCATCTAACCGATCTGATTGACAAGTCTCTCAGGTTGACATGTTCTTGAAACTCCGGCTAACTATTTTTTCCCCATAAATACGTGTGCCACTTGGCTAACCAGCGCATTTGATTGGACATTATGGATCCACTCAAACTGACATTGCAATTAGTTAATTCAAATGTTGTAATGGATGATAGATTGATTGGGGCAAAAAGGACAAAGACAAAGCAAACTACTTACACATTCTCACCAAAAAGGAAAAGGGAAAAAGAAAAAGGGCAATTTTTTTCCATTCAGAAAAACATCGAAATAAATAAGCTGGTCGGCGGTCCCCACCAAATCCAACCTGTAAGTTTTATCCATGCAAGAAAATTAAAAGGAAAAATAAAAACGGAGACGGGGGCAAAAGGGTCATTTAAAGGTCCGTCACATGCCATACGACGCCCCCTCATCTCCGGAAACAGCCACCACCACTGTCACTGATCTGTACAAAAAGTCCAAAACCAGCTCGGACGACCATAGTGGCAATCTCGTAATTATCTCCCAAGACCAGGCCTCTTCTTTTCTCGTGAAGAGTGAATTACACCAAATTCTGGTTTGCATCCACCGAAGATCCAACTTTGCCATCTGGAAAGACGCCATTTTTCACCCCCAACGACTCTTTAGAGAGAAGACACAGATCAGACCAAACCAGAAGAAGAAAGAAGAAGACTTTTTTTTTTCTCTAGTTTTGTTTTGCTCCCAGAAGTTGTCGTCAATGGCGGAGAGCGAGCAGAGGGGAGGGCGAACACACAGCGAGGAGAGCGTGAAGCTCTTCGTCGGCCAAGTTCCGAAGCACATGACAGAGGCCGAGCTCGTCGATCTTTTCCAGGAGTTCGCTCTCGTCGAAGAGGTCAACATTATCAAGGACAAGGTCACCAAGGCCTCTCGAGGTCAAATTCTTCTTCCTCTTTCACCTCGATTTGGTTTCTTCTCGGCGTTGACAATACCGAGGACCTCCCAATTTTGAAATGTGGTTGTCGATTTGGGACTCGAATGAGCTCCGCTCATCTGTTGGAAGCCCTAATTGTAACGGCTAGTGGTCAATTTTTGATTTTTTCTGTTTGATTTGGCAGGGTGTTGTTTCGTGATTTGCCCTTCGAGGGAAGAGGCTGACAAGGCCGTGGAAGCTTGCCATAACAAGAAGACTCTTCCAGGGGTATGTGCCAACGTTTGCCCTCTCTTTCTGTGCTTTGTTTGTCTTCTGATCTTGCCAGATTTCCTCACTTTAGCTTGCATGTGTTGAGTCCTCATATGGAGTCTAGTTTTGGTATACGAATGTTAACAAGTCCAGATTGTATGGTTACATGGGTGGATGAGTGGGCCTAAATGAGAAGAATGGCTGTAGTGGAGTTTGAATAAGGGTTTAAAGGCAAATAGGACACCAGTTACTGTTGATTCAATGATTATGTTTCCTCAATTTAATCTTTTCCTTAATGAAGCTCTGATGGGGGTTTAAATGACCTTCCCAGTCAAAATCTATGAAATATTTCATTTTCAAATTAGTAATTAAGGATGTTTGTAGCTAATCATTTATTAAAGCAGTGTTTAGAAACGGACTAAAAGGAAAAGTTCAAGGCTTGAAGTGCAATGCAGGAACATGCTCTTTGAAAGTATTGATAAGCTATATCCTCTTTTATATCTCATATTTGGATTTCAGTGACAAGCACTTTGCTCCTCTCTTCCCCTCTTTCTGCAGTGAGTTGCAAAAAGAGAACAACTTTTGTGTGTGAGGATGGTGGATTCTGGTTAATATATGGATTCCATGGAAATTCAGGACGGCTATTGCACACTTTAGGCTTTATAAATCTTAAAATTTACTCGTGATTATGATTTTCCACTGCAATATGTTATTTATAATTGTTGAAAATGAAATTGCATCATGCTTGTTACTCCACTCTGTATTTCTAGGTAGAGGCTACAGAAAGAGTAGAAAGTTTGCTTCAACAATGTTGCACATTGCATGTTACATTGTACATTTTACACTCCATGCCTAAATATTTGTGTGTCAAGTTTTCTTTTAATCTTTCATTTTTTCAGGCTTCTAGTCCGTTGCAAGTGAAGTATGCAGATGGCGAGTTGGAAAGACTAGGTTTATGTTTATTCCATGTTCACCCTATTATCGGTATCCGGTTTATTTATGATGCTAACTTCCTTTTTCCTCTTAACCAGAGCACAAGCTTTTTGTGGGTATGCTTCCAAAGAATGTCTCAGAGGCTGATCTTTCTGAGTTGTTTTCTCAGTATGGCACTATTAAAGAATTGCAAATTTTGAGGGGCTCTCAGCAAACAAGCAAAGGTATCTATGTGGTTTAAATGAGGTGCTTTATCCCCAAAGTATGCTTTCTGAGTAGCTAATGCCTGGCAAATTGGACATGTTTTTTATTTAACTGTATGTTAATTCAGGATGTGCATTTCTGAAGTATGAGACAAAGGACCAGGCTCTTGCAGCATTGGAGGCAGTCAACGGAAAGCATAAAATGGAGGTTTGCACCTGTTAGAAACTGCTGCTGATGTTATATTGTTTATAAAACTTTATAGCAATGTGTGGAAAGGTTTTATTTGTGAGGATTTACTGGAACTATATTTAGTGTCTCTTGCATGGCTATGACATTGCTGTTTGTCTAGGGATAGTCATTCTCTTGAAACCAAAACTTTTTCTGCATGGAGAAGGTGCTTGCAATAGAGGGTTTGAAAACTGATTTGGAAGCAGAAGGCAGCCTTTTTAAAAGTTATTAGATATTGCTTCTATGTTTCATGGAAACCAGTTAATTCTTATAGTTTCCAGTGTAATGTTTTTGACTTTTGCTCATCAGAAGACAGCTTTCAGAACTTTTCAATCGACACTAGTTGTAAGTTCGTGTCAGCATGGTTTTTTCAAGAGCAATATTTTTTCTTCTACCCAGAAGGGCAGTGTGGAAAGGTCAATGAACCTTATGGTTGAATAGCCTAGTGATACTCTAAGCTTCTTTTTTCCAAGAATTGATGGTATGTTTGCATTGTTAAGAGTGTCTCTTGAACATTGCCCCATTGATTAACACTTGGAGTCATGAAGACTGAGGGCTACTTTCTGTTATTAATTTCAAGACTTCGGGTATTTGTACTTTCTTTACAAGTTCATATCTTTTCCTTGCATTAAGCTGCACTTCTTTTGTGTTAGGATTCAAATGTTGCTTTGGTTGTTAAGTGGGCTGATACAGAAAGAGAAAGGCTAGCACGGAAGGCTCAAAAGTCACAATCCCGGACCTCTAAGCTGCCTGTTGATCCATCACAGAACCCCTCACCATATGGAGCAGTACAGATGGGTTATCTTTCTCCCTACAATGGATACAACTATCAGGTTGGTTTTCCCTCCTATTCTACATGCAAAATTTGTAGAAATGCTTCATTAACACAGCAATGTTACGGTCTCCATTGTGCTAAAGTATGGTCTAAATACGTTATCATTGCAGGCTCCTGGAGGCTATGGCATGATGCCGTATCGGTTTGCACCAAACCAGTCTCCATACCAGAACATGGTTCCCACAGTGAATCAAGGAAATGCACTCCATGGAGTGAGACCCGATATTTCACCGGGGGCAGCACAGAGAGGCTATGGTCTGCCATCTGCAAGTTATGTTGGAGCAGGGTATCCTAATATGCAGTATCCTATGCCGTATGCTGGTGGAATGATACCTCAAAGAGCTTCACCCGGTTCGCCTGGGTCTCTTCCTCCTCTACTTCCAAACAGTCCTTCAACAGCCTCCCCAGATGTCAATTCTAAAAGCCATCTTGAAGGTTGTTATACTTTATTTGTGTTGGTATCTAATCTGTGTGTTTTTGCTTGTAAATGAACTTTTCATTCATAATTCTTATATCTTTGTTTCTTGAAATTAGGTCCTCCTGGTGCAAATCTGTTCATTTATCATATACCCCAAGAGTACGGAGATCAAGACCTAGCAACTTCATTTCAGCAGTTTGGAAGGGTGTTGAGTGCCAAGGTCTTTGTCGACAAAAACACCGGCATGAGTAAATGTTTCGGTATGTGCCTCGACCGTCTTCTCCTTCAAGAGTACTTATTTTAGACATACTCATAACTCCATGGTCCCTGATTTATAACTTGTGTACAGGATTTGTCAGCTACGACTCACCCACATCTGCACAGAGTGCGATTAATCGGATGAACGGGTTTCAGTTAGGCAGTAAGAAGCTGAAGGTTGAGCTTAAAAGAGACAATAAACAGAGTAAGACGTACTGATTCAGGGACAGAAAGGGAAGGAAATCTAATCCTGTACAATGTAAAATCACCATGGGAGGCTGATTGGCGTTAAATTAAGCTCTGATTGTTTCACACGGCAAATTCAGGGAGATTCGTAATTCATGTGTCATCTCAGATTCATTCGACATTGATTAATTTATTGATTTTTCCTAGAGAACAATTCATGCACCTAGATTTCTGTATATCTATGCAAAAGACAAACAACTTAGTGAAATCAAAGCAAGAGGGCATTAACTCTTGTATAGCACTTGTGTTGAGCTTTCTTTAAATATTTCGTTGCAGGTATGGGAACTCACATCCCAAGTTCCCAACTATAAGCCAGCTCATTTTCTCTCCTTCCCAATCATTCAAAAATTTCAGTATTGCAAATTATGTGACCAGTGACCAGTGACCAGCAATACCAAGCATGATTTTATTTGATTTTTTGTAAAGATGGTCCACAACCTCATGAAAACTGCAGGATTTGACAGGCAGATGAACAGCCTTATTTGTGTTTGTTTGTTATAACGGTCATAAATAACGCATGTGGGACAGGTGGGCAGCGACCTCTCTCTCTCCCTCATTATTTGAGCCGATAAACTAAAAAAAATGCTCTTTTCATAAGGGCGTCAACAAATTCTACTCGACAAAACAGGCCAAACTTTGTATTCACTCCCATAGATAATACTCCTTCCATTTTAAAATAGTTGTTGATATGGTAATTTTATTTTTTCACAATAATTGTTTATTTTACATTTTTTACTCATTTTTTTTTCATTTATACCCTTATAAATAGTTGTCCAACTTCTTCTAACTCACATATAGAAAAAAAATACGATAATATATGCTTTGTGCAATCTCGCTTCATATAGCAGCTCAAGGGATAAATTTAATCAACAACAAGGGAGACACACGTTATTTCATACTTCATACAAAACAATAAATTATGCTTGATTTGATGACATGGTGATCACAATTTGCTTTGATGATCTCCATTAGATGGTTGTGCCTCCATATATGAATATGTAGCCATTTTGTGGGTTGGTTTTGTTTGGGTCAAACAAGTCTACATATCTAGCTAAGGTTGCATTCTTGTGGTTATTATAGAACAACCCTAGATCATATGTGCTTCGAAGGTCACAAAATATATGTTAAATCCCATTCCAATGCATCCTTCTAGGTGTAGTGTTTTACCCGGACAACAAATTTACTACAAAAAAAATATTGGTCTTGTATTGTTGGTCAAGTACATTAAAACACCATTTATATTTGAATATGTTAAATTAGGTCCAAGAACATCTACATCCTCCTCTCTAGGGAAAAGTTGAAGTATTTGTACACTGAGGGAATTAATTTCCATAAGGAAGCTCAAGGGATATGCCTTATTTATATAAAATCTTTTAGAATTTTTCTTGATAGGGTTAGATTGATGGATAAGATCTCATCCTTTAGATGCCCAATTTGTAAGCCAAGATTCCAATGATGTTCAAATGGCCAATACAGACTATGATAAAACAAATCTGTCCTTGGATTGTTTGACTAGAACATACATGCAAACAATATCATTTTTATACCACTCTTTAATAAAGTATTAATTCACTAAGAAGATTGTACTATATTCTTCCTGATAATTTTAATCCATACAATGTGACCTTCTTAATTTTATAGAAACCATTTCTCGAGATCCACTCTTTTCAACCTTACGTAATTTTAGTTCATTTAAGGCTTTCACATAAATATATATGGTTGAATTAAGTGGCCCATATAATTATGTAGTAAAAGCATCCATACGGCATATGTTTATTTTTCAAAACAAATTCATGTTAGTTAATAATCTCAACGTAGTTACATTAACTATTGGAGAGAGACTATGTTATCCATAAAAACCTTGAATTGTTCTCATAATTTTGTTTTTCACATTTCATATAACTACAAAATACCCATTCGTAGTTGTTTGTCTCTAAAGTTTTTGGGGTATGAACAATAGGCCCAAATACTCTTCAAGTTTCAAGCAATTTCTACTATGTTTGAATGGGTTCTTTTCACTTTGACTAAAATTTCTTCGACAACATTCATCCATATATTTTGGATCAAAATCATCATCTTAAGTCATAATGTCAATATCTGCTTAATAGGTAAATACATCATCATAGCTATTGAATAGGCAAATATGAAGATATTTCTTTTAATATCATCATATGCTTATGGATACATGATTTTGTACAATCTCACGACTTTTGATGTTCTCATCACTATCAGGTATATCAATTTTTAATGACATTTTCATTTTCAATCTCATTTCCCTTATCATTATTCTAATGACCCACGGAGGGTTCTCCTACCACATACCTTTTTGGTTCTTGGGTTTCCTTGGTTTCAAGTTCTTTGAACCTAGATGCCTACCACGTTCTTTATGTGTTATAGACTCAATTCTAATATGTGGACACATCAAGTTATCCTTGTAGGAGCATTTATTGAAGGACACATATAACTTATTTACATTCTTTGTCATAGTAAGCGCATCAAGTAACTGATTTGCAATATCTTGCAAATGAATGATCCAATATAATTCTTCTTCATATATGAAAATTTTTATCGCAAATGAATGATTTGCCATATTTTGCAAATGAATGATTTGCCATATTTTGCAAATGAACGATTTAGTATTTTTAATCGCTTATTTAATAACATAATTTTATTATTTCTTGAATGTATTTTCTTAAACCTTTCATTAATTTTATAACTAAAAAAATAGAAAATTTCAATAGTGTTATTAAATAATTTGAAGATACAATTTTGTTATTAAATAAGCGATTGAAAATAATAAATTATACAAATTAAATAGAAGAGAGTATCATTATCTTGTAGTTTGTACCATTTTATTTTTCTAAAAAAATATCGATTAAAGATTTATGATTATATCTCAAACATAAATTTTATTGAATTATTACTTCAAATTTTTTTCAAAATTATTTTGTACGTAAGAGTTTTTTAATTTATTATTATATTCAAAGATATGAGAATTGTTTTTTGAATAAAAGGGTTATTTTTTATTCACAATCAACCGAACAAAATTGTGCTAGACGAGAACTAGCAAATTACAACTTTCAAAGCCCTAACTCTGTGAGCAACTTCTCCTCCGTTCTCAAATTAGCCTTCCATCTAGCTCTAAAACAATTTCTGGCAAAAGTGGTACATATTCTAATACAATCATCCTCATTCATGTACTTATCTTTAAAAGTGAGCCTATTTCTAGCATTCCAAGTATAATAAACTGTCACACTATGACAAAGATTCGAGAGATTAAACTTCAGAGTTTTCCTTCCCCTCATTCGTTTTGCTTGATCCATCCAATCTTCAAGGTCTTAGTTAAAATATGAGAATATTAAGTCTCCCTAAAGTCATTATCCTCCTTAAGGTTGAATTATATTTTATGGTATATTTTAGTCCTAACCATTTTTTTTGAATAAATAATAACACAAAAAATATTAAAAAAGAACAAAATGAACGAATTTTTTAACAAAAAAAACATGAAATGGTATATCGTGAACTTTTCAAAAACCTCACGGGTAGCATTCAAAATAATTTATTTTTGAGAGCACCACTGGGAAAAGAAAAAACTCAACGGTACCAAATGGGGATAAAAAAAAATCTTTAGCATATGAGGGGACAAAATTCCTAAGCCCCAATGGAATCCCATCAGGTTTCTACTAAAAGATTGAATAATTGTAGAACCAAGTGTTATGAACTTAGTCAAAAAATTCTTCCTATGCGTATAAATTTTGTAACAAACCAACCTTACCTTTATCGCACTAATACCGAAATTTGATAATCTTACTTTAACCAAATATCACACATTCGACCAACTTATACAACATAATATAGAAAATGATGTTAAAACTAATAACAAAAAGACTTGTTAAAATCCTATTGGAACTAATATCGCAAGGTATCTTTCCGGTTGAGAGAAGCATACATGAAGATATCCTAATAGGACATGATTTTTTTCTTTTTAAAACAAGAAAGGTAATGGATCAAAAAACAAGAAAGGTAAGGAATGGATGATAATTAAACTTTGAGTTGGAAAAAGGATATGGCTGAATTGAATGGGATTTTCTTATCCAACTACGGATATTTTGGCTTTAGTGACCAATTCACTACATGGGTTGAGAAAAATGCATCACCTCTGTTTCCTTCTTCATACTCAAAATTAACCAATGGACCAACAAAACAATCCAAACCCCAGAGAGACTCTTGACAACGTGACCCCCTATCATGCTTTCTATTTATTATATGCACGAAAAACCTAGCTAGAAAATTCAAAAATTTGTGCAACACATACAAACCAAACATCAAATTTAGCTATTTTAGGGAGGTATTCACATCATCAAAAGAAAATCTCACAACGACTAGCTAGACAAGTCAAATAATAATCTGAGACTTTATAAAGTATCATATATAGCATAAAGTGAATTATTATATATCGGCCTTGCATGTAACAAAGAACACATGAAAGAGGCACATCCATCCAACACTAGTACAAAAGCCACGGAGCCTTGCCCTAGAAATCTAGTACAACATTACATGCCTTGACCAAAGCAAGAGGCATGCCTTGACCAAAGTGGTCAAGAGTTGATCGGCCATTCGATCTCTGGAGGCCCAGAGGATCCAAGGGCAACCAAGAGGCCAAATACAAAAGCCACAGAGCCTTTCCCTGAAATCTAGTACAACATTAACGTAGGTGCTCCCTGCAACACGCTTCTATTAGTACCCTTGTGAAGAGCAAGCAGACAAAACTACACATCTCCCTCGCTTGCTTTTTGAAACCCCAAGCCATGCCAAGTACATCAAACTAAGTGCACAGCCATTAGTAGGCCTTGAGAAATGACAATTGCGAATACTTGGAACCATGACCAACCCAAATATGGTAACTAAGCCCTGTTCTTACACCGAAATGGAAAATATAAGGGATAAGGATTCCCAACTCCAATGCTTACCATTCCATGAATTAATAGTGCCAGCTAGCTAGTGAAGGAGCGTTGTCTAGGTTTTTTTAATGCAAGATATTAATGGTGAAGCCCGCCTATATAAAGAGCCCTAGGTTGGCCCAAACAGAAGCGCAATCTCCTCCTTCTTCATCTTCATTTCTTCTTGTTTAGTCACAAAAGGAGCTCCCTTCAATCCGAACAAGAGGGCCGAGAAGTGTTAGACAAGAGCTGCCATCTCATGCATCTTGGTCTTAAGCCTCTAAAACGCAGAGTCTTAGCCTGATGCATGATGTGGGAGCAAACTCCTTGTGCTTCCTTTGCTCACTTGTTGGATTGAAGGGAGCTCTTTCCCACCCTAAACATGATTTCATGATACCCCATTATTTATCACTTATATCTAAAACTTAACAAAGTTTTCTTGTTTAGCTTTTACTCATATGTATTTCGTTTGCTATACGCAGGTTCCGCCACAAGAATGGAGCCTAGGACAAACCACACAATGTAACAAAATGGACAGGCACTTTCTGGCTTTTGAGAGGCCGCCTGCCAAGCCCCGACGCCGCCGAGGACGTTTCTATGGTCGACGTACGAGGAGGAGTTGATGCCGGAGTTGGTTTCTTGTATGCTTAGTGTTTAGTTTGTAGACTTTTCATTTGTTATAGGTTTTTGGCCCGGATGATTTCTTTTCGTGCTTTCTTCGTTGGTTAATTCAAGATGTTATGTGTGTTTTATGGGTGATTCTTGTACATATATATACTTTGTTGTGTTTTATGGGTGATTCTATTGTAAATTCTTTACTTTTTTCACGTATTACGATATAAGCAAAATCCATTTTCACCCTAAAACTACTCTTCTGCATTATGTAATTTACCGTTGGACCAAAAATCCTTGGATATATATGACAGACAAAAAACTAATTGAAAAATATTGTGTTATTTGTTGGTCAGAAAGTTAACTATTACAAGTCGGTTGTTTAGACCTCTAAATTAAGGGACAATTATATAAAATAAGAAGAAGAAGAGAACTCAACAAATTGTGAATATACCAAACAGTGACTTGACCTGAAATAATATTTAGGACATGTCCACGGTAGGCTAAAAAACCAAAATTTTCTTATAATATGCACCCATCATAGGTTATATCTCAAAAAATATATATATAGACTATCTTCACAGAAGGCTAATTTGACCTAGAGCTCAGTCCGACACCAAAACCGGTCAAAACCGGGAGGAAACTGGTCATAACCGGAACCGGACTGGAACCGGCAAACCGGAACCTCTAAGGTTTAGGTTTAGGTCTACCCTAAACTCAAACCTTAACCGCTGGTTCGGAACCGGAACCGGCAATTCGGTTAACCGGACCAGGTTTAATTTGACCCTTAAATTTGCTAAGGTTATTTGTTGGCCCCACTCTCATTTTTACTTTTTCCATGTAGGTCTCTTTTTTTTTTTTTTTTTTTTTGAATCATAGGTTTCATTCTTATTTTTACTTTACCTTTGTGATTTTGATATTTAAAAACTAATTAATATGTTATAAAAATGTGTTATTATAATGTTTTTAATGAAAAATTTCATTATAATGGTCCCATATATTGTAAGATTTCATATGGGCTTAACATTAAATATATAAATAATTTTATGCTTAATAATGTGCTTAAAACCATGAATTGTATGCTTAAATGAACTAATTTTTTGAATCCATAAAGTGCACATAAACCATGAATTGCACCTCTCCTTGTGAATTGAGCATCATGCTCTGTTTTGTTCAAACACTCCGCTAAAAGAATGTTGTTATTAGTAGGATTGTGGCAGTTGTAATTTGTGTTGGAGCTTAAGCAAGTCTACATTTGGATAAATTTTAGTTTATCTCAAAGATATATCTTAGGATAAATAAGATATATATGTAATATCTTTATATTAGATGTTTGCATATAACTTTTTTTTTTATCACAAGCAATAGAGATTAGGTTTAGTTAAAAACATAACCGCTTTTATTGAGTACTTGTGAGCTTTGTATGAAAGAATTATAGAGAGAAAACACTTTGGTTGTGTGGGTCGAGTTTGTCAAAAAAATATTAGGTAGAAGTCGTTCAACATTGAAGAGTTTTAGGCTAGTTCATCTAGGAATTGCATAGACCTAGAACTGAGGTTCGTATTTGTAAGTTTGTTTCATAAAGTTGGAAATTTTGATCTGGAAATTTTGGTTCTTTGTTTGCTTGTTTGTGTTTATTTCCGTTGCTTAGTTCATGGATCCTTTGAGAATTGAGATTGTTTGTGCATTATAAAACACCGATTTATTCAATGGCTATCAAACCTTGACCCGACAAAGAAAATCGATTCTAATCGACCATGAGTTTCAGGGCTAAAGCCAAACCCAAAAATAATTGAGTCAACGAAAAAACCTAATTAACCTGATTGACCTGATTTTTTCCTAAATAGGTTGAACATATTTATTATACTTATTAGATAAATAAATTATATTTTATATGTTACAATATATTATTATAAAAAAATACAAATTAATGTGGTTGTAATTTTAAATATTATTATTTAATCATAATATATACTCCCTCCGTCCCGGAAAGTTTGTCCATAAAGCGCATTTGCACGCGGATTAATAAAAAGTGGAAAAGTTTGATAAATTATGGGAAAATGTGTTAAAGTTGATGGAAAGAGTATAAAAAGGAGTAATTTATAGGATTGATTGAGGATAATTTTGTAATTTTATAGGAAAAAGTAATAAAGTTGATAGGAAAGTTGGATAATGAGGGTAATATATGAGATTGTATGAGGGTAAGATTGTAAAAGTGTAGTGATATAAATGGGAATAAAGTAGAGATGGACAAACTTTCTGGGACGCCCGAAAAGGTCCAAATTTTTGGCCACTAAAATAGCCAAAAAGGCGAACAAACTTTCGGGGACGGAGGGAGTATTACTTTAATAATCCTAGAAAAGTCAACTTTTGAACCCATTACAATGAACTAGACCCGAAAAATCGACCTGAATCGACCGAAAATTTTTGGGTTGAAACCCGACCCGAATAGTAGCGAGCAAAGGAAAAAACCGAACCCGATTAACCCGAATCCGATTGGGTTGAAACCCGAACCCGACCTGACCGACCCGATGTTTTATATATGTAGAATAAATATATTTTCTTGTAATATTATAACATATTTTATTATAAAAACTATTATAAAAAAATTATTATAAAAATCTATTAAAAATAATATTTTATTATTATATAGTATTATTTAATCATAACATTACTTTAATAATCATTAAAAAAATCAAATTCTTGACCTGTTAGGTCGAGCCAAACCCGCACAATAACCGGTCAAAACCCAACCCGACGACCTATAACCCGATTGACCCGAACCCACACTCAACCCGAACTCGAAATAACCGAGCTCGAATCCACCCGACCCGACCCGTTTGGCACCTCTAGAATGAACCGAACTGGCATAATAAATAACTATAACCCGACCCGTAACCCAATTGGCTCGAACCCTCAATAAACCTGAACCATAAAAGATCGAACTCGAGCCCGATTAAACCGAATCATTTAACAGGTCTACTTCCTTTGGTCGAATGCAACTGCAATGTTATTGAGGGATTCAATCTATTCTCGTCACTCTGTCCTTCATTTGCAAGTTAAGAGATCGCACCCGTAATATATAGTACTAATACAAGTTTTTATACGGCTCAGCTTTCTAACAATTAGGTGAAGTCCAACTGGATAATAAATACCCCGCGTTTTCTTCTTCGTATGACTACGACAAAGCTACTGTGTTGCATGCATTCAGGGCCCAACTCATCAAGTTAATGAATGTAGATATGTGCTATATGGGCTACAGTGGTGTTAACTACCATTGATGCCATAAATTGGTTGGCTGCTCGCTGTACTTCATAAATGGATGAAGATGAGGAAAGGAAAGTGGGGAATAATATAATTAAGATTGTGACTAATTAAGGATAACCTAGCTGCCATGTTTCTGATATTCCATTTAATTTCTATCTTCAAATTTAATGTAACAAATTGCCATGTACCCCTAAGGGAGTTTGTTATTCGGTTGACTTGCAAGCTAGTGTTATTGTGGATTTGTGGGGTAGACAACGTTACTCAATCAGTGGTTGATACTTAATTGAAAGTTCGATTTGCACCCCATAATGTTTGTATGGTCGTTGAAAAGTATTTCGCACGAAGTGTGGATTTTAACTAGGTTCTAGGATTGTCTTACATTACATCATCATTGATTTGGTGTAACTCGCGGATTACGCATGAATGAGGATTAAGAAATTCTTATGCACACCCTTACTTCTAAACTTAATCCATAGTAAAGACTCGAAGAAAAACTTGAAACTAGCAAAGCTCTTACATCATCGAATACCAAAGTCCAAGCATTACACGCACAGTATGATAACAATGTATCTTCTCTCCAAAACGCAATAAACCTAGTTTGTTCATTTCGCATATAAGTTTGTTCCGAGTACAAAATAAGATAATGGAGTTTTTTTACATATATCGAGTGAAAAAAGAAAATCATACACTTGCCTTTGAGATTCGAGATGAAAATTATATAGGCATGATGTGAATGAGATCCACTCGAAGGTTTATCAAAGCTGAGGTCGACATAAGTTTAAAGGACACAAATATTATCCATTGTTTCATTTAAAAGAATAAGCTCTAAATTATAAATTATTGAAGGAATATATAAGCTCTAAAAGAATAAGCAAACACCTTTCCACCTGTTTGATCTAGGAAATTCAACTTTCGTTTTAAATCCCAAATAATTATTCAAATCCACAATTTTATCTTTCAATCAAATTGTAACCAAGAACTTGCCTCAACTTTCATCAAGGAATTAAATTTCAAATAGGATAGATAAAAGATAATGATAAGAAACACTTAGATCATCAAATCATGGCAACATATTCTCTTTAGAGCTGGTTAGTAACTAGTTATCATCCCTTGTGGATGTTCTAAGCGAGCTCAAGTAGTACTTGTTGCCAGCCTAATTCCTTTCCTTATCAAAAAAATGGTATAATATGCATAACTTTGTTGGGTTTTATACCCCAACCCTAGAATAGGACACCTACTCACTCATCATGCAAATTAAACAACAAATCTTAGAAGAAGACATGGAGTTAAAAACAAAGATGAACACTTGAATTAAAAAGAGAAAAATTACAATCTTTCCCACAATTCCTCTTCCTTGCAACCAATGTTTTCTCCCTATATAACTAGATACGATAAGGAAAGAGATTAGGCTAGGCCAATTATAAGAGAAAAGACACTATCATAGAGCATCCTTACGGATGAGGTCCCGAAGACCCAAGTCAGATCCTGGCACTGATACCATGTTAAATCTCGATGGGCCATATATGAAGTAGGGGTTTCACACGTCGGTTCGTGCGCATATGCACGGCAAGCCCGACACATAAGCACATGATGTTCCACCCTAAAATCAATTGGCAATAGGGGGAGCAGCAGATGCACTTATATGGTGGGTGGTTTAGTAAATGATTCCCAATGCGGGATAATTTTAGTCTCCACAACCTACATTACCTATGGGCCAACTCTCAACACCACACGAGCTACTCCGTGGGTGTATGACCAAATGTTGTTGTTGTCCTAAATTGCACGACGATTCACTAGGGTCACTGTGATCCAAGCTTGCTTCTTTGAGCAACACATAAGCATGTTCGAGGTGACACATGAATTGACATGTTATAAGCAAGTGAACGGACATGTTATAAGCAAATGCAACAAACAATATGTAAAAGACAATTCCCACCCTTTTCAAGTTGGAGTTATCATATAAATGCACCAACAATATGATTTTTGACTACGGGTGGGCAAAATCCGGTCCGGACCGGATTTTTGGACCGGACCGGTTTTTTTTCCCCGGTCCGGTCCCCGGTCCATGAAAACGGAGGTTTGCGGTCCCGATCTGGACCGGATTTTTGTAAAATTAAAAAAAAAAATTGGGAAATTCTGCGTGGTAACCACGAAGTTTTGCGAATTCCGCGTGGTGCCCAAAGTTTTTTGAGATTCCGCGTGGTGACCTTGAGGTTTTGCAAATTCCGTATTATAACCTCGGCATATTTTAAAAAGTTAAAAATATATAAAACTCACCCCTAATATTTACTTAATTACATAGAATCACCCTACATTTTATTTTTTCAACAAAACTAGCAAATTTATTTTCTTAAAACACTTAATAATAACTATCACTTGATACACATAATATTTATTATTTTTAAATGTTATAAAAAAATTGCCTAAATTTGTACATGTCATTAAAAACTCTATCATTTTTTTGCACATTTTTTCATGTCACTATATATGTACATTGTATTTAGAAAACCAATTTTATATTATTTTGGAAATAAATTACTTGAATTAGTGCACCTACTTTAAAAAAATTCACTCCCTAAAAATAACAACTATTATAAATTTTGAAAATGAGGTTCTTTTTATAATAGCAATAAAATAATTTTTTAAAATAATAACATATAGTGACATGGAAAAAGATTAAATAAAAAATGTATGATTGTATAATTATGAACTTAAGTGTTTTAAGAAAAAAGATTTGCTAGTTTTGTTGAAAAAATAAAGTGTAGGGTGATTTTTGTAATTAAGTAAATATTAGGGGTGAGTTTTAAATATTTTTTACTTTTTAGAATATGCCGAGGTTACAACACGGAATTTGCAAAACCTCATGGTCACCATGCGGAATCTCAAAACACTTTGGGCACCACGCGGAATTTGCAAAACCTTGTGGTTACCACGCGGAATATCCCAAAAAAAATTATACAATTATATTAATTTTAATAGTATATAGTTTATTTTTGATATTTAAATTATACATTTATATTATTTACTTAATAATGTTATATTTGTCATTAATTACATATAATTTCTTTAATTATATTATAAATTCTTTATATAAAACAATTTTTTTTAAAAAAAATAAACATCCGGTCTAAAACCGGACCGGACCGGATTTTCCCGGTCCAGTCCCCGGTCCATGAGTTTTGGGGTTGCCGGTCCCGGTCCGGTCCGGTCTTAGACCGGTGCCCACCCCTCTTTTTGACCTCGGTTTAAGGATGATAAGAAGTAGAGAAAAAGTATCTCGTATCCAACTTAGACTTGTCTTGATAAGTTAGCTTAAAACATAGCATCTTGTTTTGAGAAAAAATGGTTATTTTGTACTCCTTTGTTATTGAAATTATACTACATTATTTTTACAATTTCAATAGAAAGATAATGTAGACAAAAAGTACAAAATCAAAATGCAAAACTTGCACAGTTATAGTTCAAATATTTACATCCACACATTTATTACCAAAATATAAGATAAAGGTGATGCACAGCTCAAAAGCTCAAACTAGAAAAAGATGCACATTTTTGCTGTAAACATATGCCTGTATTGCGTAGAGCAAATGAGCACGCAATAACATGTTTATGTGCACACGGTACAAATCTGGTTTATATGCTGTTTTTTCTATGAGCATTATAGGCAAGTTTTAATGCTTAAACTCTATTGAAAAACTATATACATTTTGAACAAATAAAAAAAAAAAGTAATGAAGCAGGTATACACATTAATTACATTCACCTACCCATATTTTAAAATAAATTAAAAAATCAACCCCTATTTAATGATTCCACTCCCTCCCATTCTCACCGCTCTACCCCTCGAATTGATATACTCCCACTGTCTTCTTCCCGCTGTCCTCGTAATTCTGTGTTCCCAAGCTGCCCCTTGTCACTTCCAATTGCTTCCTGCTATTAAATACACAAAGTCTAGTACTAGTATATATTCATTCATACTCATACACGTAGGCTCTAGATCAATGAGGAGGCCGTGTAGCTCAGTGTGTCCTAGCGCACTCCAGCTAGTGGCGGTCGCCGTGGCGGTGTCGGTGTTGGCCTTGACGGCCCAGCCAGCACAATGCAAACCGGAGACCGAACCGCTGAATGTGCCGTCCTCGAGCTTCACGGAAGCTTTGAGGTCGACCATTGGGGGAATCGGCGACGTGCTCTCCATCATCTCCGACGTCTCTAGCATGCTCGAGGATTTCCGGGTGGCCAACGCCGTCAACGATTGCGTCGATCTGCTCGATCTCTCCAATGATCAGCTCTCCTGGACTCTTTCCTCCGCTCAAACTGGTACTTTCTATTGCTACCTAGATAAGCTTGTATTGATGTTTAAGTTTTACTAATTATAAGAATTTGTACATGCATGGCAAAAACAGGGGAAACAGGGCCCACCCTTGTATTGATATTATTTATGTATGCATTTATGGGTTCTCGATCGATCTACAAGAAGAATTCAAATTGTTTCATTTGTGGATTGGTTTGTTGCACGTAATTTGACTTGGCGGTGTTATGTAAAATTTGTTCATTTGGGACTAATAATTGGATGATTACATAAACTTGAGCAGGCAAATCCAACAAAACAAAAGACCTGGGTTCGGACCTGAAGACATGGCTGAGCGCAGCCTACGTGAACCAGGACACGTGCATGGAAGGCTTCGACGGAACAGACGGCATCGTGAAGGGGATCGTATCCCAGAGCCTAGACCAGGTCACGTCCCTCATCAGCCAAGCTCTCAACATGGCCTCCACTCCAGGCGGCGGCAAGGGCAGGCGGCTGATGACGACCACGACAAAGCAAGGGCCGTTTCCGGGGTGGTTGACCGCCAGGGACAGACGGAGGCTCCTGGAAGCGGCCAAGCCGGACGCGGTTGTGGCGCTCGATGGCACCGGCAACTTCACCAAGATCATGGACGCCATCGCGGCCGCTCCCGACCACAGCGACAAGAGGTTCGTGATCTACGTTAAGAAGGGGGTGTACCACGAGAACGTGGAGATCAAGCGCAAGAAAACCAACCTCATGGTGTACGGCGATGGGATGGACGTCACCGTCATCACCGGCAATCGTAACGTCCCCGACGGTTGGACCACTTACCGATCCGCAACATTTGGTATATATGATCCATCCATCTCAATATATTCTCCGCTTTCCTAATATTGTATAATCTTGATTAAGAACGTATAGTTTTGGATGCGCAGCGGTCAGTGGGGCAGGGTTCATAGCGCGGGACATGACCTTCGAGAACTCGGCGGGGCCATGGAAGCACCAAGCCGTGGCGTTCCGATCGGACTCCGACCTCTCGGCCCTATACCGATGCGCATTCAGGGGATACCAAGACACACTGTACGCGCACTCGAGCCGGCAATTCTACAGGGAGTGCACCATAACAGGAACAGTGGACTTCATCTTTGGGGACGCCATTGCCGTCTTCCAGAGCTGCCTGATCCTGGTCCGCAAGGGGCTCGACAACCAGAAGAACACGATCACCGCGCACGGCAGGAAGGACCCCGGTGAGAACACGGGCTTCTCCATCCAACAGTGCAACATCTCGGGCGCCTCGGACTTGGGCAGTAGTAGTAACTCCTCGGTTTACAGCTACCTCGGGCGGCCATGGAAGATGTACTCGAGGACTGTTGTGATGGAGACCTACATTAGCAGCGCTGTCAGGAAGGAGGGGTGGTTGGAGTGGAACGCCGACATGTTTCTTGACACTTTGTACTACGCGGAGTATATGAACTCTGGCCCTGGGGCTCAGCTGGGGAGCCGGGTCAAGTGGCCCGGGTACCATGTCCTTAATGCTTCGGATCAGCCGATAAACTACACGGTTTCGCACTTCATTAAGGGGGACTTGTGGTTGCCTGAGACCGGTGTCCGGTTCATAGCTGGCTTAACTGTATGAATACATTTTGGTTCATAATACTACTCGTTTTGTTGATTTATTGTTTGCTATATATTGTTTTGCTGCCTTCAATTGTAAGTGCTTTCTGGATAAGTTGTTCAATCTTGTCAATACATATAATGTTATACTCCGTTTCTTTCACTCCTGTATACAATCCTGCAAATGAATTAAGTGGGCTGTGTGCGTTCTAATGGAAGGGGAAAGAAATAAATCATGTTACAGTTATCAATCTGTATTGAATGCAGTTTCAACATCAGACAATAAGTTCGTAGTCACATGCAAGCCGAAAGGTGAAGTCCACACCTCCAGGCTCCAGTTCAGCACATGACGGAGACAAGTACATACTCCCTCCGTTTCATAATAAGTGTCGTTTTAGCTTTTTAACACAGTTTTTAAGAAAAGCAATCATTCACTCCGAAACTTACAACTTTTTCTTAATCTTACCACTCATTACATTTTTTTGGCCAATGAATGAACAACTTTAGTCAACAAATACACATTCCAATAAAAATTATCATTATTCACCCCTAATAAATCACTTTGAAAACCTAAAACGACACATATTATGAAACAACTTTTAAGTGCTAAAACGACACTTATTGTGAAACGGAGAGAGTATAAACCAAGTGGCTTGGAAATTGAGATCTCTGTCCTACGAAACATTAATGTATCACTCGCCCATCCACCCCATTTATAACTCTTATCAGCTATCAGTACAATAATGGATGCATGCAGACACAAAACAAGATGGAGTTCATGCCCTCGATCTGATTCCTTTTTGAGATCTGTACATACTCAACTCAACGACCATAGCTATGAGAGTCTATCTTACACGGAAACTCAAATAGGGTTGTATTTCCCATTTCCCTGTTTCCGGAACCTTCTTTCCTGGTGTTGAATTATGGATTATAGAACCATTCTCGTGTTCATGATTAGCTGTTAAACCTAACGATAGTGACCCTTGAATTAGACTTTTGAACACAGCAGAATAGTTTGTCCATTTGACATGAAGCCACTATTCAATTAACAAATGCAGAGCATTGTTTCACAAAACATGGAGAAACAAATGCAGACCATTGTTTCCTTGCGCAGACAACAATTAAGAACGAGGCTTGGTAAGAGAACTTACAGAGTTAAAATGTATTAGTAGAAATATCCTTTCTGACTTGTGTGTACAGCAAACATTATCCATTCTAGCTTCATGAATAAACATAAACTTGTACCCTCATAAATAAAAAGTTGATGAAATGTAACCAACCTTATAGCATGAAGCTGCTGACTCAGACGGTTTCAAGGTTTCACAAAAACCATGATCAAGTGGCTTTGCACTAAAGACTTTATATTCAGAACGTGCAAGAATAGTGCTCACATACAGTCTTGGTTCCCTTAATTAGCCCAAGGTCCCACGGAATACATTGACAATTTAAACCACCCAACAAAATCATCATTCATCTTACCAACCAAAAGCAATGTCGAGCTCAAATTCCTTAGTGGGTGATTAACTGATTACACCTATGGTATTTAGGCAGCAACCAAATCCGTTGCGGATGCTCTAGAAGGCCAAAAAACAAGAATGCTGGAGAAATAGAGCGTGATAAGACCAGAAAACATACGTTAGTAGTTTCTCTCAGTAAACTCAAGTCTCGGAGTGGGATGACATTAGCAATTTATGAATGTCGCAAGGAAGCGCGTGATCGCGACGGCGATGCGTAGTGTTGATGATGATGATGGAGATCGGGGTCCCAAAACCTCCGGACTGAATGTGAGAGCTGTCGAACAAGAATGTTAGAGAGTTCTACTTGGGCATGTATAGAGTTCGGCCCAAACAGCACAAATCAAACCATCATGATATAAGGGTATATTTAAATACCTATCGAGTAGGTTCGGGTGATATAATATTATTTTGGTCAAGGGGAGCAAGACTCTCAGGGGTTTAAGGAAATAAATGAAAATCAGCTGGGAAATTAAAAGCAGTGCGGCGAGGATGTCAACAACAAGATTCGCTTCCATGAAGACGTAGCAAGGCCGGACTGTCCAGTAGCGGCGGAAAAAGCCCAAGTGAAAATGAACATCCTCCTTGACTAAAGAAAACTAAGTATATAACAGATGAATGCATAGAACAAGAATCAAAGGCATAGATGGACTAACAATCATACAAATGCATACAAGTGAACATTGAAAATTGACAAGAATGGCCAAGTAGATCCAGGTGGACTTGAACCACCAACCTCCCAAACGTCAACTCAATGAGTTCAGGTGCTCTTTCCACTTTGAGCTTATGGATCTGCAAGTGAGACGCCAACTTTTCAACATTTTCTGTAGTTCAGTTTTCCTTACTTTCCCAATCATCACTTCTATTAGAAACAAATCAATCCTACAAAGAATTATCCATTCAGAAACCGTCTGCTCAAATAACACAAAGTGGACTTGATAAACAGATCAGATAGCAGAAACTCGCACAGCTATATATGAGCTGACTATGGGACCAACAGCTTGTTCAGAAATAAAAGACAGCAACACACAAGGTGGGTACAATAATGTCAACTCCAGTGCAGATTAATTGAACTTGCAACAAGAGAGCTCAACTCACATGGTGCAATCAGATATTGAATAATCAAGGTAATTACTGTAACCATTGATAGTTTTCGAAGATAAAACCAGTCACATAAGGGACAAGGGCAAGATAAGCTGACATGAACTGCTGGCTGCTGCTGCTAATGCTGTAACAATGTGAGGAATTTCAATGGCACTTGGATCCAATAATTTCAAATCTTTCAATGCTTGGACAATGACATCTAGGCCGCCAATTCGGTACATATTCGACTTTATTACAATCAAATAATAACTGGATCCCCAACTTCAGGTTTTTAGACGACGCTTGGCTTCAGTGGCTTCGATGCTCCAGTGGTCTCCAAAACAATAGCTTGCCTACAAAAAAAAATGGCATCTTGGCTGCCAATTTGCTACATATTCAACATCATTACAATCAAATGATAGCTACAGCCCTAACTTAGTATGTATGTTCAAGCTTCAACACAGGTGCTGATACCGTATGCACAGCAACAGTACTCGGTATACAGAGCAACAACACTCGGCACTCACAAAGCAATGTAATTCATGGATCAAAAAATACTGATATTGAAACTTTAAAACTGAGCAAAGCGTGGAGATTTCAAATTGATTATATCAATTATGTATGCATGAATATATGCCAATATCTGAATCATTACCTTGGACCGGTTTGTGTAAAGAAATTGCCAATTAACTACTGATACCTCATCATACATATTGATATTGGTGGTGTGGAAGTTGCGTGTAACCCTTTAGCAGATGTTGCCAACGATCGTGTGAACTTCATGAGGTGTAAAACGCTAGCGTGAAAGCAAACCTGTTACTACTGACTTTCTAATTATTTCTCAAGGTTATCAATGGAAAATCAATGGTGTTTTTCTTTTCTTTTCTTTTCTTTGTGTGCTACGGGAATATGGAACTGAGCAGGAAAGAGAGAGAGGGAGGGGGAAGAAAGCGCGCACACACACACACCAGAGGAAGAGCCGGGCAAAAACCCCGTGCCTCTTCCCAAACCCAAAAAAGAGATTTTTTATTAGGATTTTGACCTGCCAAGCAAGCGCACCTGTCATGGCAAAGGTCGACACGGACAACCACAATACTAGTTCTCTTCTCTTCCACCACAAGAAGAGATTGACAGACTAAAAAAACCTAAAACAAATCCTGACATCAAGAACAACACCAGCAATTCGAATTCCATGGGAGTTACATACACGCCAATACGTGCTCCTCCGACGGAAGATCGATCGCTAATTCTTCGACAGATCGTAGCAGATCCAGCCTGAAAGATGTAACAATTGACAAATCAATTGAGGTCAGGTCATCGAACAAGAGAGCACGCCAATTGAAATCCATCAAGATCAATTATGAACCAGATCTAGCTATAATCCAACTTGAATTCGAAGGCGTACCAGAAGAAACGCTCAAGATCTGGATCCAAGGTTGCCGAAACCAAATCGCCAAATTTGAGGACAAAGCTCTTCTCATCCAAATTCAGATCGTCTGCTCAGGAGCTCCATATCTAAGGATCCGATCGCTGAACGATACGCCTCGTATGAACAGCCGTAGGTCTAAACACAGCACAAAAGAATCGAGATCGATACCATTTCTCCATGAGGTAAGAAATCGGAAACAGGAGAAGATTGAAGAGAGAAGACGGACTTTGAGATACAGAAATACGCGACCAGAAGTAGAGCAAGGGGAACCGTATATTTATACAGGAAGCGAACCGCGAACGACCGTGGACCGCCATTGAAAGATGGACGGCCAGATGTGAGCCAAAAAGAAAAAACGTGTGGTGGAGGTTAATCGATTATAAAGGGACTTTTAAAGGCGGTGGAAAAGCCTAGAAGCATTTCTACGGATACGGATCTACTATCTTTCTACCAGTAAAAAAATCTATCCGCCACGTCATTAACGCGCTTGACGGTCAACGCTAACTATCTTTTCGCGTTTTACAGTGGGCCGATAATAATGCTGGGCCTTTGGGCCTTATTTTTATTGATGCCCAACTTTGGTTTCTTTCTTTCCCGTAACGTAATTGATAAATCGGAATAAGGCAGATTCTAAAGGTAATCATCGCAGAATCAAATAAATTGTTCCCACAATAGGAAGATTTTAAGGTAATATTTACTGATTCTAGAATGGGTTTAAACTGTGCATTTTTTGGTTGAAAACAGTGTTCATGAGAGTCGAATGGTGCCTTTTGGATACTACCCTTAAAGGCTTAACTTTTTAGCCGTGCTTACTACTACTAAACTAGTTATACCCCGGTTCTCACCGAAAAAAAAAACTAGTTATACCCCGGACCTTCTCCGGGAACTTTCTACATAAAAATGATAATATTGCTTTATATACGATATATGTATTGTAAATTAAATACTAAAAAATTAACTGGATAATAATTGACTTAACAATTGTATATACACATGCATTTAAATTAGAGTAGTCAAAATTCAACACAGCTCGAAAAATCAATTCGAATCAAGTGAAAATTTTATAGTTGAAACTCATTCCATAAATTAGTAGGTCAACGGAAAAACTAAACTTGATTGACCCGAGCTCGATTGGATTGAAACACGAAACCAGCTGACTTGACCTAAGTTGTTATATTTGTAAAATAATAATTTTTTTTGAATATTATAATCTAGGGTAGGCAGGGTATAAATAACTTAATGATAAAACCGCCCTTAACTATTTCAGATTTAGAAATATATATTGAATTTATCTGAACCCGTATTCGAACTTAGATGACTAAAATATTAATTATTATAGATTTGTTGTTGGATAGGTGAATTATTAATTAATAACTATATAAGTATTGTTACAAATCATAAATTTTTAAGAAGATTTGATATTAGATTAGATAAAAAGAATGGTAATAAAATGATAAATTATCTATAGGTAGAAATTGTATATGAAATATCCATAAATAAAAATAAGGTGGGTGAGATATAAAAATTTAATAAATTATGAGTATATAGGGAATTTGTTTTTTGATAATCGTATACAGGGCATTACAAAAGCCTTCAAGACAACTTTCCTTAATCAGCTTAGCCAAGCTAGGCGAAGACCATTCAGAATTAGTCATGGAACCGGGCCGGATTGGGCCGAGCCGCCACCGGGCCGGGCCAAGAAATCGTGGCCCAGGCTCGGCCCGACAAATCACCGGGATGGGCCGGGCCGGTCCACATAGGCCCGGGCGGGCTGGTGCCGGGCCGGGCTGGCCCACACATACCGAGTCGGGCCGGGCCGATGATTTATTTTTAATAATTACTTATCAAATTTTTAATAATTAATGTTCCTATGTAATTAATTTTAATAATTATAGTTAGACCTGTCAATCGGGTTAGGTCGGGCGGGTTCGGGTTGGGTCATTCCAGATCCGGGTTGAGATCGGGTTCGGGTCCATCTGGGTCGGGTCTTGATGGGTTATCGGGCGGGTTCGGGTTGACCGGTGGGTCAATTTTTTTTTGAAACTTTAATTACGAACTAAAAATTTGAAACTTTAAAGAAGACTATGAAGGCATACATGTTAAATAGTGTGGTATTGAGATTGACAAAATTTTGGATATATATATATGCTTAAAACATATACAGACACCTGAACTTGTCTATTTTGGTCATTTTGACACATGACCTTTGAAACGGACCTATTGAGCACACCAACTTGTTAAACCCACCTATTAAACACCTCAACTTGTTAAAACCTAATTATTAAACACCTCGTTCCTAACGTGGCATTGCATAAGTGATGTACACTTGAGGCATTATCTGACATTACGTGGCTTTTTTTCGCTTAATCATGTTCACGTATTAGCGCGTGCATATTACGACACTCCGTAATCAAGGCCGAGGTGTTTAATAGGTAGGCTTTGACAAGTTAAGGTGTTCCATAAGTCCGTTTCAAAGGTCAGGTGTCCAAATAACCAAAATGAACAAGTTCAGGTGTTTAGATATGTTTTAAGCCTATATATATATAGTATAAGGTTATGGATATATATATAAATTATATGGCATGGGTAGAAATGAACTTCCTAGCTTAATTTTATTCTTTGTTATCAACTTCTTTTTTGTGAAAGAGGGGAAAGTTACATCAGGATTTAGCCATGAATGACTCATAATAAAAACAATCAGTCAAACAGTTAGAAACATACAAAAACATGCGAACTTATAAAAGTCGACAAACTGATTTAATTTACTACTTCTAGTCATCTTTATACTTCCACTTCAATTAAGGATGACATCTTTCATTGTGGACACATGTTTCACAAGTTAGAGATAAGCAAAATGCACCAAACAAGTTTAGAAAAAAAAAAAAGAACTGAAATGCATCAAATAGAAATGCAACAACAACCCGCCATTTTCAAATTTTAGAAAAAATTTTAAAATAAATTTAGCGCCTGAAAGTTTCATGACCCGCTGGGTTGGACCCGACCCTAACCCAAAATTTTCCGGTTTGAAACTGGGTTTCGGGTTCAAATTACCGGGTTGAACCCTGAAGTTTTCGACCGGGTTGGGTCGGGTTTACGGGTCAGGTTTTAACAAGTCTAATTATAGTGCATATTAATTTTATTTTTGCACAAATACAATTTATAGGGTGCAAATAATTTTATTTTTACAAATATACAATTAATAGGGTGCATATAAATTTTATTTTTTGTAAAAATAAATTAATATGCACCGGGCCTGGTCGGACTCTTGGCCCGTTGACCAGCTCGGCCGGGCTGGGCTGGAAAACCCCAAACTGGGCCCGGCCCATGGTCCGTCTGGCCCACAGGCTGGCCGGGCCGGACTTTTTAGGCCCATAACACCGGGCCGGGCCGGGCCACACTATTCAGAATACCCCATAACTCCGCTTTTGGACCACTACAAAGGCCGATATTCTGGGAAAAACCCTGTTATATTTCCTTAGAATTTATGTTACTTGCATATTATTTCTCTACGTTGTAAGGAGTTTGCTATGACTGCTTTAGGGCTCTTGTTGTATTTCTATTAATCTTACTTCTTCGGGTTTGTTTCTATCTCAAACAAAATGTGCTATATATGGAAGCGATGGTGAGAGCTTTGTTCACCTACTACAATATGGTTGCCATACTAATTGATCCCGACTCAAAATTAGGAGTTGCTATATAAGTCCCCCCAGTTTGGGTTTATGCCAGGAAGGTCGTCGATAGAGGCTATTCACCTACTGCGTAGGTTGACAGAGGCACATCGGGAAAGGAGGAAGAGTCTGCATATGGTGTTTGTAGATTTGGAGAAGGCTTACGACAGGGTCCCTAGAGAGCTGATTTGGGAATGTCTAGAAGCCAAAGAGGTGCCAGATACGATTATTAGAATTATTCGGGACATGTATGAGGGGTCAAGGACGAGTGTTTGCACACAAGGTGGAGATACGGAGTTCTTCAGGGTGAGTATGGGTCTCCATCAGGGATCAGCCTTAAGCCCTTTTCTGTTCACGCTCGTGATGGACGTGTTGACAAAGGACATTCAAGGAGAGGTCCCGGGATGTATGTTATTCGCAGATGACATCGCCTTAGTGGAGGATTCTAGAGCGGAGGTTAATAACAAACTAGAGGTCTGGAGGGAGAGATTGGAATCTAAGGGGTTCAGGCTTAGTAGGACGAAGACGGAGTACGTGGAGTTCAGTTTCGGGCAAGAAATTGATTCGAATAGTGAGGTGCAGCTGGGGGATGAGATCATTGAGAAGAGGGATAGCTTCAAGTATCTGGGTTCGGTTTTGCAAAGCGATGGGAGCATTGAGGAGGATGTGAGATCGCGTATTCAAAAAGGTTGGCAGAAATGGAGGGCGGCTTCAGGGGTTCTTTGCGATAGGAAGGTGCCACTAAAACTTAAGGGAAAATTTTACAGATCTGTTATTAGGCCGGCGATCCTCTATGGTGTTGAGTGTTGGCCGACGACAAAGGCTCAGGAACAGAAGCTTGCAGTTGCAGAGATGAGAATGCTCAGATGGATGTGTGGCCACTCGAGGTTGGACAAGATTAAGAATGAAGATATCAGAAGCAAGTTGGGGTTGGCTAGCATAGGAGATAAACTTCAGGAAACAAGACTTCGATGGTTTGGCCATGTCCAGAGACGGGAACCAGACGCTATAGTGAGGAGGTGTGAGCGCTTGAAGTTTGGGGATTGCCGGAGGGGTAGAGGTCGCCCGAAGAAACGCTGGATGGACAACATTAAAAAGGATATCAGCTTGCTAGGGATTTCAGTGGATTTGGCTCAGTGCAGAGAGAGCTGGAGGGAGAGGATCAAGGTGGTGGATAGCTCGTAGCCAGGTTGACGGAGCAGGCTGTCTTAACCTGAAGAGTAAAGTCTTGGGGTTAGATAGCTAGTTTGCATTTCCTTAAGTTTTTTTACTTTAGTTCCTCTTCTGTTTTAGTTTCTTTTGGAGTTTTCCTAGCTTGTTGGTTGTAGTGTTGGATGGTTTCGAGCGTTTGTCTTGGGTTATTTCGGGCGTATTCCTTCCAGGTCTGGAATACCCCCATCCTGACCCCGCAGATCCTGCATCCGCGGGACTACCTGGGTAAATGTTGTTGTTGTTGCTGCTATATAAGTCCCCCCATGTCACACCCAACTTTATATCGCAGCCTGGTGGGAGCACTATGGTATCTTACGTTTACTCCGCTTGACATCTCGTTTGTAGTTCAGCAAGTTTTCCTCTTAATACATGATCCTAAGTGACACTTTGTTGCTCTTAAGTGTATCATCCATTATATCCACGACACCACCTCCCTCGACATCACGATTATTGTAGTGAACACGCCGACTTTCGTTGCTTATATTGACTCAGATTGCATTGATTGTCCCGATACAGGTTGGTATACTTCTAGCTACTGTACGTTCCTTGAGGACACTTTGGTCTCATGTTCTGCTAAGTGACAATCTACTATTTCTCAATACAATTTTGAGGTGGAATATTGTGGGGTTGTTGATGTTGTGGCCGAATGTCCATGGTTGTGAAATCTTCTTCTCAAATTGCATTGGCCATTATCTCGTGCGAGTATGGTATATACCGATAATGTCTTAGAATCCTATCTAGCTAATAATCTGGTTCAACACCAACGCGTACAAGAAACATAGCATGACATTCATTTAGAAACCGCCGATTTGGGTCATGTTCGAATTCTCCATGTACCGTCCAAGTACCAGTACGCGGACATATATACGAAAAGAATGTCTAGACAATTGTTGTTAGATTTTTCAAGACAGTCTTACGGGCGTGCTCCTTTCATTTCAAATGTCGGGTATAATAACATATACTTTGTAAATGTCCTAACTTGGCATGAAAGACACCTTTTGTACATTATTCATCAATATCCATTATCGGGACTTGTGAGGATCAAACAATTCAATCCACCAATCCGAGGAGAGTATCAATATCCTCATTTGATTGCGATTCTATTTGCACAAACAATGAAAGTTATTATCTAAGAGCATGTACAATGGTAACGAGGTTCAATCCTCTCTCAATTTTCTCTCTCTCCCTTTCTCCTCTTGACACATCATCTTCTCTTTCATCCACCTCATTTCCCACTATCTCATTCCTCTTCCTCATCCTCTTTCTCCATTTTCATCCACAACAAAGAGGATCCTCTTTGTATCCTTTTTGTTTTTCCATTTCTAGTTTTACATATACATCAAACACATAATTTATGTCAATCAAATATTTTTAACAAATTGAATTACTCTAATTAAGTAATAATAAAATGTTTTTAGTTGCCTAAATCAACATAATTAATTAATTAATAAATAAATAAATAATGATATATACTACACAAAATAACACTATTTTTCAACATAAAAAATTATTATACTTGTTATTTTATTACCTAATCAAATTATTACAAACTTTTTAAGTACAAAAAAATATTTCAATTGTTTACATAATATAAGTTGTTATAATAGAAAATTAAATAAAAAAGAAGATTTATGTGAAAATAGTGCAAAATTAGACTCTTTTTATAGATTAAAAAAATTTATAAGCATTAGTTTTATTGTTTTGTAAACAAATCACATCACATTTTTCTTAACTCATAATTAGAACATATTATTTGTAAATGGAAGTGAAATAAAAAAAAACAAGTTTGACCACATGTCAACAAGTAATTAGATGTTGATTGCTTTCTTACACAAGGGCCAAAGTGAGTAATCCTCTACAGAATGAGGATTTCAAGCAATCCTCTTTCAAAGAGGATCCTCTTTCATTTGCCCACAACAACAAGGATGTCCTCTAAGAGATGAGAAAGTGCTAAGAGGATGGTAAATCCTCACCATTGTACATGCTCTAAGAAAGGATTGCATTTATAAAATTAGCTATTACAATAATCAATATATATATTTATATTTCAAGTCCATTATGTTTTTTCATGTTTTATGAATCTAGTAAGCAAATATTGGCCAAAGATCGTTTTCATCATTCAACAAAAAAAATCGTTTTCATCAAAAAGCCCCCGTGACCGGTGACCCTCCTCGAACTACAATCGCTTCCTAAATTTGGTTATAAAAAAAACCCTTATCATATGGTATGGTACTATTACTATATTAGGAGAGCACCCGTAGACATGGCCTTGAATTTCCAAAGTCACCCTCGCCATTGGATGCACTGCATGGCAGGTCTAATCTTCTGCGTCCCAGCATTGAACGGACAAGATGAAGTCTGGATAGGTGGGGCCATGCAATTGTACAACAAGCAAACAGAACAGGTCAACGGAATCTGAACCGTTGGATCCATCCGATCAAAACCCGTCAAGTAATTGTGGTGCAAGTAAAGCACCCGTATAGTGGAATCCAAAAGCCGGTCCACAAAGCTACCCGGAACCCGGCCCATGAACTTATTGCTATTCAAGTACAGATTCTCGACCGTTGACAGCGTGGGCGAGATCTCGCCGTAAAACCGATTATAGCTCAGATCAACGGTCGTGATCGTGACCTGATCCTCGGGCTGAACCCGGCCGATGAACATGTTCCTCTGGAGCTGAAGGCTGGTGAGCGGGAACCGGAATATCTCGGAGGGGATTATTCCCGTGAACCGGTTCGAGCTCAGGTCGAGATAATTCAGGTTGGATAATCGGGTCAGAACCTGGTCCACTGAACCGGAGAACCGGTTCGAGGCGAGCAAGAGATAGACTATGGAGGGCGGGAAGGAATCCGGGGGCAGGGCTCCGGAGAGGTCGTTGTGCGAGAGATCGACCCGGGCGAGTGAACCGGATTTGAAACAGGGGACTGAACCGGTGAGACGATTGTGGTGGAGAATGAGGTTGGTGAGAACCGGGAGGGAGGAAACCGGTTCGGGGATCGAACCGGTGAGTCGGTTGTAGCTGAGATCGAGGGTTCTGAGGGTTGTTGATCGGGCGAGTCCGGCGGGGATCTCGCCGGAGAGGAAGTTTCGGCTGACGGCGAAGAATTGGAGGCCGGTGAGGTACGAGACGGTGTCGGGTATGGCTCCCATGACCCGGCCCGGAACGATGGTGAATTGGGTTAAGGAGGAGAGGTTTCCGATGGCGGGATGGATCCGGCCGGTGAGGCCCGGGGCGCCGGCGGTGGGGTCGCCGAGGTTGAGTGCGACGACGCGGTCGCCGTCGCAGGTGACGCCGGAGAAGGAGCAGGGATCGGAGGTGAAGTCCCATGAGTGGAAGAAGTGGTCGGAGTCTAAGGACCTGCGGATGGATTGAAGGGCAAGGAAGTCTTTTGGGTGGAGAATGGAGATTGAGACGGAGAGACATTGGAGCCAAATCAAGAGGCTTAGAACAAGCTTCGGTTTGGCGGTTTCCATTGATAATGTATATATGGTTTTTAGTTTCTTGTTGTTGGTGATTATATAACAGGTCGGTCGAGACTTGAGAGGCAAGCAAAGCACATAGAGAGAGATTTTGGTATATTTGGCGGTTTGCATTGCGTAGGGAAAGAAAGTAGTATTGGACCATTGGTTGTGTACATGATTTTGGCTTAGAGGGGAAGCCAAATCC
Organism: Polygonum maritimum; assembly: GCA_963924305.1. Classification (NCBI taxonomy): domain Eukaryota; kingdom Viridiplantae; phylum Streptophyta; class Magnoliopsida; order Caryophyllales; family Polygonaceae; genus Polygonum; species Polygonum maritimum. Next base: position 4,158,875 of record OZ002728.1, on the reverse strand, counting down.
ATGACTACAACAGCACGCAGCTATTTTACTGTGCCTCTACAGCTTGTCTGGTACCGCCAAGACCCACAGTGGGTGACTTATACTTCAATTTGAAGTAACCAATGAGAAATGTAGCCACACAACGAGAAAAGGGTTTGTCCCAATTTCAAACAAAATTAGATTTGAAGTAACCAAGTTAAAGTTGTGCTTGTAGTGTTCTATAAAATGCTAGGCAGGTCCTAGGCGGAGAGGGACTGCCTAGCGCCTAGGCGGCTTAAACGAATACCTAGATGCCGTCTAGGCAGGTTATAAGGTTAGGCGGATGGGAACCGCCTAGTGCCTAGACGGGGCCTAGAAGAGATTTTTAGAACAGTACTAATACTACTGGTTATAAGGAAATGAATTAATTATTCATGATTGGAAACTTACAGGTTTGCCGTGAGGAAACCCTTGTGTTTTACTTATGTTGCTGATGTATCACACAATCCATGCTGCCATCCAATTGCTATCGGTTGATCGATGAACTCCTATATATATGCATTGGCAAGCATACGCAATTGTGCATGAAATTGCATCGATGAAGATTTATTGAGGGGCTTGCTGCAGCTAAGCAATTGGAAATATTCGTGCTGTTGATACAGAATATGATTAAACATCAATCATATTCTTCATTAATTGATTAGTTTAATCATCATGCATGGGCTGTTCGTATGATTACAGACTTTACAGTATGCAAGTTGTTTATAATGCATGTATAACAGCTGGTTTAAATGCAGATATGTGATTTTGTTGAAGAAGAATGTGAAAAAAATTGATGGTATTCACGTCTAGCCACCAAAATGGCAAAAGTTGAGACTCTCAAATTGAAGGGGATCGATCTACTACAACAACAATGGTTTTAAGAAAAAGCACTACTAGCTTCAAGCTAATTCTCAGGAAAACCACAAATAAAGAAAGCCATCCCCGTCTTCTCAACCGACACAAGTTTGTTTCTCAAACAACATACAGATGCATCTGCAAATTCAATGAGCCAAACCAAACGCCTTATTTCTTGAGCCTTGACATCATTTTCTTGATTCGGAATTTGTAGGCCGGACTCACTCGACAATTGGAACCACCCCACCAGCAGCCTTGATCTGAAGTTGCAGCTGCAAAACACTCGGTCAAACTCCAAATTAGTTTATAATGTCCCACTACAAATATAAGTTTGGTGCTAATTTAGAAGACTTACAGATAAAAGGGTCTCGAGTCTGCTCTTCACATCAGCATATTCCTGCTTGACTTGTTGCAAGCACATCATGCATCTACAAACATGATTGAAGTTCAGTCATGCATATATATGGACCACATTGATTGTGATATAGAAACAGATCATTTTATAAATCCAAGTCAATTCGCCTAATCGTTGTCAAGAATCAAATTAGAGCAAGGAATCACAATTAGCAATGCATCTTACCAGATAATGGCTCACATCAACTTCACCTAAACTGAATTTTAAACAACACAAGTACTTAGATACGTTCTTGCATACATAACCATAGTACGAAATATGGTTTTATAACGCCCAACTCTCATTTAATTAATACAATTAACTTATCAGAAGCAACTGAATGATTAATATACAAATCCATTTAGGGAAGACTAGTCCAATCTCTAAAACCTCCCATCAAGCCTAAACTGTAGTAGTGACGCGGACCTCGGTAGGTAGCCCTAGATTTGGAACACACAAATCCTCATCAAAATGTACAAGAAATGCATCATTTTGCATCAGTTATATAACCAATTTAGAAGAGAACATGAAAGAACATAAATAAGGCTTATTACCCTTGGGCGTTTTGCTCCTCACAGTATCCCTTAAAGGTGATACACGCTTTCTTGACCTTCTTCGCGCCAATACTGTCAAGCCGGCACAAACAAATGGACATTATGTAATCTGAATCCGACTATCACAGAAGTCTAAAACAAGTTCTTGAGCAATTACATTGTTCTTCAACATTATAACAGATTTCAGTATGTACCTTGCGCTGCTACCCTGGAGAGTTTGGACGATTGTCGTAACCTGACCAAAATCATGGTCAGGCCTATCTCTGCAACAACCAATGAGAGCAAATTAAGTCATGATTCATGAACAGAACAAATTAAGTTACAATCTGGAAGAGGAAGGTTAGGAATTAGTTGATTAACTCACAGGGCATTGGTCAGATCTTGTAGCAGCCTATCAGAATCACTGAAGAAGACTGAAATGATCTCAAGAACAAATCCATGGTTGTTGTCTTCTTCCGCCAGTTTCTGAAGCATGGTGAACTGATCATCCAAGTAGCCCTTCTCACAGATTAAAACAAAACCCAAATAGAGGAAACTTCATCAATGATAATTTCACAAATTAAGAAGGGGAAATGGGGAAAAGAATTGATCTTGATTCAGGAACATGAAACTGACCTCTCTGTACATGGAGTGTCCAAAGCTGAGGTATTGGGTTTGCACCTTAGATACATCCATGGTGCTTTTCCTGTGTCTCAGTGTGAATCTTTCTGGATTGGGAATTGAGATGTGGGTGGGATGGAAATGAGACGCTCCACCCCCCCAATTTATATAGAAATTTTCAAAGTGAGTGGCTGAATATTTTAATGGAATAAGAGGAGTTCTGAAAGGAGAAAGTGTTGGGTAAGTGAATAAATGTTGAGAAAGGGAGGGAATGTGAGGAGCCAAATGCAGTGTAATGCCTAGTTGGCAAATTTAATTGAGATTTACCCACTATGGATGCCCATATGATAAACATGAGTTAAGCACTTATTATTTTGTAATTTGTACAAATTATGAGTGACCATATGAATAGTACTTGGATCCAATGTACTGCATTCGGAATGTAATTGGACATAGCCGTCTGCCACATTTAGATTTAGTACAACTGAAAAATGGATAGAGAAACTAACATGGCCGGCTCAAACATTACGGGGGCCCTAAGGCGAATTAAAAAACGAGGCCTTAACATTACAATATAAAAATTTTTAATTCTAAAAATGGTGCTAAGTGTTCCTCTATACTTCAAATTGCATTATCTATCTATCTATTACTATATACTAAAGTGGAAGTAAATTCTGCCACCATATTGCGCCACATCAACCCCTTTTTAAAAATCTATCTTATTAAATCTTGACAACATATCCAAGTACTTGTATTGTTTAAAATTCAATTTAGGTGAAGTTGATGTGAGCCATTATCTGGTAAGATGCATTGCTAATTGGGATTTCTTGCTCTAATTTGATTCTTGACAATGATCAGGCGAATTGAGTTGCATTGCTAATCACCATGATTTTATCATAATCTCACCTTTAAGGGAACACTAACACCATTTATAGAATTAAAATTTTTTATACTGTAATGTTAAGGCCTCGTTTTTTAGTTCACCTTAGGGCCCCCGTAATGTTTGAGCCGGCCCTGTTAGTTTCTCCATCCATTTTTCACTTGTACTATATCTAAGTGTGACAGGTGGCTATGTCTAATTACATTACGGATGCAGTACATTGGATCCAAGTACTATGCATATGGTCACTCATAATTTGTATAAATTACGAAATAATAAGTGTTTAACTCATGTTTATCATATTGACATCCACAATGGGTAAATCTTAATTAAATTTGTCAACTGGGCATTACATTGCATTTGCCTCCTCACATTCTCTCTCTTTCTCAACATTTATTCACTTACCCAACTCTTTCCCCTTTTAGAACTCCCCTTATTTTCCATTAAAAAATCCAGCCAGTCACGTTGAAAACTTCTATATAAATTGGGAGGTGGAACGTCTCATTTCCATCCCACCCACATCTCAATTCCCAATCCAGAAAGATTCACACAGAGACAGGAAAAGCACCATGGATGTATCTCAGGTGCAAACCCAATACCATTACATTCAAGACAAATATTCATTCTATTAAAATATATTTAAGACAAATATTCATTCTATTAAAATATCAGTAAAATATATATTTCTTAATATATCTTTTATTGATATTCATTCTAATAAAATATCAATAAAAAATATAACATCAAATAATTCATTCTATTAAATACATTTTTACTAAAATATCATATTAAAATATCAATAAAAAAGTAGATGTTATATTTAACATATATATCACTAATATTGCATATTGATTACACTTTAGGAAAAAAAAAGATATATTTCTTAAATAAGATAATAATTCGTTCACATTTTCATTACATATTTATATATTTATTATTTATTTATTTTTTCATAAAACAATAACATATATACGAGTTAATTTGGTTTTATATTTAACTTATTAAATATTATCTATATTTAATATAGAATATATTAATCCAAATTTTATTTAAACTTATTATTTTATTATATAAGTTAGTTTACGTAATTTAATTTAAATGCCAAAGATTTGTATCAATTGTTAGTAAAATGTGATAATGCATCTTAGCTTATTTCATTCTTCCTCAATCATTTAAATATATGTTTATGTATGTGTAAAAATAAATATAAAATAAAATATATTTATTATGTCATTTTTATAATCCAAAAAATAAGCGTTGTTTTAAAACAAAGTATATATATGATAATATATATTTGTAATTTTTATAGCAAATTCATACACAGGAAAAAAATAACACCCCCGAATAATGTACGGGTCATCTGCTAGTATAAACCTGTAAGAAAGAATTGAAAGAAAAAAATATAATTAGTTGAGTTGCTTTGTCCGCTTCCTTCATCCCATCAAATTGCAAATGGATATTGTGCACCACTACAACTATATAGATAGCATGCGAAACCCCAATTCCCAAATCCACCCAATATATACCCCAATTCCCAAATCTACCCAATATAAACCCCAATTCCCCAAATTTGTGGAATTGTCCTACTGTACACTAGGGGTGTTCATAAATATCCGATCCGACAATCCGACGATCCGATCCACGAAAATCCGAGTCCAACGGAAAATTATCCGAATCCGGTCCGATCCGAGAAAATTAGTCGGTTAATGGACCAGATATGAAATTGAATTTTACCCCTAAAATCCAACGGAACGTTATCCGATCCGATCCGATTCGATAAAATTATATATTTTCTTAGCATAATGTAATATTTTCATGTTTTAAATTTATCTATTTTTAAAAAATTACATGTCAAATGGTAAACCAGATATCCGTGTCGGATATCCGATCCGAAATAAACGGACCGGATATCTGAGTATATGCGGATCGGATATGGATAGCACTTTTGAGATTTTTTATCCGATCCGTTTAGGCTAAACGGATCGGATATCCGTCCATAAACACCCCTACTGTACACAATCCCAATTGTGCTGGTGTATATAATTCCAATTTGTGGTCCAATTTCAATTTGTACGTATTTATGGATGAATTCCAATTCCAGCCATTAAACCTAAATCTCAAGTTGCGTATATAACCAAATCGATCAAGAGACAAGAGTCGTCAAGGAGACTTACAATTATAGGCCGTCGTCGACTCACAAATGAAATTGGAATATCGACCAATCGAACGAACCTCGAAGGACCGGAAGAGCCAAGGTAAGAGCGGTGTTGGTGCTGCAATGGATTTAAATCCCGACCATCCAGTTTGTAGCGATAATAAGTATAGAAATTCCTCTCTTTCGATATGGAATCGGGATTTTGATTTAATTTTGCAATTGATGTGGGATTTTTGGTTGGAATTTGCCATTCAAATTAAATGGGGGTTTGACGGCGAAGAACTCGATATATAGAGATTGAAGATAGAAAGATGCGCATATCAACCCTAATTTTAATCTCATTAAGATTTGGGCCTTTTTTTTTATTAATGGGCCGATTTTTACGTATACTACTATTACTACGTATCAAATATGGGACCTTTTATAATTCGGGGGCCATGGCGATTGCCCTACCCAAAGAACCCAATTAGCCGGGCCTGGAAACTAACACCCCCACGTAGGTTTTTACACTATGTTGCTCCTTCTCGTTTTTATGTATATAGCGAGAAAATCTTATTTTTTTAAATCATGGAATTAGTTCGTTATAAAGTCCCACAAATGAGATAACTGATAAGTCATCATAGGAATAATTCGATTTGCTTGTTCAAAGAATAGTCATGGATATAGATCAACTTGAGAATTAGATAGGTAGAAGTAGTCTACAAAGGAATTTAACATAGAGAATTAAAGTGCGATGCATTCACTTGATCGGTGATAAATCTGAATGAAGACCCCATCATTGTCATCCTCATTCCATTTTAGATCTATTGCTATATCTTCTTAGACATGCTTCATCTGGGATATTCATGTGTATGTTAAATATTCGTTAAGAATTAAAAGAGAATTTTGAGCTAGATTTGCTTTACGTTCATTTCCTTACATATTTTGTTTGCATGACAAGTTAAACTATTCCTTTTTAACCAAAAAATGAGTATTAAGGAATTAAGATCCTGATTATGTTCTTCCTAATTTAAAACCCCTATCTATGTTGTTATATGAAGTGAAAACTTCATTTAGTTGCCAAATCTGATTTGTGAATATGATAAGCGTGAGTTAAGCACTTACTACAATGCAATGTTCTTTGAAATTATGCAGTATCATAACCTCGGGTTGGTACTATGTATGTTAGTATTTCGGCATTTAAATTCATCATAACCGAACCCATGTAGGGTTTGTTTTTTCCCCATTCAAACCCTAGATAGAGATTTTTAACCTTTGTTTGATGACAATCATTTATAAAGTATAGGTTAATGTTACATATGTGGGTCCATTCATTCATCGCAATATCATAAAATGAGAAAGTCTTCATAAAATTGAATTAGATGTTTCAACAAATTAGTTATTAATTAATATTCAAATCATATGATCAAATAATATGAGAATTCATGTGCATTGATAAACTTAAAGGTTAAATTAGTTATAGAAAGTAAACCAAAACTTTAATTTACGACATATAAAACTAAAATACAATGCAAACACAAAGTTCTTATCATTTGAGAAGATATAATCGAATACATAAAGTGTAACAATGGAAGATCCTTCTAAATAATAGGATAAAGAGTTTTAGCACTTGAGTAGTTTTGTTTCCAAATGTGTGAATGGTGCATTGTGTTGTATATGATCTGCGAGCCTTGAATGATTATACGTATTATATTATCTATTTGTACGTATTCTTAATATTATCCTAACTATACATTCCTCAATAACTTCTTCATCAATGTCATTAATCAAATTACTTTTCAAAAAATAAGATAACTCATCATAGGAATGAAAGTAGATGTTGGCATACAGAATACGTATACTCGTTTTTCTTGATTGATGGGTATGACTATTAGTGAGCATTAATGAACTGAAGATTTAGAAAGAGGGAAAGTAGTTGATCAATAAATTTAACAACAGAATTGAAATGCAATGCAAGTAAAAAAATATCTTCAATTGAATATATATAATCAAGCGGATATTTCTAGGCACATGATGGTGTATTATGTTATAGGCTTAATACATCGAGAGGCCCTTGTACTTGAATGTTTTTCCAAACAGACCCCTCTACTTAAAAATGTTCTATTAAACTCCTCTTCTAATTTGAATTTGTTCTATTAAACCGCTCATCACTAATAATTCGTTACGTAAAACAATCGAACACTTACTTGGCTCGCATAATTGATGACAAATCATTATATTATCCAATTTAATACCATATATGCCTTCATTAGCTATATAAACCACCTATCATAACATAATATATCAACTGCGATCGTTCATTTTCTGTATTCAGCCTATCTTGTTGTCGTAATTGTGACTAACAGAGTCTAATGTGGCTTAAAATTGGGTAACATGATGATTACTCATTAATTACAGAAGCCAAATCAATGTGTGTTTGTTTAATATAACGAAAGATCGACGATGGGGGGTTTAAAAGAACATATTTATCTGAGTAGAAGGGTCTAATAGAACATTTTTAAGTAGAGGGGTCTGTTTGCAAAAAACGTACAAGTATAGGGATTTATTAATGTATTAAGCCGATCATATAACCATCTAATCATGAATATCTATGGTATATCCTTCTATATTTATTCTCAATATTACTCTTACTAAACATTCCCATATAGACTTATCGTCAATGTCTTGAGAATCAGCCTATTAGAGAATTTTGGCCATGGCTCACGAACATACCCTAAACATTGTGCATAAGAAGACACCAAGCTCAAGTTATCATTCATTGTCAAATTGATGAGTTATATATCTAATTAAAGTGTCATTTGTTTTCAAGTGGATGAGTTACGAGCTTGAAGGAAATCATCCTTCATAATAAACTTGACAAGGTTTGGAACACTAGGTTGGCCCTTCTAAAGGCCCGTTTGGTTTCTTTGGAGGGAAAGGTAATGGTTAAGGCATGTATATAGACATTATTTAGTTTATGGTTCATTGATACAAAGGGTAACCATTACCCCTTCTTCCACTTTTCATGCAAATTTTGAGCAACTTCTCTCCCACCCCCTCAACATGGGGTAATCATATCCCTCATACTCCTTTAACCATTACCCCTCTCTTTCCATTTTTCATCCAAAAAAGAGAAGATCATCCTCATTTTCTATACAAATTTGTTTCCTTTCCTTTACTTTCCATAATTTTTATACCAAACGCCACCTAATTGTTATTTTGATACTAGGTTGACCCTTCTCGTTTAATATCAAATGAGGAAGTTGTAGGTTTTGAATAATGGGGTCAATCCATTGCAACATGATAAAGTGAGATACCTCATCATAACATAGAAGTAGATATTTTGATAGGTTAAGTACAAACATTTAGTTTGCTAGATCGAGGGATATAATAGTTAACGAGTATCCATATAACTTGAGGGTTAGATAGGTAGAAGTAATCGAAATTCAAATTCAACAAAACACGAATTCCAATGCAACGTGAATAAGAAGAACTAAAAGACTATCTTCACTTGAATAGATGTAACCAAGTTGACACCTATAAATCATGTATGAATCTATATGATCTTTATGTACGTATTTGCTCTCAATATTGCCTCCATAAACATCCCTAGAGATTCACTTCATTTACGTTGTGAGAATCAACTTATGGAAGATTCTCAGCTATATTTTGCCAATACTCAACAACCGTACCCGCAAGCAGTCCTCAAGATCATGATCATTCAATATCAAGTTGAGACCTTCAATTGATCGTTGATGAATCCAAATGAAGCCCCCAACATTGTCAGCTTCATTGCGTTTAAGATTTATTGGTATTTTTTCTTAGAAACACTCTATTGGGGATATTTGTGGGTATATTATGTAGTCGTTAAGAGTAGTAAAAGAGGTGTCAGGCTCATTCATTAGCATCATTCGAGACATGTATGAGAGGTCGATGACGAGTGTTTGTACGCAAGGAGGAGATACAAAGTATTTCGAAGTGAGGATGGGTTTGCACCAAGGATCAGCTCTGAGCCCTTTCTTATTCACGCTAGTGTTAGACGTGCTGACAAGAGATATTCAAGGAGAGGTTCCGAGGTGTATGTTATTCGCAGATGATATTGTGCTGGTGGAAGATTCGAGAGCTGGAGTTAGTAGCAAGTTGGAAGTGTGGAGGGAAAGACTGGAATCAAAGGGTTTTAGGTTGAGCAGAAGTAAGACAGAATATGTGGAGTTCCCTTTCGGCCGGGAAAGTGAGCCTAGGAGTGAGGTTCAGTTGGGAGGAGAGGCCATTACGTCGAAGGAAAGCTTTAAGTATTTGGGATCAGTTCTGCAAAGTGATGGGTGTATCGATGAGGATGTTAGGTCTCGTATTCAGAGAGGTTGGCAGAAGTGGAGGGCGGCTTCAGGGGTTTTGTGTGACAGGAAGGTTCCTCTCAAGCTCAAGGGAAAGTTCTACAGATCTGTTATAAGGCCAGCGATCCTCTATGGCGCGGAATGTTGGCCAACAACTAAGGCTCAGGAGCAGAAACTTGCAGTCGCAGAGATGAGGATGCTGAGGTGGATGTGTGGTCACACGAGGATGGACAGGATTAAGAATGAAGAAATCAGAGGCAAGCTTGGGGTGGCTAGCATAGGAGACAAGCTGCGGGAAGCGAGACTGCGTTGGTTTGGCCATGTCCAGAGGTGGAGCCCAGATGCGACAGTTAGAAGGTGCGAGCGTTTGGATCTAGAGGCTTACCGGAGGGATAGAGGCCGCCCGAAGAAGCGCTGGATGGACAACATAAGGCAGGATATCGACATGTTAGGGATTTCCGTGGATTTGGCTCAATGTAGGGAGAGATAGAGGGAGAAGATCAGCGTGTCAGACAGTTAGGCACTTTGTTGGTGGAGCCTAATGGAGCCTTTTAATCTTGTGTTGGCCGTGGTTTTTTTTTCGGGTTTTGGACTTGTTTCTGTTTTAGCTTAGTTTTATATTTTCTTTCTTCTTTTCTTCTTTCTTTTAGTCTTACTGGTAGTTTTTGTTTGTCTGTCGGGTGTATAGGTTTTAGTTTTTAGGTTTTCCGGTGAAGTTGTTGAACGGTCTGGTCCGAGTCTCCTGGGTCGTATTGGGCGCATTCCATCTAGGTCTGAAATGCCCCCACCCTGACCCCCCAGATCCTGCTTGTGCGGGATTTCCCTGGGTATATGTTGTTGTTGTTGTTGTTAAGAGTAGTAAAAGAATAGTGAGCTAGCTTTGTTTTACGTTTATTTCACTAGTACAAAAATCAATATATAATGCGAAAATTTTAAGGCGCTACTAAAAAACGCACTTAATATTCAAAAGCGGAGGGCGCTTTTCAATTAGGCCGATTGACCGAAAACCACCCTTATAATAGGCCACATTGCTCTAAACCACCCCTTATATACCTATTTACCGAAAACCACCCCTATACACCCTTCTGTAAAAAACGACCACCTCTCCAACTTTCTCTGTTAAAAAGGCGTGAGCACGCGCGTGCGACGCGTTGATGAACTTCGATTTTGATTTTTTTTGTCTTTTCTTTCCCTCTCACAAAATGATTTCTTTTTACCTTTTTTTTAATCCATCATCGTCATCTTCTTCGGCCCTTCTTTGACAACCTTCTCCGGCGTCCCCCGCCTCGGAATCTCCGGCCCTCTCAACCACCTTCTCCGCCTCGGAATCCCCCCACCTCGGAATCTCCGGCCCTTGTGGAAGGAGACGCCCGGGCCTCGGAATCCCCCCGCCCTCAGCCACCATGTCCCCGCAAACCCTCCTCACCTCCGCCTCCTTCAATCGCTCCCTCTGGTCCCCAACCCCCCACCACCACCACCTCTCCTCCGCCTCCACCAGACGCCGGAGCTTCACGACCTCCGCTCCCAGATCTGGAAAGGCCAACGAAGTTGTCGGTGGGGCTGGGTTGATGTCGGGCACTGCCGGCGAGTGGGGGCCGAAGTCTCAGGGGTTTGGATCTCGGCGTGGGCAAGGCCAGATCTTGAACAGGGGTCGACCGCACGTCCAATCCATCCTCTCCTTCAAATCCTCCACCTAAGATCATGGGATCGATTGAATTTCGTCTTCGGTCTCGGTCTCGCTCTCTCTTCCCATTCTCGCCTCCTCTGATTCTCGCTTTGCTCCCCTCTGAACCTTGTGATGATTCTTATATCTGAAGGTTCCGATTTCCTTCTTTCAATGGTCTTTTGTAGATTTTCTAAGCTTTCTTTGGGTTTGATTTGAACGGAAAAGGGGCTTTTCTCTTTAATTTCGGATTTGGGGCTGATCTGCAAAACCCTAATTTCACGTCTATGTGTTCATACCATTTTCTACTTTCTATTATCAAAGATTGATTTCTGTTGCACATCAAAAGTGTCGAATTAAGAGACTTGTGAGTCACACACAGTTTTGATTCCATTAACCTGAACAAAAATTTATGCTTTTGAAGCTCAAAAATCCTTTATAGGGAGTAAACAGCAAGCACTCATTTGTTTTCCGTTTGCTGGATTTTGGTCGTGATAATGTAAATATGATCCGTTTAATAAGATTAGTATTGATTATCCCCTGATATATGGGATTAGATCCCTGTGTCCTAAGAAGAGAAATAATCAGGGATTGGATGCTCAATCGGCAGTGAACAAGGGAGGGAGGGTAGAGAAATTAGGGATTTTTTAGTTTTAGAATTTTTTTTGATGAAGTTATTTTTAAAATTTGTAATTTCAAAGAAAAAGGAAAAGAAAAAGGAAAATGGGTAGAAATGGCTAGGTAATGACGCATGCCACGCGCGCGTAAACGTCCATCTAACGGATCCTTGAGCTGGGGTAGTTGTTTTTAGACGGAAGGGTGTATAGGGGTGGTTTTCGGTAAATAGGTATATAAGGAGTGGTTTAGAACAATGTGGCCTATTATAAGGGTGGTTTTCGGTCAATTGACCTTTCAATTAAAAGCGTTGTATAGAGTTAAATCTTTTTATTAAAAATAAAAAAAATATGTCAGAGAGCGCTTTTAACGAAAAGCGCCTTAAATTCGAAGACACGGAGGGCGCTTTTCATATCTCTTTATTTAAAAAAAAAAAGAATAGTTGTACGTATTACTCTAGAGTCTAGAGACAAAAGCTAGGGTTTTTATTTCTGCCTCCTTTCTTCCTTTCCCGACCTCGTCTGCGCCGCCTCACTTCTGCTTCCTACCCCGACCTAATCTCCCTCGGCGCACCAACACCGTTCCTCACTTCCGATTCGGCCTGTCGTCGCACAAACACCGTTCCTTCCTACGCGAGCCAAGCCGCCGATCACCACGCCAATGCGAGCGGAGAAGATGGAGGATGAGGAGAGTACGCGGACTTCCAGAAATGGAATTCGCAGTTTGCGCCTCCGAGCGTTGACGACAAGGACGTGGTGGCTCTGAACGAGTCCGATTTCGCCGATTTCGTCTCCAGAAACAGGCACGTGATGGTCGAGTTCTACGCGCTCTGGTCGGAGATTCTGGCTGGCTTGTCCAAGTCCAGTCTTAGGGGCGAGTCTTCGCCTGTTGACTCGGCCTCCAACTCCACCGTTGTTGTACTCCAATCCCTGCAACCGGACAAGAAGCCCGTGCAATTGGCCTTTGATCTCAACCAGGTATATCTTTTCTTCTGGTTTTCATCCATTCAGCACACAACTGATTGTTTGTTGTGTAGCTCCATGTCTTATGAAATACTGAATTCAAGGCCGTATTATGCATTTCCATGGATATGAGGTGCACATCAGTGTCTTGCTCCAATTGTATTGTCATCTTTAGTTTTATGTTTCTGCTTGATGTGCGTGAATATGCCTTTCATATGATATCCACATTTAAGTCTTCTCTTTACTAAATAGGTAGCCATTTATGGTTGAACCACTACGAATGGCTCATATTTGACCTGATTGTCCATTTCTTAGAAGATAGCTACAACCTTTCTTTAAAAAAGAAAAGAAAAGGACTGTAAACTGTTATGAGCAAATATAAATGTGATACAGCTTGTGAGCCCATTCATTCAAAATCCACAATGGAAATACAACTGGTTAGAATTAGAGGGACGGAGTGGATGTGCTAGTGCAAGGCATTGTTTTTGTTTGTAGCAGCTGCTTATGTTTTATCTTTTTTTAGTTTGTACATGCATGAGATTGAAAGGGGAAGTAAGTTTGGAACTCCTAAACGATATGAAGTTTAATAGGGTTAGTGGCAGACGATTCATAGTTTGTTTTTACTTTTAGTTTATCTTAGCTTGTTACATGTCATGGTAAGTATCTCTAGAAGGTATAACACTATTTCGCCGATTGATACAAAAAAAACTTCCTTTCAATCTTGTGCAGAATACTAACGGGGCAAGTGAAGAAAGCTGTGAAAGAAGGCCTTACATTGGTACATTGATCATAGGATATCAGAGTAAGGAAACTTTTACTCTGAACGATGAACTGTTCGTCGTTCATTTATTTTCATCTTTAATAATCTGAATATGCACTTTTACATTGTTGCTCCTTTTGAGCTCCAAGCTAATAGAATTCTTATGTGCAGGGTGCAATTTTAAGAGATTTACTGGTTTAGTGAAATTTGTCCGATCCGGCTAAGCCAGATCACACTTTCTCTCAGATTATGATTTATGTGTAATCATGATTGCGTTTTATGTAGGTGGAAAGTGCGTTTTCCTGGCAGCACGTTCGGTTTCCAGTATCATGGTAATTACACTACACTTCCACCTAGATATCTGGTTGCCTTTTTTTTACCTGTGCTCATTCTCAACTTTGTTTTTTGTAGCATGATCATAGGAATTGCTTATACCTTGCTTTCTTGCTTCTTCTTTGTTTCGGTTGGGCCATGTTTTTCTTGCTTTGATGATTGATTGTGATTAGTAGTTTTTTTGAAGTGTGTTTGAAATGAAACCAGGAGTGATTTAAGCTGTTCATATTGTCCTTTGGTGTACAGAATTTCTTCATGTGAAACCGGGGAAAGGGGCTGCGTTTGTGAGGACCAAAATGAGGAATTATGTGACTGGAAACACAGTTGAGAAGTCTTTTGGTGCTGGAAATCCGGTATATCATTCATAGTTGCTTCAACTTCTTTGAACTAGTTTTATACGCATCTCTGAATACGAATATCAAATGAATGATGTGTAGTTTTGCTATAAGCATATGCATTCTTGTAAATTGCAGGAGCTTCTTGATTTGAAGCAAAACCGACCCTCAGGAACGCAAACCGACCCTCAGGAACGCAACTTGTTCAAGAGATAAGGAAACAAGCTGATGATGTACTGTTATTTGTCTCAAATTTGTTTCATTTTTTGGATATTTGTCTTAGATTTGTTTCAGTGACGTTCTTGAATTCTTTTGTATGTGAGATGGGATGAATTATGAAATGGTTGATCATGTGATGAATTTGAGATTTCATGTCTGAATATTTTGCTAGCTAGCTCGGGCAAATTTTGTTAAATCCCTTCGAATTATTAAAAAAAACATATTCATGGTGCTTTTTCAAGAAAAGCATCATGCATTTTTTTTTTAAAAAATATTAATTTTTAGGACGCTTTTTTTAAAAAAGCGTCCTGCGTGTGAATTTTTTAGGGCGCTTCCCTGTATGTGAATTTTTTAGGGCGCTTTTTTTTAAAAAGCGCCCGAATTTTTACAGGCCTTCCGTGTGAATTTTTACAGGGCGCTTTTTTTAAAAAAGCGCACTCCGCTATTAAGTTTAGGGCGCTTTTAAATAAGCATCATCCGGGTCTTTATGGCATTGACGCTTAATGCACTACGAAAAGCGCACTCCGCTTCTTTAAAAAAGCGCATTGTATAGCGATTTTTGTACTAGTGTTTCTTTGTATATTTTGCTTGCATGACAAGTTGAATCGTTCTTTTTCAACCAAAAAAATGTGTTGTAAGGAAAAAAGACTGTGATTATTTCCTTCCAAGTTTAAAACCCTATCTATGATGCTATGTGAAGTGAAAACTTAGTTCACTTAGTTGCCAAATCTGTATTGTGAATATGATAAACATGAGTTAAACACTTATTACAATGCAATATTTTTTAAATTATGTTATAGCATATCCCCAGGTTGGTATTATGTACATTATTATTCCAACATGGTAATTCGTCATAACTGAACCGATGTAGGGTTTATTTTGTTTAAGTGAAAACTAGCTGGTGAAATTGAGCCTTCGTTTGATGACACTCCTTCGTAAAGTATAAGTTTATGCTAAGTTCGTCCAATTATTTTCTATGTAAAACAGAGAAAGTTGTAGGGTTTTAAATTATGGAACCAATCCATCACAATGTCAAATGAGAAAGTTGTCATTAAAATTCAATTAGACGTTTTAGAATATTTTATTTCCTTTTTTATGTTGAGATCACGTTCCTTGACAACAACCTCTAGATCTAAAGAGAAAGTTAACAAAATAATCAAAGACGAAAGTTGGAACCTTAATTTAGCTAATCGTGATATCAAAACCTCCTGTAACCTATGGAAACTCAACCTCTTCTTCTAGTAATGAACTTCGTACTTTTTGATTTTGTTTATGATTTCAAGTTATTATAATTGGGAATTTGATCACCTTGAGGATTCTGACATTCTCCACGAATGGCAATTGTCAATGGTAGAAGCTCGCACTTTACATTCTAGAATATTCAAATTTGTCTTTGTTCTAATCCCAATGAAAGAAAGCTTAACCATCATATATATATCACTCTAGTAAAATGTCCCATGACCCTCTTCTCTCCAGGTGCAGTGGTTATCGACAACAATGAGTCAATTAAAGTGTAGCGGACTTTCAAGAAGGTATGGTTGATTTATAGATTCAATCAATGTATACTTCTAGACCTGAAGTAGTTAAGGACAGTTTCATCAATAAGTATTTTAAACCACCCATCCTGTTTTTAATTAAGAGATTTATTATGATGATTTTCTATCCATTTATATAATGGATGATACAAGCCTGGTGTGGGTTCGTATCAATCCCTTGTTGGTCAACGGTGCGAGCCGCGTCCGATGTGGACACACAACTCAAGAACGATAAACAAAGTGAGCAAATTAGGGCAAAGGAGTATATTTCTGAATGACCTCCTTTTTAGCTTACAAAGAGTATTTATATGCT
Source organism: Polygonum maritimum (assembly GCA_963924305.1). NCBI lineage: Eukaryota > Viridiplantae > Streptophyta > Magnoliopsida > Caryophyllales > Polygonaceae > Polygonum > Polygonum maritimum. The sequence goes on along the minus strand of OZ002728.1, from coordinate 4,142,389 downwards.
ATGCCCTACCGGTTCAACAAAAAACGATCTAGGAAAGAACCGAATAGAAAACCTGGAAAGAGAGTTATAAAACTCTAACATGAAAAATTGTTCTTAATGCAAATAAATACATCATTGATCCAAGGATTGATGACGTTACATTATGGCTTCGCACTACTTGTCCAGTTTGCGCCTTGAGGACAAGTCGCTTCTGAACGGGGGAGTAGTTGATACGACACAATGTTCTTTAATTAGTATATTTCTTATATATACTGTAATTTTACAAACTAGAGTTAAATCTCTCTTCTCAGGTTTTCTTGTCGGTTCTTTCCTGAGTCGTTTTGTTTGAACCGTCTAGGGATTAGGTATATATAGTCTCTTATTGTCTTATGAAAGAGGAAGTAATCAATGAAGAAAATTATTACTTTGCCCTCATTTAGTGTTTGTTCTCTAGCGTCTCTCGAGCCGTCGACCACACTAGCGACTGCTCACACCTTCGACCAACGAAGGCTTTGGTACGAGTTCACACCGAGCAGTATCAATGGATCATCATGCATGGGTTGTTGCTATGATTACAATATGTAAGTTGTTTATCAAACATGTACATAAGCTGCTTTAAGTGCAGATATGTATTTTGTTGAAGAAGAATATAGAAAATTGATGGGATTCAAGTCTAGGCACCAAAATGGCAAAAGTTGAGATACTCAAATTGAAAGGGATCGATCTACTACAACAACTTAATGGTAATAAGAAAAAGCACTACTAGCTTCAAGCTAATTCCGACGAAAAACAAAGAAAATCACAAATAAAGAAAGCCACCCCCCGTCTTCTCAACCCATACAAGTTTGTTTCTCAAACAACATACGCCTTATTTCACAAAACTAGAAATCAAGATCGTGAACCTTTTTTGTTTGACTCACCTTGTTGATGCGTTTCATTTGATTGCCTACGTGAGAAAAGTCGAGATGTCTAAGAATCTGTTTGAGGAATTGTTCTTGAGTTACTGTAGTGATGGTTATGTTAATATTCTTATGAATTGTTTGGTATTACAAGGTTGGTATCTAAAGTTGCATTTTGACCTGAATGTGCTGTCATGGCAAGTAGACAAACTAAATTCTGAAATTGATAAAAATAAGGTAAAAATAGCATATAAACAAGTGGGAAGTTTGGGTGTAAATTACAGACTTGTCGCAGGAGGTTTGGGTATAAAGTATAGACTTGTCACTGGTTTAGCCAACAAGATTGAAGAAAATGAGATACTTGTGCTATTTAGGAAAATCGATAACCAACTATCTAGGAAAATCGATAACCAGCTCATAGGGGTTGTAAGACTAATCTTTAAAATTAGGGATAAATGAAAGTCGCCCTATGGAATAGCAGAGGGATAGGAAGGAAGTCTTTTTGGCCTGAAATTGATTCGTTCTGTAAAATCGAACGCATACAGATAATGGGTGTCGTAGAAACTAAGACAGACAAACTACCAAGTGATCAAAACTGGAGACGTGCTGGTTTTGATAACATCGTATGGTCCCCTGCTGATGGCAGGGCCGGAGGTATTTGTGTAATGTGGAAAGAGCATCAATTTAGTAGTGAACATGTTGAAGTTTTGATACATGAGTCAAGGTACATTGTCTTAAAGTATTTAAATCACCTAACGCATTACACAATTGCATTGTGTTTTGTCTATGCACCCCCAAGTGAAAGCCGAAAGGATGATTTCTGGTTAGAGTTTTCTGACTGCTTGAACAGAATCAATCTTCCTATGGTAATTATAGGAGATTTAAACGAAATCCAAGAACCAAACGACAAAAAAGGAGGGTGTATTCCAGATGCCAGTAGGTTTAATCGACTATTGAACCTGAAAGACAAGTGTGACCTTCGAGACATACCAACGATTGGAAACAGATTCACTTGGAGAAAGAACAAGACAAAAATAGACAACATATACGAAAAACTGGATAGAGTGCTTGTCAGCGAATGCATACTCCAATGGTTCCCAGAAATCCGTACTCATCATCACGCTTTTACCTCGTCAGACCATTGTAAAATATCAATAGAGCTCATGAATGGACAAATAAGCAAGGCTGCACCATTTAAGATGGAAAAGATGTGGTTGATGAGAAAAGATTTTCGAAATGTAGTAAAGCAAGCATGGAGAGCTGACTTCCAAGGATCATATATGTTTCAACTAATGAAGAAGACCCAGTTGTTGAAGGCGCATGCTAAACAATGGAAAAGAAGGACATTTGGGAATACTTTTGAACAACTAAGGGAAATCGAGGATACGCTCCTTGAGCTTCAAAAACAGATTATCATATCCCCACAGCCAGCACTTGTACAGAAGCAACTCCGATTCCTAAGGAAGAAAGAGTGTCTACTGCAGTTTCATACAACATATTGGAAACAAAGGGCCAAGACAAAACATGTCAAATTGAGTGATTCCAACTCTAGGTATTTCCACAAAATAGCAACAGGGAGACGAAACCACAAAGCCATTAAAATGATTGTCACAAGTGCAGGGACACAAATTATGGGAGAGGAAAATATATGTCGCGAGATCAGAAATGATTTTTGTAAACGATACACAAAAGAACCTATAAACACATCAGTTCTGGAAGAGTATCTTACGCTAATAGATAATGAAATTTCACCAGAAGACAATATGCGCCTTACGAAACCAGTAACCAATGAAGAAATAAAATATGCAATATTTCATATTGGATCAGAAAAGTCCCCAGGCCCGGACGGAATGACGGCAGAGTTTTATAAGAAATATTGGGATATAGTGGGTCCTACAGTAACTAAAGCCGTGAAAGGTTTTTTCCACTCTGGGAAAATTCTGAAACAAAGCAACAACACGTTTATCTCGCTTCTCCCAAAAAACGACAACCCTTCAACAACTAACCATTACCGACCAATCAGTTTATGTACTACGATCTATAAAACAATAGCCAAGGTACTAACAGAAAGGTTGAAAGGGGTGATGCCTAAGATCATTCACCCATTGCAAGGAGCGTTTGTAGCAGGTCGGGCAATACAGGACAATGTACTTATTGCACATGAAATTTTTCACTCTTTTAGAGGAAGCCAAGCGAGAGATGGATGGATGGCTATTAAATTAGATATGGAAAAAGCATATGATAGGGTGGATTGGGAATATTTGTTTCGAGTCCTTGATCGGTTCGGCTTTGATAAGAAATTTATTGAGTGGATCCGTGAGTGTGTTTGTACAGTATCACTATCAGTACTAGTAAATAATGGGCCCACTGCCCCATTTATACCTAAAAGAGGAATTAGACAAGGTGACCCGTTGTCACCATACTTATTTGTGATTGGAGCGGAAATCCTTGCTCGAAAACTTCAAACTGTGAGTGAAAACACGAAACCATTAATTGGCTTCCCAATAGCAAGGGGAGGAACAAGGATACCGTTTTTGGCCTTTGCAGACGACATCATAATCTTTGCTAAAGGAACTCAAAATTCGTGCAATCAGATGAGGAAAATTATTGAGGAGTATTGTGCAGTTTCTGGTCAAAAAGTGAACTACCATAAGTCAGCAATTCACACTTCGAAGAAAGTAAATAACCAACAGAAACAAAGCATCACACAAGCGCTAGGAATTAACACCATGACAAATTTGGAAAAATATTTGGGGTGCCCAATCATCAATGGCAAAGTAAATAAGGAAGTGTTTCAGGACACAATTGGAAATGCACAACGACAATTGACTAAATGGAAAGCTAGCACACTATCCCAAGAAGGACGATCGGTGCTAATAAGATCAAATTTGGCTACAAAACCAAATTACCTAATGCAAAGTTTTATGCTACCAAAAGATGTACATGATGAAATTGATGCCATAAATAGAAGCTTCTTTTGGAATAAGGATAGACAATATAAACCGCTGGTAGGCTGGGACAGAATATGCAAACCAAAGGCATACGGGGGTCTAGGCATCAGGAAAGCAGGGGATATGAACAAAGCCCTACAAATGAAACTATTATGGAAAGTACTCACTCAACAAGATAATGTCTGGGTTAGAGTCGTTACTGAGAAATACTTAAGAGGAGACACACTTGCAACGTATAAAGTTAAGCCTAACGCATCTTGGCAATGGAAACAATTGATGAAACTAAAATTGGAGTTCGAGAAAGGCCTCAGATGGCAGGTAGGTAATGGAAAATCGATAAAGTTCTGGACGGATAAATGGGTATTGCAAGAACCGCTGCTAGACTATGCCACAAGAAGTGCTACAGAAGGCGAGGAAGTTAGGGTCGAACACTTAATTTCAACAGACAAAAAATGGAGAACAAGTGAGCTCGAAGAAGTTGTTCCTAGGGACATAGTAGAGAAAATAACGACAATTCCAATTCCAGTAAATGATATTGAGGATAGACTTGTATGGGCCCAAAGCAAGAATGATTTGTTCTCCACAAGCTCAGCGATAAGCCTAGTAACTAGGGAAGACGCGTTGAACCCTAACCCTAATAGTTGGATTTGGAATCTAGACACTTACCCAAAAGTGAAGAATTTTTTATGGAAAATTGACATGAACGGACTTCCAACAAAACAAAGGCTTAGAGAAAAACAAGTCGCAATCCCTCAAGGATGCTTAATGTGTAATAGCGTTCATGAAGACTCGATACATCTAATGATCAAATGTCCACACACGCTGAAAATCATAAAAAGCATAAATGCAAATACGGAGCGACTTATCCGATCCTATATAGCCCCTTGTCAGAACCCACGGAATGTCCTATCTGACATCAAAAATAAGTTAGGGAAGGTTGAATTTACTGAGCTGGCAGTAATATGGTGGAGCATTTGGCATCAAAGGAATAAATTGGTATTTCAACAAACACCTAATGATTTCATACAAGACCTTAGCATGCACATACGCACACAGTTACAGCAATGGGAATATGCCAAACGTTGGCAAGAAGATGAAGAAATGACGCTAAAAAACAGTTCTATTAGATGTGATGCACGAAGGAGAAAGCCGGACAAGTGGAGAAAACCCAGCCAAGGATTTGTGAAACTAAATTTTGATGGGTCCAAATTAAATAACGGAAATGCGTCAGGAGGATCGATCATAAGGGACGTCAACGGAAGTCTTATAAGTGGGACTGTCAGAAATTTTGGTAACATCTCAGTACTGATGGCTGAGGCCCTAGCCTTGCGGGACGGAGTAGCAGAGGCAAAACAGAAGAAAATACGCAATCTAGAAATAGAAGGCGATAATGTGACAGTTATAAAAGCCGTGAAGGAGCAAGTTAATTGTCCATGGGAAATAGAAAGAATTATTGCTGACATTCTCGTGTCCCTTAGGGGATTCGAGTCAGTTCGTATCTCTCATGAGAATAGACAGTGTAATTCTGTGGCCGATAAAATTGCAAGTTTGGGCCACAACCTCTCATGGGAAGCAATCCGGAACCACCACGAGCTTTTAGCTCTCATCCACTTGGATGCTCTAGGATACCCTCCTTGAGGAGGGATCCTAATCCTCACCGAGTCAAAAAAAAAAAAAAAAAAAAAAAAACATACGCCTTATTTCTTGAGCCTTGACATTGTTTTATGGAGTCGGAATTTGTAGGCCGGATTCACTTTGTATGCTACCGATGTGGTAACGCACCAAACCTTGCCGAGCAAGGTACGAACAAGTGAACAACAAACCAGGATAGGCGGGCGCAAGGCCCGAGGAGGAGTAGGGTAAGGAAGAAGAGAGAGTTTAGGGCAGAAGATATAATTTTTGCATAAATCTCAACTTTAGCTTACAAAGAGTATTTAATCTATGCCCTACGGGTTCAATAAAATTACGACTCAGGGAAAAGAACCCGCAAGAAAACCCGAGAAGAGAGTAAAACTCTTGTCCATAAAAAATTACAATAATTCAAAACGAAATAAAACAAATCCAAAAAAACATCAATATTGGTCTCGATAGCGGCTCGGGGCTCGCCTCTCCCGAGCGGGTCTCGTTCTAGGCTCGACAACTTGGGTCTTGTGTGTATCATCACTGGACAATTGGAATCACCCCACCAGCAGCCTTGATCTGGAGGTGCAGCTGATAAACGGTCGGTAAAACTCAATATTAGTTTATAGCATATAAAGAGATCTTTATGTATAATGACACGTTTTATCAAGTTTAGGGAGCTTGATGGAAGAAATGTAAGTTTAGTGCTACTTTATTACACGTACAGATTTAAGGGTCTCGAGCCTGCTCTTCACATCAGCATATTCCTGCTTGACTTGTTCCAAGCACATCATGCATCTACAAATACGATTGAAATTCAGTCATACATATGGACCACATTGATATATGCTGATACAGAAATAGCTCTCATTTTATAAATCCACAAGTCAATTCGCCTAATCATTCTCAAGAATCAAATTAGAACAAGGGATCACAATTAGCAAATGCATCCTACCAGATAATGGCTCTCATCACAACTTCAACTAAGCTGAATTTTAAACAGTACAACTACTTAATTGGATACGTTCTTGCATACATAACCATAGTACAAAATATGGTATATATAAGGCCCAACTCTCTTTTATATAATACCTATAGCTTAATTATCAGAAGCAACAGACTGATTAATATACAAAGCCTTTTAGAGGAGACTAGTCCAAACACTAAAACCTCCCATCAACAAGTTGCTAACAAACACCTCAAGCCTAAACAGTAGTAGTAGTGATGCGGGCTTCGGTAGTTAGCCCTAGATTTGGAGGACACAAATCCTCATCAAAATGTACAAGAAATGCATCATTTTTCATTACTTATATATATATAACCACATGAACAAACTAACATATATAAGGCTTATTACCCTTGGAGGTTTTGCTCCTTAATGCATTCCTTAAAGGTCATAAACACATTCTTGACCCTCTTCGCGCCAATACTGTCAAACGGTCACAAACAAACGGACGTTATGTAATCTGAATCCAACTATCAAAGATATCAAAAACAAGTTCTTGAACAACTACATTGTTCTTCAGCATTATAAAGATTTGGAGGGTGAAAGTATGTACCTTACGCTTCTCATCCGGAGATCTCGGGCGATTGTAGTAACCTGATCAAAATCAGGGGCAGGCCCATCACTGCAACAACCAAGAAGGAGAGACGAACACACAAAATTATAAAAGTCATGAACAGATCAAATCAAGTTACAATCTGGAAGAGGAAGGTTAGGAACAAGTTGATTCACTCACAGCGCATTGCCCAGATCTTGAAGCAGCCGATCAGATTCCTCGAAGAAGATTGAGATTATCTCAAGAACAAAATCCTGGTGGTCGGCTTCTTCTGCCAGTTTCTGAAGCATGGTGAACTGACCATCCAAGTAGCCCTGCTCAGTGCTCACAAATTAAAACAAAACCATCTCTTGTTAGATAGGCTACTCTAGTATTAAATTAAGAATGAGAAGTTGGGGAAAGAATAGATCTTGATTATGGAGCTAGCATGAAACTGACCTCTCTATACATGGAGTTTCCAAGGTTGAGGTATTGGGTTTGCAGCTGAGAGACATCCATGGCGTTTTTCCTGCCTCTGAGTGAATCTCTCTGGATTTGGGATTAATGAGATGTGGGTGGGAGCTGAGGAAGAATGAGACGCTCCTCCTCTCAAGTGACTGGCTGAATATGGAAAATAAGATGAGCCAAATGATTAAATGTTGGGCAAGTGATTAAATGCTGAGAAAGGGAGGGAATTGTGAGGAGCCAAATGCATTGTAATGCCTAGGTGGCAAATTTAATTGAGATTTGCAGGGTAGAGCCTTACCTAGTCCGGATGCCAATATGATAAGATGTCTTGGTGTAAGTACTTATACACCTTTGTCTTGGATATTCATTGATATGTTGTCATTAAGAATAATAAAACGTACAATGTGAACTAGGTTTATTTCACGTTGATTTCCTTACATATTTTATCTGAATGAGAGATTAATCTACTCTTGTTCAAGGGGAAAACCATGTGTATCTCAATGAATGAATGCAAAAAATTGCAGTCTTCTTATTCTGTTGCCCATATCTATCATACCGAATGAAGTGGTTTATTCACTTAGATGTCGTATCTAGATAGTGAATAATATAAACATGAAATAAGCACTTTTTATATTGTAGTTCTTTAGAAATTATGAGTAACCATATCCAGGGTGGGTGCCATGTACTTGATTATTTCGATATCTAAATTCAACATAACATATCACATTTAGGGTTTGTTTGGTTCTAACTGACATATAAAAAGAGAAACTTTGCCTTTCTAATCGTCATCATTTTGATACTAGCTAGGTTGGGCCTTCTCGTTTTTATCATCACATGAGGAAGCTCTAGGTTTTGAATGATGGGGTGTATCCATCGAAACTTCACAAAATGAGATACTTCGTAGTAATATTGACAAGTTTTTTCGATAGATAAAGTGCAAATATTCATTTTCCTCGATCAAGGCCTGTGGCAGTTAACGAGTATCCATCTACTTGAGAGCTAGATAGGTAGAATTAAATGAAATTTGAATTTAATGAAAAGAATTCTAACACAATATAAATAAGAAAAGCGCAAAGTCTATCTTGACATGAATAGATATAATTAACTCAACATCTATAAATCATTCAGGCATATATGTTATCCTTATGAACCAAAGATATCCTCTTCATTGACATCATAAGAATCAAGTTATTGAAAGTTCTCAGTTATATTTCACGAATATTCCACAATTGTACCCACATGAAGTCCTTAATATTAACTCTCAAGTCATCATTTAATAATAGTTGGACACATTCACTTGATCGGTGATAAATCTGAATGAAGACCCCATCATTGTCATCTTCATTCCAAATAAGATTTATAGGTATATCTTCTTAGACATGCTCTATCTAGGATATTCATGGTTATATATGATATGTAGTCGTTAAGAAGTGTACAAGAATTGTGAGCTAGCTTTGCATTAGGTCCATTTCCTTAGATATTTTGTTTGCATGACAAGTTAAATCGCTCCTTTTCAACCGAAAAATCACTACTACAAAGTTCGCTATAAAATGCGGAAATATTAGGACGCTTGCAAAGAACGCATTTATTTATCAAACACGAAAGACGATTATATGAAAAAAGCGTCATGTATGATTGAATTGTTTTATAAAAAAAATAGATAATAGGTATAACAGGACGCTTCTCTCGGAAAGCGTCCTAATATGGTAAACACGGAAGGCGTTTTTTTGTAAAAGTGCCCTAATATAGTAAACACGGAAGGCGTCCTAATATGGTAAACATGGAAGGCGTTTTTTTGTAAAAGTGTCATAATATAGTAAACACGGATGACGCTTTTTTGTAAAAGCTCCCTAATATAACAAACATGGAAGGCGATTTTTTAGCAAATATGGTAAACGTTTTTTTTAAAAAGCGCCCTACTAGGCCTTCATAATTAGAAATTTTTGAGCTAAATTAAGTGGCGCTAGCAAAACACCGGCGATTTTAGGGTGTTCTTTATTCTCCCATCGGGCGATTCTAGACTGTCACCCCTACCTCACTCCGACCATCAACTCCCTCCTCCGGCGAGCGTCCTTCGTGAGCGAGCCGGTGAGGTCCTCCTCTAGGTTTCCTTCCTACTTTTTTGAGCCTGGAGATGTTCAATTGTTGCTAATTGCTGCCTTGTTAATTATTGGAATTGCAGAGACAGGTGTACTCTTGGTGTCGCCGACCACTCATCTACTATCAGTTCTCCTGGTGCCGCCGGCCACTCGCAAATTCTTCAAGTATCGTTGTGCACTTCTTCATTCTTTTAGTTTTTGCTCCACGAGGCTGGTCTCCCAAGCTATCTCTAAGAGAATTCGTCAAATTGTCCAGCTGATGAACTATTTGTTTTTGGCCCCTTGAGTTTTTTATTATCTATAGAGAAGATATATTAGGCATAATAATCTTAGATTAGTTTTAAATTCTAGCAAGGGACAATCCTTTATCTGTTGAGAGGAGGATGAAGAATTAGGGAGAATGGCTCCTATCGCAGATATGAAATAACATGTGGGTGTGGAACTGTTGCAGGCTTCAGATTCTAAACAAATACTAATTGATCTTAAAATTCAAATACATTAATGATAAAAGAAATATTTTCAAACATAATCTAAACAAAAATAATAAATAAAGATATTTTAAAGCTAGAAATTTGAAATGTTTCTCCAATCATCACTTATATATAATTGTTTGATTGTTACATAGCATCAAGAACTTAAGTAATTTACATGCTTCATCTTGATCTTTCATAATCTTAACTTTATTACTTTAAGGGCATTAATTTGATTACAATTTTATGTGCATATTTATTAGCGGGATATAGATTTTTCATAATTTCTCATAAAATTTAGCAGGCATATCGTTCATTTATTTCTTTTTCTTTTTTTAAGCTTTTGCGTTTTTTTAGTATCAAATTCTCATATATATATATATATGTGATATTATACTTACATAATTTAATTACTATCCCTTGACTTGCCTTTACGGTAGCATAATACATTAATATATCTATATGAATTTTTACCCCGTGTGTAGTACGGACATATATATTATATACTAGGTTAAAAATTGGAAGGTGAAAAAATTAGGGCTATATTGAAGGGAAAAAAATGGAAGAAAAAAAATGGATATATATTAATATATCATATACTAGGTTTAAAATTGGCGGGTGAAATGGGTGGTAAATGGTTGATGGGTGATGGGTCGGGAGAAACGGTTAAATTGGACCCATACCCGACCCATAAACCATATCCGTCAACCGTCTAACCCATCAACAACTTTTTCATGGGTTTTCACCCATATAAGTGGCTCGATTAAGCGAGTGAGGCGGTCACCCGCGGATAATGTCCGGCCCTAGCACGCACGTAAAGACAACTTTTTTATTTTTTATTTTTCTTTTTATTTTTTGAGTTGTTATCAGAAGTTTAGAGGAGTGCTTGGGGATGGGACTATGGGAGAGTTCATATTCTTCATTGATTAGTTTAATTGATTGATCAATGATCATCATGCATGGGCTGTTCGTATGATTACAGCATGTATGTTGTTTGTAAAACATGTATGAAAGCTGGTTTAAGTGCAGATGTGTGATTTTGTTAAAACAAAAGAATATAGAAAATTGATGGAATTGATCAAGTCTAGGCACCAAAATGGCAAAAGTTGAGATACTCAAATTGAAGGGGATCGATCTACTACAGCAACTTAATGGTAATAAGAAAAAGCACTACTAGCTTCAAGCCAGTTCCGATGAAAAACAAAGAAAACAACAAACAAAGAAAGCCATCCCCCCGTCTTCTCAACGCCTTATTTCTTGAGCCTTGGCATTGTTTTCTTGAGTCGGAATTTGTAGGCCGGACTCACTCGATAATTGGAAGCACCCCACCAGCAGCCTTGATCCGAATTTGCAGCTGCAAAACGCTCGTCAAACTCCAAATTAGTTTATAACTTATAAAGAGATCGATAGATGTGTACAATGACCCGTTTTATGAAGTTTAGTGACCTTGATGGAAGAAATATAAGTTTAGTGCTAATCTATTAGACTTACAGATAAAAGGGTCTGGAGTCTGCTCTTCAATTCAGCATATTCCTGAATGACTTGTGGCAAGCACATCATGCATCTACACCATGATTAATGAAACTCAGTCATCAAAAAAATGTACAAGAAATGCATCATTTTTTCATCAGTTATATAACCAGTTTACAAGAGAGCATGAACCAACATATACAAATATAAGGCTTATTACCCTTGGAGGTCTTGCTCCTCAACGTATCCCATAAAGGTGAGACACACCTTCTTCGTATTCTTCGCGCCAACACTGTCAAATAGGCACAAGCAGGGCGGACCCAGAAAAATAAATTTGTATGGGCTAAATTACTATATTTTTGTCAAAAAAATTTTGGGTGGGCTATTACTATAGACTTTAGTATATACACTAAAATTACATTTATTTTTATTATTTTTATATTAAATTTACACTATTTTATTTTTTAGGGTGTGCTGGAGCAAACCCTAGCACACCGCTAGGTCCGCCCCGGGCACAAGCGAATGGACATTATGCAATCTGAACCCGAGTATCAAAAATATCTAATTAAAACAAGTTCTTTTGAACAAATAGATTGTTCTTTAGCATTATACTGCAGATCGATTTCAGTGTGTACCTTGTGCTGCCATTCAGGAGAGTTTGGACGATTGTAGTAACTTCATCGAAATCAGGGGCAGGCCTATCACTGCAACAACCAAAAAGGAGAGAAGAGCACACACAAAAAAAGTCATGTAACAGGACAAATCAAATTACAGTCTGAAAGAGGAAGTTTAGGAACAAGTTGATTCACTCACAGGGCATTGCTCAGATCTTGAAGCAGCCTATCAGACTCATTGTAGAAAGCTATCATCATCCCAAGAACAAATCCATGGTTGTTTTGTTCTTCTATCACTCTCTGAAGACAGGTGAAGTGTTCATCCAAGTAGTCCTTCTCACAGATTAATTAAAACAAAACATTCATGAGTGATAGTGTCACAAAAACCATCTCCTGTTACATTAAGAATGGGAAAATGGGGAAAAGAATTGATCTTGAACATGAAACTGACCTCTCTATACATGGAGGTTCCAAGGCTGAGGTATTGGGTTTGCAGCTCAGATAGATCCATGGCGTTTTTCACCTCCTGTCTCTGTGTGAATCTTAGCTGGATCCATGGACGCTCCACCCCCCTTATATAGAAATCTTCAAAGTGAGTGCCCAATTTTTTAAAGGAAAAATAAGAGGTCTGGAAGGGGGAAGAGAAGTTGGGTAAGTGATTTAATGTCGAGACAGGGAGAAAATGTGAGGATGCCGTTGGCAAATTTGACTGAGATGTTAGAATATAATTCAAATTTAATTAATTAAGAATTTGTTAGTTGTTAATTATAATTACGTTGCTAAGGTTGTTAGCAAGATTAGTGTTAGGAAGTTGTTAGTGGGCTAGTGTTTAGAATAGTGGGCTACGTACATGGTAGTGCCAGAGATAGGTAGTAGGTAGTTAGATGCTCCTATATAAAGTCTTGTATGTGATCGATTTTAATTAGCAATGAATGAAAGAAAAGTTTAGCCCACAAATTCTCTCTATCTTTAATTCAACATGGTATCAGAGCCGATGGTGATTGGGGTGGGTTGTTCATTGCTCAAACAAATTTATGAGTGTGCTTTCTAAAGGGAAGCAAGAGAGAAAAAAAAAAGGATTTGATGGAGAGATGGTGCTCCATAAGAAGAAGGAGAGATGGTGCTCCTTAAGAAGAAGGAGAGATGGTGCTCCAAACAAAAAAAAATAAAAAGTCCTCCATTAAAGAAGACGATGATAGGGAGAAGTGCTCTATCAAAAAGAGGAGATTCAAACAAGAAGAAAATCGGAGAGAGAAGTGCTCCGACCAAGAAATCAATATGGAGAGAAGTACGTGCTCCATTGAAGAAGACAATCATGGAGAGATTTGTTCCAAGATTATCAAAGATGGGGACGAGAAGTACGTCTACAAAGGAGAAAAAGGTGACGACGAGTTCATCCACAAGAAGTTGAAGATTGAGATGAGAATAGCATCTACAAAAGAAAATAATGAAGATTGGAAAAGAAGTGTTTCAAAAAGAGCACGATAGATGCAAGCTCTAGATGCAAGTTTAGAGAATTTTAGAAAATTTGAATTAAGGGATGGTGTTAGAATATAATTCAAATTTAATTAATTAAGAATTTGTTAGTTGTTAATTATAATTACGTTGCTAAGGTTGTTAGCAAGATTAGTGGAGTGGCTTAGACTTAGGAAGTTGTTAGTGGGCTAGTGTTTAGAATAGTGGGCTACGTACATGGTAGTGCCAGAGATAGCTAGTAGGTAGTTAGATGCTCCTATATAAAGTCTTGTATGTGATCGATTTTAATTAGCAATGAATGAAAGAAAAGTTTAGCCCACAAATTCTCTCTATCTTTAATTCAACATGAGATCTATAGGATAGAGCCTTAATTACCCACTTTGGATGCCAACACAACATGAGCTAAGCACTTGTTTGTACAAATTATGAGTTAAGCACTTGTTAAGAACTCGGATCCAATGTAGTGCATCCGGAATGTAGATTCAACATAGCCGCCTGGCACATTTAGCTTTAGTACAACCGAAAAATGGATAGAGCGAGAAAATCGTATTTTTACCCTATGTTGGTCCTTCTCGATTTATGAATATAGCAAGAAAATTGTATTTTTTTTTAAGAATAATGCTCTAGTAAAACACACAATTAGAGTAAAACATGCAATACAATTACAACTATTAGATGAAGGTTAATTAATGGTGGATATTGAGGGGAAAAAAGGTGCATGATTTCTAAATGGTGAGAAACACACAATTATATCTTAAATCCTACTACAAAATCACCCTTTCCATATCTTGAAAAATATCCCACAATTTTCTCCACAATATTGACACACTCTTTCTCTCTCTCTAAATCACAATTTTTCATCTTCCTCCATATCTAATTTTTAGAACATTTACGTCTCCTTCAACCCCTCCTCATCTTCGTTCATCTCTCATATCTGGATGCTATACTCGTACCCGTCTTCTCCCAAATTCACACCATTTCATCTCCGGCATTCCAGGTAGGTGAAGCTTCGATTTTAGTTGCGTTGTTTGTAATTTTCGGTTGGATTCATACTAGCAAGTTGTAATTTTATATTGAGTCGATTAGTGTTTTTGGGGGTGGATCTTGCTCAAGTGAGTGATTATTTGGGATTGAATCGACAATGTTCTTGTTTATAGTGTTTATTAGGGTTCAGTTGATTACGCTCTATAAAAATTGTGATTTATAGTGACGATTGTGCTTGGTTTTAGGGTTTGATTACATCCGTTAGGATCTAAATTTGGGTTCCGTGATTTGAGTTTATGAACAAAGACGTGTATCAATGCAACTTGAAAAAGATCGACGGGAAGAGATCGTCGGGAACACATGTATGATTTCTCTCTTAGAGTCTTTTTCAACTACTTTCATGAACTTATTCATTACGAGGTAAAATGAATGTTTTTCATTTCTGTTTTATGTATGTCTAATGTGTTTTTCAGCATATTGATAACGATTTTTCAAATAGCAGATAGATTGTTCTCTCTTTTGCATGTTGTACAATAGTGTTTTTCAATGATTATAAGACAACTTTTTCACATACTAGATTTATGTATGTAATGGTTTCTCTCTTTGAATCTTTTTCAAATATTTACACGAACTTATTCATTATAAGATGAAATGAGTGCTTTTCATTTATGTTTCATGTGTGTCTATTGTGTTTTTCTACATAGTGATAATAATTTTTCAAATAAAAGATATTAATTATTCTGTATTTTTCATGTTGTACAATAGTGTTTTTCAATAATTAGAAGACAACTTTACAATAGTGTTTTTCATTTTGATAGTTATGCATTATATGATGAACACTTGTTCAACAATGTTAGCACATATTCATTATTCAAATTAACTCTTTCACTGATGCATGTATTATTATTCTACACAAAATATGCACTTATGCATAAATCGTTATTCATATATGTGTGTTTTGTAATGCAGTTATTCAAGAAGCTCGGAGGATGAAATAGCAATGGATGAAGTTTGAAGACAAAGACAATTTTTTTTATCATACCAATGTATATTGAAAAATATGTGTACTTTTTCAAACTTATTGTAGTATGTGTTCGAGTTGTAACAGTTCTTATTTTCATCTTATTCAATGCATTACATTTACATATTCAATGGTCACATAACGTTCTTGTTTTCATTTTCATTTTAAAATGTAATGATTCAACTTATAATGAATTGATTTCCATGTGTTTACAAGTACTTATTCAACTTTAGTAATATATGAACACATCAAATTAGAAAAAAAAATTCACAAAGCAATAAAACATGTTCAATTGTGATATTATTCAAACCATTGTACAGAGTTATTCAAACACTGATTAATTAATTTTTAAAGATTCAGTAACGTTTTTTAAATTTTACGATAAAATATTTATTTTAAAAAAATCTTCTCAATTAAGATCCCTAAAATCATGGAACTTCCTTAAAAAAAACATGACTTTGAAATGTGGATCTTCAATCAACCCCCCTCCTAAAATATCCTACCTTCCATTTTAAAATTAATTTTCCATTAATTCAATCTCTCTCTCCCAATTTTTCTTATTATGTTGTCTACTTAATCACCCTTGATTACCTTTGATCCAACGTCCCTCCTTAGTCCGCATGTTGCACCACAAAACCTATTGTACCTGAGCGTCCCTCTTTTTTTTAAATCATGGAATTAGTTTGTTACAAAGTAACACAAACGAGATAAGTCGTCATAGGAATAATTCGATTTGTTTGTTCAAAGATAGTCATGGATATCGATCAACCTAAGCACTAGATAGATAGAAGTAATCGACAACTGTACTTAACATCTATTACTATATACTAAAGCGGAAGCAAATTCTGCCACCATATTGCGCCACATCACCCCCTTATTGAAAAAATCTATCTTATTAAATCTTGATTTTATCATATTCTTATACATATTTAATTAAGATATTAGTTCTATCTTAGAATTTGAGTTGTTTATTTAATAATTCTATCCAAATATATAAATCTCTATCTTATCATTATACTCACTTAATTAATACATATACCTATCATAAACCTTTTATTTAAAAAAATATTTCTTTTCATCATAATCTATAAATCATAATCATAATATTTTACCCATTTAATTAAATATCATATTAACTTTAAGTAATTTTTCGTAATTTTATTATGCTATATTTTAAAATCATCAATGGTAGCAAAGTTTACCACTATATTTAAGAAAAATATTCATTCTATTAAAATAATATGTTATATAATTTTACTATCATATCATATTAAAATATCAATAAAAAAAGTAGATGTTATATTTATCATATATATATATATCGATAATATTTCATATTGATTACACTTTAGGGAAAAAAGATAGATTTCTTGATTAAGATAATAATTCATTAACATTTTCATTACATATTTATATATTTGTTATTTAATTATTTTTTCAAAAAACAATAACATTTATACGAGATAATTTGGTTTTCTATTTAACTTACTAAATATTATCTATATCTTTAATATTATAATATATTAATTTGAGTTTTTATTTAAACTTATTGATCTTATTATATAAGTTAGTTTACGTAATTTAATTTAAATGCCAAAAGATTTGTATCAATTGTTAATAAAATGTGATAATGCATCTTAATCTTATATCATTCTTCCTCAATTATTTAAATATATGTTTATGTATGTATAAAAAATAAATATATAAATAAATTTTATTTATATATAATGATATACATGAATTATGTCATTTAATAATTCAAAAAATAAGCTTCATTTAAAAAAGGTACACATATAAAATATTTGTAATTGTTATAGTAAATTCATACACAAAGCAATAAATAAATAAATAAATAACATCCCCGTACAAGGTATGGGTCATCTGCTAGTATAGAATAAAAGTGCAATGAAAATTAATAAAAAAAAAATTTGTGAGCCTATTTTCGCATAAAAAATATATAATCAAGCAACAAGAAGACACAGTGGAATTAACGATGAAAGATCCTTGCGGATACGAAGATGGAGAATCAATATTACAACTCTCACTTAATTGCGTTTTTCCCATCTCGCGGATGATATGTCATGTTATGTATGATCTATAAACCCTATCTGAGTATATGTATCGTATGCTTGTGTATTTATATTCACAATATCATCCATCTTTAGAGATCCTCCTCATTGACGTCATGAAAAGTAGTCGACTATATTTAGTGAATATTACCCACTGTTGTGAACAAGTAACCTTTGAGTTAAAGTCGACAACCATTGTCGACCTGATGGGTGATAAATTTGTATGAAGTCGTCTATCGCCACCATTTTCATCTTCATAGCATTTAAGATGTCTTAGTGTAAGTACTTATGTATACACCTTCGTCTTGGATATTCACTGATACGTTGTCATTAAGAATAATAAAACGTACAATGTGAACTCGATTTATTAACTTCATGCTGATTTCCTTACATATTTTATTTGAATATGAGAGATTAATCTATCCTTGTTCATGGGGAAAACCATGTCTATCTCAATGAATGAATACGAAAAATTGTCGTCTTCTTATTTTGTTGCCCATATATATTGATCATACCAAATGAAGTGGTTTATTCGCTTAGATGTCGTATCTAGATATTGAATAATATAAACATGAATTAAGCACTTATTATAGCAGTTCTTTAGAAATTTTGAGTAACCATATCCAGGGTGGGTGCCATGTACTTGATTATTTCGATATCTAAGTTCAACATAGCATATCACATTTAGGGTTTATTTGGTTCTAACTGACATATAAATAGAGAAAATTTGCCTTTCTAATCGTCATCATTTTGATACTAGGTTGGGCCTTCTCGTTTTTATCATTACATGAGGAAGCTCTAGATTTTGAATGATGGGGTGAATCCATCGAAACCTCACAAAATAAGATACTTCATCGTAATATTGATGTAGTTTTTTCGATAGATAAAGTGCAAATATTCATTTTGCTCGATCAAGGGTTGTGACAGTTAACTAGTATCCATCTACTTGAGAGTTAGATAGGTAGAATTAATTGAAATTTGAATTGAACAAAAAGAACTCTAACACAATATAAATAAGAAAAGCGTAAAGTCTATCTTGACATGAATAGATATAATCAAGTCAACACCTATAAATCATTTAGACATATATGTTATCCTTATGAACCTAAGAGATCCTCTTCATTGACATCATAAGAATGAATTTATTGAAAGTTCTTGGTTATATTTCACGAATATTCTACAATTGTACCCGCATGAAGTCCTTAATCTCAAGTCGTCATTTAATAATAGTTGGACACATTCACTTGATCGATGATAAATCTGAATGAAGACCCCATCATTGTCATCTTCATTCCAAATAAGATTTAATGGTATATCTTCTTAGACATGCTCTATCTGGGATCGATATTCATGATTATGTTAAGTAGTCATTAAGAATTATACAAGAATTGTGAGCTAGCTTTGCATTACGTCCATTTCCTTAAATATTTTGTTTGCATGACAAGTTAAATCGCTCCTTTTCAACCGAAAAATCACTGCTACAAAATTCGCTATAAAATGCAGAAATATTAGGGCGCTTGCAGAAAACGCATTTATTTATCAACCACGAAAGGCGCTTATATGAAAAGAGCGCCATGTATGATTGAATCGTTTTATAAAAATATAAATGATAGGTATAACAGGACGCTTCTCTCGGAAAGCGCTTTAATATGGTAAACACGGAAGACGTTTTTTTGTAAAAGCGCGCTAATATAGTAAACACGGATGGTGCTTTTATGTAAAAGTGCCCTAATATAACAAACATAGAAGGTACTTTTTTAAAAAGCGCCCTAATAGGCATTCATAATTATAAAATTTCGAGCTAAATTAAGTGGCACCAGGAAAACACCGGCGATTTTAGGGTTTTCTCCACTCTCCCATCCGGCGATTTTGGACTGTCACCCCTACCTCACTCCGGCCATCAACTCCTCGCTCCGGCGAGCGTGCTTCGTGAGCGAGCCAGTGAGGTCCTCCTCCAGGTTTCCTTTCTAATTTTTTCAGCCTGGAGATGTTCAATTGCTGCTAATTGTAGCCTTGTTATTGAAATTGCAGAGACTGGTGTACTCTTGGCATCGCCGGCCACTCATATGCTATTAGTTCTCTTAGTATCGCCGGCCACTCACAAATTCTAGCTTCAAGTATCGTCGTGCACTTCTTTATTCTTTCAGCTTTTGCTACTCGACGCTGGTCTCCCAAGCTATCTCTAAGAGAATTCGTCAAATTGTCCAGCTGATGAACTATTTGTTTCTGGCCCATTGAGTTTTTGATTATCTATAGAGAAGATATATTAGGCATAATAATCTTAGATTAGTTTTAATTTCTAGCAAGGGGTAATCCTTTATAAGTTGAGAGGAGGATGAAGAATTAGGGAGAATGGCTCCTATCACAGGCTTAAGCTAGATATGAAATAAGATGTGGGTGCGGAGCTGTTGCAGGCTTCAGATTGCAACATCATGTACGTTTTGGTTGGTGGGAGATAACTTTTTCATACTTAACATAGAGGCTAATTCTTCAATCTTTGAAGTGAATTCATCCATTCTATCATTTAGAGTGGAGAGTTGCTCTCATTGTTGTGTTATTTTTACATATAAAGTAATACTAGTAGATATATAGTTGTGTTATTACAATGCAATATTTTTTGAAATTATGTATTATCATATCATTGGTTTGATATAATGCACATTTTATTTCGACATTTAAATCCATCATAACTGAACCCATTTTGGGTTTGTTTTGTCCCCATTGAAAACTACATAGAGATATTGAACCTTTGTTTGATGGCAAATCATTCATAAAGGTATAAGGAAATGCTACATATGTTGGTCCATTCAATTAACATCACGATGTCAAAATGAGAAAATTGGCATAAAATTGAATTAGACGTTTCAACAGATTAATTATTAATATTCAATTCATATGATCAAGTGATATGAGAATTAGCGTGCATTGATAAACTTAAAGGTTAAATTGATAGAAAGTAAACAAAAAGTTTAACTTCCAACACATAAAACTAAAATACAATGCGAATACAAACTTCTTATCATTTGAGATGATACAACGGAGCAGATAAAGGGTAACAATGGAAGATGCTTCTAATTAATAGGATAAAGAACTTTAGCACTCAAGTAGCTTTGTTTCCACATGCATGAATGGTGCATTGTGTTGAATATGATATGCGGGTCTTGCATGATTGTACATACGTATTATCTATATGTACTTATTCTTAATATTACCCGAACTAAACATTCCTCAATAACTTCTTCATCGATGTCATTAATCAGATCGATTACTATTAAAGAAATAAGATAATTCATCTTATGAATGAAAGTACATGTTGGCTACTAAAATACGTATACTCGATTTTCTTGATTGACGGGTATGACTATTAGTGAACATTAAAGAACTAATGGTTTAGAAAGCAGGAAAGTAGTTGATCAATAAAGTTGACAATAGAATTGAAATGCAATGCATTTTAAAATATATCTTCACTTGAATCGATATAATCAAGCGGATATTCTAGGCACATGAATGGTGTATTATGTTATATATGATCTATAACCATTCATGAATATCTATGTTATATCCTTCTATAAATTATTCTCAATAATTCTCTTACGAAACATTCCTAAATAGCCTTCTCGCCAATGTCTTGAGAATCAGGCTATTAGAGAATTTTGGTCATGGCTCACGAATACAATCTAAACATTGTGGATAAGAAGACACCAAGCTCAAATCATCATTCATTGTCAAATTGACGAGTTATATATCTAATCGAAGTGTCATTTAATTGTTTTTAAGTGGATGAACTACGAGATTGAAGGAAGTCATCCTTCGTTGTAAACTTGCATGACATGGTTTTGGATACTAGGTTGGCCCTTCGAATCGTTATTTTGATACTAGGTTGACCCTTCTTGTTTTCAATATCAAACGAGGAAGCTATAGGTTAGATCCAGGGATATGGTAGTTAACGAGTATCCATACAACTTGAGCGTTAGATAGGTAGAAGTAATCGAAATCCAAATTCAACAAAACGAATTCTAATGCAATGTGAATAAGAAAAACTAAAAGACTATCTTCACTTGAATAGGTATAACCAAGTTGACACCTACAAATCATGTATGAATCTATATTATCTTTATGTAGGTATTTACTCTCAATATTGCCTCAATAAACATCCCCAGAGATCCACTTCATTTACGTTGTGAGAATCAAGTTATGGAAGACTCTCGCCTATATTTTGCCAATATTCCACAGCCATACCCACAAGCAGTCCTCATGCTCATGTGATCATTCAATATTAACTTAAGACCTTCAATTGATTGGTGATGAATCTAAATGAATCCCCCATCATTGTCAGCTTCATTGTATTTAATATTTATTGGTATACATATATATTTTCTTAGACACACTCTATCTGGGATTCGTGGGTATATTAAGTAGTCGTTAAGAGTAGTAAAAGAATAGTGAGCTAGATTTGTTTAACGTTCATTTCGTTATATATTTTCATTGCATGACAAGTTGAATCGTTCTTTTTCGACCAAAAAAATGTGTTGTAAGGAAAGAAGAACCTGATTATCTCCTTCCTAGTTTAAAACCCTATCTACGATGATATGTGAAGTGAAAACTTAATTCACTTAGTTGCCAAATCTGTATAGTAAATATGATAAACATGGGTTAAGCACTTATTATAACGCAATAATTTTTAAATTTATTATAGCGTATCCCCAGGTTGGTGCTATGTACATTATTAATCCAACATGGTAATTCGTCATAGTTGAATTGATGTAGGGTTTATTTGTTTCAGCGAAAACTAGCTAGCAAAATTGAGCCTTCGTTTGATGACACTCATTCGTAAAGTATAAGTTTATGCTAAGTTGGTCCAATTATTTTTTATGTAAAATAGAGAAGCTGTAGGGTTTTATATTATGGAACCAATCCATCACAATGTCATAAAATGAGAAAGTTGTCATTAGAATTCACTTACACATTTAAGAAAACTTATGTAATTATGTTGAGATCGTGTCCCTTGCCAACAATTATAGATCTTTATTCTTTGACTACCAGAATATTGAGTGTAAGAGTTGTTCATTTTTCTCATGAATTTTTAAAAGTTTTAAACCTTCTTAGACCTTTTGTTCATGTAGTACCTTAAGATATGGAGATCCATGCTTCATCAGGCGAACTTACAACGAAACTCTCTTTGAGCTTGACTCTCACGAGTGCTCCTTCAAAAACGGCGCCATCAAGGACCTTGACGAAGAGTATACGTGCCAAAGACCAAATTAACGACCTCTAACCTATGGAAAATAATCAAAGACGAAAGCTGGAATCTTTAGCCAATCGTGATGTCAAAAGCTCCTCTAACCTATGGAAACTCAACCTCTTCTTCTAGTAATAAACTCCGTACTTTCGATTTTTGTTTATGATCTTAGGGTATTATAACTAGGAAGTTTGATCACCTTAAGGATTCTGAATTACTCCACAAATGGTGATTGTCAATGGTAGAAGCTCGCACATTTAGGTTTTAGAATATTCAAATTTGTCGTTGTTCTAATCCCAAAGAAAGAAGGCTTAACCATCATTACTCTATTAAAACGTCCCACGACCCTCTTCTCTCGAGGTGCAGTGGTTATCGACGACAATAAGTCAATTGAAGTGTAGCTGACACTCAAGAAGGAAGGGTTGATTTACAGATTCAATTAGTATATACTTCTTTGTGGAGCCAAGACGATTAACCTCACCAAGCTTTGCATTGCTTTCAAGTAGATTAAGCATTCGAGGAACGCTTCTTCGTGGTTTATGACTTTACATATTGGCTCTCTACCAACATAATTCCACCTTTGGTTCTCTTGGTAGCTTTGCATTTTTGTTGGCTTGGACTAATAGCTTGCATCTTTTTGGTGGCTTTTTGTGATATACAACAAACTTAAGCTTTATGCTTTGTAAATCCTCTCGGCTTTCTTCTAATCTAATCAACAGTTAACCATTAAAAAAATATAATTCTAGACCTGAAACTGAATAAGTATTTTAAACCACCCATCGTGTTTTCAAATAAGTGATTTACTATGATAATGTTCTATCCATTTATATAATGGATCATCATGCATGGGCTGTGATTTTGTTGAAGAAGCATATAGAAAATTGATGGGATTCAAGTCCAGGCACCAAAATGGCAAAAGTTGAGAAACTCAAATTGAAGGGGATCGATCTACTACAACAACTTAATGGTAATAAGAAAAAGCACTACTAGCTTCAAGCTAATTCTGACGGAAAACAAAGAAAAACACAAATAAAGAAAGCCATCCCCCGTCCTCTCAACCCATACAAGTTTGCTTCTCAAACAACATACAGAAACATCTGCAAATTAAATGAGCCAAACGTCTTATTTCTTTATCCTTGTCATTGTTTTCTTGAGCCGGAATTTGTAGGCCGGACTCACTCGACCATTGGAACCACCCCACCCGCAGCCTTGATCTGGAGTTGCAGCTGCAAAATTAAACGCTCGTCAAACTCCGAATTAGTTTATAACTCATTAAGAGATCGATGTTGCAAATATAAGTTTGGTGCTAGTTTAAAAGACTTACATATAGAAGCTTTTCGAGTCTGCCCTTCACATCAGCATATTCCTCTTTGACTTTGTCCAAGCACATCATGCATCTACAAACATGATCAAAGTTGAGTCATAAAATTACATATGGACCACTTCATCCTTTTTGAAGTTATATAACCAATTCACAAGACCACATGAAGGAACACATATAAGGCTTATTTACCCTGGGATGTTTTCCTGGTCACTGCATGCCTTAAAGGTGTTAAACACATTCTTGAGCCTCCTCGCGCCAAAACTGTCAAACGGTCACAAACAAATGGCCGCGCATTATGTAATCTGAATCCGACTATATATCAATGATATCTAAAACAACTTGTTTTGAACATTATAACAGATTTGGAGGGTGAAGTGTATGTACCTTGCACTGACACCACGGAAAGTTTGGACGATTTCAGTAATCCGATCAAAATCAAGGACAGGCGTATCGCTGCAACATACAACAAGGACAGAAGAACACAAAAAAAGAGAGTCATGAATAGGACAAGTCAAATGCAATCTGGAAGAGGAAGGTTTAGGAACAAGTTGATTCACTTACAGGGCATGGGTCAGATTGTGAAGCAGCATTTGACAATCAGTGAAGAAGACTGGGATTATTTCAAGAACAAATCTAGGGTTGTTGTCTTCTTCCGCCAGTTTCTGAAGCTCGGTGAACTGTTCATCCAAATAGCCCTGCTCACAAATTCAAACAAAACCAAGAATGAGAGGAAAATGCATCAGTGATAATTTCATAAATTAAGAATGGGAAATGGGGAAAAGAATTGATCTTGATTCTGGAAGATGAATCTGACCTCTGTGTACATGGAGTGTCCAAAGATGAGGTATTTGGTTTGCACCTGAGATGCGTCCATGGTGTTTTTCACTTCCTGTCTCTTTGTGAATCTCTCTGGATTGGGAATGGAGATGTGTTGGTGGGATGAAATATGGGACGCTCCACCCCCTATTTATATAGAAATTTTCAAAGTGAGTGGTTGAAATTTTTAATGGAAAATAAGAGGAGTTCTGAAGGGGGAAAGAGAAGTTGGGGAAGTGATTAAATGTTGAGGAGCCTAATCCTAAATGCATTGTAATGCCTAGTTGGCAAATTTAATTGGGATCTATAGGGGAGAACCTTACCCTCAATGCCAATGTATAATTTGTACAACCTCACATAGGTTTTTACCCTATGTTGGTCCTTCTCGTTTCTATGTATATAGCGAGAAAATCGTATTTTTTTGAATCATGGAATTAGTTCGTCACAAAGTCACAAAAATGAGATAAGTCATCATAGGAATAATTTGATTTGCTTGATAAAAGGACAGTCATCTGACGATAAATGACATGGTCTTGTTTGTAGCACACAAATTCCATTTCTCTGAGTTTGGAGGTAAGCTGATGCCTCACGAGTTTTCAGTAGACAACCGGATTAAAAAAAAAGTTTAGCTAACTAGTTACTACTAAATTTTTAGATGTTATAATATCTAAATATTCATCAATTATTAAAACAATGATTTTAGAATTGTTTCTCTGTTAATCAGCTTAAATTTTAAAATTTCTCAAGTTATTTTATACAACAAATCTGCCTTCTTGAAAAGCAAGCCAGAACTTGCTTAAAAAAATTTATGGTCAGTTATTA
This sequence comes from Polygonum maritimum, assembly GCA_963924305.1. NCBI lineage: Eukaryota > Viridiplantae > Streptophyta > Magnoliopsida > Caryophyllales > Polygonaceae > Polygonum > Polygonum maritimum. Next base: position 4,116,530 of record OZ002728.1, on the reverse strand, counting down.
TAGTTGATATTCGACTAACCTATAAAGCTTGTAGCCGAGATTAGGCTGGAAAATAGTTGAAGTAATGATATATTCTACTGTCACGTAAAATTATAGAGGTAAACAATCATGACTATTAAAAGCTAAATTAGGAGGACAACAATTTGTAGCAAGCCAATGGGCAGCTCCACTGTAGCAAGGCAAAGGCAATTGTAAGCTATCTGGAGATAAAAGTGCTAGGACCCTGTCCATTATACAATATAATCATAAATTACCTACGTAACACACACAGACCGGAACTCAAAAGAAAAAAAATCAAACCATGATCACAACATAGAATGCATACAGTTGACATACGAGAATGAACTTATATAGCCAAAACCTTGTCAAAAGTACTCATTCTGTCCAAGTATACCACAGCTGAATGTGTATTTCAAATTACAAGGCAGAAATTTGATGAAAACGCAATTTAATCCAGGCATTCAATAACAAGGAATGAATACTTTTGACAAGGTTTTGGCTAAGTTCAACAAAAGGTCATAATATCCGATCCTAACAAAACAACGATATTATTGCTTTGCAACTCTATCATCACTGAATATGTTCTTCAACATATGCGTCATTGAATTTAGAAATGGCCATAGCAGAACCCACGAAAGATTACCTTATGTGTCAATAAATCCATGGTAGGCCTTCCGTTCCGTGCTGATTCCACTCAGTCACTATGAAGGACAGCAATGGAAAATGGGTATGAGAACTGAAAGAAAGTTTACCAAAAGAAGAAATTTACACCATTTCAATTTACCTGAACATGAAAGGTATGCTGAGCAAACCATGGGGGGAGCCATGCACTATGAACCTAAACAAACATGATTGTAACATACATTAGCAAATTAGAGAAGCTACATTCTTGAGTTGTCACCCATACAAAAGATATATGTGGCCAATTTAGCATATGTGAAGAAGGTAATTGATGTTGTTGAGTAGCAGTATAGCACAAGGAAAATTGTCCAAATCAAACTTTTGCTTCCCCTCTTACAACTGTTTTAAGGCCTCAAATATTACAAGGAATGCAGACAGTTCTTAGATGAAAACCCTCGACATTAACAAGAGAGGAAATCTCAAACAGAGAGAATTGAAGCCATCAATGGATCATATAGAGCTAACTGCAGGCGCTAACACACTGTCATACACACACACACACACACTTATATACACACACAGAAACTGTCATGTAGATATGCAAACATCACCAACAGAAACTCTCATATACACACACTCACGTTATGTAAAGGGAAATTGCATATGGATTGGTAAAAGAAGCAAGTTATTAGCGGACCTATCAATCGCGAGGTGCTCCAATTCAAGATCCATCTTGAAATCCAAGCCTTTCTTGCCCAGGCTCGGGAGGGCAGCGACGAGGAATCTAGTCGAATCCGCCGCTGGATCTGCGGGCGCGACGAGAGTAAGGGAGGATGAGGGAGACGTGGCCGAAGAGGAGGCCGTCGGTAGAGGATAGAGGCGAGCAGGGGGTGAATGGAAGTTTAGGTTTTAGATGAAAAGCAGTCGTCGAGTAGGGATGCTAAACATCACTTAAAAAAAAATCACCATTTTTTTTTTCCAAGTTTAACCTCAAAGCATACAAAATGTACAAAGAAACCCACATAGAAATATACAGCCACAATTTCTTTTCAAGTAAAACCATAAATGAAGAAAAGCATCGAGCATGGGAGGAGGAAGTTCCGATTTTCGTCGACTTTTCGCCCGTTTTGATTTTTGTCTGACTTTTCGGCCGTTCTGACATCCAACCGTTTCCCGTGTCCTAGCACCGTCTCGGTGAAGTGCCCGGCGACCGGAGACGGTGCCCTTAGGTGGATAGATTTGATCACGTACACCATTGACCCGCGTTCTCGATGGGCATCTTCGTTTCGCTGTGGTCGAAGACGCGGGCAGGGGATCGTTGACGTGCCCGCGTCTTGGGGGCGCCAGGCCGCGTCTCGGGACGCAGCCCTCAAACTGGAGGCATACCGCGGCGACGCGGCCTGGGGCTGTGGACGCAGCCCTCGATTTGAAGCTTGAGCTCGCCGAATGGTCTACTTCTATTTTCTGAATTCCAGAGTGATAGTTTAAGCACAACCACCAAGTACCACTATACACTACAATCACTACAACAAATAAGGTGTAGATATTGCAATATATAGATCACATACAAGTGAGAACTTTTTTCACCAAGTCTCTTACCATTGAAGTTCATGTAATATGGAACTGATAAACTTTCAGAGACTTTAGATGGATTCATTTGTCATGCTGTAAAAAATTTGCACCGTATGCTAATAACCATGTTTCTATCTCTAAATTTCGGCGAAATTTTGCGCACTCCGAAATTTGGGTTGCGCACCCCGATATGGACAGATTACAAACCCGTACAAGGATTTTTTGGAAAACCGGGTTTTTCTTGAACAGATCCGAAATCCGTCCATATTAATCTAATAAACCCGGTTCGGATGTGCCTGAGGGCGGGTTTCTTGAACAAATCTTAAACCCGTCTAAGTTGAACATATCCAAAAACCGTCCAAGATTTGACCTAATAATGTGCGGGTTTACAAACCCAACAGCCGCCTGCAATCGGGGTCATCAAACAATTTCAAACCCGTCCAATTCCGTTCGAGTCCGACTGCGAAGGAGGCGGATATGGAAACACCAACGAAGGAGGCGGATGTACTGATGTCGGCGGCGACTGGCGGGATCCAAACCGGCAGCGGGGAGGGAGGGAGGTTCAGTGGAGGGAGAACTGCGGGCGTCGGAGGGGATGGTGCAGGGAGGGGCGGCGACGGAAGAGGCGGCAGTGGTGGGCAACGGGTGTGAAAAATTCCTTGAACGAGTTACAAATCCGTCCATGGGCGGGTGTGAAAAATTCCCATGAACGAATTATGAATCCGTCCATGGGTGGGTGTGAAAGTTTTTCTTGAACGAGTTACGAATCCGTCCATATGTGGGTGTGAAAATTTTTCTTGAACGAGTTACGAATCCGTCTATGGGCGGGTGTGAAAAATTCCCATGAACTAGTTACGAATCCGTCCATATGTGGGTGTGAAAAATTCCCATGAACGAGTTACGAATCCGTTCATGGGCGGGTTTGAAAACTTCCCATGAACGAGTTACGGATCCGTCCATAGGGCATTACACATACCCTGAGCCCTAAACCCTATGAACGGTTTCTGGACTAGTACATGGGGGTTTTACCCTAATGGGCGCTGTTCTGGATTTTTTTCAAATAATTATATCTATTTTTTTACAACAATTCAACGTTTTATCATTTAAAACATAAAAAAATCTTAAGTTACAAATCGGATGCCACATATAACTTATATCGACCATGAAGAACTTCATCGTTAAGCGCTAGCCACTAGGTTAGGACCTCTTATGTTTTATTTTGACCTTGATGATGGTTCAACTCGCCATGAACCATGAAGTCCTTTACAAGGTTGAACTCGTCTTATACCTTGAAGTCTTGCACGATGGTTGAACTCGTCTTATACCATGAAGTCTTGCACGATGGTTGAACTCGTAATGTGCCATGAAAACCTTTTTGATGTTTCAACTCGTCAAGTACCATGAGGACTTCTTGTGAGTCGTTTGCTAGTTTAATATGTGAGATTAATCATAATAGTAATATATGTAAGTGTAAGTTTAAAGGCGATGTGACCGGCAGATGGACAGGTTACGAATCCGTTCATGGACGGGATACGAATCCGTTCATGGACGGGTTACGAATCCGTTCATGGACGGGTTACGAATCCGTCCAAGACCGGTCGTGGTAGGAAGGTCGCACAGTCGGTTTGTCTTTTGAGAGTACCCAAAATAATATTGAACCATTAATTTTGAAATATAAATCCGGGAATCTAAGGTCTAGTTAAATATATAAAAAAAATATTACGTTTTAACATAGTAGTGATATTCAAAAGTGGAACTACAATGTCTAACGAGAATTACAATCTTAAGTTAAAATATCATTCCTTCCACTTCTCTTTCGTTGAACCACATAGTCTTGCATACGGCTCTCATAGCGGTGGTACCATCCTTCAACACTCGAGTGAAGTATCCCTTCTCCTTCAACCACGCCAAGGAGTTATGGTACCCTCTTATCACCGATAATGTCCAACGAGAGGGTGTATAGGAATTCCCTTTGCTCAACAACCCATGCAACTCAAACGGACACTTGGCCCTCTTCGATTCCCGTGTTTTCTTCACCTCCTTCTTCCTCGCCGATCTATACGTACCCGACCTATAACAATGAAGAATGATCTTCTCGGGTTTGGACGACTTAGTCGAAATGAGCATAGATAGACCAAGACCGGTCTTTCTAGCCCATTGTCTCAACTCTTCCATTGCATCAAACTCGTCATTTGTAAAGTGCGTAGAGAAGTCGACTTGTGTGTGATCATAATGCTCACTAGACGAACAAACCTATGAATAAAATGGAAAGTTTATAAACAGCTCGTAATAACTACGAACTTGCAAAATTTCAACAACATGCAAATAAATAATCATGTACTAAAAAATTATAAACAATAATTACGAAATCAATAACCATTTTTCATGACAATATAGTATTGAAATAAAAATACTATAATGCATAATAATAAACCTATCAATCATTATCATTCATGAATTCAATTCGAGCTCATAAACCAAAATAGACACAAGGCTAGTAATCGAACAACAAAATAATTTCAAGTTTCAACCTAAACTTAAATCGATAAATTTGAATTTGAACGACAATAGATAAGTTCCAAATTTCAAAATATAAACTACAATCGCCAAATTCGAATTTATCCATATAAAATCCGTAAACCAAATTAGACTGATTCGCTCTATTTTGTATAGGTTAACTCTTGTATTTTAGGGCTATATTGAGTGTGTTTAGGTTAGAGTTTGTGCAAATTGTAATATCTAGGCCGAAAACACAAGAATGCAAGAATCAAGAGTTTTAACGCGTTTTGAGCTGTCTACGCGACACCACTTGCTTGCGAAGGCTATATCTTGAGCTACAGAGGTCGGATTGAGCTGATTCCGGTGCCATTTGAAAGCTAACTTCAAGAGCTTCAATTCATATTTTTACACCGAAGTCAGATTCCAAGAGGAAGATGGTCAAAATAGCCTCCGAAGTGACACCAGCGATCCTGTCGAGATTCCGCGACCGCGGCCTGGCCGACGCGACCGCGGTGGCCGCCGAGACGAATTGTTCCTTTCTGTTGCGATAACGCGGGCGCGGTGGGAGCGACGCGACCGCGGTGATGCCGGATCCGAAGCGGGCCGAAATCTTTCTATCTTGTTTCCTTTTCTACTTTTGCCTCTTTCCTTATCTATCTCGTGGAGCTTGTTCCTTGGGCTATTTAAGGAGGGGCCTGCCTTAGGTTTTGAATATTCCAATTCATAATCCAATTCTTCTCTTTTAGGTTTTAGTTTAGTTATGGAGAGCTAGTCTCCTTGGGTTTGTTCAAGGGAGAAGCTCTGATGTATGAACTCGTGAGGTTTTGGTAATTGATTTCTATCCTTTGGTTAATATTGATTCTCTTGTGCTTCATCTTATGATTGTTGATTGTTTCTCTAGGACTCGCGACCCTATTGAATTGATTAGCTTTCTACTGTTTGATTAGGTTTGGACCGTGGACAAAACTAATTTGTGAAAACAACTTAACCTAGACCTGTTGTCTATGCAACTAGGATTAAGAAGGGAATTGATTGTTTTATCTTACAATTGACTCGTAGCTTGATTGTTTAATATTATATCTTGCATATCCTTGTTCTCTATGCTAATTCTAGGTTAAGCGTCCTTGCCTAGGGTTATAGAATTGCTTGGACCGTGGACTTGCGATTGTTAATGATCAGGATAGGAATTAACCATAGGTGTGAATGAAATCAATGGATGAATCTATGATCGAGGGATTATATCATGAGTGGATCTTTTGAATGAACTTGTCTCCTTATCAATTGTTTCTCCATATTTGCATGTTTGTTTATTTGTTTGTTTTGTTTTCTTAGTTTAGTTTAGTATAGATTTCTTTCTTCAATCCCCCTTTCTTTGGTTAATAATTATATTAATACTAGAAACCATAGTTCTCTTGGGTTCGACCCCTTACTAATAACAAGGCTATTGTAACCCAAAATTTGTAATGTTTTTTTATAGTGTTACAATAGATAGGCTAATATAATGGTCAATTTTTATTAGTAATAGTATGATCTATTGTAATGGTTCATTGTAACAAGAGTTTTCTAAAGCAATACTTTTTATACCAAATGTAATGGTTAAAAAAGAGGAAGTATAGTAAGACCTATTGCAATGGTTACTATAAAAATTGCAACGACATGCTTTAAAGCAAAATTGGCGCAAGATGTTGAAAATCTGGCGGGTTGAGTGAAATTTGGGCTCGAAATGATTAATTAGAAAATTTGGACTCCAAATGCAATATTTGCTAAAATGAATTGTTTAATTTTACTCCTCCATCGTATTCACAGCGAATGTTCCAGATGTCGAAGCTCCTCCCTTAACGCCTGAATCTTTCCAACCCCAATCTCGCCTTCTAGCTCCAACCCTAACTTCTTTGCCTTCTCTATCTCTGTAAGCCGCTCGACCTTCTTGCTGGTTTTGCTTCTATTTGGTATGTTCTATCCCTTCTCCATTTTCTATAACTTTGACTACAAATTTCAGTCTGAACCCTAAGAATGAAGTTAGGGATTTATATATTTTTAGGTTTGCAGTGAAGAAAATTGAGTTCTTGGATGTGAATCTTCTCTCCTCTTCAAATTCCTCAAGTAAGAGTTCATTCGATTTTTGGTTTGTGTATGTGTAAGTATACTGAATTAAGATTTTATGAGATTACAAGCCATTCCACATTGATTTCATTTGACGTTGTATCTTGCCATGAGTCATGAGGACCTAAATTTGAGCTTGGTGGGGATTTGACATATAATTTCTTATCTGATGTGTTAGGGCTTTCTCATCATTCATTCTTCCTCCTCTAAGGTCTCCTCAATCAAGTATTTCATATGGAATGACCTGGCCTGGATGGACTAATGTATTTATTACTATGCTTAATTCATTCCTACTATAAACTTCAAGCTTCAGATGCACACTTATTTGGATCTTCATTGAATGAGTTTTTGGATGGATTTTAGGTACTAGATCATTAGTCTCTGATTAGGTGAATATCAAAGTATGCACTTTTCTGGTGTACAGTTTGAAAATTTTCTTGTTTTCTGTTTGTTGAATATAAAAGTATGCTTTATCTGTAGCTTTATTGCCCAGAAAAATACAGAATAATCTTGACGTGTTCTTCATAACATGTGGACTCTTGTCCCAAAAGATTATGGAATATAATCTTTGTTTCTTAATCTGGTTATTGACTCCTCTCATTGTACAAAAAAATTCTGCTGAAAAAGTGCTATAGCTATCCAATAAATTGTTTTTGGACTGCTCTTTGTATCATATGGACACTAGAATGGCTGGATAAGCCTTGAGGCTGTATGAAAATGGAGAAAATCTAGATCTTTGGTCTTACCAAACTTTAAGAGAGTTGAATCTTGTTAAATAAGCTTTGGACTGAATTAGGTCCTTATCCATGTAAAAAATGCATCGTTCTTGCTCATTGTTTTTCATGTTCAATATGTGTTATGATCCAACGGCTTGAATCATCAGGCTAATGCTCTGACATCACTGAAATCCACCATAGTCTTTTTTTAGAGTGATACAAGTTATCACTTTGCCTGCGATATCATTCATTCTAGACCTACATCTGGTTGATAGAACTATGCTTATATATTTCCATCATCTCCCTTGCAAATCATGCCAGACGTCCTCATGTTTCTTGTTGTGCATATGGATTACCAGCTCACCCCTTGTTCAAACACTTTCCAGCTGTCTTATGAGAATTTACAGCAACTTTCTTGTGCATTGTCATGTAGTTGTTGCATCTGGGTTTTGGATAGCTCCTGGAGACTAGGAAGGAGTTGCTGCAACTATATCACAGGCATCGAGGAATAAGCTTGAAAGGTTCTATTTACAGCAGCTTTCTTATACATGCTGCACCATAAGCCATCGAAAACATTCATAGCACTCATGTAAACAGGCTTGTACTAGGTTCTGTGCTGAATTAAATATAAGCCTATTTGACAAGGTTTTGATGGCTTATAAATCATCCCAAAATTCTGGATGATAGTAGAATAAAGTATGATGAATTTGTTAAAATTTCGGATCTTTTTGACTTGTAGATTACTGGTTAAAATTAAGAGAAATTTCTGGAAGTGTTATGAAGTTATGACTTGGGTCCTGAACTTTGAAAATGCATAACTAATTGTGTAGATTGAATTAGGAGGATTATAAGTAATCGTTGGAAAGCTTATTTGATGAACTTCACCATAAATTTATCATTAGAATTTTTTAGGTTCTTAAATTAACCAGAAATTGAATAAGCCGAGACAAGTGAGAACCTTGGCTTGTACTAGGTTCTGTGCTGAATTAAGTTTAAGCCTATTTGACAAGGTTTTGATGCCTTATAAATCATCCCAAAATTCTGCATGATAATAGAATAAAGTATGATGATTTTGTTAAAATTTCGGATCTTTTTGACTTGTAGATTACTGGTTAAAATTAAGAGAAATTTCTGTAAGTGTTATGAAGTTATGACTTGGGTGCTGAACTTTGAAAATGCATAACTAATTGTGTAGGTTGAATTAGGAGGCTTATAAGTAGCCGTTGGAAAGCTTATTTGATGAACTTCAGCATAAATTTATCATTAGAATTTTATAGGTTCTTAAATTAACCAGAAATTGAATAAGCCGAGACAAGTGAGAACCTTGGCATGTACTATAGGTTCTGTGCTGAATTAAGTTTAAGCCTATTTGACAAGGTTTTGATGCCTTATAAATCATCTCAAAATTCTGGATGATATTAGAATAATGGATGATGATTTTGTTAAAATTTGGGATCATTTTGACTTGTACATTACTGGCTAAATTTTAGAGAAATTTCTGTAAGGGTTATGAAGTTGTGACTTGAGTCCTGAACTTTGAAAATGCATAACTAACTATGTAGGTTGAATTAGGAGGCCTATAATTAGTTGTTGGAAAGATTATTTCATGAACTTCATCCTAAATCTATCATTAAGATTTTTAGGCTCTTAAATTGATCATAAACTGAATTAGTCGAGACAAGTGAGAATCTAGGCTTTTACTAGCTAGGTTTTGAGCTGAATTAAGTATAAGGCTATTTGACAAGGTTTTGATGGCTTACAAATCACGCCAAATTTCTGGATGATATTACAATAATGGATGATGATTTTGTTAAAATTTGGGATCATTAGGACTTGTAGATTAGCTTCTAAAGTTCTGAGATTTTCTACAAATTTATTGGGTATATGATTTGGGTGTTGAACTTTGAAAATTTATAGCTAGTTGTGTATGTTGAAAGGATTATTTGATTAGCTTCATTGTAATTAGGAAAATTTAAATGTTCTCTAATTGAACTTATTTTGAATAAACCGATCTAGGCCAGGTCTCTAATTGAACTCCTTTGATTGTTTTTGTAGGAAAGAGCTCAAACTTTTGGCTACCTTGTTCGATCATCTGAACATTATAAATCAGCATCAACGCTAAAGGTACACTCTTGTTTTCTATGGTTGTAGCTAGTACTTTCTAATGCAAATAGGATCTATTTTATTACTTGGTTGTTATTATTTCCTATTGTGATTTTCACTTTTATGCTCTTTGATATTATAGGCATAGTGATCATATATGATAAATAACAATATCTTGCTGAATCATTACATGTCATATTTATTTGTCTTCTAGTTTTTCTTAATTTTAACTTGGCTACTTTAATATTAACAATATCAGATATTGGTCTTCTCACTATTTTTGAATAGTTCATGTATTTAATATTCAAAATAAAGTTATCGACTACAAAGATTGTTAAGTCAACTGTTTTATAATTACAGAAATGGATAATTGGTATGAGTTTCCTCGATGGAAAGAGGAAATTGAAAAGGGTTTGGATGAATACCTTGACAATGCATTTGCAACTAGGGCTCAAGGAGAACAAATATCTTGCCCCTGTAAAAACTGTTGTTATCGATATTGGTTTAGCGATAAGAATGTTGTGAAAGATCATGTGATTGTCAATGGATTTCTTGCTAGATCAGAAAGACAACAGCCATCATGTGTGAACAGTGAAGTGGCATCTGAATATATTGACCAGGTTTATAGAAATGATGATATAGATGGGCTGTTGCATGATACTTTTATAAATGATCCGGTCGAAGAGTCGAACACATTTTACAAGTTAGTGGAAGAGGGTCAACAAGAATTATATCCGGGCTGCAAGAATTTCTCGAAACTTTCTTTCACCATTCGGTTGTTCCTTTTTAAGAATGACAACAAGTTAAGCAACAATGCCTTTAATGATTTGTTAAATATTTTGAGAGAGATGCAGCCAGATGCAAAACTTCCCTCTTCTTTTCATGAAGCAAAGAATGTCTTAAAGGGTTTGGGGATGAGTTACACGAAGATTGATGCATACCCCAATGATTGTATGTTATATTGGGAAAATTATGCAAAGGAAACACATTGTCAGTTTTGCAAGTCTCCTAGGTGGAAACCAGATGAGAGGTCTGATGCAAATAAAAAACCTCGACAGATTCCATTGAAGATTTTAAGGTACTTTCCTATCAAAAAACGGTTACAAAGATTGTTCATGTGTAAAACTAATGCAGCTAGCATGACATGGCACTCGAGTGGTCGAGCGAATGATGGCCTATTAAGGCATCCTGCTGATGGTCAATCTTGGAAGAATTTTGACATCACATTTCCTAAATTTGCTGAGGAACCTCGCAATGTCAGATTAGGGTTAGCCACTGATGGTTTTAACCCATTCAGCACAATGAGCATTTCTCATAGTACATGGCCTGTTATATTGATGAACTATAACTTGCCTCCATGGATGTGCATGAAACCGGAATTCTTTATGCTTGCTTTACTTATTCCTGGTCCTCAATCTCCTGGAAATGACATCGATGTGTACATGCAGCCTTTGATTAAGGAGCTTAATGAATTATGGGATTTTGGGTTGGAAACGTATGATGCTTCAAGTAAACAGATGTTTAAGATGCATGCAGCGCTATTGTTCACGGTGAGTGACTTTCCAGCGTATTCAATGTTGTCGGGTTGGAGCACAAAAGGGAAAAGTGCATGTCCTGATTGCCATTACGAAACATGCTCAATGTATCTACCTAACAGTAAAAAGCATTGTTCCATGGGCAGTTACAGATTTTTGGATCAGGATCATCCTTTGAGAGATAATGTTGATACAGAGATTGAAAAAAGTGTTGCACCAACTCGTTTAACTGGGCTAGAGATTTCTGAGTTGTTGGCTGATTTCCAAAATGATTTTGGCAAGACAGAGGATAGAAAAAAGAAGGATAAAAAGAGAGCAGAAGCTGGAATTCCTTGGAGGAAGAAGTCCATATTTTTTGAATTGTCTTATTGGAAGAGTGTTTCTTGTGGTCATTATCTTGATGTGATGCATATTGAGAAAAATGTATGTGATAATATACTTGGTACTTTGTTAAATATGCCAGGAAAGACCAAGGATCACATGAAAGCACGGAAGGATTTGGAACAAATGAATATCATGCCAGAGCTCCATCCTAAGAGATGTGCAGATGGTAAAACTGAAATGACCAAGTCAAGGTTTTGGATGTCAGCGGATAAAATGCGCACATTTTGCCATGTGCTGAAATGTGCCAAATTACCAAAAGATTGTGGGTCAAATATTGCGCGATGTGTGCAAGTTGATGAAAGAAGGGTTTTTGGATACAAAAGTCATGATGCTCATCTTTTAATGCAACATTTGCTTCCAATTCTTGTGAGGACTACATTGCATAAGGATATTGCATTGCCCTTGATTAAGTTGAGTTCATTTTTTAGAGGAGTTTGTAGCAAGGTGATAAATCCAGACGATCTTGACCAATTGCAATCTGATATTGTTATTACTCTTTGTGAGCTTGAGAGGATTTTCCCCCCTACTTTTTTTGACGTCATGGTTCATTTACCACTTCACATAGTTGAGGAAATTAGGCTTGGTGGGCCTGTTTGTTCAAGATGGATGTACCCCATTGAAAGATATCTTCGAAAGTTAAAGTCATATGTTCGGAACAAAAGTCAGCCAGAGGGTTCAATTGCTGAAGGATACATAGCTGAGGAATGTGTGACATTTTGTGGAAGATATTTTTCTAGCACTGTAAATGCACATAGCTCTACATCAGAGGAAGTTATTAGGGATGAAGACATTCCAGCTGTGTTACCGAGTTTAGGGATTCCAATCATGGGCCAAGGAAGTAAAACAAAAGCATATGGTGCTTTTAAGATTGATGTCACTACATGGAATCACGCACATAGCTATGTCTTATTCAATTGTCATTCAGAAGAGGTTGAAAAGTACATCAGGTTAGAATAAAGTTTAATTATGATCAGTTTATATACACTTTCAACAGAGATACTTAGTGAAACTTAGTTTAATTTACACTTTTGCAGGGAACATCAAGTAGTTGTGAGCCTTCAAAAGAAAAGGAAATGGGATAGTGTTCAAATTCATAGTAGAGATTTCGTTAATTGGTTTAAGGAGAAAATTTCTTTTCAGCTTGAGCAAGGTGATGAAGTACCTGAACATATCAGATGGTTATCAAAAGGACCATCTTTTATTGGTAGAAAATACACCGGGTACTCAGTTAATGGGTACAAGTTTCATACTGTGAACCGAGATGCAAATTCCGTTACACAAAATAATGGTGTAACTCTAACAGCATTAACTCCGAGTTTTTCAAGTAGTAAAGACCAAAATCCTATCTTAGGAGATGTTACTTACTATGGGTCGATCCAAGAAATTATTGAAATCCAATATCATGGAAGTAACAGTGTTGTCTTATTTCGGTGTAGATGGTTTCATTCTGAAAAAGATGATTATGGCCTGACAAGGATAAATCATAATAAGTGCATTTGTGAAGAAGAACCATTCATATTTGCATCTCAGGCACAACAGGTGTACTATGTAGCAGACCCGAAAAAACAAGGCTCATATTTTGTTGTCCAAAATCCACCGAAAGAACTTTTTTGATAACTACTCTACCATCTTTTGCTGAAGCCACTGTGTTTGTTATCTGCTAGAAGTATATTGGTTAGTTATTTGTTGAGTTTTGGATATAAATGCTTTTTTTTTCAGTATAGATGGTCACACTGTAAATATGTAATCTTGGACAGATCTTAGTTAAAATATCAATTATGTAGGAAATGAGTAGTAGTGCTAGTGATTTAAATATAAGTGTCAACCTCTGGTTTTTTTTCTTTGAAAAGTATTTAAAGATAAGTATTAGATGCAACTTCGATTTCTTGTCCTGTTTCATTAATTGACTTGAAATGAAATTATTACTTTGGTTACCAGCTTCATATATAATAATTAATTTGTAATGTTTGTTTTTTTAGGTCTGCAAATGAAGAAACAAAAGACTCAAAATATCATGACAGATTATGAGAAAAAAAGGCTGGATCAAATTAGACAGAATGCGTGTTGGATGAAGGCAGCTGGGTTTGATGATTTGGCAAAAAAAATGTTGGCTTCCACACACAATGGAGCTCCAAACAAAAAAGTGACGGACCAAGTGGTTTTGGAAGATAATGATGTGGAAGAAATGTCAAATGAAGATAGAGAATATTATCCTAATGAAGAGGAGATTCATGAAGAGGAGTATTATGTGCCTGATGTACCATCTAGAAGAAAGGTATATATACTCCAATGTAGCACTTGTTAAATAAATGTCATTTGTATTGTTTTTCATTATAATTATAACTAAAATAATGGATTTTATAGGCCTCAAAAACTGAATTTGCTATAAGAAATGAAGAAAGACAGCCACTGCAGCAAACACTTTCAATGGTAGAACTTGCAAAGGAAAGAAAAAGAAAGCGATTGGCACAACATGGACAGATCAATCAAAACCAAGGTCAAGTTCATCCTAATCCACAAGACAAGAATTCCCAACAACAAGCACCAAGGCAACAACACCAAAAGACACAACACCTGCCATCTCAAGTAAGTAGTCAGATTCAAGCACCAAGACAACAACATCAAAACCTGTGCCCTACATTGCATGTCAATAGCCAGCCCCTTGCACCACGAGTGAAAAACCAAAGTGCACAACACATTATGGCAAGTAAGAAAATTGTGCAAGAACGAAGCAACAACCAGAAAAAAATGCTTCGTGATCAGCTTTGTTCTCCTGGATCGTTGGATGTATATAGAAAAATGAGGCTAAGGCAGCGAGAGAAAAATGATGGCCATCTTCCAGGTTCTGAATTTTCTGCCATGGAAGGTTTGTTCAATTCAATTCCTCATGATCAAGTTGCACGTTCACCAATAAGAACAACCTCTACTCATGATGTTCCTGAATGTGGTGCTAATTCCCCTCTCAAAGTGTTGCTGGATAACCAAAATGAAATGGATTCAGATTGTCATGTAGATATCCCTAAAAACTTAAAGGGAGGTAAGTACTTTTATCAATTTTAAAATTATGAATGATTAATTTTGGATTTGAAGGAACCTTTGTTGCCTTTTTTATTACAATTTCAGCTAATGAAGAAAAGAAGCATCGAGGGCCAACACTTTTGTCAAAGGTGCATAATCGTAAATTCGAAGAGCGTCGAACTGTCATCTTCGATGAAAATGGCGAGGCAATTGGACCTTCTCACGATGTTGTAGTTGAATTTACTAACTTTCTTGGGACATTAGCAAAAGATCCTGCACTCACACCCTTAAATGTTCTTGATTGGAAGTATATGCCAATAAAAGATGATATTTGGAGTGCTGTCAAGGTATTAGTAAATTTTATATCTCTGCATTTATTTACATCAATTTCTCCGATGATTGATAAATTTGTAATGTCCTTTGAAGGAAAAATACATTGTTCCAGAAGAAGTAAGACATTGTGTCTTGAAATCTGTCAATGCAACTTGGGTTGTTTACAAATCAAGGGTGAAGAAAAATCATTACAAGGCATATTCAACATATGAAGATAGATGGAATAATCGTCCATCGACAATTCCAGATTATCAATTCAAAGATCTCTTAGATTATTGGGATAGTCCAGAGTCAGAGGTATTTTATTATTTTATTACTGATTTTGTTCTTATTATATATGGAGTATATAAACTTTAACGACCAATTCTATCACTTTCTGATTTTTGAAAGTAAATATAGGAAATTGCAAGTAAAAATACAACTAATCGCCAAAAGCATGAAGATGTGCACACTTTAGGTCGTGTCTCAATTGCAAGGTTACGTCATGAGTTGGTTTTTACTTCAACTTTTCTGGATTTGCTTATATGTATTATTTTATCTATGTAGTGTTGAAATAATTTTTGAAACTTTCTTGATTCGAATTTGGTTGTTGCTTTGATGGTGGTTGTGTTTGCTATTAGGTAATGTATCAATTACTTGTCGTTTTTCAGTTTGGTGTATAATTGAATTTCTTGAGTTTTAGCTACTTTTTGCTGCTTTTGTGTTTGTGTGTTTGTTCAATTTGTGGTTCTTTTTTACGTGTGTGCTTTTGCTTAAATTGAGTGGTTTCTTGGTTTATTGCATCTGAATTTGTGGAGTTTCTATTGTTATGAAAATGTTTATGCTGTCTTTTTTAGTTGAGTAAGTGTTTTTGTGATATCTCAGTTTTCATGTGTCTAATCCATCCATATATTCTTATCAGACCCAGAAAAGTACAAACAAAGAGCCTCCATCAAGTTTTGTTGTTTATCAACACTCTAGGAAGAGAGATCCTACTCGTGTCTACAAAACAAGTGGTTGCAAGGCCAAGGAAAATATTGTACGTTACTTTATATTTCAAGCTAACTAGCATGAATTGATCGATTTACCATCTTCCAGAATTCATCAAGTATGTCTTATATTAAAATTATTTTTATGTAGGAGAAAATTAATAAAGTGCAGCTGGAAATTGAGAGTGGACACAGAAATAGCAATGTAGACCCTTTGGATGAAGTGATTGATAAGAAGCGTAGAGCGCGGGGATTTCTTCAAGGACGAGGAGCTACTGTTTCTAGTTCAAAAGGGAAAGAGAAGAGAGGAGGTTACATAATTGATCAAGAATTCTTCCAAAACATGAAAGCAGAATGGACATCAGAAATAACTGCACAGCTGACATCAAAATTGTTGTCTCAATTGCAAGCAGCCAACCCCCATATGAATTTGGTCATCCCTACAGACTTTACATCTGGAGCAGCAGATTCAAATGAAGTAATTAGAGAAGTTGAAATTCATCCTACAAATCAGGTGTGTACAGACTATAACATTTTGTTTTATCATCCCCACAAGTTAAATATGGTTATTGAAAAGTTTATTTTAATTTCTAACTGTAGGGTGCAGATCATGAGGATGATGATGATGATGTTGAAGCAACAAACATCAATTAGTCACTACACATGCAGCTGGGATGGATGGAACTCTAGTCTTTTTGGTAGATAATCAATTATGTGCATTTTGATATATATAGCCTAGTTCTAGCTAACTTATATACCATATTAATGGACATATATATATATATATATATATATATATATATATATATATCTAGGTTGGCTGCTACATAAGTAAAGAACTATATGCAGCATGTATTTAGATACAAATATAATTTTTTGCGACTCTTTAATTAGGAGCTATACTTGCATTAATATTATGAATTTTAATTTTGAGTATAACAGTGTTCTGAAAATTATAATTATATATTTAAATGTTTTTATATATAATATTATATATATATATATAAGCAATTTCATTTATATATGACATGCGTTACATTGGGTTATTTATGTAATGGAAGTTTGCAATTGTAATGGTGATTCCAAATGTAATGGTTGGATATCTAATGTAATGGATGTAATATGTAATGTTTTTTTTTTATCTATTGTAAGAGTTTTACAGAAGTTAGTAAGCTGTTACATTAGCTAAATCAACCCTTGCAATAAGTCTAATGCAAGGGCTTCTATTGTAACAATGTGTAAAGCATTACATTAGACCTATTGTAATGGTTTTTGGTCTTATTGTAATAGTTATTGAGGGTTACAATAACCTTGTTATTTGGTAGAACTTGCTTACTATACTTAGTTTGTAGTTTGGGTTATTTATCTTTGATCTTGGCACGACGACTTTAGCCGAGTCATAGACACAAGACTATAATAATCAACCAACAATTAATAAGTTTCAAGCTTCAACCTAAACAAAAATCGATAAGTTCGAATTTGAACCAAACAAATTGCAAAATGTAAACGTAGCAATTGCACTAGTCTAATTTTAGGATACAATATATACTAACACGTTCATTATCGGGAAGATGACCATTGCCCACAGAAGATGATGACTCCGACGAATATGATGACCCGCTAAACGATGATGTCTTTGTAGTCCCGCTACTCGAAGTTGACATCTCAAGACAAGTATTTGTCATATATGCTCTCTAGTTTCGTGGGATGAATTAACAATTGAAAAGTGAATAGTGAAAACGCACGAGGCCGCATAAAAGGCGAAATCTGTCGGCGGCATAACGGGCTTTACGGACGGGTTCGGAATCTGTCCATAGGAGCCGTTCAAAAACCCTAACTTGGACGGGTTCAGAATCTGTCCATAGGAGCCGTTTTTTTCAAAATTCAAAATTTGTATTTGTGCGGGTTCTAAACCTGCCCATAGAGGCTGGATTTTTTTAAAAACTTGAACATTTTCAGAACCCGTCCATATGGGCTGTTTTTTAAGCGAACCGGATGTTTGTTTATGGACGGATTCTGAAACTGTCCAAGGTTTCCAAAAAACCGGGTTCAGCTTGGACAGTTTCGTAATCCGTCCATATTGGAGTGCGCGACCGAATTTTCAGAGTGCGCAAATGAGCGGCCCTAAATTTGCACCGTATGCAGGCAAAGAGAAAGAGAGGTTAAAAGTCTGATGTAAAGTACGCTTAGGGTTCTTAGTTAATTCCCCTTTTTGTCTTCTTAATTCCCCCCCTTTTCTTTTTTTTATGGATGATTATTTATTGAGAGATATTTAAGTTCAAATGTATAAATCGGTGACGGGGATTGGTGATGTTTAACATTTATGTCATCAAGGCAGGCACTTCGCACTTCATTACATTTTCGGACAAAACCGCTTCATTAGCTATGCTAGAAAATGGTATTTTTTTTATTGAAAATAAAACCGCTCCATTTGAGTTTAAAACCGCTTCAAAATCCATTTATTTAGAACCACGGTATAAAACAGCAAAAATTCGCCCCATTAGCTAAACCGCAGCAAATGAACCGCTTCATTATCTCTCGTTAATTTAGTAGTGTGGATATCGATTAACCTTAGAATTAGATAGGTAGAAGTAATCTACAATGGAGTTTAACATATAAAATTAAAGTGCGATGCAAATAAAAAGAATTGCAAGCCTATTTCCTTTTTATATGTTAAAAAGAATTTAACATATAAAATAAGAGGAGTTCTTAATGGACAGTCATTGACGTCAGGAGAACTTATCAGCTATATCTAGCGAACATTACCCACTGTTGTGAACAAGTAACCTTTGAGTCGACAACCATTGTCGACCTGATGGGTGATAAATCTCAATGAAATTGCCTATCACCACCATTTTCATCTTCATAGCATCTAAGATGTCTTGATGTAAGCACTTAGAAACCTTCGTCTTGGATATTCGATCACTAATAAGTATCCATTAAGAATAATAAAACGTAAAATAGTGAAGTAGGTTTCTTTCACGTTAATTTCCTTACATATTTTATCTAAATGAGATATTAATCTATCCTTGTTCAAGGGGAAAACCATGTGTATCTCAATGAACGAATGCGAAAATTGTCTTCTTCTTATTTTGCTGCCCATATCTATCATGCCTAATGAAGTGGTTTATTCACTTATTTGTCGAATCTAGATAGTGAATAGTATAAATATAAATTAAGCACTTATTATATTGCAATTTCTTAGAAATTATCAATAACCGTATCCAGGGTGATTTCGATATTTAAATTCAACATAACATATCACATTTAGGGTGTGTTCGGTTCCAAGTAAAATATAGATAGAGAAATTTTTCCTTTCTAATTGTCATCACGTTGATACTAGGTTGGCCCTTCTCGTTTTCATTACCAAATGGGGAATCTATAGGCTTTGAATGTTGGGTTCAATCCATCAAAACATCACAAAATGAGATACTTCATCGTAACATTGAAGCAGTTGTTTCGATAGATTAAGTGCAAATATTCAATTTGTTCGATCGAGGGATGTGCTAATTAACCAAATATCGAATTTAACAAATAGAAGTCTAACACCATGTAAATTAGAAAAACAAAAAATTAAGCTATCTGCACTTGAATAGATATAATCAAGTCAGCACCTATAAATCATGTATCCATATATGTTATCCTTATGAACCATATAGAAACCCTCTTTGCTGACGTCATCAAAATCAAGTTATTGAACATCATCGGCTATATTTCACGAGTATTCCACAACCATACCCACAAGCAATCCTCAAACTCAAGTCATCATTCAATATCAATTGGATACATCCACCTGATCGGTGAAAAATCTGAATGAAGATCCCATCATTTTCATCTAAATTCCATTTAAGATTTATTGGTATATCTTCTTAGACACGCTCCATCTGTGATATTCATGGCTATGTTAAGAAGTCGTTCAGAAAAATAAGAGAACTGTGAGCTAGACTTATTTTACGTTCATTTCCTTACTTATTTTGTTTGCATGACAAGTTAAATCGTTCTTTTTCAACCAAAAAATGAGTATTAAGGAAAGAAGATCTCAATTATTTTCTTCCTAATTTAAAAACCCTATCGATGATGTTATATGAAATGAAAACATCACTTAGTTGCCAAATCTGAATTGTGAATATGATAAACGTGAGTTAAGCACTTATCCCAATGCAACGTTTTTTGAAATTATGTAGTATTATATCCTTGGGTTGATGTTATGTACATTATTATTCCGACATTTAAGTTCATCATAATTGAACCCTTTTAGGGTTTGTTTTGTCCCCATTGAAACCTAGATAAACCTTTGGTTGATAACAATCATTCATAAAGTATAAATTAATGTGGAAGTCTTCATAAAAGTTGAATTGGTTTTCTTAACAAATTAATTAATATTCAATTCATATCATCAAGATATATGAGAATTAATTTGCATCGATAAACTTGAAGGTTAAATTGATAGAAAGTAAACCAAAATTTTATCTTCCAACATACTCCGTATAAAACTAAAATACAATGCAAACACAAAATTCTTATCATTTGAGATGATATAATCAAGCCGAATTAGTGTAGCAATGGAGGATCCTTTTAGATAAAACGATAGAGAATTTTAGCACTCTAAGTAGTTTTGTTTCCAATTGCGTGAATGGCGCATTGTGTTGTATATGATCTATGAGCCTTGCATGGTTATATGTATAACTGTACTTATTCTTAATATTACCCTAACTATACATTCCTAAATATCTTATTCGTTGGTGTCATTAAAACCGTATTGCTTTTCAAAAAAATAAGATAATTCATCATAGGAACGAAAGTAGATGTTTTGACATATAAAGTATGAATACTCAATTTTCTTGATTGAGAGGTATGAGTCTTAGTGAGCATTAATTAATGAAATATTGGTTTAGAACGAAGGAAAGTAGTCGATAAATAAGTTTAACAAATAGAATTAAAATGCAATTTAAAAAAAAAAGAATTATCTTCACTGAATATATATAATCAAGTGGATATTTTGTCATAATCAGAGATTAAATATGAAAAATGCAAATATAAAGATTGTGCTATGTATGATCTATAACCATTTATGAATATTTATGTTATAAACTTCTATATTTATTCTCAATATTACTCTAACTAAACAGTCTTAAATATCCTTCTCGTCGTCTTGGGAATCAAGCTGTTAGAGAATGTTGGTCATGGTTCACGAATATAGCCTAACCACTGTGCATAGGAAGACACCAGGCTTAAGTCATCTTTGATTTTCAAATTGATGAGTTATATATATCTAATAAAAGTGTCATTTGTTTTCAAGTGGACGAGTTACAAGCTTGATGGAAGTCATCACTCATTGTCAACTTAACAAGGTTTTGAATATTAGGTTGGCCCTTATATTCATTATCTTGCATGATACTAGTTTGACCATTCTCGTTATAGTGTCAAACAGGGAAGTTATAGGTTTTGAATAATAATGGGGTCAATCCATTACAATGTCATAATATAAGATACCTTCATCATAGCCTCGAAGTAGATATTTTGATAGATAAAGTAAAAGCATTTAGTTTGCTCGATCGAGGGATATGAGTATCCATATAACTTGAGGGTTAGATAGGTATAAGTAATCGAAATTCAAATCTAATTACAAAATGAATTCTAACGTAATTTGAATAAGAAAAACTAAAAGACTATCTTCACATGAATAGATATAACCAGGGACGGACGCAGGAATTTTATTTAGGATGGGCTAAATTTATCTTCGTATGGTAAGTTTATCTTAGGGTGGGCTAAATTATCTAAATAACCTAAATTTACCTTAATTTTGACATATTTAATACTAAAATTACCTTAATTTTTTACTAATTTTATTTTTTAGGGTGGGCTGGAGCATACCCCAGCCCACCCCTAAGTACGTGCCTGGATATAACCAAGTCGACACCTATAAAGCATGTATGAATGTATATTAATCTCATGTACGTATTTACTCTTAATAATGCCTCAATAGATATCCCTAAAGATCCACTTCATTGACTTTGTGAGAATCAAGTTATGGAAGATTCTTGGCTATATGTTGCCAATATTCCATAGCCATACCCATAAGCAGTCCTCAAGCTCATGTGATCATTCAATACCAAGTGAAGACCTTCAATGCGGTCAAAAAAAAAAGTGAAGACCTTCAATTGATCGTTGATGAATCTAAATGAAGCCCCCATCATTGCCATCTTCATTGCATTTAAGATTTAATGGTATATCTTCTTTGAAACGCTCTATCTGATATATTCATAGGTAAATTAAGTAGTCGTTAAGAGTAGAGAAAAATAGTGAGCTAGATTTGGTTTACGTTCATTTCCTTACATAATTTGTATGCATGACAAGTTGATTCGTTCTTTTTCAACCAAAAAATGTGTCTTAAAGAAAGAAGACCCCGATTAATTCTTCCGAATTTAAAACCCTATAAATGATGATATGTGAATTGAAAACTTCACATAGTCGCCAAATATGTACTGTGAATATGATAAACGTGGGTTAAGCACTTATTATAATGCAATATTTTTTTGAAATTACGTAGTATTATATCCCCATGTTGGTGCTATGTACATTGTTATTCCAACATTATAGTTCATCATAAGTGAACCGATTTAGGGTTTTTTTTGAATGAAAACTAGGTAGCAAAATATGAAAATCATTCGTAAAGTATAAGTTGATGCTAAGTTGGTCCATTCATTTTATATGTCAAGTGAGAATGTGATAGCCTTATAAATGATGGAACCAATCCATCACAATGTTATAAAATGAGAAAGTTGTTATTAGAATTGAATTAGACATTTAGGAAAATTTATCAAAATGTCATTTCCTAATACCGAAACGTAACAAAATGAGACACTTCATCGTAACATTGAAGTAGCCGTTTCGATAGATAAAGTGCAAATATTCATTTTGCTCGACCAATGGATGTGATGGTTAATGAGTATCCATTTACTTGAGGGTTAGATAGGTAGAACTAATCAAACTTCGAAGTTGACAAAAAGAAACCTATATAACACAATGTAAATAAGAAAATGAAAGGTCTATCTTCACAACAATAGATATAATCAAGTCAACACCTAGAAATCACGCAGGCGTATATGTTATCCTTATGAACCATAGAGATCCTCTTCGTTGATGTCATGAGAATCTTGCCTATATTTCATGAATATTCCAAAATCGTACCCAAAAGCGGTCCTTAATCTCAAGTCATCATTAAATATCAATTGGACACGTTCACTTGATCGATGAAAAATCTGTATGAAGGCCCCATCATTGTCATCTTCATTCCATTTAAGATTTATTGGTATATCTTCTTAGACAAGCTCCATCTGGGATATTCATGGTTGTGTAAGTAGTTGTTAAGAATAATACAAGATATGTGAGCTAGCTTTGTTTTATGTTCATTCCTTACATATTTTGTCTACTTGACAAATCAAAATCATTCATTTTTAACCAAAAAAAGCGTATTATGGAAAAAAGATGCCAATTATGTCTTCCCGATTTGAAACCCCTATCTATGTTGTTATATGAAGTGACAACTTCACTTAGTTGCCAAATCTATATTATGAATATGATAAACCCGAGTTAAGCACTTATCACAATGCAATGTTTTTTGAAATTATGTAGTATCATATCCTCGGGTTGGCACTATGTATGTTATTATACCGACATTTAAATTCATCATAACTGGACCCATGTAGGGTTTGTTTTGTCCCTTTTAGAAACTATATAGAGATTTTTACCCTTTGGTTAATGACTTAATGACAATCATTCATAAAGTATAAGTTAATGCTACATATGAGGGTCCATTCATTCAGCAAATTAAGTATTTTTATTCAATTCATATGATCAATGATATGAGAATTAATGTGCATCGATAAACTTGAAGGTTAAATTGATAGAAAGTAAACCACAATTTAACTTCCGACACATAAAAAACTTAAATACAATGCAAACACAAAATTCTTATCATTTGAGAAGACATAATCAAGTAGATAAAGTGTAACAATGGAAGATCCTTCTAAATAATAGGATAAAGAATTTTAGCATTCAAGTAGTTTTGTTTCCAAATGGGTAAATGGTACGTGCATTGTGCTGTATATGGTCAATGAGCCTTGCATAATAATACGTATTATACATCTATACTTATTCTTACTACTACCCTAACTTAACATTCCCAAATAACTTCTTCATTGATGTCATTGAAATCATATTACTTTCTCAAAAAATAAGATAATTCATCATTTCATAAGAGTGAAAGACAATTTGCCGTTAAAATCATAGAAGCCCACACTTTATGTTCTAGAATAATCAGATTTTCGTTGTTTTGATTCCAAGGAAGACTCACTATGGCGACCAGAAACCTCCTATTGATATGAAGACGAAAAAAGAAGGGTCAATCATCATTACTCTAGTAAAACGCCCCACGACCCTCTCCTCTCGAGGTGGCCGGTGGTTGTTGACGACAATGAGCCAATTGAAATGTGGCTGACACTCAAGAAGTTAGGGTTGATTTACAGATTCAGCTGACATAAACTTGCTATTTTTAAGAATTTATGGATTTGACATACAATGGACCTCGACTTTTGCTTCGGTTGGGTATGAATCTGTTGGAAATCTAGTGTTTCAATGGGAACAGATGGGTTGTTACCATAGAAACAGTAGTAGACATTTCCTTGTGTTTTGATGATAACAAACGCCATGAGACTTGATGGTTTGAGTGTTTCTTGAGTGTTTTAGGTGAAACAAGTCTAATAGGGAACAAGAGAAGCCATTAAGAGAGGGAAACAGTGAGGGTAACAATGTGAGGTAACAACACTGGTACCGTGTCAAGGAATGGTATGAATGACATTGTCGCAGAGTCGGGGAATAGTGTCAAGGAACAACACTGTTATCGCTGAGGGAACAGTGTCAGGGAACAACACTGTTACTGTTGAGGGAAACAGTGATAGGGAACAGTAGCGTCTGCACGAGAATGGTTGCTAAATAAGGAAAGCGAAGAAGCGCGTATCCCATTGACGCGTTTTCACAATTGGTTGAGTTTGTTATTATCTTTAGAAGGAAGATAATATCTTGGAGGATCAAATCATATTAAATCGGAGCCCAAGGAGAGAGGGATCGGTTACAGCTACAAGATAAGATTGTGCGTTGAGATTTGATTGTGTAAATCTGTTTGTATCTGGATAATTACGTGGAAAGATATTATTTTGTGTGAACAAAATAATATCATATCAGACCTAATTGTTCATAATAAATAGGATTAGACTCTAGGGTTCTAGAGTGTCTTTCGTCGTCGTCGGAGAGGACCCTTGGAGTTCTTCTACTAGGGAGAAAAGTAGACTTCATTGTAGAGAAGGGTGGCGACAGTAATGAGCATATGGAGGTTTCTTATTAGTCCATTGGAGAAGAAAGAAGCATTCGTTATTGTCTGTCTAATGATTGGTTAATTAGGTAACATCTTATGGGGAACAGTGCATCTGTTATTGTCTGTCTAATGGCTACTATGTGTTGTCTCTGTGCTATGTGATCTAATATTGCATTGGAATTTGAGAACATTGCATGCTCTAATAGTTGAAGCTAGAATGAATGAACTCAAAAGCACGTTTCTTTGTAAAGATAGAAACAACTGACTTGATCTTGTTTAACCCTCTTTACAAGCCGAAAGGATAGTCAGTTGTGAAGCCGTCCCTAAGCCTTGTCCAAGTAACGGTTCCTATGAACCCATCTGTTTGTTTAACCCACAACGGGGATCAGTTACTTGGATGTAAAAAATTCCCTACCTTATATATTGTTTGGATACATTATATGTTTCTGTCCTTGATGTGTTATCCAAACACGGCCTATTTCTGTTCTATTTCATGTCTATGCTCTAGGATGCGTGGTACCTATTGCTGCAGGGATCAATGGAAAAAGGAGAAAGTGAGGTTCCAAGGATGGAAGGAAGATAGTGTGGGTGGCCATGTGTTGGCCAGCAAAAGAAAAGGCGAGAAAAGAAAAATGAGAGTTTTCTTAAAAAAAAAGGGAGAGAAAAAGAGAAAAGAGGAAAGTTTCCTTAGGGAACAGTCAGTCCCAAGATCAAGGTGATAAATGACGCCATGGAGAAAAGAGAAACCTAGTAGGTTTTTTTGAAAAATGAGATGATAGATGTGACGTTACCTATACTTATGAGGCAATGATGTGAAAGATGGAAGCCAAAGCGGAAGTTGGTCTTGAGCTCATTGAAGGTAACATGGGAAACGTTATTCTAGTAGCTAAGACATGTTTGGAACCCTTTCTTTCATTCCACAGCCGTCTAACCCCCACAAAAATTGTTTCAAAGTCTTGTTGAGTTCGTTTGTTTGATGCTTTTGAACTCTGTCATGATATATTGCTTTGGGAACAATGTGAAAGTGTGATAATTTCGCAGGCATAAATAACTCTAGTAGTTTCAATTGAGACTTTGATAGCTCTGTGTTGTTACCTGTTTGATCTACCTTTTTGATGATGCCAAAAGGGGGGAAGTTAGGAAAAATGCAGAGATGAGCTTGCACAAGGAGGTGCAGATTTATGCTTATGTCGAGGGGGAATGTTCTGTCTAACTTGGTTGGCAGGAAAGAACATCTTGTTACAGGGGAACAGCAGGAGAAGTTCATGATTATAGGGGGAACAACAAAGTCTCTTTGTAAGTGATTTGGAATGCGTATGCTTCATGTTTCGTACTTGATATATTATGCAAGTTTGTGTATGGGTTTGTCATCATCAAAAAGGGGGAAATTGTTGGAAATCTAGTGTTTCAATGGGAACAGATGGGCTGTTACCATAGAAACAGTAGTAGACATTTCCTTGTGTTTTGATGATAACAAACGCCATGAGACTTGATGGTTTGAGTGTTTCTTGAGTGTTTTAGGTGAAACAAGTCTAACAGGGAACAAGAGACGCCATTAAGAGAGGGAATCAGTGAGGGTAACAGTGTGAGGTAACAGCACTGGTACCGTGTCAAGGAATGGTATGAATGACATTGTCTCAGAGTCGGGGAATAGTGTCAAGGAACAACACTGTTATCGATGAGGGAACAGTGTCAGGGAACAACACTGTTACTGTTGAGGGAAACAGTGACAGGGAACAGTAGCGTCTGCACGAGAATGGTTGCTAAATAAGGAAAGCGAAGAAGCGCGTATCCCATTGACGCGTTTTCACAGTTGGTTGAGTTTGTTACTATCTTTAGAAGGAAGATAATATCTTGGAGGATCAAATCATATCAAATCGGAGCCCAAGGAGAGAGGGATCGGTTACAGCTACAAGATAAGATTGTGCGTTGAGTAACTAGTTGGTTGCTTTAGCCTTTAGCTTTCCTCTCTAAATATCGTGTCTTGTTGTTTGATTGTATTTCCGCTGTGTGAATGACTGTTACCCCAGTGCTTACTCTGTGACAGTGCATTGAATCCATACACCCCCGATCCTAACAGAATCTTTAAGATCGTACCCACGATTAGATTCGGGTCGATATAGCTCATTTATCTGCCAGATCACATGTTGAGTACCACCACACACTTCTAATTACAGTATTTGAAAATTTTACAAGATTACGTGTTGCCACCACACACTTCTAATCATTTGAAATTTTACAACACAATGATCAGATCGTACAATTCAAGACTAATCAGATCATACTACGCGTCTCACTACTAGACTTGCTAACATGTACAACATCACAATCTCATCACGTGATAAAAAATGGCTAAATTTACTTTGCAAGTATTATCCTAATTCACCAATTTTTGGCAGAATTTTTAAACGATTAACATATCAGCTTACAATGAGAACTAACTTTATTTGTTATAGAGTCAGTATTCACTTTCTTATCAAATTTCACTAATTTAATAAGATTCATTTTTCCATCTTTTTCCCCTATATTTTTTTATATAATCTTAATAAATCTCTATCTTAAAACTCAACCAAACATGAGAAAATAATTTCCAACCATTTCACATCCTAAATTTCCCATAAAAAACCCTAATAGCTATGGATTCAATGCTTCTATTTCCTCAATTATGACTTATATGTTTTCTTCTTGGAAGAACGTATACGTTGCGCAGGCGAAGTTCAAAGAGTATAAATATAAAACGATTTAGAACCATGCATGTTATCTGATGCAAAATAAAAAAATCTTACTTTTAGAAATGCACAATCTGATCAAGTAATCTCAGCCCAAAAAACTCTGGTAAAAGCTGCTAAAAGCGGTAAAAAGACATGGTTTTGTCACCAAAAGATACAAAACTTGATCCCTTGTCCGGACTCCACATTCAAGCCTCCGTAGCAGGATACTCGAAAACAACATCCCTACCGGATAGCTTCCTGTATACTCCAGAAAACGACTCCAGCTTGTACTCGGTATCATTGCGTGCCTTTGGGTCCAAGAATACCTGCATACAATGTTTTCTTATTACCAAGAAAACCAAGAACAAACACGAGTGGTTTCTTCATGGAGTGAAGGGGAATGGGATTTACCTTCATGATCTTTGATCCGTCCAATCTGTACCTAACACGCTTGCCAACGATTTCAGCTGGCTGAACGACATCCTCAAGAACACCTTCATGGACAGAGGTAAGAGTTCGGGAGCGAGGACGCCTTGCTGCAGAGCCTTTCTTTGGGGGACGAACTATCCTCCTGGTGGCCACCACAATAACATCCTGCACATTTCATTAACACAGAGGTTGCGAGACAAAATCAATGATTCCAGATTCAAGAATTTCAATGTAAAGCAACTTCAAGTTGAAATTCTCATCACACTACACCATTGAATGCAGGGCACCAGTTCACATCATTAGCCGCTCAACCGAGACAACAAGGCAGGGTAAAGAACTTCATAAGGAGCAGCTACTATACAGACATACTGATATTCAAAACGAATAATGTGACTGACATAAAAGCCTACTTAACCTCACAGAAAATTGAAGTCAATTCAAGATGAAGAGTTCAAACAACAGCTGCCATTGCAGAAAGCCAAAACCTACTAAATAAGCAAGCTTTCAACACAATGATTCATGAGAAAAATCAGTATGAAGTATCCAACCTAGCCCATATCAACTTTTCCACTCCAAAATAGCCTATTGCATATGGTATAGTAAATACATTATGTATCTGAATTCAGAGTGACAATGCTCTTGTGTAAGAAATATACCTTTCCACTGAACTTCTTCTCAAGCTCCCTGACAAGGCGAACGTGAATCTTCTTGTAAGCCTTCCTTAGCCTGTAGGGCACATGAATTACAACTGCCTTCTTGCTCCCGGACACATCGATCTGGCTGAATAAGACATGGAGGCATAGAACTGATGTACATTAATGGTCTAGAAAACACAAAATGTAAACCATTTTGACCATTATACCCAAAAGAGGCGCTTACACAGCAGAGTTGATGTATAGATCCTTCAAGTCACTCTTAAGCTCAGTATTAGTGTTCTCCAAATCAAAAAATGCCTGACCAACATCGTAAAAAAGAGCCCAAATTTAAAGATGCGAACTTGAGGAAATGGGCGAGAAATGATAACAGATAAATGGAGAAGAAATAGGACCTGAGCAACAGACTCCTCGAATTCGCTGGGCTCGGCGCCCTTTTCCTTCTGGATTTTCCTCAATGCAGTGAACATTTTCGAATCCTCTGGTTGGGAGAATAATCAACATTAGAGACCAACAAAAAGATAAAACAGTGATATAAAAGTATCAAATTAAAGGGGGAGCACACTGAAATTGGCTTCGAGAGTGGGAAATTCAAACCTTGTTCTTCCGCTTTTGAGAAGCTCCGGTGGTGATAGAGATGGCGATATTTGTGAGAGAAGCCGACGCAGAAGCTGAAAGCAAGGAAAGAGGGTTACTAGGGTTTAACTAAACATGTGCGTTCTACGCGAAGAAACCCGAACGATATGTGGGCTGGGCCTTATTTGGGTATGGGCTTGATTCGGTCCATCAATTCAATTGCAGCCTCGCAGGCATGTTGTCAAGTCCATTATCCTAAACTTTTTTCCACGAAAAATTATGAGGAATTACCGAATTAGTAGAGCATATGCCCTTATTTGATAATCACTTTACACATATATCTTATGTTTAAAAATGTACAAAAATATTGTAAAAATGCCTAAAATTATTGCATGAATGCCCAAAACCACTACTTTTTTATCAAATAAAAGAAAAAAACCATATTCTGCAAAAAGTTTGAAAAACAACATTTATCAATATTTTTACTGAAAAAATTATATATTTTAAAAGAGTAATTTTTTTCTCACAATTTGAAAATATGTATAGATAACGATATTTTATAGATATTTAAATATTAAAAAATTAACTTAAAAAAATTTTGTAGATTGATAACAAGATTTTTAGAAGAATCTATCCATTTTGAAAATTTATGAGATAAATTTAAAAACCAAAATAAATTCTGAAAAAAAAAAAGAAACAAAGGAGAGAGGGTTATTGTATCTGTATCACACCATAATTTTGAAAAACAACAAAAAAATCGAGAGTGTTTTTCGCCGCCCATCTCGATTTGAATTGTGGATGACAGAATATCGGGTCAGTGTGACATGATTTGAATCGTGGGTGGCAAGATTTCGGGTCAAGGTGACAGGATGAATCTTACCCATAGCACAAAACTCAAACAATTCTCAAAAATCCTAGCTTTGTGATAAACCATAACTTCGAAAATCATGGCTATTTATAGAAACGACGACAATCACAATAATCATGCAGATATCTTTCACAATATTATTAGGTAAAAATCTTAACCATATGACAATATCTTATTTTTCCAAAAAATCTTTTCTTATTGAATTTTTTCTTTTTATTTTTGTATGTTTCAATTTTGTATTTAGAAATAATTTCCAGAATTTATGGCTAAATATATTAAACATAATTATAATAAATTTAAAATAAAACACAAAATAATGTAAATTTTATTGTAAAAACGTTCAAAAAAACATACTTTGCTATTTGGTAGTTTCAAAGGCGTTTTGCAAACTTTTTTATTGGGAGGGGCATGATCGTAAATTCACTAAAAATTATTTACTTTAACTCATCAGCTAGTGTAATCCTAAACATGAGTAGTGGTGTATATATATAACTATAATATCATCAACTAGTGAAAGTCGATCTAAAAGTCAATGGGTCAAACAAACATTCGAGCTTGATTGACCCAAACCTAGTTAGCTGAAATCTAAAACTTGTTAGTCTAATCTGACTTGTTATATAAATTTGTATAATCTATTATTTATTTTATATATTATATTTTATATTATAAAATGCATAAAATTAGTATTTTATTAGATAATATTAATTTTAAACTATAATATCATTTGGATAATAATACAAGAGCTAGGTTGAATCCAGTGAAAACTTTTCTTATTGTATAAACTAAAAACGTGAACAAAATACATAATTACGTGAACACCGGGATGAAATATGTGAACATAATCATTTTTTATTATGAATTGTATTTGTACATATAATAGCACAATTTCTCAATATCATGTATTGTGGACAAAATTATTACACATAATAACATAATAACACAAAATCACAAATATTTTTTTAGAATTCAAGTATCTGTGTTTTGAGTTCACGTATATCTATCTCACGTTCGCGTATTTTCATTTCATGTTCACGGTTTACTGTTTATAAGGAAAGTTTTTATTTGATTCAAATCTATAACATAAAATTTGATATTTTTACTCGTAGGACCAGTTGGACCTATCCGGCACAAAACTCACATTACTCGATCCAATTGATTCACGACATGTAGCAATCCGAACCTAATTCAACATGTATTCAAATTCAAAATGATCGAAACCAAACCCAATCTGATTGACAACCTATTGGATTAACACAGCTAACAGGTATACGTAGGTGGCCATGACAACGATGATGACGACTTACAACTTACAACGCACCTTCAACCCCATAATTGAAGCAGCTTACCTAATCTTGTACACATGTCTTTGGTAATACATCAAACAATTAATTCCACCTCTTGATATCAACATCAACTTATCATGATAAACATAAACATTAATAGTGCATGCTTATCATGCAATTAGAATTCCCTATCTAGGAGGGGGCTTAATGCATATACAGGCCCTCGAACTTGCACGTTTTTGTCACTCAGGCCCCTGTACTATGAAATGTTCAATTAGGCACCTGAACTTAGCATTTTTTGTTCTATCAAGCCCTCTTCACGCGCCACGTGTCACGTCAGAGCCACGTGGATGCCACGTCAGCGCCACAAACCACACCAATGCCACGTGCAAGTTCGAGGGCATGTGAAACATCGAATACAAATACAATCAAATGAACCCATAAATTCTTATTCAAAAAATATCAAACCCTAGTTACAACCACAAATTTCTCCCATTTCACCTCTATCTATTATTTCCCTTTTCATTTTTATGTCAAATTTTTTTCTTTTTTACTATACAATGTATATTTTCTCAGCCTTTTGTTTGTTTGCCTTCCATACTCCTTTTGGTGATGCAGAGCCCGTCATCTTTACAACTCTTTTCTTCTTTTGTAAGTTTTGTTGCCTCTTCTTTGTCACAATCTCCTGGATACACTCAACTTTCTCTATATCCACCTTCACAATGTGATGATCCGACGTCCCTTTCGAAGAGTAGACCGAGTACGATCCTGGCACGAACTTGTATGGTGAGCCCGGCGATGCCAATATGTAGTCCAATCTAGTTCCATACTTGCATGTACCTTGCACACCTACATTATACATTCTCAGAAATTGATTAGGGGATCGTTTGGCAGGAAACCAATATTGTTCGTAACATCCTTATAAGGAGACTTATAAGTAATAATCTTCAAATGGATCTTATAAATAACTATTCTTCTAAAAAACACTAGGCGGTCTCTAGGCTGATCGAGAAGGACCGCCTAACGCCTAGACAGTCCATACGGTTGCCTTAGCGGTCTAGACGGACACCTTTGCACCACCTAGGTGGGTTGAAAGGTTAGGCGGGGCCTAGAAGAGAAATAACAAGTGCAAAATTAAGCAATTGTTTCGAGCAAATTATCGTACTTTGGCCTTTGGCAATGACTACTACTGATTCACATTCGCCCGCGAAATCCTTTGCATCTGTGTATTGCTTGCCCTTAAGAAACCTCATGACTTCTGCCTTTGGAGTTGGCTTTCCCATGTCTTCATAATACTGACAGAATTAATTCTCTGACATCATTAATCTTATCATATTAATCCAAATACATGATAGCAAGAGAACACTTGATTTGCTGCCATACCTTTACAATGTTAGTCCATCGTTCTTGTGAGTAATCGGTTTCGTCGAGTGAGTTAAGGCCTCCGGCTAAGATATGAGGGGCGTCGTTCGATTGGATTATTGAATTAATCTGTTTCATACGCCAGTCCTCGTCGAGGTGATCAAGATGGGTGCAGTAGAAATTTAATTCTCCAACATTTGGCACATCGATTGTTGTCTTTAACACATTCCTACAAGTAGTCACCAAAGAAATAGAACCTTGCTCTTTAGTTGATTTTCAATGAGTCACAGTCCCCCACATTAATATCCAAATTAATCATGACTGATAATATAACAGGCCTAGCTAATTGTAATGGTGCATACATAAACGGGCATCAAATCACACTAGAGCATCTATTTTCATCAGCATTAAACTCATCTGCCAATTAAAACCATTATGGTCCCAAAAATTGAAGTGGTAATTGGATAAGGACTTGTCATTAGAAGTAGGCATAGACGACTTGAATGATTTTCCCATTTGATGCTTTCTGAAAATCAGATGATCAGAATCACATTCCTTCACATTGGAAGCATTCAATTTTTAATGGATATCGGATCAGGTTCACATGATTACTACAACTAGGAATACTATACCCATCAAACATTGAAATTTTATCAATATCATTTTCATTTTCATTTTCATTTTCATTTGATTAATAAATATAATAATTAACATGAATTGGGTTTGATTTGGAATTGAAACGTACTACTCTTGCGTAAAAGACAGCAATCCACAAGTGATCGAGGTGGATTTATATGATCCACTTGATGATCGACACAAACACCTAGGTCTTCTTCATTATTATTTATTGGTTTGATAAGATAGAATGCAGGGGGGATGACCCAAATAAAATGCTCTCTCTTGCTAATAAAATAAGCAAGGTAAATGTCTGATTAAGGGAAGACTTTCCAAACAATCAAAAGTCACTGGCAAATTTACCACCATCCAATTAGGTTCAGAATATAGAATGAATCATCTTTTTTATGAAGCAATAGAACTGTACATCTATAAGAAATAGCGTGACAAATTACAAACATGTCTCTACATTCTTTTTGTCACTCGACCATGTGAATTGTGTTCCAAAGATGTACTTGGGCAAACTAATAAATGGATAACATGTTGGAATTAATTAGTACAATGTACTCCGTTTCTACTACAGTTAAAAATCATGTGGCTTAAAGTGATTTCACATATTTTCTAATATTTTAGTGGGTTCAATTATATGTATTATTACAATGTACAACGGTGGTGAGTTAAATCGATTTCTATTCAATTTTAGAAATTTGTCAACCAACAAGGACATCTCAATTATATATATAGCTATAGCTATCCACCCCACCCCACGTTTCCTCTCCAAGGAATATAGAGACTAGAAGTTGTGGAAGGAGGCAGAATATACTATATAGTAGTTGTGAAAGGGAAAAGTGCAAGTGATTTGTAATACTAGTATACTTAATTTACACCCTTATGATATATCTTAGAAAAAAATAAATACATATGTAGTATTAAAATCAAATAAAATTACTCTTATATAAATAATAATCCCTACAAAAAAAATCTCAATGTATATACACTTAATACACAATTAACATGACATCTAATCTAACCAAGCATTTCCAATAAAAAAAGTTCTGAAACAATGTTTTTCCAGGCCTTGGTTAGAAATTATATACGTTTCCAATTAAGATAATGAAATTATAAAAGGATGATCAATTTCCTCCTTCAAAATATAGAAGTTGGAAACTCATTCAAGAAATAGTTTAAGTGACACACCCACCTAACAATTTGGAAAGCTTGGAAGATAATTTGGAAAGCTTGGAAGACAATTTGGAACTCTTTGAAGGCAATTTACAGCTATTTGAAGCCAAAAGGATAAAAATGAAGCAAGAGTTTGTTTTATACTCCTCTGGTTGTCAATTCAAGTACAGCCCACAGGTAATAAACTTTTTGACCTTTTGAGGTTGCAAACCCAAAAAGAAGAAAGAGGATACAGAAATGAGAACCCAAAAAGGAGTACAGCAAAACATTAGACTAATACAACCTGCCATAATATCACTAGATCATCATGCATGTAGAAGTTGAACCCTCGATATGCAAAGTCATGAAATAATAAACTAGGACGAAAAGTTGTTAGCATTATTCTAGTAGCTCATAACGCGGAAATTCACAACTTTGACATGAATCTCAAATTTTAAATTCACCCAAAAGGAAAACAAGAAAAGGAGGCCGGTGAGAAAAGAAGAAGTAAGAACCTGAAATCAGAGTGATCGAAGATCTTGTGGACACGCCAGCGCTTGATGGGCCAGCGGGAGAGGACGGCGTTGCCATATTCCGGCGCCCAGCTCTCGGCAAAGACGTAATGGTTCATGCCGAGGGCGGCGGCGAGGTCGGAGAGGGGCTTCATGAGCCGCTCCTCCTCGGCCTTGACGTCCTGGAGGGCCAGCACGTCCACGTCCAGCTCCCTCAGGGCGTCGAGAGCCGACTTCCCTGAGGAGCTGGCCCCGGGTGAGAACGAGAGGCGGCGGCTGCTGCCGGTGCCGAGGGAGATCTCGTTGTCGGGGAGGTTGATGGAGACCCGGTGCTGCTGCTGCCTTGGTTTGGGGACGGTGGGGTGCAGTGGGCTCTGCTTCAGGATGCTCTTGGGGCGGTTTGGTGTCGTCGGGGTGGACGGAGTGGTGAGGGCTTCGGTGGTTGGGACGGCGGGGGCCATTGAGAAGAGCGCGGCGTTGAAGGTTGCGAGGCGGATGGTGGGGCGGGGGTGGACGGCCCCCGTGGAGGAGGAGGAGGAGGAGGGCGGCTTCGGGGCGGGTCGGCGTTGTCGGCCCCGGCAGAGGAGGGATCGGAGGAATTTGATGAGCATTGTTTGTTGGGAGGGAAGGAATGAGAAAGGGATGAATATGGAGTGGAAGGGGGTGGTTGTTACGGGGGGAAATGCTTGACTTGAGAGGCTTTGTTGAGATGTGGAGACAGAGTGAGAGAGACACAAGGGAATGTGCAAATGGCAACTGGAATGGGCCGGGTTAAGGATAATTAAACCATCGGCTTTATGTATTACCTCACTCAATTCAAATATGAAATCACATTGAATCCAACAATCTTCCTTACTTTTTGAAATTTCCCACATGGTATGGAATGTATCTCTTAAGCACATTAAAATATCTAAATTAATTTTACCTATGAGATTGATCATATCGCCATCTTAATTCCATGATTAAACTCACCAATTCGGTTTCAATGGTCACTAAAAAGTAAAAACTACTTCAAGGAGCAGAAAAAAATTATTAAATGGGATCTAGTTAAAGTTGCAACACATTATAAGCATGCTAAACCAGAAAATTAAACCTTAGATACTAAATACTAGTGAACATGTCACAAGAAAGATTACAAATTTTCAAATTTCAAGATATACTAAATCTTTCTAATATTCATATGTTATAGAATGAAAATTCCTTGTTTAAAAATAGCTTTTGAAATCCACCATTTACCCTTGAAATATTTCCTCAATATTTGATTCATCCAATATTCGCCGGTGAAACGTGAGTCGGTTGATGCATGTATGTAATAATTAAAACATATGGTCTATTCTAAATGTTGATTAAATTGCAGACGTAATAAAAGCAAAATTAAACAACTTTCAAATTGAAATAAACTTCCAACCAAATTGAATGATCCGATCTATACCAATCAACTAATCATCGATATCCAACATTCAAATAATTAAAATTCCGCGTTGTTGGATTTTATGTGGTAAGAACTACAAGATTCATTACAAAAAATAATTAACCACATGCCGATTTGATCTAGATAGTTCAATGCAAGACTAATGTGTACGTTTGACGTACGTCTGATGATCGACTAATCCGAAATCCCTCTCACCAAAAAAAAAACTAATCCGAAATCCCAGTCCTAATAAAAGTCTACAATATATCAATATTGGTCTTCTTGCATGCAGCACGGCATATAGGACAGTTGCCCCCCTTCTTTAGCCAAGCGTCGATGCAAGGCCTGTGAAACCGGTGCCCGCAAGGCTTCAAAGTCCGACGAGCGACGACGAAGCTGCTCTGATCATCGCTTCCGAACTCTTCCAGACAAATGGCGCATTCGGTGCACCGTCTCGCCACCTCTTTCATATGCATCCTTCTGATGTGTACATCCTTGAGTTGTTGTGCTCGTGATCGGTTCTTGTTCATGAAATCATTGAGTTCTTGATTTGGGCGTTGTGGACGCCGGTTCCTGTTCATGAAATCATTGAGTTCTTGATTTGGGCGTTGTGGACGCCGGTTCCTGTTCATGAAATCATTGAGTTCTTGATTTGGGCGTTGTGGACGCCGGTTCCTGTTCATGAAATCATTGAGTTCTTGATTTGGGCGTTGTGGACGCCGGTTCCTGTTCATGAAATCATTGAGTTCCTGATTTGGGCGTTGTGGTCGGTCCCTGCTCATGAGTTGTGGATTTGGGCGAGATCCCCCGGCTTCAATGTCCTCCGTTGTAGAGGGTTCGCAGCCATATCTAAGTAAAAGGAAACAAACCAAAAGCAGGCCAGTAAAAAAGACCACGAGGATTATAGTCGGTATGACGATGCTGGGATCCATCTCGAGCGACCGATTATGACCACGATGATCCAATATATGCGACTTGATCTTGATGCCCACTAAATAGTTATTGTTGTTGCTACCAAATTAAATACGAATTTTTGTTGATGATAATGTGTTATGTACGTGTGTGTATATGAATCCACGGTTTATATGAAATCCAAAACCTAACTTGCATTTTGATGCTTAGTGCAAAATCGTAGCTTACGCTCCACGTTAGGCTAATTGAACAATGATAACTTGCGCGTAACCCGCGTTAGCTAGGCTAGCTAATTGAAAATTTTATTTTTGCCTTATTACAATGGCCTTTAAGGATCTCTTATAAGATCATGCTGCGGATCGCGGACAGCTTAATTGCTTAAAGATATACTATGTGATAAACATTTGCTAAAAGTATATATATGTTAGTGTACGAAATCTTGGCTCGATTCTATTGATTACTTAGTGGGTTGATTGTTTGTAACATATAACATATTTTTGATGTAGAATTGAATTAAAAAAATATTAGTATATGTTATTTTTATTAGTACTTTGATAATGATATATTATTTGGGATTGAAAATGTAATACAAAGATTTAATTAATATTTATTTTATCATTATTTTCTAAAATCAAATATAGCTGACTATCTTATTTACATTCTTATAATATTAAGATAAAGATTTATAATAAATATCATGGTAAAGGATAATAATATTATATCTTCTTTTTAATTAACATTATAAATGTGTATATATATATATGTTGTTATTTCTTATAAAAGAAATTCAATCATCTTATTGTTTATTCGGAAATTTCATCTGATAACTCTATGGTTAAGCCAATTTTACATGATACCCATGTATTTTTAAAATTTTGCGAGGTAACCCTGTGATTTCAATAAATTTTGTCTCATAACAAACTGTTAACTTGTGCAAAAAAACGTTACTTGACCAATTGACCCCCATTTTGTCTGTAACCATACTTAATCCCCATTCCAGAGCTTTTGTACCATTTATTCCTTTTGCATTCTTTTTAAAATCATGTTCAAATTAAAATAGTAGAAAAGTGGATTACATAACCTATAAATTTATTCTAACTATATATACTGTAATACTATATATTATGTAAACCATGAAACTGTGATGTTGGTATTGATGGTCCTATTTCAACCAAAAAAACAATTGATGGTCCTATGTATTACCTCACTCAATTCAAATATGAAATCACATTGAATCCAACAACCTCCCTTACTTTTTGTAATTCCCCACATGGTATAGAATGAATCTCTTAAGACGATTAATATATCTAAATTAAATTGATCAATGGGATTGAACATATCGCCATCTTACCCATGATTAAACTCACCTATTCGAGGAATTCAATGGTCACCAAGAACTACTACATCAAGGAACCGAAAAAATAAGTAAATGCGACGCAATTAAAGTTATAGCATATCTCATATGTGATGCGAAAAGCAAACCCGTTTAAAAAATAGCTTATCAAGTCTACAAGAAAAAAAAATTGCTTATCAATTCTACCATGTATCCTTGAAATCTTTCCTCAATATTTTTGATTCATCCAATATATATTCGCCGGTGAAACGTGAGTCGATCAGTTGATGCTTCATTCACAGATATTAATGTTGATGTATATTTATAACAACGGTTTTTCTATTGTGTGCCCTAAGGGCACATGATAAGCATAACAAAAACAGAAACTAAAACCCTAAAAAGGAAAGAGTGAACCCGTCACAAAAAAGTTAAAAAAACAAAAAAATTAAGATCTACCAAATATTTCCATTATTAGCTGCTTATTGTGTGCCCTAAGGGCACACAATAGAAAAATCGTTATAACAATTAAAACATATGGTCTATTCTAAACGTTGATTATATATTTATATTCAAGACGTAATAAAAGCAAAATTATAAAGTATATACAACTTTCAAATTGAAATAAACTTCCAACGAAATTGGATGATAAGATTTATACCAATCATGTAATCATCGATAAAAGTCTGCAACATTCAAACAGAATACCGCGTTATTGGACTGTTATGTGGTAAAAACTACAAGATTCATTACAGAGAATAATTAACCACATACATCAATCAATACAAGACTAATGTGTTTGACGTAAGTCCTATTTAACAGCATAATGCTAATATTATGATGCTATCAATAATATTGTGTACGTCTTCTTAGACGACCGCTATGGGAATCCCGCGAACCCAAACAGTGTATTTCTTGGACACAGCACGGCATATAGGGCAGTTGGCCACCGTCGTCAACCAAGTGTTGATGCAAGGCTTGTGAAACAGGTGCCCGCAAGGGATCAAAAGCCGACAAGGGAAGGGACGACGCTGCATGGACCGCTTTCCAACTCTTCCATACAAATGGCGCATTCGGTGCACCCTCTCGCCACCTCTCTAATCCTTCTGGCTTCTTCCTCACTGAGTTCCCGTTCTCGTGGTCGGACGATCACTTGTGATTTCACCAAATCATTGGCATCTGCTTGTGGCTGATTTGGCTCAACTTGCCCGGCCTCAATGTCCTCTGTTGTAGAGGCCGCTTCTTCTTCCATGCAATAACATCGTAATATCAAGCTACCCCAAATCAGGACAGCAACGATTATAAGTATCAGGTACATGGCATCC
This sequence comes from Polygonum maritimum, assembly GCA_963924305.1. NCBI lineage: Eukaryota > Viridiplantae > Streptophyta > Magnoliopsida > Caryophyllales > Polygonaceae > Polygonum > Polygonum maritimum. The sequence continues at coordinate 4,076,157 of OZ002728.1, read as the reverse complement.
ATCTCGAGCGAGCGATTATGACCACGGTGATCCAATAAAAGCGATTAATTTGAAGGTCACTAAATAGTTGTTGTTGTTGTTCCTACGAATTATTTTTGATCATAATGTGTGTATATATACTCTAATGTCTATCTGACCAAAAAAAAAAAAATACTCTAATCTCTAATGTCTAATGTCTAATGTCTATGCTTAGTACAAAGCCTAAATCGTAGCTTGCTCTCCAAGTTAGGACAATTGAAAACTGCTAACTTGCGCGCGACCCATGTTAGGCTTGCTAACTGAATATTTTATTTTATCCTTACTACAATGGCCTTTCCTTATAAGATACATATGATAATATTATATTTTATCCTAACTTGCGCGCGATCATGCTGCGTACAGCTTAATTGCTTAAAGATCGATTGATAAATAATAGTGTAATAACCTCTCATGCGATGTACGAGTACTATATTTAAAAATATTAAAATTAATATTAGATATCTTCTATTGGATATTGTTATGAAAAAATATTAGATAAAATTTAGTGTATAAACATGTTTTTTGTTCTAAGCCGAGTGATATGTTTTTGAAATTCATATAATTAACCTGAATAATATATATAATAACTTATTGTTTACACTTGTTTATATATTTTAATAAAACCTCATTATAAGAATATACATTGATATTTTACTTGCAATTTTTATCATTTATTAATAATGATTTAAATATAAACAAAAGCATTTATAATGTTTCATCGTTTGATAAATTGATAAAGTTTATTAGAAAGTTATAAAACATATGTTGATTAGATTCAAGACGTAATAAAAGCTAAATTAAACAACTTTCAAATTGAAATAAACTTCCAACTAAATTGAATGATCCGATTTATATCAATCAATTAATCATCGATTAAAAAGTCTACAACATTCAAATAATTAAAAGGGTCCGGATCCGGTAGGAATGATTATTATGGTAGGAAATAGGAATGAATCATAACCATTGGATGAGGAGAGATCAAGTGCTCAAGAAAAAAGAGGGAAAAAACGGCACGAGCGTATTTTTCGGAAAACGGCATGGGCGTCCAGACTTTGTGCAACTCTATGGCCAATTTGTGCAACCGTATATGTGCAACTCTATGGCCGATTTGTGCAGCCATATTTGTTCAACTCTATTGCTTATTGGTGCAACTCTATGATCAATTTAGCATTCATGTCATATTTAACAGCAGTCGAAGTTCATATAGTTTGTTTCGCTTTGGCAATTTGTGCAACTCTATTGCCAATTTGTTCAACTCTATGGTCAATTTGTTCATCAATATTTGTTCAACTCAATGGTCAAATTTGTTCAACTCAATGGTCAAATTTGTTCATCAATATTTGTTCAACTCTATTGCTAATGTGTGTGAATTCTATGGTCAATTTGTTCATCAATATTTGTGCAACTCAATGGTCAAATTTGTGCAACTCAATGGTCAAATTTGTTCAACTGTATGGTCAATTTGTTCATTAATATTTGTTCAACTCTATTGCCAATGTGTGTGAATTCTATGGTCAATTTGTTCATCAATATTTGTGCAACTCAATGGTCAAATTTGTGCAACTCAATGGTCAAATTTGTGCAACTCAATAGTCAAATTTGTGCAACTCAACGGTCAAATTTGTACAACTCTATGATCAATTTGTTTGCGTGGAGCAACATTCATTGATTGGAAGGAGTCAAATCCATGTCTTAATTGAACAAAAATCATATTACTATGACCACTCATTTTGAAGGTTTTGCGGGAACTACTGTGCCTATTCGCTACACGGACCTACAAAATGAGCAATGACGAGCCCAAATGCATGGAAAGCTCCAAAACGGGACCTAACTACGCCGTTTGGGACACTCAAACGCGGTTTTGGAGCCTTAGACGGCCTTTTTTGCGAGCACCCCCAACAGACAGGCCCTTCGGAAACGACATAAAATACGCCCCGTTCCGATAACCGAGCGCAAAGTTACGCCCCTTTTCTCCCCGGACTCCCCGATGCCTGTCTGCTTCCCCCCAGATTCTGGTCTTATGCCGGCCGGGAAACCGCCATCCCAAGACTCCACCTTGTGGATTACGTCGAGATCTTCGAAATGACTGCTCGCACGCCTCAAACGGATCACCGAGCCAAAAGTTATTGCATTTACACTACTAGAGTGAACTAGATCGTGGATTGTGCAATTACGTTAGAGAATTATGCAATTACGATCGTGGATTGTTCAATTACGTTCAAGGATTGTGCAATTACGATCGTCGATTGTGCAATTACGATCGAGGATTGTGCAATTACGATCGTCGATTGTGCAATTACAACGTTGGCTCCAAAAGGGAGTGGATTCATGTGAGATTCAACATTGATGAAACTTTACACTAACTGCAACTTTCTAAATCTACAAAATTAAAATCACACAACCTGTCCATCTCATTTGCTACTAATACAATCACCATCCAAAGCTAAACCTGATTAAGGCGGTAGTGCGCAATTACTAAACCTGATCAAGCTCATCAGCCAGAAATCAAACAATCAACAAATTGGAAGAGTTTTGTTTCGAAGGGACTCGGAAAACTTGTGTCTCAGTGAGAGGCGACCTTGAAGGACTTGTTGATCCACGCCGGAGAAACAATGAGGTGCATTCTTTACAAGTAGGTGATTGTGAGCAGCCTTTGTAAACTCCTCTGCTTGCTCTCTCTTCATCATCTTCGCACGATATCCTGAAAAACATTTCAGCCATTAGCAAAATAAAAAAGGCAAAACTTTCTCATTCTCACCACCATAAGCTTCACAGCTACATGAATACACCAATTTAAGACCATAAGCAAGTTAGCAATCTTCATCACATGTCAATATTTAGATGAAACTAGTGAAAGCATTGCAGACAGTTCGTTCTCAGCCTGGCGCCAACAAGTGAGAATCTAGATCTCCCAATTTGAGAAATACGAGCTATGGTTGACATTGAGACATTAGGAAAAGGAAATTCGATTGAGAAGGAGGAGTTCAAACCAACTGGATTTGGAGACCGATTTGAGGAGGTTGAGAAGATACGTCGCCGGCGGCCGGATTGAGTCCGCCTCCGCCGTCCTCCTCCATTCCGTCCTTGGCAGGTCATTCTCTGCCTATGGAGCTCGGTGATGATGAAGCTCGGTGAGGTTGTCAATGGAGTCCGTTAGTGTTCCGACGAGGAAGGAGGAGTCGCCGGAGGATATGAGGCCAGGCTCCGGGAAGGCGGCAACACCAAATCTGTCCACATCCGGATCAGACAAATCCAGCCAACATTTCCGTTGAACAGAGGAGAGTCGATTAGAGCGACGGGCAGAGGAGAGTCGACCGGTGGAGCAGCAAGAGAGAGACACCGCTGTCCTCGCCGACACCGAAGTGCCCGCCTCTATCAAGGATTGCGGGAGAAGGGGCAGGCCCGACGAGATCTGGCTCAAAAACCAGATCTAGCGAGGCGGAGGCGAACAAATCCAGCGACGATGGAGGACGCGGAGTCGTCTGCGGGAGCAGCGGCGACGGATGCGAGGGCGGTGAAGAGGTGGACGGGGGAGGAGGTCGTAGTTCCGGTGGATGGATCCGCCGAGGGAGTTCTCCACGGGGAGGGAGGCCGAGAGGACGGAGGAGTGGAGGAAGAAGGCGGCGGCGAAGACCAGGTCGGAGAAGAAGAGAGGGGAGTCGGAGGAGGTCGGAGGCGGAGAGTGGATGAAGAAGAGGACGCACAACGCCTTTTGCAACTTTTTTTCCATTTGTTTTGAGCGGATCTCTGCCCTACAGATTGATATGATCCAAGGGATGTAAATCATTCCTATTTCTCGCTCTAAAAGACGAGTCTTTCTCTAATTAAAATACCGCCTTGTTGGATTTTATGTGGTAAGAACTACAAAAGTCATTACAAAAAGTAATTAACCACATGCCGATTTGATCTAGATAGTTCAATACAAGACTAATGTGTTTGACTTACGCCTCATGTCTAATCCCAAATCCCAAATCCCAGTCCTAATGAATAGCATGATACTTTTTCCGTTCCATAAAGTTTGCCCATAAATATCAGTTTGCACGGTATTTAATAAAAAAAGTTTAAAAGTTGAATAATTTGGGTAATATATAAGATTGAATGAGGATAATTTTGTAACTTTATAGAGATAAAAAGTTAGTAAGTGATAAGGTTGATAGGATAGTTGGGTAATGGAGGGTAATATGTAAGATTAAACGAGGATAATTATGCAATTTTGTAGAAAGAAGTGATAAAGTTGATTGAAAAGTTTGAAGATAGATAGGGATAATATATGATATTGAATAAGAGTAATACAGTAAGAAAAATATGATATAAATGGAAAAGTAAAGAGATTGACAAATTTATTGGGACAACCGAAAAAGAAATATGGACAAACTTTTAGAGACGAAAAGAGTATATATCAATACAGGCCTTCTCGCATACAACACGGCATATAGGACAGTTGCCCCCCTTGTTCAACCAAGTGTCGATGCAAGGCTTGTGAAACCGGTGCCCGCAAGGGATCAAAGTCCACCAAGGGACGCTGTGCTTGTTTAAAACATAACAGTTCTGACCGCTTTCGAACTCTTCCATACAAATGGCGCATTCGGTGCACCGTCTCGCCACTCCTTTAATCCTTCTGATGTCTTGAACATATAGCTGTTGCGCATTCATGAAATCATTGAGTTCTTGATTTGGGTGTTGTGGTCGCCGGTTCCTCCTCATGAAATCATTCGGTGCCTCCATCTCGGGCGAGCGATTATGACCACGATGAATAAATGCCATTTGATGCCCACTAAACAGGTATTATATTGTTTGTTGAATGATAATGAATTGATTATTGGTGTGTATTACGTATATATAGGGTTACAAAAAAATAGAAAAGATAGACTTGCTATATCTAGAGACAATATTAGGAAACAATCTATCTAAAAAAACTGTATCATATCAAATATCCTTAACATTGTTGCTACGAAATACGAATTATTGTTGATGAGAATGTGTTATGTGTTTCTGTGTATATATACTCGAACCCACGGTTTATATGAAATCCAAAACGTAACTTGCTATTTGATGCTTAGTGCAAACTCGTAGCTTGCACTCCAAGTTAGGCTAATTGAAAACTGCTAACTTGCGCGTGACCCATGTTAGGCTTGCTAACTGAATATTTTATTTTTGCCTTATTACATTGGCTTTTCTTATAAGATCATGCTGCCTACAGCTTAGCTTAATCGCTTAAAGATATATATGCTAAATATTTAGGTTCATTAATTAATTAGTATATGTTAGTGTACGTAATATCGGCTTGATTCTATTAATTAATTAGTGGATCGTTTGTAACCTGTAAGGGTACTATTAATAACATTTTTTTGACCTAGAATTGAATTGAAAAATATTAGTATATATATATATAATTTTTATTAGTACTTTGATATCGATAACACTCTTTTTAATTTGGGATTGAAAATGTAATATAATGTTTTAATAGAAAAAATGTATCCTTATTTTTTAAGATCAAATATAGTTGACTATCTTATTTACATTATTATAATATTAAGATAAAGATTTATCAAAAATATCAAGGTAAAGAATAATAATAATATTATATCTTGTTTATAATTAATATTATAAATGTATATATTTATATATGTTGAAATTTTTTAGAAAAGAAATTCATTCATCTTATTATTTACTTTAATATTAAGAGAAGCTAGAACATTATGTTGAGGGATTATATAAATTTAAGTATTACTAGAAGATGACCCGTACCTTGTACGGGGGTGTTATTTATTTATTTATTTTTTTTGTGTATAAATTTACTATAAAAACTACAAATATATATTATCATGTGTATACTTTGTTTTAAAACGAAGTTTATTTTTTGGATTATAAAATGACATATTAAATATATTTTATTTTATATTTACTTTTTATACATACATAAACATATATTTTATTTTATATTTACTTTGACATGTAAACTAAATTACGTAAACTAACTTATATAATAAAATAATAAGTTTATATAAAATTTAGATTAATATATTCTATATTAAATATATAGATAACATTTAATAAGTTAAATATAAAACCAAATTATCTCGTATATATGTTATTTTTTCTGAAAAATAATTAAATAATAAATATATAAAGATATTATGAAAATGTGAACGAATTATTATCTCGATTAAGAAATATATCTTTTTTTCTAAAGTGTAATCAATATGCAATATTAGTGATATATATGTTAAATATAACATCTACTTTTTTATTGATATTTTATTATAATATGATAGTGAAAATGTATTTAATATATTATTTTAATAGAATGAGTATTTGTCTTAAATATAGTGGTAGAATTTGCTACCGTTGATGATTTAGAAAAATAGCATAATAAAATTACGAAAAATAATTTTAATTTAATTTTAAATTTAATTAAATGGGTAAAATATTATGATTATGATTCATAGATTGTGACATAAAAATACTTTTTTAAATAAAAGGTTTATGATAGATCTATGTATTAATTTAATTAAATGAGTATGATGATAAGATAGAGATTTATGTATTTGGATAGAATTTTTAATTCAACAACACAAGTTCCAATATAGAACTAATATTTTAATTAAGTATCTATAAGATTATGATAAAATCAAGATTTAATAAGATAGAGTTTTAAAAACGGGGTGATGTGGCGCAATATGGTTATAGAATTTGCTTCCGCTTTAGTATATAGTAATAGATTTTGATATTAATGTATATAGATTAGATATAGTTATTTGAGTTTTTTATTCTTAAAAAAATAAGATTATTGAAGTATTAAATTATAGTTATTTTAATATGAAGTTGAGTTAGAATGAATGTAGTACGAAAAGAGATGCTTCGTGTGTAGTACGGAATAATTGATATAGTTAAGTATTATTTTACTAGCAAACTGTTGATTAAAATATTAAGAATGTTTGAAAATTATTGTGTAGGCATTAAATAAATGATAAATTAAAGTAGAAAAATAATAAAAGATGCTTTATGCATATTACGGAAAATCACGCTAGTTGATCTAATTCATGATCCTTATTGACTAGCTTAGTTGACCGGAAATTATCATCGAAGGTGAATTTGTCGTTGTAAGAAGACAAAACTAAACAAAAAAATACTCCTTAATTTCACAAGAATTTAGGTCGACCCTCGTCGGCCTATAACAAACCATGGGTCACGACCCATTTGAAAGTCCTCATCCTGAATTCCTGATTAACTCCCTCCCTTCTCTTAACTAGCCCACGTCCACTCACCTTCAACAGTCCATGACCCATAAGTCAGCACATAAGCTGGACGTGGTTGAATCATCATCATCCTCACTTCAATAATATATTGTCCATTTTTCTATAATATACTATCTAGCACACACAATCTATATTATCTATTACTTTTTTTTTATATTTGAATCATCCCATTAATTTTGACTCCACTATAATCTGTATTATATATTCTTATTCATTTATAATTTATAGTCAATTCATATGATCGACTTCTTATTGATATTATATTGAAGAGAGGAAGTATTAGATAGTAATAAACTAATGATATATAATTCAGAATGTTTTGAATTTTTTTTTTATATATATATATATATATTTTTAATGCCTCTTATTCTAGTAAACGGATTAACTTTATAATATGGAGGAGGGTATATATACAATTGTCATTGTTGTGCAATTTGTAATATTCATCCACTAGCTAGTATAAGAATCTCGGATAGTAAAAAAAAAAGATTGATTGATCGACACATAAACCGGTTCGTTGTCAGCTTTAGCAGTAGTGGGATTCATTACTTTTGATCCTAGTACATTTGATCGGGTGAATATGTGGTGGTAGTGTGATCAAGTCTTACCTTGCGTAAGTTGTATATGTATCGAATAAAATTGTAAACCAAGTAAAAATTTGATCCATATAAAAAGGCTCGTATATTATATTCTACTACCTTTTCTTATCTTTAGGGTTCATTCGATTCGCCTCGCTCAGATTTTTAACATGCACCAATCATGATTGGAAAACTTCATTCGGTGTAGGCTGTTGCTCGCTCGTCTGATCTAACCTGCATTTAAAGTTGGAATTTTTTGTCATTAATTATCCTCACTTGAATTCATTCATTCAATTTATACTATATATATATTATTATGTGATTATATATTATCTATCCTATCTAGAGCTGTCAAAAGCCGATCCGATCCAAAAAATTGACCTGAACTGACCGAAATTTTTTGGGTTGAAACCCGACCCGAATAGTAGCGAGCCAAGAAAAATCCGAACCCGATTAACCCAAACCTGATTGGGTTGAAACCCGAAATCGACCAGACCGACCCAATATTTTATATATATGTAGAATACATATATTTTCTTGTAAATATTGTAATATATTTTATCATAAAACCTATTATAAATTAAATATTATTATAAAAATCTATTTGAAATAATATTTTAATATTAAATATTATTAATTAATCATAATATTATTTTAATAATCATTAGAAATTCAAATTCTTGACCTGTTAGGTCGACTTGAACCCGCACAATAATCTGTCAAGACCCGATCCGACTTGACCTGTAACCCGATTGACCCGAACCCACACTCAACCCAAACCCGAAAAGACCGAACCCAAATCCACCCGACCCGACCCGTTTGACACCTCTAATCCTATCCTATCCGACCGAACCCAAAGTTGTATTTTTTGGTATTAAATGCCTTGAATTAAATTCCCTTCAATTAAATTGTATTATATTCAATCTAATATGATATTTTTATTATTGTTTTATTTTAATATTTATTATTATTTTATACTATATATTATCTCAATAAATTTATATATGAGTATATTGTTATTATTGAATATCATATGCTATTACTTTATACTATATATAATATACTTTATCTTATTAAATTCATTTCCAATTAAAGTGTTATTATTAATTAAATTTCCATTATTGAAGATAAAAGATAATAGAAATGTTAGATATAAACAACAGCCATACAAAAATATCAATATAGTACTGAACAACCATCCCGGACAACGTCGGGAGTAGATGTCTAGTTTTTTTATATATATTGAATTTGGATTATGTGAGAATTAATTAGAGTTGGTTGTTATGGAAAGAAAGGGTGATTATTCGGATATTCTAGAATAAATTAACCATATGCATGTTTAATTTATAACTAAGTATGTATGATTTTACCAAAGGGCGCTGGCTCAGGTGGTAAGCGGTCTGCTCCACATCCATGAGTTAGGTCTGAGGTTCAACTCCAGTGGATGTCAAAAAAATTCCCTTTGGGAGACTCACCCACCAAAGCCAGGTGTGCGACCCGGATCAAGCTGGATATAGCCAAGATGAAACTCTGGTGAATCAGTGGGCAACCGAAAAAAAGTATGTATGATTTTATTAATGAGCGTATTTGAGTCCATATAACCTTATGTATGTCTCTAAGTGCAAATGATCATACATATATATACATAAAGTGATATACACTTGATTTATAATTAAGATTATGTACCTCGATCGATTATTAGATTGGACACACTCAATTATATATAGTATAATCCACACATAGTTATAAATTCATACATTAACCCAACAACATATAGAAATGTTCACATGTATATAAAGTTGCGCACATTCATGACAAGTTTAGGTTCTCATATAAAGTTAGATTCTGGTGAGGAGAGTCCTTGTGATAAGGGCAACTAGACCTGATCAAACTCGGGCTGGTCCGCCCGGCCCGCCCAGCCCGGTTCGTAAAAAAAGGGCTTGGACACAAGTTTTAGCCCGTGTGGCTTGGCCCGGCCCGGCCCGCTAAAAGTAGGGCAGGGTTTGGAGAGTGAAAAAAGCCCGTCAGCCTGGCCCGTATATATTTTTTAATTTTATAAAATTAATATATAACATTTACTAATAATACTATTATTTACTAACTAGCTCATACACTACCTTACCGTCGACCCAACCCATAAATTTATGATTTAATAAATAGCTAAACCCTAGTTGTATTCTTACAAAGTGCGAACTACCGCCGGTCATCACTCTCATTCTCACCAAATCCCTCTCACCAAGAGACTTTTCTCTGAGACTCTTCTATCACCCTCTTCTTTTACCCTCTTCTTCCACTCCTATTCTTCTAGAGAGCGGCCGGCCTTTAACCCTTCGATATCCCTCTGTCTCTTACCGACGGCGACCGTTCTCCACCGGCATCGATCTCCCTTGTTTGTGAAACAACAACTTTGGAGGTTGTGGAAGGATGACAGGCCCGATTTGCCCATGGATAGCCCGACCCGCAATTGTGGGCGGGTATGGACAAAAAAAAATTTTGGCCTGGCCCGAACCCGGCCCGAGCCGAATTTGAACAGGTCTAAGGGCAACCCCTTATGCTGAAAAGTAATCTCATCCATTAGATGGTTCATATTAATTTTAATTTTTTTATTTTTAAAAAATTCAAAATTTTAATTTTAATTATTAATTATTTTTGATTTATTTTTATTTTTAAAAATCAAATAATATAAAAAATGAACTAACAATAGGAAAAAAAAAGAACTTACTGTACAAAAAATTGAACTCGTACAAATTACAAAAGTGAACTTGTACACGTAATTGAACTTTTAACATATTAAAATGACCTTCTGCCTTCTGGTTATAAAAATTTAACTACCACATTTAAGGTTTATAATCATTTTGTTGTGAAGAAAGGTATTTTTTATCTTTTTAAATTTTAAATTTTTTAAATTTTTATTTACGTATCACAGTTGTTATTCTGTAGAAAAAAAAATTATGAATTTATAACATAATAAACTAAAATTGTTGTATTTTTGTGAAAATCGAATTATATAAAAAATGAACTCGGAAGATATAAAAATTTAACTCAGAGAACAAAAAGTAAACTAATAGTAAAAAAGTTGAACCCGTATAATATTGAAAATTGAACTCATAGTATTTATAAAATGAACTTTTAGTATATTAATTTGAATTTTTAGTGTATAAAATTGAATTGTCGTACTTGAGTGCTTTAACGGTATTTTTCAACAAAGGAAATAATATCGTTTTTGTAAAAAACAAAATCCCTAAAAAAAATGGACCATCCATTACATAATAAGGAGGTAAATCTAATGGATATGATTACTCCTTACCACACCCATAAGAGTAGTCTTCACTTGAACCAAAACCTATATGTATATATGTCACGCTCCGCATTCCACGGGCCAAATTAGACACGGGGCAAGTCACCTAGGTACGGAGCCTAGATGATTCCAGGGGGTTCTTGAATGTTCCGGAGTAATGTAGAGTGTTTTGGAGCATTCTAGATATGTGTAGAATTATCTAGAGTAGTATGGTGTATTGTAGGGATATCTAGAGTACTTTGGAGTATTCCAGTCTTACATGGAATGTAAGGGGTAATAAGGGAGAATTCTAGAGAGGATTAATCTAGAATTTCCTAGGGAGAGATAGTCTAGAATTTTCATTAGGCATGTAAGAGGGAGGGCTCAAGTATAAATAGGGCATCTCCCCCTCATTTGCAAACCACCCACCAAGCCTTCCACACTCGGTCATCAAAACACACTTGTAACCCACACTTGTAATATTCTCTTGTATAATACAAAGTCCTCTTTCCCACAATACCCATCATAGCCTATCGGGACAAGGCCTGACTTAGCTCATCGAAAGGGTTCGACATAGCTAAGGGCCGCATGAGTCAGAGAACGAGTCTCAGCCCGTGTCATATACACGTACTACGTTATACAATCATAACTAGATTATGTCTTGCGCCTTGCGCAGGGGTTTTTCAAAATAAATATTAGAGCAATATTTTTTAAAATCAATATGTACTATTGCTCTAAATAATATGTAGGTCATTGGATATCAAATGAGATAATTAATTAGTTTATTAGATTATTCAAACTTAAGTATGAAGTACTAAATATATTATATATATAGTATTTGAAACTCAATGGGTTAACCCAAATCATTCGAATGTGGGTTAGGGTTGACTATATATCAATCCGCGATTAATTCGTTTAATCCTGAATCTGAAGTGACCTTATTTAAATCTAATCAGACAAACTTGTTTCTCAAGTCTAGTCGGTATAATAATAGTTTCGATATTTGATAATATTAATATTATTTTTTAATCATATTGAATTTTTCTATGATTGAGATATTAAACTTAAAATCATATATCTTGAATATTAAAAATACTATTTAGTATAAAAATTATACATTGATACATATATGTCACTTATTTTGGGTATAGATCAATTTTTTTCTACGTCTATATATGGTAAGATTAATATGTTTTATTTAGAATATTAGTATAGAAATTATGCGATCGAGTTAAATACCTAATTGTAATCTATTAAATCTATTAATAAAAATGGATAGAAAATCTTCATAATAAATCACTAGGGTGGATGGTTTAAAAATACTTATTGACAAAACTGCCCTTAACTACTTCTAGTTTAGAAGTATATATATTGATTTTTATAAGATCATGTGCATTAAGGGTCCATTTGGTATCTAACGGCGGAACGTAGACGGTAGGGAAACGAACCTAGTCCAATTACGTGTCACTATATACTAATTGACAAAAAAAACTAATTTGAAACTTTGAAATTTGTGTTCCAAGCGAAAGGATGAAGGGAATGATTGAGGTGGTTCGTTACCCCACCCTTAGATTAGGGAAACAAGTTGAGTGTTGTAAAGAAGTTTGCGGTAATTTTTTTTATGAAAATTGAGGTGACTCATTATGTATTATGAAACTACTGTGGACTAGATTCGTTTCCATTCCGTTTACGTTTTCGTCATTGTATATCAAACGGGCCGTGAATGTTAGAAGACTCCTGATCATGCACATACATGCATCTAGATCTAGATGTGCACACCCAGTTAAAAAAGCCGTAGGAGCACATCTATATCTATATCTATACTATATATATAATTTTGTGTATATGCGGGATATTTAATGCCCTCATGCCATTAATGAGCATAAAAAGTAAATAAAAAGATGATTATTTGAAAGAATAAACTATTGCATTAAAAGTATATAACAATTAGTATTTTGTTTAATATAGAAAAGTAAAAAGTAAATACAAAAAGTGATTATTTGAAAACTATTTTTATATTGAAAACTATATTTTTTGTCCAAATTTCATCATTTGAAAGAACACATTATTGTATTAGAAATGTATAACAATTAGTATTTTGTTTCAAATAGAAAACTAAAAAGTGAATACAAAAAGTGATCATTTGAAAACTATATTGAGATTGAAAACTATAAATTTTGTCTTAGAAAAAAATCTATATATCTATCTATACTATATATATAATTTTATGTACATGGAGGATATTTAATGCCCTCATGCCACACTAATGAGCATAAAAATAAATAAAAAGATGATTATTTAAAAGAATAAACTATTGTATTAGAAGTGTATAACGATTAGTATTTTGGTTAATACAGAAAAGTAAAAAGTAAATAGAAAACTATATTTATATTGAAAACTATAAATTTTTGTCAAAAAGTTATCATTTGAAAGAATACATTATTGTATTAGAAATGTATAACAATTAGTATTTTGTTTCACATAAAAAACTAAAAAGTGAATACAAAAAAGTGATCATTTGAAAACTATATTGATATTGAAAACTACAAATTTTGTCTTAGAAAAAACTATTGTATTAGAATAACAATTAGTGTTTTATGTCTCATATAAAATATAAAACTATATTTATAATTTTTTGTTAATAGGGGGTATCTATTGTCATCCTAACATATTAATGAATATAAAGAAGTGAATAAAAAAGGTAATTGTTTTAAAAAAAAACTATTGTATTATAAATGTATAAATTAGTATTTTGATTCCTATAGAAAACTAAAAAGTGAATACCAAAAGTGATCATTTGAAAACTATATTAATGTGTACTACATGTACAAAGTTATATACATGAGGGGATATTAAATGTCTTCATGATACATTAGTGTTAATATTAATATTACTTAATAAAGAAAACTATTTTTACATGAGAACATAAAACACAAGAAAATATTATTGAGAATGCAAAAAGTAATCAATATGATGTATTTGGTCATAGATTTTTATATACACATATAATTAAAAATTATTTATATATTTATGTATAGTTTAATGGTTAAAAAGCTCCTAAATTATGAACCTATCACACATGAGAACTAATTTTTCACCTTTTAATTATTTTATAGATAATTTAAAAATTGTAGCTGGTAAGCTAGGTTGTAATGCAAAGGTAATCAGATATTATGTCTCAAGTTGAATATGATAGATTATTTTTATTTTAAATGCTATTATGCCACATTTATCTTAATAGTAGTATTCAAGGTTATCAAAATCGCAATCCTAGTCGCACGATCCTACGATCCAATTTTCACAAAACAACTCAAATCGTACGTAGTGAATCGTAAGAAGTAGGATTGTAGTAGGATCGTATAGGATCGGGATAGGATCGTATAGGATCGTAGGATCGTAAGTGGGATCGTAAGATCCTGCTAAATCACATAAATTAGTCATTATTTTAAATATTTTGGACCATTTTCACCCCTAAACTCATTAAACTTATACATTTAGATTATTCCTAATTAATTCCATTTATTATTTAAAAATTAATTTAAAATGTAATTTTTTTAGGTAAAAAATGTAAAATTTTTATTCTTCCTACCTCATGCTAAAATAAATATATCCAAATATTGAGAAAACAACTGATTGCTTTTTTTTTTGTCGAAAAAATTGATTGATTTTTATCATTGATAAAAATATTATTATTTTATTGATTCAACAAATATGACTCTAAAGAATGTAGCTATTTAATAAAATTGGACTCAATTATTATTATTCTCTTTGTGTAGAATTCATGTTATGTATAGATTTATTGTTTTTAGAAATGTAATTAATATGGAGTATTTGATAAATAATATGTTTGTATTTTGAATGATTTACTTTAATATTTGGTTGATACATAACATATTACCATTAAACCTTCCATAATTTCATTAATTTAGTAGGATCTTACGATCCTAACGATCCGATCCTCCGATCCGATCCTACTACCCCCTTCCGATCCGATCAAAGGATCCCGATCCTGATAACATTGGTAGTATTACATAATAAAAAAACGATTTTTGTATTAGAACATAAAATATAGAAAAATAATGAGAATAAAAAAGTAATCTATATTATGCATTTAGTCACAAATTTTTATATATATACGTATTATTAAAAAAATATTTTATAAGTTTATGTGTAGCTTAGGGTCCGTTCGACACTGCATGTAGCGGGGAGCGGAACGAGCGAGACGCTGGCGGAAAGCCAGCCCCCTTGGGGGTACAAGGTTCAATTTTTGGTCGATTCCTGCTCCATCTAGCTGAATCCGCTCCAAAAAAAGCAAGTATCTAATGGAGCCTTAATGGTTAAAAACTTCGAAATTATGCACATATCAAACCTGAATTATTGGTATGTTAGGTTGTAATACAAAGGTATTCAAATATTATTTAATTTTACATTGAATATTATAGATCATTTTCATTTTACCTTGAATATGTATAATATTAGTCATTAATCTAAATTATAGTTTGTGCATCAATTTAATTGTATAAAGATATTCAAATATTGTTTTTATATTATACTATTACAAAAATTGTAGGAAAGTACCAATATTTGTTGTTCAATTTCAATATTATAAATCAGTTGAATTTACTTTTAGTATATTACTTATTACTCCAACTGGCAGATTTTATAACACAAATTTCCTAAAATATTATTTTAAACATTAAGTATATACATATATCTATCTATAAATCAATAAATAGGAATATAGACTAGGAAAAAATAATAATTACGATTCATATGTTTTTATACAAACTATACGATAAAAGAAAGAGATTGTTGAAATTTCAGTAACATCTTGAAATTGTCCTTCAGCTAACATAAAGTGTAGTTAAATACAAGAGAGGTTGTTAAAACAAAATAATTCAATATAATTATGTTTAAAAAGTAATTCAATAATACACTAAATTAAATTATATGTAAAATAATATAATAAGCTTAAATTATGTTTAATAAAAAAAATAATTCAAAATTTCTATATAAAAAATTTATTTATAATATGAACCCGTGCATATACCCGAACATAAAAAATTTGATCATCTCTGCCAACTAGCTGATTATGAATTGATCATCTCTGCCATGAATAGATAAAAGACAAAAGGTTTTAAAAATATAACGCAAAAAAGGAAATATCGAATGCCAAGTGTTTATTATAGAATGCCCATCTAAAATGTGACATGGCAGTGTGCAAAACTATGTGAAAATCTGTTCACAAAAAAACAATTATGTGAAAATTTATGCCAAGTAATTCCTTCCCCCCCCAAAAAAACAGCAATTACTAGAATGTTGGCAGTAGTACACAATAAAAACTCATCTAGGGCGGACATTGCTACACCTGTGCCAATCTCAAACACTACACTAGCCCTGCATCTGCACCTTACCAAACTAACTAAGTTTGAGTATTATTTTTTTTAAAAAAAAACTACCATCTTTCTTCCTCTATATAAAGCACACACAACACACGACATAACACAGCTAAGGCTTGCAGAGTCATAACACTACTGCCAAAAAAAAAACGAAACCGTACGTTATCAATCCTCTTAACTTTCTCTAGCTCCTTCCCATATCCCAAACAGTCCCTTAGAAAGCAAAATGCAGGCAGAGTTGTCGCCGGAGAAGCTGAACGGCACCGCCTACGAGAAGGTGATGCGGCTGGCGACGGGGAGCGCGGTGGTGCTCTTCGGGATGAGCAAATGCTGCATGTGCCACGTGGCAAAGCACCTCCTGTTCGGCCTAGGCGTGGCCCCCACCGTCGTCGACCTCGACCGCCTCGCTGGAGGAGACGCCGATGACGTCAGCGCCGTCCTCAGACGCCCCTGCGCCGCCGGTGCCGGAGGCTTCCCCCAGCAGAGGTCGCTCCCCGCCGTGTTCATCGGCGGGAGGCTGGTCGGCGGGATCGAGTCGCTCATGGCCTGCCACATCAACGGCTCTTTGGTCCCTCTGCTCAAGGAGGCCGGCGCCTTGTGGCTGTGATTCGTCGTTTGATTAATCATATGATCTTGATATAGCTAGCTAGCTAGCTATAAGCTATTAACAAGAAAGTATCTGATTAGAGAGTTATAAGTTTAAAGAAAAATACAAGCTAGTTTATGGTTTGTGTGACTTTGTATTCAAATTAGTCTTATATGACAAGTATGAGATTTGGAGCTCGATCAAATGTTGGTTTGATTTTACAATATTGTTTCAAAAAAAATCACGCTTTTTTTGTTACATGCATAAAGTGTTAATAGCCGTACGTACAACGGGCAGAGGAAGCAGGCCTTCGATCGATCCAAATCTTCCTTCCCCTAAACACGTCCCATAACACATCCATTGCTTTTGATTGGTTGAAACTTTAAAAAATTTTGTTTTTTTTTCTGCTTTTTAAAGTCCCATTTTAAAGTTTCAACCAATCAAAAGCTATAGGACGTGTTATGAAACGTGTTTAGGGGACAGAAGATTCGGATCGGTTTAGATGGTGTCTTCTAAAGCCGAAAATATGGCCAAAATCCTACAGTTGATGATTCCGGGTGCGGTATATATAGTCGATAGGAGGTGTCCAACTCGTGGTTACGGTATATAATGCTTAATTACTGTAATCAAAACACCTCTAATATCTACTTAACGATTGGTCTCATTATGCTAAATGGAAACACACATATCATATCCTTGTGAAGTGTCTCAGTTTGGCCAAACCAAACTCACATCGTTAATTCATACCCTCAGTGACATCAACATAAGCACAAACACGTACATTTTAACAACTTTACATAATATATTATTATAAGATAGCCATAAATATAATTTATGAAAAGTGAAGGCACTAAGAGTAATTACAATTTCATTTTTGAAATGAGCTTCCATAGTAGCTAAATAGCACATATATAGGAACCAAATAGTGTTCATGTAGTAACTAACTAGCTTCCGATCTACCTGATAGTTAAATACTTTCCTCTCTACTTAAAATTCTAACGTGAATGTTATCAATATAAGCAAATCAAAATTTTCAAAAATTGCTATAATATATTGTAAGTGCACAAAAATTCGCCTTTAAGGCACTTATGAGGGATCCTTTATATTCCTTCTTCTCCAAACCCCTTCAATGACCTAGGTCTTGCAAAACAATGGAAAAAGGGGATGGGGGTTGAGTTGAGACTGAAACGGCTAGTTCAAATGTCAGAGAACCAATTCGGTTTTATGCCAGGGAGATCGTCCATAGAGGCTATTCATTTGTTGAGGAGGCTGACAGAAGCGCACAGAGAGAGGAAGAAAAATTTGCATATGGTGTTTGTGGGCCTGGAGAAAGCCTACGACAGAGTACCTAGAGAGTTGATTTGGGAATGTTTGGAAGCTAAGGAGGTGCCAGTCACGTTCATCAGCATCATTCGAGACATGTATGAGCGGTCGATGACGAGTGTTTGTACGCAAGGAGGTGATACAGAGTCTTTCAAAGTGAGGATGTGCCTGCATCAAGGATCAACTCTGAGCCCAATTCTTTTCACGTTAGTGTTGGACCTGCTGACAAGGGATATCCAAGAAGAGGTGCCAAGATGTATGTTGTTCGCAGACGACATTGTGTTGGTGGAAGATTCCAAACCTGAGGTCAGTAACAAGTTGGAAGTGTGGAGGGAGAGGTTGGAAGCTAAGGGGTTTAGGCTGAGTATGAGCAAGACAGAATACGTGGAGTTCCATTTCGGACGGGAAAATGAGCCTAGGAGTGAAGTTTAGTTGGGAGGTGAGACCATTATGCAGAAGGAAAAGTTTAAGTATATGGGTTCAGTTTTGCAGAGCGACGGGTGTATTGATGAGGATGTTAGGTCTCGTATTCAGAGAGGGTGGCGAAAGTGGAGGGCGGCTTCAGGGGTTTTATGCGATAAGAAGGTTCCTCTCAGGCTGAAGGAGAAGTTCTAAAGATCTGTTATAAGACCTGCAATCCTCTATAGAGCAGAATGTTGGCCGACGACTAAGGCTCAAGAGCAGAAACTTGCAATCGTAGAGATGAGTATGCTCAAGTGGATGT
This sequence comes from Polygonum maritimum, assembly GCA_963924305.1. Lineage (NCBI taxonomy): Eukaryota > Viridiplantae > Streptophyta > Magnoliopsida > Caryophyllales > Polygonaceae > Polygonum > Polygonum maritimum. Next base: position 4,056,993 of record OZ002728.1, on the reverse strand, counting down.
GTGGCCACACGAGTATGGACAGGATTAGGAATGAGGAAATCAGAGGCAAGCTTGGGGTGACGAGTATAGGAGACAAGCTGCGGGAAGCGAGACTGCGTTGGTTCGGCCATGTCTAGAGATGGAGCCCAGACGCAATAGTTAGGATATGAGCAGTTGGATGGAGCTTATCGGAGGGATAGAGGCCGCCCGAAAAAGCGTTGGATGGACAACATAAGACAGGACATCAGGCCATTAGGGATTTTAGAGGAGTTGGCGCAGTGTAGGGAGAGGTGGAGGGAGAAGATCAGCATGTTAAACAGCTAGTCAGCTTACTGGTGGAGCCATGTATTCTTTTGGTGGCTGGCGGTTTAACTTAGTGGGTTTGTTTTTGTATAACTTAAATCTTTTTCTTCCTTTTATTTTCCCTTCTTTTAGCCTTAGTGGTAGATGTTGGTCTTCGGGTAGATTCTAAGTTTTTCGGTGTAGTTTGTTGAGTGGTCCGATCTGTGTCCTTTGGGTCCTATTAGGCGCATTTCATTTAAGTCTGAAATGCCTCCGTCTTGACCCCCAGATCCTGCTTTTGCGGGATTGCATTGCCTACGTATATGTTGTTGTCTATTAATTAGCTAGTGGATCGTTTGTAGCCTGTAAGGGTACTATTAATCACATCTTTTTGACCTAGAATTGAGTAGAAAAATATTAGTATATATATGTAATTTTTATTAGTACTTTGATATTGATAACGCTCTTTTTAATTTGGGATTGAAAATGTAATATAATGTTTTAATAATATTTTTTATCCTTTTTTTAAAGATCAAATATAGTTGACCATCTTATTTACATTATTATGATATTAAGATAAAGATTTATCAAAAATATCAAGGTAAAGAATAATAATATTATATCTTGTTTATAATTAATTAACATTATAAATGTATATATATGTTGAAATTTTTGTATAAAAGAAATTCAATCATTTTTTTATTTATTTTAATATTAAGAAAAGCTAGAACATTATGTTGAGGGATTATATAAATTTAAGTATTATTTAGATATTAATGTATATAGATTAGATATAGATACTTGGTTTTTTTATTGTAAAACAAATAAGATTATCGAAGTATTAAATTATTTTAATATGAAGTTGAGTTAGAATAAATGTGGAGGTTTGAAAATAGATCCTTCGTGCATAGTACAAATAAATGATAAATTTAAGTATTATTATAATAGTAAACTATTTTATTAAAACATTAAGAATATTTGGAAATTAGTGTCTAAACATTAAATAAATGATAAATTAAAGTAGAAAAATAATAAAAGATGTTTCGTGCGTAGTACAAAAAATCACGCTAGTTTATCTAATTCATGATCCTTATTGACTAGCTTGGGGCTTGTTCTTTTTGTTGGAGGAAAGGTGTTTTTGAGGAGAAAGTATGGGTTTGGACTTTGGGTAAAAAACAATTTATTGGGAAACGTAAAAATTAGAGATAAGATGTTAATATAAAAAAATATAAAAATAAATTTTGTATAAAAAAATTGTTTTGTCCAAATGTAGAACGAGGCCTTGTCATCGTAAGAAGACAAAACTAAAAAAAAAAAGTACTCCTCAATTTCACATGAATTTAGGTCGACCCTCATCAGCCTAAAACAAGCCATGGGCCATGACCCATTTGAAATTCCTCATCTTGATTAACTCCCTTCTCCTCTTACTAGCCCACGTCCACTCACCTTCAACACTCCACGGCCCATTAAGTCAGCACAAGCTGGACGTGGTTGAATCATCATCATCCTCGCTTCAATAATATACTGCCCATTTTCCCGACCCAAAATATATATATATATAGAGAGGGGCGTTCAGGAGAACTAGAAATAGAGGAGTACTAGGGAGCCGTCCTTACTACCGTTAGATTAGAATAAATCAATAGTGGAAAGGTGAGGAGCACAATAGAGAGATATGTAGGTTCTATAGGATCGAAATACATATTTGGAAATTGCCAAAAATTTAGGAAATAGTGGAATAAATGGGACAATTAAAAAAAATAAATGCTAAATCAACACTAACCATAATCGGTTACAATATTTGCTGCAATCTAAGATACTTTTGCTCCTTTAATTTCAAATTCAAATTCAAAATTTGAATTTTAATTGGCAGGTTTCTTTAATACGCATTTACGGAACTGACTAAGAATGTATGACAATTTGCATAAGTGTGTATAATGGTTTGCATAATAGCACCTATTTGTTGATTTGAAAATTTATAGCGTTATAGTTCTTCATTTTCATGTGCATAACGTTTGGTGATTAGTTGCATAATTACACATTAACATGGCAATGAATAGGAAAAATAATTATTGTATATAAACATTGCATAACTTAAGGTAATACATTGCATAAGAAAAAAATGAGGACACTTAGATCTAAAGTACAAAGTACAAGGAATGTGAATAACTATATTTATCTATTTGCATAAGTACACATAAATGGAAATAATTTGATCATTGTCATGGTCTTCAACTTCCGCCTATCTATACATCTTGGATCGTCATTATTGGATAACTGCATAACAAAACGAAAGTGCATGAGTAACAATTTTCGCAACTATTAATAACAAAACACACACAAGTGAGTAACTAAACATGCATAATTGAATATATGAATCTCATAACTAAACTGACATGGGTGCATAACTAAATTGAACTGATTGCATAATAAAATTGATTCCAACTACATCATATAAGATATGGTTCTCAGAATTCAACTAAATACACGTAACAAGTATCATAATACTCAATTGAACTCAGAATTACTCTATTCATATAGCATAATATCATAACTGAACTGACATGATAGCATAAATAAATTGAACTCAGAGTTATTTCATATATGAATCTCATAATTGAACTAACCTGGTTGCATAACTAAATTGAACTGATTGCATAATAAAATTGATTCCAACTACATCATATAAGATATGGTTCTCAGAATTCAACTAAATACACGTAACAAGTATCATAATACTCAATTGAACTCAGAATTATTCTATTCATATAGCATAATATCATAACTGAACTGACATGGTAGCATAACTAAATTGAACTCAGAGTTATTTCATATATGAATCTCATAATTGAACTAACATGGTTGCATAACTAAATTGAACTGATTGCATAATAACATTGATTCCAACTAAATCAGCATAACATTAAAAGATATAATGCATAAAAAATAACGGCACAAAACTATCTGATAAACCAATATGAAAAGTTCGTTCAACATTTTTAACAGTATTTGTTTCCCTTGACCGCGATCGATTGCAAGCCTGACCCGTTTTCTCTCAGTTGCATGAACACTGGTGGTAAGAGAATAGTCAAAACAAACATTTAGTGAGACGTGCATCAAAAAACGTTAACAAAGTTATTCATTAATTAAGAAGATAACGAAGAAATAGGTATCTATGACCCCTATGCCTTCTCTTCTCACCAGCTAACACATGAATATTCACTTGAGCATTACTTCCATCAACTGAAATATAATATGGTAACACAGCGAAAGCTTTGAGTCATCTGATTTCTCATCAATATTATAGAATAAAACACATGTCAAAAGCAAAGAGAGCTATCAATACAACTTTAACTTGGAAGATTCAATACCTGGCGTGTGACAAGAGTCTCCGGGATATGAGCGGTGCTGCAATTCATCTACACCTACATGGGCACTCTCTGCATTGTCCATAGAGGCAAACAAATTAAAATTTTCCAGAATTAAAGAGAACCCAATGATGAGAAGCAAAAATGCTTGTCCACATCAAGTTTCATCTACTTATAAAATAAACTGCAAAGGCCAAGTGTAAATTACGCTTTGCTCAACCTTAAATTCGAACCAAAATAAGTTGTGTAGAACCAAATAACGGCACAAAACCTAAATTACCGTCATCAGAGCCAGAAGAAGAGATCAAGCGCAAACTGAAAATTGCAAGGAGAAAGCCAATTTCGCCCGAATTGAAAACCTAGGGTTAGAGATGTCGTACCTTCTTCATTGATCGGAGCCAGGCCGCCGCCATTGAAGTTCCAATCCCATTCCCCCCATCCCCAATCGAAGAGCAATTGGCTTGACCTATCAGATCTCGAAGCCGATTGGCCGTGCTCCTGTTCATCTCCTCCATAATCACCGTCATCTGCTCCATCTCATCGGCCGTCAGATCCTCCACCGGAACATCCCAACCTCAGCTTCCACCTCCGTCATCTTCCTCCGGTGGAACAGACAAGGACGAAGAACCCACAAGACGAAAGAGGGCTGAACGATACCCACAAACGACGAGTGACCTGAAGTCGTAGAAGATGCGGGTTTCGCCCTAAATCGCCCTATGCAAAATCGCCGGATAAAGTTTGATATAATAGGATTGTGTTTTGAGAAAATAAAAAAACGGAAGGTATAGAAAAGATATGGAGCGAGATTTGTGGGTTTTTAAAACTAAAAAGGAAAAATGAAAATCTTGTAGATTTTCAAACGAAATCCCCTGCAACAACCCGTACACCCTCAGTATTTTGAAGAAAATCTTACCGTTAATATAAACCCATCCAAAGGCTATGATTTAAGCTCTTAGTACCCTATAACTCACTAGGTACTCTAAAGCATTTTTCTATATATATATATTGCCCATTTTTCTATAATATACCGTTAAACATCTATAAATTAATAGGGTTGAGATCGAAGTATTTTATTATTTTATAGAGATCTTAATTGATCGATAAATTAATATTTATTAATTTATAGAGATTTTAGTGATCGAAATATTCCAATTAAGTATTATCTTATGTAACTAAATTGACTTTAGGAATATTAACTTAAAATAATACCAAATATTTTCATTGAACCAAAAATAATACCAACTACAATAGAATCATAATTTACTAAGTTTAGAAAGCTCTCTTACTTATATATATATATATATGTAAATTTTCATATAATTATAAATTTATGATTTTATTGGGACCTTATATTTCTATAGTGTTTTTTTGAAATTTTTTTATCTTATCGAAAATTGCGAAATTTTACACAAGTCCAATCCGGACCGGAAAAAATATTACTTTACCGTGTTTATTAATTTATCGAGTATTAACTTATGGAGGTTCAACCGTATATCTAATCTAGCACGCTATAATCTATACTAAGTATTACATTTTTTATATTTGAATCATCCCATTAATTCTAACTCCACTATAATCTGTATTATATATTCTTATTTATTTATAATTTATAGTCAATTCATACGACTTCTTATTTATATTATATTTAAGAGAGGAAGTATTAGATAGTAATAAACTAATGATATATAATTCAGAATGTTTTGAATTATATTTTTTTTAATGCCTCTTATTCCAGTAAACGGATTAACTTTATAATATGGAGGAGGGTATATATACCATTGTCATTGTTGTGCAATTTGTGATATGCAACCGCTGGCTAGTCGGTCCACAGATAAACCGGTCCGTTGTCAACTTTAGCAGTAGTGGGATTCGTTACTTTTGATCCTAGTACGTACATTAGATCCGGTGTATATGTGGTGTAAGTGTGATCCAGTACGTTTTCCTTGCGTATCGAATAAAGTTGTAGACTTGAGTAAAAATTTGCTCTATCTAAAAAGGCTCTCGTATATTATATTCTACTACTTTTTTTTATCTTTAGGGTTCTTCAGATTCGCGTCGTTCAGACTTTTAGCTTTCGTAAACAACTAAACATGCACCGACCAACCAATCATAATTCGAAAACTTCATATGGTGTACGTTGTAGCTCGCTCATTTTTTTTGTATGGAATTCGGATTATGTGAGATATTTTTTTGGTAAAAGAAAGGACAAGCCCTAACACAAGGGGCGACAACTAGCCAGCCAACATGCGAAGGCGAGACCAGCCCAAACAGTCACCAAACAAAAGCGACAAGGAGCCACTCGGTGGGATTATGTGAGAATTAAATCAATTAATTATATTAGAGCTGGTTGTTATGGAAAGAAAGGGTAATTATCGGATATTCTAGAATAAACTAACGGCTCAGTGCACACTTTTATATAATTGAATATGCATGTTTATTTTGGTCGAAACTAAATATGCATGTTTAATTTCTAACGAAGTATGTATGATTTTATAAAACGAGTGTATTTGAGTCCATATAACCTTATGCATGTGTGTATATATGCTAAGGATATTACGTGCATATTTATTGTTTTTTGTATATCTGTTCATGTTCTGTAACATCTCTCTTATAAACTCTTATATCTACCCTTTGAGGTTAATGGAAACAATTAGAGTTTTCCCAAATCTTACTCGTAACATGGCATCAAAGCAGGAAGTCAAATTTTTTTTCCCCTTCCCCTAGCCTCAGCCGTTCAACTCAACTCATCTCTTGGTGTTGATCCATCATGAGTGAATCGACGGATACCACCAATCCTACGGCGACAATGATGAAGTCCGACGTTCTTCCGGTGCGTTCTTCGTATTATCTTCACCCCTCCGATCATCCAGGTCTTCAAATCTGCCCGATTGTTCTTAAGGGGGAGAACTATCAACAATGGAAGACGGCGATGTGTTGCTTTACGAGCAAAGCGCAAGATGGGATTCATCACCGGTACCATCATTCAACCGGGCGAGGATTCCGACGAACTATATGACTGGTGGAGTGTCAATTCTATATGCTCATCGGTTGGACAGTTGAATCCATCGACCCCTCTCTTCGGGCTTCCATTACGTTTTATGACACTATCAAAGAATTATGGGAAGATACACTTGATTTATAATTAAGATTATGTAGCTCGATTATTAGATTGGACACACTCAATTATATTATAATCCACACATAGTTATAAATTCAAACATTAACCCAACAATATACAAAAATGTTCACATGTATAGGTTCCCATATATACACTATACGTACGTTATACAATCATAATTTTTTATAAGATTATGTGCATTAAGTGTTAGATCGAAGACTGATCATGCACACCCAGTTAAAAAAGGCGTACGTGCACATTCAATTAAAAAAAGAGAGATTTGTGTGGAACGGCGGAGACTATTACCCTAATAGTCCGCATATACTCAAAGCCCCTTTATTTGCAATATAGCAAAAAATTAAAAATATATAAGCTTTTCAATTCTGCGTATCTCTCTCTTCCTCCAATCTCCTCCATCTCTCGCGACTTCTCTCTCTCTCCGAGCGACGAGCCGACGACAAGCGACGGTGAGCAACGACAACCTCGACTCCTCCATCGATCTCACCTATGCTCCTCCATCGTCATCAACTTCCACGGCCAGCTCGTCTTCTCTGTCACACCTTCCGACCACATTCAGATCCAACTCTTCCATGGCGGTTTTCAGATCCAGATGAGGAAGACGTGTGCCGGAATTTCCGGAACGGTGGAGACGCTGAAAATCCGCTGCGATATCCTTGTGCTTGTAGCGGGAGCATCAAATTTGTTCATCAAGATTGTCTCCTTCAGTGGCTTAATCATAGCAACGCTCGCTAATGCGAGGATCGGCTTTTTCCCCCTTTCCATTTGTCTTGCTTGATCGCTTTCGTTTTGTGTGAACATTCAGCATGATATTGAGCTCTTCAATTTTGAAGCCTGAGGTTTGATTTAATGTGGTTCGTATTGGAGCGGGAATTGTTCTTGATATGTTATTCCCTTCTTCTATTGACTGAGATTCCGTGGCTCCGCGAGATTTTGTTTTCTGATTGCTGATTTGGATGAGTCTTAGCTTGTAGTTAGGGTCCGGCGAGGTGCTTTTCCGGCCGGTGTTCTTTGGTGTACAGTGCGAATTGCGCCAATTTTTTGAGCTTTTTCCGGAAAATTTTATACAAGTAGCTTGGCCTCATTCTGTGTATCTGAGTTGGATCGTGAAACTAGCAGGTCTAGGTTTAGGAAATCAGGCAAGAACTGAAATTAATTAAATCTAGTTCCTAATTTTCAATTGGATAGTTGTAACTGATGCATTAAAGCTTGATATGCAACTTCAATTGTGCGTTAAGGCTTGAAATGCAGCTTTTGAATGACTATTTTAGCAATCATTTGAATATCTTGTGCGTTCACATTAATTATTATTTTTAATCCATTAGGAAAGGAGTTTTGCTATTTGTGAATTTGGAGTTTTTCTTAGCGGAATTCTTTGGTGTTTTGAATTTGGAGTTGACAATTATGACAGTTTGTGATGACAATATAATCTTCTATTTATTTGTTGGATATTGTCACTTGTGATGACAATTAGTTGTTATCAAAAAGATCCTTTGATAACATTGATGATGATATATATTGTCACTTGTGATGATAATTTGGAGTTGTGTGTATAAGTCTTGTTTTAGCTATACTTATTCGGTATAATTACTATAATTTTCTAGTTATTTGCTGAATATTGTCACTTGAGATGACAATTAGGTGTCACTTGTAATGACAATTAGGTGTGAATATTGTCACTTGTGTTGACAATTAGGTGTGAATATTGTCACTAGTGGTGACAATTAGGTATGAATATTGTCACTTTGTGGTGACAATTGATGACAGTCAACGCCGGTCAACGATCGGTCAACGCCGGTCAACGGTCGGTCAACTAGTGGAGAGGGGTTATGCCATGTGTGCAAATATGACATATTGTGATATTTTCTTACTATATGTCATTTTACAAATGCCATATACCCAAATCATTCATAAAAAAAATTGTGTCAACTTAGGTATAAGATTGTACGTACGCATGCAATTAGAAAATGATGCACCTAATAAATTAATACGAGTTTTTCCCACATAAAATTGGGTTGGGCTGAGTTGTACTAATTTTAATTTCCAGAAAAATGGAATTGCACGAATCTTTTCCTTGGACTCGTGTGACGACTATCAACAATCTATACTAGCTATAGTATAAAGCGGAGACAATCTCTTCATAAAAATTTGCGCCACGTGTTATTTCTATAATAAAATAATCAGTCGGGCCCTCCTTTATACAAATTAGGTAGTTAGAATCTCATATAATCTTATTCCGTAAACATTGCTTAAAATTTACCAAAAACTATGAATATCTCGAAAATTATGACTTACCAAGAATTAGTTATAATCTTCTGATAAGTATTATTATTTAATAAAACGTGATATTTAGCCCCTAGCGGGCACGGAGACTACCGCCTCTCCTTCAACCAAAAAAAAATTAAAACGTGATATTTATCTACTATAATACAATATAAAGCAGAATCCAAGTCTGTGTAAAAATTTGTGCCACATCATCAAGCTTGAATAAAATAATAATTTTATTTTTTTACATTAGATTTATTTTAAATAACCATTAAATCTACTTGATATCTTATCCAATTTCCTTATATATATACTTGATATTTTATCCCATTTTTTATACCTTAAGATTTTTTTCCTAGCATGTTTTTATTGATATCTTAACCATTTTTCCTTATTAATCAGTATAGATTTTGTCATTATTAAATCTTGAGTATCATCATATGTCAATATCAATGTGAAAAAATGAATAAAATTATTTTAAAACTAACATTGTATTAATAAAAATACATATATAGATCAATAGGTTTGGGCTCAGGTCTATCATGTTTAGATTGTAAATTCTTGAGATAAAAACGAATCCGTGTCAAAATTCGATCAAATCAGTTATTTCGGGTTTATATTTACATTACCCGTATGGTACAGGATTTGTACTAGTTAATAAATACGAGAGCATATATATCAATGAGCTGGTCCATATATATATGTGGTGATGAAGAAAGATGCCTGGGTGAGAAAATTGGCTATAAATACGGGCAAGAGTTGAAGCTCAAAGTCCATATTATATTCAACTCCAACTCTCTAAGAGCTAGCTAGCTTGAATATACATATATACATACATCTCTAAGTACTACTGTAATTCTTAAGATCGAGAATGGCATTTGACGGAAGAGACCCCCTACTTGTAGGGAGAGTGGAAGGGGATGTGTTGGACCCCTTCATCAACACCACCCCCCTCCGAGCTAGTCGTCTATGGCTCCAGGGACGTTGTCAATGGCTCTGAATTCAAGCCGTCCCGGGTCGCCTCTCAGCCGAGGGTCCAGATTGGTGGGGATGATCTTGGCACATTCTATACTCTGGTACGTACCAACGTACGCACACTCATCATTATTCTAGTATAACGCTCAAGTCTCATTAGCTTAGTTCATAATTCTTAATCAGCCATCCTTATTATAATGATCGACTTAAGTATACAACTTGCTTTTAAACATGAAAACAATATAAAATTAAAATTTGCTATTGAGTAAAGTTGAATGCATTAGCTGCTTAATTAAGCTTGATGTGGTGTTTCATATATATGTTTATATACACTTTCCTTGGTGTGGTGTGGTGTATATAGGTAACGGTGGAACCTGATGCTCCTAGCCCGAGTAACCCGAGTTTGAGAGAATACCTTCACTTGTGAGCTACCTAACCCCTTATTAATTTGCTTATTTCTATTAATTCGTCTCATGCATAACTAATTAACACCGGCCGGTCTTAATCATTGGACGTCACTTATTAACTAATCTCACATCGTTAATTCATACCCTCAGTGACATCAACATAAGCACAAAGCCATTTTATAAACTTTACATAATATATTATTATAATATAAGTAGATACCATACGTTTAATTTATGAAAAGTCAAGGCACAAAGAGTAATTACGATTTCATTTAAAGATGAGCTTCCACATAGTAACTAAATAACACAAATAGGAACTAAATAGTATTAACTAACTACATAAGTGAATGTAGTTGACTTCCAATTGGACTCTAATTATCTTCCACATGATAGCTAAATACTTTCCTCTACTCAAAATTCTAACGTGAATGCTATCAATATAAGCAAATCAAAATTTCACACATATATTTATAATATATTATTAGATATGAACAATACTTACATGAACAAATTTTACTACATGGCAAAACCTAACAATAAATACGATTTAATTCCAGCAATTAGGTAGCTAAATACTTTCCTCTCTACTAAAAGTTGTAACGTTAATGATTTCAATATAAGCACATCGAAATTATCAAAAATACTAGTTTAATCGGTCGTTCCATGCACGACCCGTCGTGCCATCAAAATTTTACTAAGTGGCAAAACCTAACAATAGATACGATTTAATTCCAACACATGGTAGCTAAATACTATCATAAATGTAAATATAAAAGTAAACAATTACAATATTTCATCAATTGATAAATTGACAAAGTTTATCATAAGTTAATAGAAAAGGTAGGAAAACAACAAAATTACTTTAAATAAATAAGTTGAATCTAATTCAATGATTTTGCTATATATGTAGGTGAGATATTTTTTCCTATAATGTTTAATAATTAATAGTTGAAAATACCTTTTTTACAATGAATAAGAAGAAATTCAATAGGCTAAAAAATCAAGTTTTTTTATCAACTTAGAAAAAAAAATCAAATATAATAGGTAAGAAAAAATCTAATTGATCATATAAATATAGAAAATTACTTAAGCTTAAAAATGAAAATTTTATTTAAGCAAATCAAATAATAAATAAATAAGTTGAATCTAATATTCAAAGATTTTGCTTAATTTGTAGGTGAAATGATTTTCCTATAATGTTTCATAATTAATAGTTGATAATAATTTTTTTACAATGCATAAGAAGAAGTTCAATAGGCTAAAACATCAAGTTTTTTTTGTCAACTTAGAAAACAAATCAAATATAATAGGTAAGAAAAAATATAGTTGATCATGTAAATATAGAAAATTACTTAAGCTAAAAAAAGATAAATTTATTTAAGTAAATCAAATAATAAATAAATAAGTTGAATCTAATATTCAAAGATTTTGCTTAATTTGTAGGTGAAATATTTTTCCTATAATGTTTAGTAATTAATAGTTGATAATACTTTTTTTTACAATGCATAAGAAGAAATTCAATAGGATAAAAAATCAAGTTTTTTTTTATCAACTTAGAAAAAAAATCAAATATAATAGGTAAGAAAAAATCTAGTTGATCATGTATATCTAGAAAATTACTTAAGCTTAAAAATGATAAATTTATTGAAGTAAATTAAATTAAAAAATAAATAAGTTGAATCTAATATTCAAAGATTTTGCTTAGTTTGTAGGTGAAATATTTTTCCTATATTGTTTAATAATTAATAGTTGATAATACATTTTTGCACAACGCATAAGAAGAAATTAAATAGGCTAAAAAATCAAGTTTTTTTTATCAACATAGAAATAAAATCAAATATAAAAGGTAAGAAAAAATCTAGTTGATCATGTAAATATAGAAAATTACTTAAGCTTAAAAATGATAAATTTATTGAAGTAAATCAAAATAAAAAATAAATAAGTTGAATCTAATATTCAAATATTTTGCTTAAATTGTAGGTGAAATATTTTTCCTATAATGTTTAGTAATTAATAGTTTATAATACTTTTATTTTACAATGAATAAGAAGAAATTCAATAGGATAAAAAATCAAGTGTTTTTATCAACTTAGAAAAAAAACCAAATATAATAGATAAGAAAAAATCTAGTTGATCATGTAAATATAGAAAATTACTTAAGCTTATAAATGATAAATTTATTGAAGTAAATGAAATAATAAATAAATAAGTTGAATCTAATATTGAAAGATTTTGCTTAATTTGTAGGTGAAATAGTTTTCCTATAATGTTAGTAATCAACAGTTGATAATACTTTTTTTACAATGTATAAGAAGAAATTCAATAGGCTACAAAATCAAGTGTTTTTATCAACTTAGAAAAATGACCAAATATAATAGGTAAGAAAAAATCTAGTTGATCATGTAAATATAGAAAATTACTTAAGCTTAGAAATGATAAATTTATTGAAGTAAATCAAATAATAAATAAATAAGTTGAATCTAATAATCAAAGATTTTGCTTAATTTGAAGGTGAAATATTTTTCCTATAATGTCTAGTAATTAATAGTTGATAATACTTTTTTTTTACAATGCATAAGAAGAAATTAAATAGGCTAAAAAATCAAGTTTGTTTTATCAACTTAGAAAAAATCAAATATAATAGGTAAGAAAAAATCTAGTTGATCATGTAATATTGAATATTACTTAAGCTTAAAAATGATAAATTTATTTAAATAAATAAAATAATAAATAAATAAGTTGAATCTAATATTCAAAGATTTTGCTTAATTTGTAGATGATGTACTTTTCCTATAATGTTCACTAATTAATAGTTGATATTAGTTTTTTTACAATGCATAAGAAGTTCAATAGGCTAAAAAAATCAAGTTTTTTTTTTAAACTTAGAAAAAAAATCAAATATAATAGGTAAGAAAAAATCTAGTTGATCATGTAAATATAGAAAATTACTTAAGCTTAAAAATGATAAATTTATTCAAATAATAAATAAATAAGTTGAATCTAATATTCAAAGATTTTGCTTAATTTGTAGGTGAAATATTTTTACTATAATTTGTAATAATTAATAGTTGATAATACATTTTTTCACAATGCATAAGAAGTAATTCAATGGGCTAAAAAATCAAGTTTTTTTTTATCAACTTAGAAAAAAAATCAAATATATTAGGTATGAAATAATCTAGTTGATCATGTAAATATAGAATATTACTTAAGCTTAAAAATGATAAATTTATTTAAGTAAATCAAATAATAAAGTGAAAGAATAGTTTTTCTATTAAATATGATGTGGGTTTAGAATCAATTTTACAAAGATAAGTGTTATATTAAGAAAAATTGAACATCTTACCAAAATTCGAATTGATTATCTCTCTTACATGACTAGATAATAAGAAATTTAATCATATTATTTAAAATAACATAAAAAAAAATTATTTTTTATCGAATATGCGTTGTGGCCAGAATCAATGTAGTGACTCAAAAATGGCCGGTTTGTACTTGAATGGATTTGACAATTTACATGATTTTAAAAATTGTGGCTTGAATGAATTTAAAATCATACATAATTTAAAACAATGTAGTTTGTGGTTTGTGGTTTATATTATTTGTCTATCTTATATAGAAGAAAATTTTTAAACATAGATAGTATAGCTACAAAGATAGACATTATATGAGTACTTAAAAGGATACAATTAAAGATTAGATAATTCAGGAAATTTTAAGGATAAATAGTATGCCTTAAAAGATAGATATTAGATGGGTAAGAAAAAAGATAAAACTAAAGATTAGATAATTAAGAAAAATAAAACATATGAAATTGGTAATAAAGTGAGGCCAGAATCAACGTGGTTGCTCAAAAATGGCCGCGTTTTATAATATATATTGATATTGATTTATGCTATATTATTAGATATGAATAACACTTGCATAAATAAAGTTTACTAAAAGGCAAAACCTGAATCCAAATATGATTTAATTTCGGAAATTAGCTTCCAAATGGTAGCGAACTACCGTCTATATGGTAGCTAACTACATAAGTGAATTTAATCGGCTTTTATTTTGTCGTTAATTAGCCTTCACATAGTAGCTATATACCTTCCACCATCAATCAAAATTGTTTGTAAGGAAAAGTGTAGTGTGTTTCCGAGGGACTGTGAAACACGAGAGGTTTGATTTCTTTGTGTACTTGAGATTATTGTGTTAGGTTACAAAAAGTTAGGGCTTAGAGGAATTTCACTAGTAAGCTATAGGGACGGAATCTTATAGTTTAGGGAAGTGTGAAATTCGACTATGTAATAGCTGTAGGGACTCACATAATACAAGTAAAAGGAAGTCATTCAAAATCCTCCTCGGAGGTAGAGGTTTACCCATCTAGACTAGTTGGTCTAAGTGGGGTTCCTCTATAAATCTTTGTGCCGGTCTTACTTGTTTCTTGCTTGCGTTTTTATTCTGTTTAAGTACACCGCTGCAAAGGACGCCTTCCCTAAGAGTGTCCTTAACTCTACTTAACTACTTACGATCCAACACTATCACTAAACAAGCGATATCTTACTATCCAGTCCAAGAGAAAAAACTATCATTTTAAATAAGATAGAACCTTCCATCATAATGAATAACTATCGCATTTAATTTAACATTAAGTAAGTATTTTAAAATAGAAAGGAGCATAACAAATAAACATACCTGTATGACGAAAAATAGAGAAAATAATTAAGACGATTAATTTTACCTCCTCACATTTTCTACCAACTATGGTCCATTATTTGACATCCAAGATCGATCCCCCTTCGAGGTATACTTGAAATGCATTGCCCCGTTAGCTTTGCAAGGAGTTTAGGAAGAGGAACATATGCGAGAATCTAACTCTTCCCACATCAAACATACGATCGAAATATCCACTAGTATATAAGAAAGGGTGAAGCTCTACACATTGTATTAACCTTTCCGGTTAAATGATGGATCCCGACCTTATACCTAAAATTGATCTAAAACCCGACACATCATTCATCTAATCTCGTCCCACCGGAACAAAGTTTTGATGAGAGAAACACCTAAATCTTGTAATAACCTGATTAACCATATCAATATAAGAAAAAAGCATTTTCAAAATTACACATAATATATTATTTCAAATAATCATAAATATAATTTATTGAAAGTTGAGACTCTAAAAGTAATTATGATTTTATTTTTGAAATGAACTTCCACATAGTAGCTAAATAACAAACAAATAGGAACTAAATAGTGTTCATGTAGTAACTAACTATATAAGTGAGTGTAATTGGCTTCCACATGGACGCTAATTAGCTTACACATGATAACTAAATACTTTGCTCTCTACTAAAAATTCTAACGTTAATGCTATCAAGATAAACACGTCGAAATTTTTACAAATATTTATCATATATTATCATATGTGAATAACAGGCAATTGGTTATATAAATTTTACGCAAAGGCAAAACCTAACAACAAATACTATAATACTCGGTTCTATCCGGCTTTGTGTCTGGACTCGTAAGTCACTTCAAGCCTTGTTATCCAAGTAAGTTGTCCATAGGGGACGCTTGGCTTTATTTTATTTTATTTTTTGGTTGAAATGCTTGGCTTTATTGAAAGAGTGTTCCTTGAGTAAAAATAATATCACAAACGGCGAAATAGAAACAAAAGGATTTTTGGAGGAGAGGTGTTGAATGCAGCAGAAGCTATGGAAGAAGGGCTACATCTGCATGAGGAGTATTTGCGTCATTGCGTGTGCATGGTGGAAGAGGTGGAACTGGAAAAGAGAAGCCTAGAATTCAGCAACGTTGGTGTCGACCTAAGAAAGACTGGATTAAAATTAATGTCGATGCATCGGTAAAAGGGAAAGATTGTGGGATTGGAATAATTGGAAGGGCTGTGATGGTGAAGTACTCTTTGCTGGTGCGAGGCAGATTCAGTCGGGAACTGAGGTGGTAGTTGCTGAAGCGGAGGCAGCTTGTTGGGGCTTGAGTGCGGGTCTCTCTTTAGGAGTGCAATGTGTGGAGCTTGAAACTGATTCTCTTCAGTTGGTGCAGTTAAGTAATAAAAGTGAGCTTCCCTTGACAGCCTTAGGCAGTGTTTTGGCTCTTGCACTTGAAACAGGTAGCTTCTTCGCAGAGTGTGAATGGAAGTTCTCACTAGCTAAGTTGTTGGAAGCCACCTAGTATTTTCTTGGTTTTAAAGATTGTTATTTCCCTCTTGAGCTGTATGATGTACATACTTGCTGATGACTTGAAGATTAATCAATGATTGTGGTTTTGTGATAAAAAAATATCACAAGTAGAATATTTCCTTAATTAATCTCTAAACAAAGTACTTATCAAAATTAAGGTAGGCCTAAACCTAATTAGCCCAATTAATTCAGCCCGTAAATCTTTCTTTTCCTTCACAAATTTGGCCGCACTCAAATCAATTTTTGATTTCCCGTCTTCTTGACGTGGAGTCGTCAGCGACCGTCGTCTCCTTCCTTGCGAGCAGCCACAACTAGGGGTGGGCACGGACGGGAAACCGGAAGTTCGGTTAACCGGATATTCGGTTACTAACTTATGATAACCATTACCGAACTGTTAAGTAACGGTTAACCGATATCGGTTAACCACGAAAACATGTACGGTTAATCGGTTAACCATTATTTGAAAGTGAAATTATTCATTTTAAGTACATGCATTTTGAACGATAAATATCGAAATATATAATCAAAACACGTTGTCGATTGGTGCGGATTGGATCGATCGAACAGGGTGAGTGGATGCGCCATTTATGAGGGTCGTGCTTCTGTGTGGTTGCAAAGCAACATATGCTAGCTAGCTAGGTTTAAAGATAGAATTTTAGGCTAGCCAAAAAAAAAGATAGAATTTTAGACTTATCAACTTTCTCAAAAAAAGAAAGATAGAATATTAGCAAACTAACGAGTGCAAGTGTGCAACTACAACCTATAAGTTAATAAGTTATAACTAGTTATTCATTTAAGACACTAACTATTTTGGAAGATATTAATATTAAGCAGTTGTAATTAATTGTATTTGAATTATAGAACAAATCTCCTATTAAAAAAGCCTAATACTATCAAATTAGTTTATTTATATTGTTTTCTTTCTAACAATATATATTAATATTTTATTAATCGGTTTATCGGTTAACCGATTGAAAAAATATGATTAACCATTACTGAACCATTAAACCGTTTGAAAAAATGGTCGGTTAACCATAACCGGTTTTCCGGTTTTTCTCGTCACGGTTAACCGGAAAAAACTTTCGGATACCGGTTTAACGGTTACGGTTTTTTTTTCCCCAACTCTAGCCACAACGGCGTCATTCTCTGGTCGATGTAGATCATTGAAGGAGTTGGGGGAGGGTGAGGGGTCGATCCATTCCGATGGGGTTGAAGTGGTGGTGAGATGATGTTGATCTCTGTGACCGATTAAAAAAAATGAGGAACCTAAACTTGAAAGAGGAGAAAGAAGGAAGGAGGTGTAGTGTAGTGGTGTGGGGTTGTGGAGTAAAGCTACGTTAAATAATTTACGTAGTGGTAGAATTGTAGTCGTAATTATTAAATACTAGGTGAGTCGTGTCAAGGTTAAGTCGGGTTTATTTCGGGTCCTTATAATTCTTTAAAATTAATAATTGTCTTAATCAAAGAATGCATTTAATAATGTTAGTCATCGTTTCTAGGGGATTGATCGTTCTTTACCGTTGTGACTCGGCGTTCGTAAAAAAATTTCTTCATCTTTGAGGTAAGTCGTTCTGCAACTTGCTCGGCTCTATTCAATTCTCGGTAGATTTCATGCTGTGTTAGTAGGATTGGTTTTGGGGAATAATTAGTCCTTGAATTATTGTTTTTGAAAAATATTTTTGTTTGTATATATATACACATGTGTGTGAGATCGTATGTGTTTATGTGTGCAACTGCTTTTCAAAAGGGTTTTATCGTATGAAAAGTTTTCACGTGATTTCTATGTGCTGTGATCTACCGGTACGGCCTTGTCTTGAATTTTCGAGGAGAATGGAACTTTAGAGGCATGGTAGTATGACAAGGAGAACCCTTTCAAAATTTTATAAAAATGTTTGGCGAGTGCTCTAGTAAGGGACTCTACCAGGGGTTAGAAGTTGTTAGATGAGAGTTCAAAGGAGAGTCCATTCTCCCTTCATTGTTGAGTGTTGGAACCGAAATTCTAGCATGAGGACACATATAGGAAGGGGTTTGACCTTTGTCTATGCATCGTGTCTTAGGCATTTCAGGCCTTTATCGGGTGTGATTTGTCCTAGGACCTTGCAGGATATCTCAATCCTCCTTTGGTTGTTGCTTTGTTTGTTGTTTGTTAAGGTGTGTGCTGTTGTTTTGGGTGGACTAGGATCTCGGGTAGCTTATGTATTGCTTCCTCCCCTGATTTGCCTAAGTTGAGTGTCAATGGTGTATTGGTGCGAGAATGCTTAGGTAGGCTTGTTCCTTCATTTTGGCATCGTGTCTTATCTAGCAAGATCTTGCATTGAGATTTGCTAGATTTAGACCTTGCTGACAATTTGGAGAAGCTTTAGGCTTTGATGTATCTTTGTTTTGGTTCTTGTTAAAACATTCGGTTTTGCTTAATAAACTTTTGACCATTGGTGAAAAAAAATTAAATAATATATTAAACCTTTCGTTATATAAAATGTTGTTATTATCTATTAAGTGTTGCTATTTAATAAAACATGATCTTTTCACTCAAACAAAAAATCAAGATAAAATTTTAAAATTATTTCTGAAATATAATTCTAAAATTGTTTTTGAACAAATATAATATATTTTTGAAATATAATTCGGATTTTTTTTATAAACTTTAAATACAATGCAAAAATTTGTAAAACAAAAATTTAGACTATAGCTCTATATAGGAATTTCTATATAACTTAATAAAACGTGATCTTTTCATTTAAACAAAAATTACGATCAAATCGGAGAGTAATTGCTAAAATACAATCATGAAATTATTGTTGAAGGAATATAATATATTTTTGAAATATAATTTGTATATATTTCTAAAAATAATTTAGACTATATCTATATATAAAAAATTATTTATCTAAGAATCTATATCTATATAAATTAAATATGATCTTTTAAATTATCTGTATAATATTTTATAAATTTTTAAAATTAAATCTTTATTCAAAAAAAATAAACTTTATAGATATAATACTTTTTATATCAATATGTTTAACAATTTTATTACAGTTTCATACACTATACGGGATCAAAATAGTTAATACTAGTTGAAGACCCGTACCATGTACGGGTAATAATCATTTTTTTCGTTAGTTTGTGTATCTACTATAAATCTATACTATATATTAATTCTTATATATACATAGATTAAAATGGGGATTGGAAAGTTAAGTTAATTAATATGTATCTTTTATAGAAAGAAATTTTAAAGATAGATAATATTGTTTCAAAGATAGGTATTAGATGAGTAAGAAAAAGGATAAAATTAAAGGTTAGATAATTAAAGAAAATTTAAAGATAAATAATATGCCTTTAAAGATAGATATTTGATGGGTAAGAAAAAAGATAAAGTTAAAGATTAGATAATTAGGAAAAATAAAACATATAAAATTGTTAATAAAGTGGGGTCAGAATTAACGTGAAGGCTCTAAATTCTCCGACTTTAATATATAGTATAGATAGATGATATCGGAGGATTTTTGAGGGTAACATTTTTGTTTGACTTGTTCTCTCTATTAAAGTCCTAGACATTGCCTTCTCCCAACCCAAAAACACAAAAAAAAACTACAACACTCGGGCCGGTTCAGGCCCAGCAACTAGTTAAGACTTGAAAGCTTTCAGTTTCATATTCTGTGATTTCGTGGCGAGCATAATTTCATTCACATTCTCTTCTCTTTTGAATCTGTCAGGAGACAACCCCAAGCTTGGTAAGTTGATTTTGACCATGTCCGACCCGATGATTAATTCGTTTTCCGAATTTCTCTTTCGAATTGTACTGTCTTCTCTTTCAATTCAGTTCTCAAATTAGGTATTTGAGCGAATTAGCGTATATCATCTTGGTCCACGCGCAAGGCTCCTGAATTTGAAGAGACAGCTTAAGCTGTGTCCAAAACCTAATCTTTCAGGCTCTCACTTAGGCAGAAATGGTTTCCCTCGTAGATTGATTGCTCCCGATTCGAATTGTTCAGTCTGCTTAGTCGTCTGTTTCACTGCTTTCAGTTATATGGAACTAACTTTATGCTAAGCTCAACATGTATAGAATTAATTGTGAAATTTGAACTCTTTTGGGTGATGTCTGGATTATGATTTCCTATGTTCTCTCTTAAAACCCTGGAGTAGGGGCTTCAGCGGTTCGAAGCATTGGTGTCCACGAGATAAAAGAATGGCTTGGAAGTGCTGTTCTTTGAACATAGTCCTCGTCTTCATCTGCTTGGCTCTGCTACTGACACATTCGGCTGTGGTTAATGCGAAGTCGCATTATCCTGTTTCTGTAATGACTAAATCCCTTCCTAACATAATGCTGTGGACTTACTGTGTTGTCGCGCTTTAAACTTGCTTCGCTCTTTTTCCAATTGATAGGAAGCTGAAATTAAATTGAAGAAAGATCAATGCTATGCGGATGTCGAGGGGTATACACTTTGGCTTCTTAATGTCTCAGTAACTCTTGTAGAAGTGATTTCTTCTGCCTTGCTCTTTGCTTTTTGTATTAGTGTAATTCAATTTTCCGAAACGCAGTGGACTATGGGGCTGGGACTGCAAGTCGTCGATGATTGCCAAGGAAAATTGTGCTCTAAAATGTCTCTCACCCCGTTGTTATGAGCTTGTCTATGAGAGTGACCCGGTTGGTGCAAACTCTTTCTTTTTTTTTTTTTGCTTCTTGACTTCTTGTTGGTAAAATCTATAAACAGCTATCTTTTGTGTGCCTATTTGCAGCTTGAAGAAGGAGAGAAGGACTTTGTGAGGAGTCAGGAATACAAGTACTGTATGCACAGGTGAACATGCTACACTGTTCAGTATACATTATATGGTTTCGGTATTATTACAGTATCGCCATATCAGTTACATATCAGATCTTATCAACATTCTTATTAGCACCATTTGCATTGCATAAGTGCATTACTATTACTGCTTTGTGTGTCATAAATCTTTATATTTTTCTTGGATGCACTGTAATGCTGGCAAGCAAAAACTTGTTTGGTTCTGCCAGTTCTTCCTGGGCGGGAAAATACTTTTTATTCTATCCTGCATCTTCATAATTTATTTCCATGTGTCTCCTTGGTATTTTGCACTGATACATGAACTCTTGAATCCCCTTGCTTACAGCCTTTTATATTTGAGAATCAGATTTTACAGAATGATCATGGTGCGTTATGGCTTGTAGAATAGCTAGGCTGAAATTGGCCAGTATTTGCTGAATCCTACTCAATATTTATGACTTTTATGCAATTTGTATTTTTTATTGCTATGCAGTTTCAATATTAAACTTGCTGGTTTTCATCTTTCAATGGTGTGGTGTGTACAGCTTGTAGTTGCTGAACTGCTGTTAGTATTAGATGCAATTTAAATATTTACTTTATTCTGGTCATACCATTACTATATGCCTAATCTGCTCTAATGGTTTGCAGGCTACAAGCAGGGGAGAGCCTTGAAGGTGTCAGGGGTTCCTTCAACTACTAATTGTATGTCTAAACTTTCTTCTGATCTTCGTTTGTGGGGTCCTGATTACTTGTAAGTTATAAGCTATCATAGTTTTTAATATTTGGGTCTCAAATATGAACTCAATCAGCCCTGGATGATTTTGTGATTACTTAACTTTATCCTATAAAAATATTTCCAAAATTGGTAGAGATTTATTAAAGACTGCGGTTCATGGATGTAGATGGTATCGACGTATCAGAAGTGCTCTCTTTTTATTTTTTGGTTCTAAATCCTTTGAAAGTGACATCATAATGTAGTATTGTACAAAGCTCAGAGATTTTGGTAGTTAAATAAATAAAGACATAACTTGAGCATTTCAAGTAAGTGAAACTAAAAGAGACCAATATGTCTGGGCAGCATGTATGATCCAGATCATTATTGCTCAACACAATCAAAATAGTGGCCTACTAAAACATCTTGGAACCAAGACTGTAGCTCTTTCTCATGGCTTCCTTCCTACTCCGAAGGAAAGCATCTGATTTCTCGTTTATGTTGGTAAACACTCTTGAGATGGTTCTTGCTTTACGATTCTTGACCCCAACTTCTTGAGATCTATCTTTTGGTATCTGTGTATTCATACTTTGCCTCCTCATCATCTCTGGGCTGCCCCTCATTGCCAGTCTTGTGGCTTCTCTTGCTCTGGTCCCATTTGCATAGCTTAGTGGATACATTGGTGAACTTATGTGTTTATTCTGTTCTTGGACAAGGGAAAGAGAAATGCCATCATACATACCAAGTTCTTGAACCTGCCGAAATTCCCTTATGTTATTCGCCTCTTTTTGACTCATCTTCTCCTTTCCCTTGTGCAATGCTCCTCGTCTTTCATCACTCTTGAGGATGTCAGATTTTGTGTTCGCCTCTGTTTGGTCTGTTTCATTGCAGTCTTCAGAAGTTGTTGAATCCTCGGCTTCCCAGAACTCTTCTACATCACTCTCAGATTCGTCAGAGCTGCTCGAGCATGAATCTGGTGAAGTATTGGCCACCCGACGAACCATAAACATTGATGCGATGAAGCTGTAAAGCCTCCCACAAATGCCAAGAGGCCGAACCGGATTTCGGTCTCCTTGCTGCATTTTTGTGTTGTTAAGTAGGAAGAAGGAAGTTTGTAGAGTACAAATTAGTTACAAAACATGCTTATTAGATAGAAGAGAAGTCCTTTATAATGGGGAAGCAAAGGTGGTTACTCTACTTCCTAGGATTCTATACTTGACAAGTTGGGCAAACATACATAAAGAGGAGATTATAAATAATGTTTCGCAGAGTGATCTTAACCCTCAAATGAGAAGAAGCTTTCACCTTTTCTCTCTCTGTTTCATCTTTGATGCTGATGCCTTCATTGCATGATGAACTAACTACAAATCTACCTTGCTTGTAACCCTTGAAATTCTGAGGCAGTACAAGTTCTAAGCTTGCAGCCTTAGTTTTTATTACAAAAATATTATCGTATATTCCAACATAGAACTCTTATGCGCTACAAAATGTGACCATGCAAGTCTAAATCAATTGTCAAGCATACAACTAATGAAGTACTATAACTACGGATCTTGGCTTCAAATTTTCCTTTTTGCAATGGTATAGGCTCATGCCTTCTATTGTACGTATTCCAGTCACCATTGACAACCAATGCACTTTCTGATTTTCTGAAGTGAGCTTTGCTACCACAAGCTAATTTGGAAACCTAAAATAGATTTTGATAAACCTACAAAGTTTCCTTTATTTTTTACCTTTTTTGATAACTCTACCAAAAAAATGTTGCTTTTTTTATTAGGTAAGGATTAGGGCCGTTCCAAAGCATCATTTCGTATGAGAACATTAAATTTTGGATGGTTCCAAATGACATCGATTGGGAGACTATGGCTCGGTTTAGCAATTTTATAGGCCATAACATTGCAAATCCTTCCCGTATGATTAACAATAACAACCTTGAATCTCAAACAAGAGACCGTGACATCAGACATAATCATATCTGTTTCATAGAGACCTAATCTCAAACAAGAGACTCAAACAAGAGACTATGACATCAGACATAATCATATATGTTTCCTAGAGGCATAGTTGCGTTAATAATTGTTAAGTTATCCCCTTCCTAGGCTTCCAGCGTTACGAGATGGATACGAAGGGCTAGACTACCAAGTAATAAGAAAAATGTGACTTGTTTTGGAGGGGGAATTCACAACTCGCAAGTCGCAAGTCTCAACCTAAACTTCATTTGACAGAGACTCGGCAGCTAAACACACCACCCCCTTTTCCCCAATTCAATTTCCTCAAAATCACCCAAACCCCTCTCTTTCTCCCATCCTTCCACTCCCATGGATTTCTTCAAATCCGTCTTCGCAGAGGACCCGGACCCACCTCCTCCAGGATCCGAACCCGAATCCTCATCCTCCCCTCACCACAACCCACCAACCTCATCCTCCTCCACCACCGACGAAACCGTAACCGGTGGCGGCGGATGGAGCTTCGGCGGCCTGGTGAAAACCCTAACAACCCGATCCGAATCCGTCCTCGAAACCTACCGCCGGGACCTAGAGGAATTCGGGTCGGGTCTCAAGAAGGAAACATCCACCTTCCGAGAAGTCGCCAGCCGGGCCGTCAAGGATCTGCCCTCCTCCATCGAGATCAGCGCCACCAAGGCCCAAGGCGCCTTCAGCTCCATTGCCGACATCATCGCCCAAGGTAAGGAAACCCTACTCGCCCCGGATCTCGACTCTTCCGATTCATCCGATCAATTGGGCAGTCTGGGTTCCCAATCTGTGATTTCGGGTCGATACAGTAGGTTTGAGATTCAGTTGCGAGCGATTCAGTGTGATGTGAACACCTATGTCGGTGATCCGGAGGATGTTGGGGATTATAGTAGCTGGAAATTAGGGTTTGATTTGGGGGAGAAGGGTGGGGAGATTGAGGATTTGATGAGGGAGAATGGGGATATGGGTGTGATTTACAAGAAGTTGGTGCCTGAGAGTGTGGATTGTGAAGGGTTTTGGTGCAGGTACTTTTATAGGATTCATAGGCTGAAGCAAGCTGAATCTGTTAGGGCTAAGCTCGTTAACAGGGCCATTTCTAAGGATGAGGATGAGGAAGAATTGACCTGGGATGTTGATGATGATGAGGAAGAGGAGGAAGAGGAGCAGACGAAGGTTGATGTTTTGTCAAACATGAATAAGGAGGTGAAGGAGGCTAGTTTAGGCGATGTCAGTGCTGATAAAGTGGTGGAAGACTCGTCTCAGAATGTGGTAGATGAGAAGGAGAAGATTGATGCGGTTGAATCGATCAAGGAGGAATTGTCCAAGGTGGAATTGTCGTCATCAGAAGGGGCTTCTGAGCCAAAATGCAATGAATCGTCTAAGAAATCCGATGAGGCAGTCATTGCTGAAGTGAAAACGGAGGCTATTGAGTCTGGTAAAGACAATAATGTGACAGTGGTGCCAAAGCAAGCTTCTCCTGAGGAGGAAGATCTCGGTTGGGATGAGATTCAGGATCTTGGAAGTGACGACGACGATGATGATGATAAGAAAGTGACATCTGCTGACGGAAGCTCCAACAGGCCTGAGCTGAGGAAGCGCCTGAGTGTTGCTGAAGATGATGAAGACTTGAGCTGGGACATTGAAGACGACGACGAGCCTGTTAAGTCTTGAAATCTTCTCCGGAGGTCCAATTTACAGAAGATTGTTTCATCTTATTATTTGTTTGCTCTATTTGCTTCTACTTATCATTAGATTACTTCTTTGGACCCAAGAATGTGTCCTTGTTGCTTTATGAATGCGAGGATTTACATCTGAATTATGTATGTTAAGATTTCAAATTTGTATAGCGTTTCAAACTTGTTGCTTCATGTGGTTAATCCGATATGCATTACATGAAATACCCAAGTGTTCTATGCATAGTTTAAACTTTCCTTAAGGTTTGGAAGCTCATCTAGTTAGAACTGGCTTGTGCTTTTTGACTTCTGCTTTCATTCGCCCCTTTATTTGTAGATTAACAGGACTACAGTTAGAGTTTGCACTACAATCTCTTTAGAAGTTAGGTGAGTTGGGGGTATTGTTCTTTGATTTTCCTGAGAATCAGATATCTGCAATCAAAAAGATAATCCATTCATCTGAAAGACTGAATTCAGAAGCTGATCTAAAACAAAATGACAAGAAACATTTTTCTATTAATTAATTTTGCACTCCACATTCAAGCTCATCATCTGCTATCAAATACAGACAGCAAACCACCAGATCAGTACAACCTCTATCATAATTGATATTAATTTAAAACAAGCAAAGAAAACCAAATATATAAAAGTCACAGACGCTGACAAAGCTAAACTCTAACTTCTAACTTCTTCAAACAACTCAAAAAAGAATAAAACAGATGAACAAGACCGCTCTCAAGAGAGCACCGATCTCAATTGTACAAACTCCGTTACAACTCTAGCGCTCAGATTCCCTTCTCCTCACTTCACTTTGCTCTAGGAACCTGGGTCTGACATGGTTTCCAGCACGTGCGCATCGACCGAAGGCAGAGCAAGGAGCCGACTCTTGAGCGCACGCGGTGGGAGGTGCTTTGCTGGCTTTCTTGACCTCATTCCCCACGGCAAGAACACACCGGTCCCTCCACGTGGCAGTTTCCTAGGATTTACCGACATGGGACGAGCTGGAGAAAGGGCTGATACTGTCATAACTGGGGAATGAATGAATCCCCACTTCGGGACCATGTTCATGGCTACTTCGTATCCGTTAGGGATATGAGTCGGCATCCCAGGCTGCCACATATTCATGGCTTGGGTAAGGGGAGCGAGTGCGAGTGTTTTGCATTGGTTGTTCATATGGTTATGGTTTGTGTCGGGACGAAGCCTGTAGAAAGTGATGCTAGCTCTTTTGGTAGGAGCCGGGCACATTGCATGCCTGGCCATATCAGCACTGTGGTTCCTCATCACAAGAACGCACCTGCAAATCACCAAACTTATTTACTTAGAACACCCACAGTTGTATTCTTCTCATTGTTCTTCAGCTGAAAGGGAACCACTTGTTTGCTTTTTGATGAAAAACAATCTCAAAAAGGCGGTTGTTCACTAATGCAGTAATCTATATATCACAGGAAAGTGTAGAAGTACTTACCCTTTTGTTGTGGGGAGCATGAGATGACCTTTGAAGTTGCCTTCGCCATCATTTACGAGTGTGCGCCCAAATGCCAATGTTGAATCTGATAGCAGCAGAGTGCATATAGGTTGGTCCAAGTGAGGTGGTTTAAGATAGGGCAGTGAATAGTCCCCCTACATAAAACGGACAGATTAGGATCAAGGATGTAACCCAGTTACAACAGAAAGCCTGTCATTAGCAATAGTGGATGGATTCATACCTCATCAAAGTAGTTGATAATGCAGCCATTTGGCTGCCTGGTTTCAGGAATGATCTGCCATTGAACCAGATGTTCAATCACACTCTGGATAAGATGTGGGATTGGCTCAATATTAGCTGCAGAAAACATCATGTCAGCTTTCAGCAAAGTACATGTCAATTTGAGCTGAAAATTCATAAACAGGAATACTGTGCTTACGGTTGTTTTTTTCACTTGCTGTTTCGTCTTTTATATGTCCAAAGATGGGAACTCCTAACTGCACTTGTTCCCTTTTGCTCCCCTTCACCTGCTTGTTGAATAATATATATGTTTCACCTGCGTGTTTGAAATGATCATGAGATTATCATCTTCTGTTGCAACACTAGACAAAACCCATGAAACAAACTTCCTCAAAGAAGGGAATGTACCTAATAATTCTCCATTTTGTCCTGCAACTCGGAGTTCGTCAACAAATTCATTCAGCCTAGACATTTCTCCATCGGTAAACATTTCCTCAAACATCTTTAGACCTTTGACGACATTCACCTGCCAGTTACACCAGAAACCCAACATCAGTAAACGGCGACATAGTACTAATTGAAACTGTGATGGTATTATAGAATTAATGTAGGATGGAATGTGAACGAGGGACTCGCCATGTGCCCTTTCACTGGCTCCTTAGCTACGAAACCTTTTGTCATCTTGATCTGCTCACGACGAGACCCACACTCTTCATGATTGTCACAGATCTCGTGGTGCTCTAGGGTAACATGCACTTCTTGAGAGCCTGCATATAAGAGACATAATACACATTTTAGAAAGATTAAGCAATATAAGCTTGCAGAGTACAGTTAAATGTACAATTGCATATCATTGTAATTCTTGAAGGCCATAGCCTTCAGTTGTACATTTCCATTATTCGCATTTTGTTATGATTATACCATCAGAAGTTCACAACTGACACTATATTGATGGCTGCTAGTTCGATCCGTAGAATTCACTTTTGAGAATTGTCATCATCTAATGTCTAAAATTTCCTTCCGATTATAGTAATCATATCAAAGCATTGGTAGAAAGCAGGAACTGGGCTAAAACAAGGAACCCATATGGTGTAGGCCCAACAATTGGTCCTTGTCAAATCATTCTAACATGCAGAGTCCCAAACGTTTGTAGTCTAGCAATTATTGTTAGAGCAACTCTGTTCGGTATATGTCGGATACAGATGGCCATACAAACTTGACTTCTTCTTTTACATGTAAGATGATACAGTATAAAGCACTTAAAAAGTTCACATATTCCATATGTATAAAAAGAAAGCTTTATTGATCAAAAAAAAGAAGAAAGCTTTAAAAATATTTTTATTTGAAAACTCTGTCAGAGTAAAAAAGATAAAAATATTCAGCAACCATCAACCAATTTTATAATTTATTTTGTCAAAAGGTAAAAATTAACTCCATCATTTATTCACAACAATATTGTTGTTACACATGCGGAAGTTGTTGTTGGTTAGTGATTTTCCTTTGGGTCAAATGTCAAAGTGGTTAGTGGTTACCCTAAAGAACAAGAACCAAGACCCATAAATAAATGGAAGCCCAGGTCTCAATGCACTAGTATTACTAATGCAGAGTTTTTGTTTAATTTTGACTTATGGAAACAAAGAAGTTTGTTAGGAAAGCGGAGCGGATGGGTTAAAGCAGTCAGAAAAGAACCCCCCAAAGAACATGACAAATCTTGAAACATAGTGCCGTCAAGCCCGGCCCTCCCTGCAACACCAGATCCACCGCCCGCTATAATACAACCGCAAACACTGACTCGCACTTGCACCCCCCTCCTAGACAGTCTGATCCTATACTATGAAACACTGCACGCATCTCTATGAGATCATCGGCTCAGAAATCATCGTTAGTGAGCTGGTCCCTAGCCTTCTTCCTGTGCTCCTCGAAGCACTCAATCCCTCCCCGGTCCCCTTTGCCTTGCCTACCGAAATGTCTAGTATTTGGCTTTTTGCATAAAACAGTTAACACTGTAGCTTCTATCTATTTGGAAAATAAATTTTAAAATGCTATAAAAATATTTAATTAAACAATTTAAATCTACTCAAAGTGCTTTTTTTTTGTGGCTGTGTTTGTAGATTTTGATAGAAATTAATAAGCATAAAAGTGAATATCATAAAAAACGTAGGATGAAAGAGTATGATCTGTAAATTTATAAAATAAACATTGCAATTTCAGCAGTGTCTTTAAAGCAATCATAGACTCTTGGCCATTTTCCAAACAAAAAAATTGGCTCCTCTCGCGAATCATAATGAGCATCGGATCTGGGAATAAAAAAATTCTCAGATTTATAAACTACAGTAGTATTCTTCTATGCTTAAAATGATGAACAGTGATAAAGTAATACTAAAATATAAAAAAACTGGGAAATAATTGATTAGAAATTAAACCAGCAAAAATAATGCTTAGAAAGTTCAAACCAAACGAATAACTCGTCATCTAAATAAAAAAAAAAACAAATATGATAGCAAAGTTAGTTTTGCCTTTTCGCTTATTAATTAAATAGTGACCTACCTCCTCACAGATTAATGGATGCCGTCAGCAACCTCTCAAATTAACAAATTATGATGAATCAAAATAGGAAAATTAAACAGAGTCAATTCACTGGAACAACAAATTTGGTAATGAACTTGGATCGTGACTTTATCTGGCATTAGCTGGGAAAAAATTGGTGAATTTGAAAATTGTACCTGTATCAGTGATTTCACTATCCGGCGAATCTTCGTCGATTGAGTCGCCGAATCCGGCATGTTCCTCCTCCTTCAACACCGCAATTCCATCTCTCTCGGGAGATTCCTCGGTTTTCTTCTCATCGGCGGTCACCTCCTCCATCGCGGTTTCTTCCTTCTTCCTGGAGTCGGCGACCTTACGGAGCTCGACGGCGACGTCGGCGATGGAGAAGTACTTCTGCATCTGGAGGACGGGGATCCAATTGAGCCTCCGCCGATGGATCGCGGCGAAGACGGCCTCGTAGTCGGAGGCTCCGCCGGCCTCGAGATGCGTGATGTGGTTGCAGAGCGCGTCGATGATCGCGTTGGCGGCCGCGAACTCGCCGCGGTACCACGTGAGGATGGCGTCCTTGGCCGCCATGTCGGCCGCGGCCGGAGGCACCACGCTCACCGCTGGCGTCGCCGGAGGGATCACCGCCGCCGGCACCATCATGTGGTGGTGGGAGCGATCTGACGGTAAGATTGGGCCCGCCGCCGGGGACATCCTCTGGATTTGTTTTCCGGTCTCAAATTCCTACACAATCGGCCCCTCTCAAGACAAGACAATGGAAAACGTTGGCCCCTCGCTCAAGAAAATTTAAACGCTGCGTTTTATTTTGAGATTATACGAAACTCACCGTCGCGTTGAGGAAGGAGGGGTACTTTCTTAACCGAGATGTGAGGAAAGCTTGTGGTGGGTGTGTGTGAGGGAGGAAAATGTGCAAAGTTAAATGGGGATGTCTTTTTTTCATCCTTCGTAGGGGTTTTAAGAGGTTTATATATTGCTCCGCCTCTTGGGACTACCAAATAAAAAATAGACTTTTTTTGCTCTTTTTTTTTTTTGTTTCACAAAAGTAATGTGTTTAATTAAAACCAAAAATCAAAATTTGCACAAAATTTTGTTTATGGCTCTGTGGAAAGGATACCTTCCACAAAACAACCCTTAAGTCCAAATTTGATCATGCAATACCACTATTTAGTTATATTTCTCTTGGACTTTTCATAGACAACAACTACATCTAATTATTTTAAGTTCTATTTCTTTTTTATTAATTTAACTTAATGAAATATTGAATATTTAAAGAAGTTTCATAACACAATATTTAACATTCATCTTATTATAAACTATCCGTTATATTTAATATTATATTTATAACATTTTAATAGGAACAAGTTGGGGGAAGCTCCAAAATAAAAGTTGGGTGTGATGATCAAATGTCTAAAAATAGATAAGAATGATCAATTGTAAAGTTATTATTGAAGGATAATTTATATTTTTGACTTAATTTAGGAGCACTTTTCTGTAGTTTATAAGAAAATACAATGAAAATAAAGAAGGAAAAAAATTTAGAGGATCAAAAGGTGGCGTACACGTGCAACCCGGCGAAAATGAGAAAGCCTTTCTTTGTAATGCGTATTGAGTTTGGCTACTCAAAAACTCAAAATGCTCTGCCTCCATTCAACCTTTCAGCCTCACATTAATTCAAGGTTAACCATTAATGTACTGATATCATGAATTGTTACGGTTGTAAATAATTTCAAATTTTCAATGGTGTTGGCCGGGTATATAAGAAAATTACACATCAGCACAATGCTTAATATTATGAAGAGGAGCACCTAGAAGAAATCAGATTGATACTCAGGAAAAAAAAAATTATATTTTATCACTTACGGAAAATAATTGGAAAAAAATTACATTCACTTGATGGGCATGTCCACATGCATGTGACTGATACCCACATGTGATACGAACAAAAACCCGATTAATATAAGCCTTTTATAACTTAGGTAGTACGTGAATGTAATTAATATCTCATAATTACTAGATTTATACGTTCTAATCCTCCTTGCTTATTGTAATGGTCTAATTCTTACCTTCAACCAAAAAAAATGGTCTAATTCTTACCTTTATAAAATTACAGTCAAGCCAGTCAATGTCATGCAACGAATACACAACAGCATGAAAATGGCCAGGTGGATGGACGAAATTGTCCCTGGTCTTCTCTTACGTCGGAGGTGGGTGAATTAGGCTTCGCTCACAAAAGTCCAATCAACCCAACAAGAGTCATGCCGCTCTAGATGGTTTTTTTTTTTTTTCTCACTTCATCTTCTTTTATTCGTTGTTATTAGTTTTTTTTGGTCAAGCCATTCGTTGTTATTAGTCTTATTCCATTTTGACGAACTTTAGTTATAACGAGGAAAAGTGATATTACACCCAGGGACGGATGCATGGGTGGGTTGGGGTAGGCTCCAACCCACCCTATTTTTTTATAAAAAAATAAAAATATATAAATTTAGTATTTTGTTATAAAATTTGGCTGTTTTTATAAAAATTAATGCCTAAAATCTGGATAAAAAGAGCATGATCAATCAAATTTATTCTTTTCTTTATAATTGTATATAATTTCTTTATCTATTTACTAACTAATTATTCTTACTATTATATTTAGAGGTCTAAAAAGCTTTAAAACATTGAAAAATTTTAAAAATTATTTAACTCTATTTTTAGTTTAATACAGCCCACCCTGAATTTAATTCCTGGTTCCGTGCTTGATTCCAACCCTTTCCCAAAATTTGTCCATATTTTCTCCCTCTTTTAAACATTCAATTTATATTATATTTCCTTTATAATACTTTAGTGACTAGAAGACTGCCCCTTATGGGAGACATCATGGGTCTTCCTTTCAAATGAGAACAAGAAATTTCATAAGTTTTGAAATGGTTTTGAAATGGTAGTTCTTAGGAGACAATGACCTATTTTTACAATCAGGTCAGTCACAATGTTACAATAACTACTCACATGAGAAATCTTAATGGTTTTAAAGTTGAGCAGCAAAACCATTATATCCACTGGCGGACCCATAAATATTTGTCAGAAGGGGCATAATAGCAATTAGTAAGACGATGAGATAAAAATAATGACATTTATTACTATTAATAGTAAAATATTTATATAATAAAAGAATTATTTCAATAATAATTAAATATAACCACTCTTCTTCCAACGTAAGTAATCAATTTTTTTATGTACATATATCCCGTTAATATATATACAAAAAAAATATTGGTAAAAGTTTGAACCCCGGGGATATAAACAACAAACTATACATAATCAATTGGGATAACTTTATTTTATAATTTCGTTTTACAATAGTTTTCCATAGAGACATTTGTACATATATTAAGAAAATTTTCTCAAAGCTACCCATATCAATGTAGAGTTGATTACTAATTAATGTAAAGAAGCATAGACAACGGGTATGGATTATTATAAAGTTAATAATGAAAAAAAATGATAAACAATGTGAAAATAAACAAGTGTTGTAAAATAAAATTATACTTCCTCCGTCCCATTTTGTTTGTCCCATCTCTGTTTCCATCATCCTAAAATGTTTGTCCTCTTTCCTTTTATATCAACAATTTCTTACAATATTACCCTCCTTTAATCCACTTTTTCTTCTATTTTATCACTTTTCAACATTTTCCTCCTATAACTCTTATTTAATTTAATTGTTACCCACTTTTTCTTCTATTTTAGACAATGTGTACTTTAGGACAAACAAAATGAGACGGATGAAGTATTGTATTTACAACTATTACGAAACGGAGTAGATATTCTATATAATAATAATAATAATAAAGAGATAAACTCTCAGAGGGGGCACTTGCCCCCGCTGGGCACATATTATATTTGATCTTTACATTTCTATTTTCCAAGGGCATCACCCCATAATTTTAACAACTTGGATTATTGTTAGGTTGTCACCTAGCTTCTATCTCGATTTCCTTTATTCCAAGTTGTATCGCTCTCCTGAATCTGTCTCGTAACGCAAGTGTTTCAGTTTTTAATGTCGAGGCCTTTTGGTACTTGATCGTTGTTATATCAATAACCTCTCCTCGAGTTCCCCTTATTATAGAATCAGATATCGTTGTTCCATCAACTAGCTTTGATCCATCCACAATTAGCTTAGAATCCATTTACCGGTCTTTGCCAAATCTTGCTTTTTTTGTCGTCGGTGTGGTTGTGCATTATTATATTTTTGAGAATCTTCATCTTCGCTCCAGTGTTTTTCTTGGCCCTAGATATACATTTGTGTTTTTATTTATTTTGCTAATTTGGGAATTCTATCATTTGATTCTTGTTGAAACACAAGTTTGTTTTGTTGATGCCATATCACCAGATTGTGGTCAATTCTGTAAACTTTTTATTGTCAATCTTTGTCTTAGCTCTTGGATGATTATTCTTTGGCTTTGTAAGTTTGTGTTTATTTGCTAAAGTATTTGTATTTTTTTTGTTAATCTGTCTTATAGTTTCTCTTATGTGATTGCAATCTTTTTTTTTTATTATTTTGGTCGAGAGTGATTGCAATCTATGAATGTGTGTCTTGTGTCTTCATATGTACATGTATATAGAGGACAGCCCCTAGATCTGAAATTTATTTATCTCGTAGTCGGTTTTTTGTTTGTAATCCATAGTTGATCATTTTCCATAAATATTTCTTTGTCTTCGGGATAGTATCAAGTTTTCAAATCCATCTAGTTCATTTCAAATATTTCTATCATTTACATAAATTCTTTTAAATAATAAATAACAATTTATCATTTCATTAGTATCTTTATATTATAATAAACTATATCATGACCGTGACTTTCTGTTAAAAACTAGGCCTGTTAATTTAGTACCAGATCCGGCAATCCGATCCGAGATATCCATCGATCCAATCCATTTTTATCCGTATCCAAATTAATCCGTTTGAAATTGATATGTATCTAATCCGATCCGCTACTTTTTCCGGATATTTGGATCGGATACGGATCGAGATTTCAAATAAATGGATATCCAAAAATATCCAGTATATATATTAATATTTTTTTTTAAAGTTAATGTATAATTTAAATAACATAATGAATTTGATTCTAATTTTTAAGTAATATTGTAATTTGAACTTTAAGTAGGTTTAAATTAACTTTTTTAATTAGTAAACACAAGTTTGATTGGAATCCGAGCCGAATTCCCGTTGATCCGCTTCTAGTTTTGGCTTAAATTAATGTATTGTTTAATCAAAATGGCCATCCGCCATCGGATATCCGATCCAAACGGATATAGTTTCTTGGATATCTTGGTAAAAATGGATCGGATGCGGATCACAATTTATGCACAAAAAAAAAAATCGGATGTCCAAAAATTTGTATCGGATCGGATATATCCGTTTTTACAGCCCTGTTAAAAACGGTATACACCTCTTTTAGAATGCTTTACTACCAAAATTTGCACGGGTAAAAACACAATATATATATAGAGAGAGAGAGAGTTAGGTTCCGGTGAGGACTCTCTTATGGTAAGGACAACCCCTTACGGTAAGGAGTAACTTCATCCATTGAATTTACCTCCGTACCTTATAATGAATGGTCCATATTATTTTAATTTTTGTATTTTTCAAAAAATCAAAAAGAAAATTTAATTTTTTAATTAATTTTCGAATAATATAAAAATTGAACTTACTTTAATAAAAATTGAACTAACACTAAGAAAAAAATGAACTTATTGTACACAAATTTGAACCCGTACAAAACTACAAATTACAAAATTGAACTTTTAGTACACGTAATTGAACTTTTAACATAATAAATTGAACACTTTTGTTGTAAAAATTGAACTACCACATTTCAGGGCTATAATCATTGTATTTGTGAAGAAAGGTATTTTTTATTTTTTTTTATTTTTTTAGTTTTTATTTATGTATTACAGAAAAAATAATTTTGAATTCATAAATTATTAAACTAAAACAAATATATTTTTGTGAAAAATCGAATTATACAAAAAATGAACTCAACTGATATAAAAGTTGAACTCATAGAACAAAAAATTGAACTAATAATTAAAAAAAAATATCGTTTTCGTAAAAAAAAAAAAACTCTATCCTGAAAATATTTTTTTAAAAAAAAAAATCTGGACCGTTCATTATATAATAAGGAGGTAAATCTAATGAATGAGATCACTCTTTACTATAAGGAGTAGTCCTTACCATAAGAGTAGTCCTCATATATATATATATATAACTAAAGTTACATCAACTTGAAAGAAAAACAGGCTAGGACATTTAAAAGCTCATTTGTTCTAATTTGAACCCTCGATCTTCTCTGCTTTGGGTCTTATTGCATGTGAAAGAAATCCTGACAAGCATGATCACCTCCTTTTAGGTCTTTGTTAGGGGCTCTCTTCCTCTGTGAATTTTTTTTTTTTGTATATGTCCTAACCAAAGAAAGTGTACATTAAGTCCCGGTATAAAATACTTTCATTGAACCCTATTTAATTAAATGGTAGGTAAGTTGCAAGGCGTGTGACATCACTAACACACGTGGGCTCACTCACATGTATACTGCGGCCGATTTAGCTCAACGAAGGTGGAATGTGAGCCAAAATGAGAGACACGTACGATCCTAGACTCCTAGATGCCATAGCCATTTAGGCTGAGGTTGATTCGATATTAATTAGTTGTGTCTAAATATTTGCTTTTCAAATGTATTTTTTTTCTTCTTCTAAGAAGCGACACAGAATATGAATTGGGGGGGGGGGGAATCTATCGATCTATTTAATTAAGTAGTCCTCTAATCCACGTGGTTAGTGTACTTGTCATCCACTAACTCGAATTAACCACATAATCAAAAGAATCTCGATTCAATTCAACCACAAATTATAATTCCGGTTTTATTTCTTCCTAAAAAAACATAAAATCAAATAATTTGTTCTATATATTAAAGTTGAGACTTTTCTAACTTCTACGTTAATTTTGATCACCTCATATTAAATTAATTATATTTTAAAAATTATGTATTATTATTAATTTTACAAGTAAAAAAAATCATATGTCTCTATCTAATTACCATATATTTATATATCAAAATAATATGTATATTCATACTAGATAAAAATAATGTCCTATATTTATAGATTATCCAAATAATATACATCTATACAATCTAGATTTATCTTAAAAAGATGCCTTTATCTAATTACAATATACTAATATATCAAAATATTATATATATCTATAATTTATTGAAATAATATCTTATAAACTATCCAAATAATGTCTATATTAAATTTAGTATATTTTAGATTGGCTTATAAGATAAATCAAGCGTTGATAATAAAAAAAGTATACTACGGTCAAAATTTATATAGCAAAAACAAATTAATTCGAATTAATAGAATAGTATTGTTATGATGTATTTTATTAGTAAATGAAATTAAATATGCAAAAATTGAATAATACTCGTATAACGTATTTAAAATAATTTTAATATTTAAGACACTTATACGTAATACGACGGGGTAAGTTAGAAATTAAAAGAACGTGAGAGAATTTCGTCAAAAATAAATAAATATATTCGGACGGGTTGACAGCTTGACCGAAGAGTCGAAGCCCCTTCCATTCCAGTTCAAAAGGTCTAATAATTCCTTCTATAAAAAAAAAAAGGTCTAATAATTCCGGTTTGACACGCCGTTTAAGGGACAATATGGTCATTTAGCACAATCAAAAGGAATGGTCACGATGACGTGCCTGAAAGGAAAGTGCGCGGGTCCCACAAAGTACACGCATCATCAACGGCCGCCAGCTCATCTCATTCCCGGTCCCGGCGACGAAATCTCATCGGTGCTGTGTTTTTTCGAAGCCTCGAGAGGCTATCTTCAAATCCGTACCACCAAGTAAGTAAGTGACCTAAGAAATATAAAATCCGACCAAATATAATACAGTATATTATACTACTTGAATTTCTATATGCCTAGCCTAGCTAGCTATGAAGATTTTACAATGAGTTAATCAATTGGATGTGCATGTCTCTTGCATTTAGGATATGAGACATCAAACAAAGCCATTAAAAATTGTAATGTTTGGAACAACCATTGGATTTACTAGCAAAAACACGTGTCAGTTTTCTCTACGTTAGGCTTGTTATTTCTTCTATTCATTTTAATTAAGACGGTAATTCTGTATAATTTAATTTTTTAAGATCATCAATAAGAATGATTTAGGCCGACCTTGTAATATTCAGATAGGTTAAGTTGACCTTATAAGGCTATGTGCAATGGTAGTACTTAACTTGGTACTTAGGGTACGTGCTTGCTAAATATTTGTCTAAAATTTAAAGAAAAATGTAAAGTTCTCATGGTAGAAATACTTATATAAACACTACTTAATTAAGCACCCAATAAAAGTTCTTGAGGTCAATAGTTATTTACGATGTGTCTAACTTTAATTAAATTGTTCATTTTTATACGTACAAGTACCATTTAAATACTCATTTGTAAAGTGTAAGGTTCCTCTATTAGAGTAGAAAATTTAAAAGAGTGCATAACTAGTACTACTAAATAATTAAAAAGTATTATAATATATCCTCTATGTATTAAGAACTCTCACATACTTTTTTTTAACTATTACCATTGTGTATGACATAATTTTTTTTTAAAATAAATGTTGGAACAAACTTACATTCTTTTTAATATATTTTAATTTAGTAAAAGTAAAAAGAAAAAAGCAGAAGTTAATTAAAGTGGCCTTCAAATCAATCGGAGGGATTGTTTTTTTTTTTTTTGGTAAAAGATGTTTTCCGTCTTATTCCCTATGCTCTATATATATATTCTGCACAAAAGTAAGAAAGTATATATGCTAAGCATAAAAGGGGAAGGTGCATTTTCCGATAATAATGATGCTAATTATCCTATTCTATTCCTTTTTTCTTGGCCGGGTTATCTTAACGAGTGACTATTCTTTAAGGTCCTTGCAACATAAGATCGACCTAAGTCTTCTATATAAATTATCAAATGATATTTTCTACACCAATGTATGTCAGCTAGCTAATCTGGCATGCATGTTGTGCAGATCCATATATACTACGTACACCTCCATATTTCCTTTCACATATTGCTTGAGAATTTTGATCGATAACAAACATCTAACGTCTTAAGTGAAACAAACTAAATACATCTAAAACCCCATAGCAAAGCGCTCAAGTATTTGCTTGGAGAATAAAGGCATTTGTTATTTTTACTCATTACTAAGGAACTTATCTGTGTAGATAGATATGTCATATATTCATAACCCTCGTGACTATTTCATTAAAATTATTTAGCTCTATGTTTTAAAAAGATAATGGTACAAAGAAAAATTGAATATAATCAATTAAAATTAAAGGAAGTTAAATCATATTTGTATTTTATCCATACTGATAAAAGTAAGTAACAATAAAATAACCTAAAAACTACCCTATTACGTAACAAAGTAGACTAACTTAAACCTTAATTAATAAATAATATTCTAACTATTAACTATATATTGTTTGAAAAAACAAAATAGGAAACATTTACAACTCAAATAATCCGTTTATAGCTAAGGATAAATTTATTTTCTTTTCTTTTTTAAAAAAAATTTATATGGTTAAAATAAATAACATTAATTAATAGAATAGAAAAATATATAAAAAAGAGGGACGGGCCCACATGTTCCAAAGTGAAAGTAATGAAAATTGAACGAATGCCCGTGCATTTGAAAAGTGAGACGCGTAAAAAACATTAGCGTTTGGCTGCTGGGATTCGAACCCTTGCCTAAAGGGCAACAACAAGCACGCTTCACCATCTGGACTGGTTTTAGAATGTGTTTTATTTTCCCTACTTACTTAATATATATTTATTCGTAAATTTTGGGGCCCCTAAAATTTGGAGGCCCTGTTCTGTTGGGCTGTTTGCACGCCCTCATGGACGGGCCTGGTCATATTGTAACTATCACACCGTACGAGGGGGACTAAAATATCAAGAAAATGAATAAAAAATGTTAATGAATTGAATAATAACAAAATAACATGTCAAAATTACGAAAAAATCAATACAAAAGGGAGACTATCCCGACTAGCGTGTGCACTGGTACGAATGGGCCTAACAAATAAACTCATTTCTAAAATCAATTGATAAAAGGAGAAATAAATTCTTTAATTATATGATAAGTTTTTATTCTTCAAATTCTCGATATGGGATAACCTTTTTATCTCAACATAATGAAAAAGAAATGAACCCTAAACATGAATTGGAGTGCATGTTGTGGCTGATCTTAGCAAACTAGAGTGCAAAAACTCATGTCGTCTGTCATCTAGTGAAGCGGATAAGCCAGAGAATACTACTCAGAGGTCACCGATTCAACTCTCATAATGAACTAACAAATAAATTGATTGAGAATCGGAGGTGCATTAAGGACGAAATCTCTTTTATCCATTCTTTTACATATCTGAGTTCATGAACGATCAAGCAAAATACGCATGAAGGCATTAAATACAAAACTTTGTTATTAGTTCATTATGAGAGTTGAATCGGTGACCTCTGAGTAGTATTCTCTGGCTTATCCGCTTCA
This sequence comes from Polygonum maritimum, assembly GCA_963924305.1. Taxonomy (NCBI): domain Eukaryota; kingdom Viridiplantae; phylum Streptophyta; class Magnoliopsida; order Caryophyllales; family Polygonaceae; genus Polygonum; species Polygonum maritimum. Next base: position 4,016,402 of record OZ002728.1, on the reverse strand, counting down.
CTAGATGACAGACGACATGAGTTTTGCACTCTAGTTTGACAAAGTTTTATCGTGGGTCAATGCAACTCATAGTTAACAAAACAAATTCCGCGAAGAAGCTAAATTTTATTAGAATTTGTTTTAGTTTGACAATTCATGATTATAAGGTCGGTGTCGGATTAATGGCCTAAAACATATGCAGACACCCGAACTTGTCACATTTGGTCACTTAGACACCCGACCTTTAAAACGGACCTATTAGACACCTGAACTTGTCAAATCTTACTCGTTAAACACCTGTAATCCGATAAAACCATTTCATGAAATGCACGCGCGATGACATGTTAATCTTTAAGAAAAAGACAAAGCCATTTAATTCCATATCATTAAAATACATGCCACGTAATTGGCTTCCCAAGGGTAAATGAACAACAATATAAACTCTTTTTACATTATTGGAGTTTTTTTTGTTTTAAAATATGAATTTTTCAATCCCAGGAAAAAAAAGAAAAAGAAAGAGAAAAACAAAATTCTTCTCCTTCTTCGTTTTGACCTCAAAAGTCTGCAACCCTAGTTTTGCATCAATAATCAATTCCAATCACCCAGCAGAATCACTTTCCAAATCAATAATGGAAATTGTTGATTTGGCATCCCCTTTACAACCACCAACCATTGCAATCCTAGATCTGCCATTTTCGTGTGACTGCCGGAATTGTTTGCGACCATCTGAGAAGGAGTTGGAATTGAGATTGAGGGAGCGGAGGATGAGAGAGAGGTCGGAGACGGCGGGATGGGGCCAAAGAATGAGTTGGAGGCTAGGGTTAGGGATTGGAGAGGGGGGGGGGGGGAGCGGAGAAGGAATTGGAACGGAGGGAGGCGAGGCTGGACAGGGAGAGCCCGCTGGAGAGGTGGAGGCCGGGGAGTAGGAGGTCGGTGACGAGGCCCCCGGAATAGCAGGAGACGCCGTGTTAGTCGTAGGGGCGGAGGCGGTGGAGGCTTCCGATGGGGTCGACGAGGTTGAGCTTGAAGGGGATGGTATAGTTGACATTCTTTTGGAAATTAATTTATGATCTGACTCAAATTTTTTTTTGATAATGTATTTTAGAAAATAAACTCATATACTCACTAAAAAATAAATAAACAGTTAAACACCCACAATGCAAAAAAGAAATAAATTTCCGTTTCACCCTAATTTGATATAATCCCAAATCTTCAAAATTTATGGTTTGGTTTCCACAGTTGCAAATGGATAAAAAATTTGCTTTTAATTTAGTTTTATTGTTATTATTATTTCCATGTCAGATGCAAAACCATTCTAAAATCCATAACACTCGCTATTCCTGCCATTGTATTCACGCGCATTGCCACGTCGGATGAGAGGTGTTTAATAGGTAGGGTTTGACAAGTTCAGGTGTCCAATAGGTCCGTTTCAAAGGTCAGGTGTCTAAGTGACCAAAAGTGACAAGTTTAGGTGTTTGGGTATGTTTTCTACCTCGGATTAATTGCTTGATGTTACATTAGCTCGAGTATATACCTTTAGCATAAATGATGAAAACTTTGATTTGTATACGACATTAATTCACGTTGTCATATATTCGAAGCAACTAACTACTAGGCTATTATTGCTTCCTTTTTTCTACGTGTTGTACGTACATAAAATATTGTTCATCTGAAATTCTCACTAGTGAAGTATAGATCGAGTTCCACCAATTAATCTAGGTGATCATCATTCATCCCCGTCACCACTATTTCTTTCTTAATTAAATGGTTATTCGTTTGGTGATAACGATATACAATATTAGTTTTTGTTGGTTGTGTGGATCTTTCAGTGCGTAATGCTCTCATTTCTTTTTCTTTTTCTTTTATATTTCACTTTTACGAGCACTTTATTTTGTGAAGTTGTGCAAATGAGATAGAGTAGTTAATTTGAAGAGACATACACATACCAAATTAACCTATAACATGGATTAAGATGTTACACAATCTTATAGCTAATTTGATGGTCTGATGCCAATTAAAGAGTAGAAGGTCAGCGGGTCAAAAATTTTGATCGTTTTCCAAGAGGAAACCCATATTTACTATAATGACATATATGTATCATGAAAAATGTAAGAAAATTATTATTATTGTCAAAACTTGTGACCTAACATTATATTAGTCTTTCTTACCTATATTTTAAGGACATAAGATGAGCATATCGAACGTAGAAACTAAAACCCTAAGAGATAATATATAAACTTATCGGAAACAAAATTAAATCACTTGTCAAATAAAAACGATGAATCTTTCTAAAGTGTGGTGCTTATCAGCAGATGATTAGCAAATCCTATATTTATATAAAACATTAATTGGTAAGCTAAATGTATGGATAGTTAACTCGTAATTAAACTAATCAAAGAATTGACGACTAGAAATAATTTTATATAGTTGACCCCTTGATTTGAAAGTACATAAGATTAGGGTTTCAAGTACAATGCAAATTGAATTCAAGTGGTTGACAAAATCACCTATGTTGTGTAAAGGGGAGTGGGGGACTCCTCCCTTTGCAAGATGCAAAGGGGCATCAAAAACATCTTTAAAGGTAGGTAGAGAGAACAATAACATGTGGCTTTGTGATTGTGAGGTTTGAAGGCTACCAAATATAAATGGAAGTATGGCGCCTATCAAGATGAAATTTAAAGGGCGAGATTCGACGTCTTGTAGCCTTTGTATAGTAAAAGAGTAAAGGCCCATGTTCTTTGCATGCACTTGTGTAAAGTTAAAGTTGTTGGCCTCATTGGATGGTCCTTAACATATTAGGGATTCCCCTTCGACCTACGCCACCTTAAGACTTCTTCCACTATAATGCACGTACCCACCATATATGATCGAGTGATCGATCGAACGATCAAAAACTTAGCTTCATTTCTACACTCTAGCTAGCTACGCTCCTGTTGATAGGTCAAATCACCAATGATGCCAACTTCGATCGGGGCCATCGGGCGTACCTCGCATTCTTGCTCATTAGAGTTCAACATACATATAGGATTAAGCTCAAGTAATAAGAGTTCTTACACTAAATAGTGAGCAACTTTCTTGTAGTTCGGATTTAAACAAAATAATGGATAAGATTTTTCAAAATTTTGAATTAATTAAATTTTTTCTTTCAAATTTATAAATTGATTTTTTGAATTTTGATTTAATAAAAACAAAAATTATGTTTGATTAATTTTCTCTCTCCTCCAATTTTAATCGTTCACATATAAGATTCGATGAAAAATTTCTCTCTATTCTCACATATATTGAACAACTACATATTGTAGATGAGCAACTATATATTAGTTAACAAGTGAACAACTACTTCCTCATAACTATTCCTAAGCCAAAATAAACAACTACTTATTCCCGAACAATTACTTAGCCGCGAATGAACGACTATCTTCTCCATGAATGAAAAACTAGTAGTTGTGATAAGGTAGTTATTCAGTCGTCAATAACTAATTGTTCATTACTCCGTATTTTTTATCAATAGTTTTGATGTGGTAATTGTTCATTCACGGAGAAGTAGTTGTTCGATATATATGTATGAGAGGAGAGAGAGCTTTTCATGAGAGTTTATATAGAAGCGATGCAATTTTTACGAAACGATTGCGTAAAGAAAACGCTCCCGATGCCCCAATGCTCCCAAAGACCCCAGAAACCCAACTCCATGAACAGTGCCAAATCAAGAACCCTAGATCTCGATTACTAAGCCAAATCGTCAAAATCATCCACCTTCTCCTCTTGAAAATCCCAATTCATGTTGCCAGAAGCGCTAATTGGGGAATAATTTGGGGCAAACCACCCCAAAATCCGAAAAGATGCCGTCCAAACGGAGGCCATGACGAACAAATTCGACTGAAGATCGAAAGCCAAACGGATCTTCCCAACGATGGCAAACCAATCTCGATTCAGAGGAGGCCGCAAAGAAAAAGGCGAGGTCTCTCCTTGGATGAACCAAGATCGCTTTGGAGGCTAGGGTTGGTCAGTTGTGGACACTGTTCGACTCTGGTTTACCATGGAACGGTGGGAGCGACGAGAGAGCTTCAAGCGATGGATAAATCGCTCGATAACATTCTCGGGAAAGAAGTCTGGGAGAAGATTTCTTCTTCTCTCTGGAATAGCTTAGAGAGGCGACGAACCCTGACTCGAAACAGGTTGTACCCCCTCCTTCTTTGCTTGGATATAATTTCTAAAATGCTTGATTTGGTTTCTGTGTGGCATGTTGGTCTTGGTTTCTATGTTGATAAAGAACTTGAACAATCTGAAAAGACGAAACTTGTTGGGCAAATGGAACCAATTTCTACCATGGTCGTCAAGACCTCAAAGGGTAGAGCTTATGATAAGCCTTTAGAGGCTGGCTCTTCGGAGTCGAAATTAGAAAAGTGTCGGTATGAATCATGCCGCTCGAGGCCCCATTGTTATGAAATTAGTAGCACGTTTTTGCATATCTTTAAACTGAGATTGAGTTATTCATGGTTGATAGATACTAATTGGAAACTAATCAGTGTTGTTGAAAAACCAAGACTTCAAATTTACAGAATATTTAAAACGAAAGATGTGAGTATGGATGGTTTTCAATGGGTCTTTGGCCTACATCGTGTTGGGTTTGATAAAGGCAATTGGCAACAAGTCGGTAGATATGCGGATCTGACTTTGAACACTTGTGCTGAAAATTTTGGAATGGAAATAGCTGGCAAGGAAAATGACTATAGGTGGTGTGATTCTAATCAAATGAAAAGGGTTGGGATTTTACCCATTATGATCAGTTCCCTAGAGGAAGCTATTATATTTTTGTGTATGCTTAATGATGTGCTAGTCTTTGTTGAAGATTGGAGAGTTTATGGATGGATATTTGCTTACCATGTTGACTATAGTTGCTGTCCATTGCGAAACCTAGAACTAAAAGATATATGTTTTGTTTGTGTTCGAGTGGACTTGAATAAATTGGATAGAGATTATCTCATTTTTTGGTCAAATACTAGTGAATCCAGACTGAATTGTTGTATGTCTAATAAGAAAGGCATGGAAATCAGGATAGGAGATAAGAGTGGGCTTTTGTCCTCCTGGTATACGCTAAGTATGTGCTGCTGTTGTTGTAGTTGTGCATTGAGCATGCAGGAAATGAGAAGCTCAAATTCATACCCCCTGCAGGGAGCTTGGAGTTATGTTGGGCAGGATAGAACCGACAAGATTGTTTCTCTGACACGAGGAAACGCTAGCTCATCCATTTCAAAAATAATGTGGCATATAAGAGTAGGTTTCATATACTTATTGGCCTTTGGTTCATGCTGGGCGTTTGAAGAGAAAGAATCAGATGAGGGGGGTTGTGTGTATTGGTGTTTGGGGCATCATGAACCTCAGAACTATAAAACTCGTAATTCCTTTATAGAAAATGTATGTTATTGCCTCTCATGCGAGAGAACTATAATTAACACCTCCTTAAGTTATATGCAATTTGTGTTGGTTTTGCTAGCTAGTGATGTTTTTCAACTAACTGTAATAGTAGCTAGAACTAAAAGATTTCATGAATGTTGTTGTAAGACAAATGATGGGATATTAATTAGCTCGATCAAACAAATGTGTCAAAATAGTAGTGCTAAATTTGATTCGGTGGATGTTGGCTTTGAATGGAAGCATATATATCTATCCTGTGTGTTTAAACGATCGGACATTGAAGACAATGTGTACAAGGAAGATGAGGGAATAAAGAGAGATAAAGACCATTTTGAACGGGTTCGGGATTTGATCAATGTAGATGGGAAAAGAGAGATACAAAAGGAGAAGAAGCAACTGAGACTTCTTTGGATTTTTGAAGTGGCAGACACAGGAAATCTTATCTATGGGCATTGGTGGCTAATGAAGATATGTGCATCAACTTGCTGTAATGAGTTTTGTGATTGTATTAAAAATATAGTTAAGCACACCATATTTGCACAAGTGCTGCTAGATGATCCCCGTTTAAAGTGTGAAAAAAGCTTGTATGGAGATGGTGTTGGTAACTGTGTAGTACTACAATATTGGTATCTAAAGTTGCCTCTTGGCTTCCTTATGTTGTTGCTATCACGGCACATGGATAATCCAAATTTTAAAGAAGATAACAATAAGGCAAAAACAGTACATGAACAAGTGGAAGGTTTGGGCATAAGTCACAGACTCGTTATTGATTTAAATGTATTGATTCTAATTGGCAAAAGAAATTGGCCGGCTAAAGTCATGAGCAAAAGCTTTGGGACTGGTTTAACTGGCCAACCAATAAATTTGACTAATTTTGGACTGCTACCATCTTATAGCCCTTTGATAGGAGAATTTCCTAAGAACTTGCTAAAAGGAAATTTGAGAAAACAAATAAAAACAAAGTTTGACATAATAAGCGTAGCTTGTAACCAACTCAGGGGAGTTGTTGGCAACTCATATAAATCATGGTATAAATGAAAGTTGCTTTATGGAATAGCAGAGGGATGGGAAGGAAATCATTCTGGCCTGAGATTGATTCGTTTTGTAAAATTGAGCAAGTCCAAGTTATGGCTATTGTAGAGACAAAAACAGACAAACTTCCGAGCGATCAAGTATGGAGACGCGCAGGGTTTGACAATATAGCATGGTCCCCGGCTGAAGGGAGGGCTGGGGGTATATGTGTAATGTGGAAAGAACACCAGTTCACCAGTGAACATGTTGAAATTTTAATCCATAAGCCGAGATATATTATTATGAAACACGTGAATTTACTAACGGGGTGGGTGATTGCAGTGTGTTTTATGTATGCTCCACCAAATGAGACTCAGAAAGATATCTTTTGGGCAGAATTTACTAACTGTATACTCGGAATCAATATCCCCATGATTATCATAGGTGATTTAAATGAAATCCAAGAAATTGGTGACAAAAAAGGAGGATGTATACCTACGACTAGTAGATTCGAACGGCTTCAAAACTTGAAGGACACTTGTAACCTACGCGACATACCTACCACAGGGAATAGGTTCACTTGGCGAAAGAATAAATCAGAAATTAATAACATCTACGAAAAATTGGATCGAGTAATTGTTAGTGAAAGTATTCTACAATGGTTCCCAGGAATTCGAACTCACAACCACGCTTTCACGACTTCTGATCACTGCAAAATATCAGTCGATATTACGAATGAAAGAATACATAAAGCTGCGCCGTTTAAGATGGAGAAAACGTGGCTTATGAGAAAGGATTACCGAAACGTGGTGAAACAATCCTGGAGGGTCAGTTTCCAAGGGTCCTTTATGTTCCAGCTCATGAAGAAAACACAATTGCTCAAAGCACACACGAAACAATGGAAGAGGAAAACTTTTGGGAATACGTTTGAGCAATTGCGTGAAATTGAGGACACACTCCTTGATTTGCAACAAAAGATTGTTGAATCCCCGCAACCAGCACTAGTCCAAAAACAACTACGATTTTTGCGAAAGAAGGAATGCATTTTACAGTTCCACAGAACATACTGGAAACAAAGGGCAAAGACAAAACACGTAAAATTGACAGATTCGAATTCCGGATATTTCCATAAGATAGCAACGGGGAGACGGAACCATAAAACCATAAGAACAATCGCGTTGAGCGACGGAACCCAAATTGTGGGAGAAGAAAACATCTGTCGAGAAATCAGAAATGACTTCTGCAAACGCTATAAAAAAGAACAGATAAATACAACCATCCTTGAGGAAGACCTAACACTTATTGACAAGAAAATAACAAATGAAGATAATAATGGCCTAACAAAGCCGGTAACGAATGAAGAAATAAAAAACGCTATTTTTCAAATTGGTTCAGACAAATCTCCTGGCCCAGACGGCATGACAGCGGAGTTCTATAAGAAATACTGGGACATTGTTGGCCCCACAGTAATAAAAGCGATAAAAGGATTCTTCCATTCGGGAAAGATATTAAAACAAAGCAATCATACGTTCATTTCGCTACTTCCTAAAAATGATAACCCCTCGACGACAAACCACTACAGGCCTATTAGCCTATGTACGACGATATATAAAATAATAGCTAAGATCTTAACAGAAAGATTAAAGAAGGTTATGCCTAAAATTATCCATCCGTTGCAAGGAGCCTTTGTGGCAGGAAGGGCAATACAAGATAACGTGCTCATAGCACATGAAATTTTTCATTCTTTTAGAGGAAGTCAAGCCAAGGAAGGATGGATGGCAGTCAAATTGGATATGGAAAAAGCATATGACAGAGTAGACTGGGAGTTCATTTTCCGAATCCTGTATCAATTTGGTTTTGACGAGAAGTTTGTTGAATGGATTCGGGAGTGTGTATGTACCGTGTCTTTTTCAGTCTTAGTGAACAGTGGACCTACTGCGCCTTTTGTGCCAGAACGAGGAATCAGACAAGGAGATCCATTATCGCCATATTTGTTTGTAATTGGAGCAGAAATCCTTGCCCGAAAACTTCAAAAGGCTAGTGAGTGCCCAAAGCCACTTATAGGATTTCCGATAGCTAGAGGAGGCACGAGAGTGCCGTTTTTAGCATTCGCGGATGATATCATTATCTTTGCTAAAGGAAACCAGAACGCGTGCAATCAAATGAAGAAGATTATCGAAGAGTATTGTGCAGCTACAGGACAAAAGGTAAATTATCATAAATCAGCATTCCACACCTCTAAGAAAGTGGCCCGACAACAAAAACAAAGCATCAAACGAACACTAGGGATAAGTACGATGGCAAATTTAGAAAAATATCTAGGATGCCCGATCATTAACGGTAGAGTGAACAGAGAAAGTTTTCAGGGTATAATTGATAATGCTCAAAGACAACTAGCAAAATGGAAAGCCAATACGCTATCTCAAGAAGGACGAACAGTGTTAATCAGATCGAACTTGTCCACTAAACCAAACTACATAATGCAAAGTTTCATGTTGCCAAAACATATAAATGACGAAATTGATACTATAAATAGGAATTTTTTCTGGAATAAAGATAGACAACATAAGCCTCTTATCGGATGGGACCGAATATGCAAACCAAAAGCTTACGGGGGACTAGGCATTAGAAAAGCGGAAAATGTGAACAAGGCGCTTCAAATGAAGCTCTTGTGGAAAATTCTTACTGAACAAGACAATGTATGGGTACAAGTGGTTAACCAAAAATACTTAAGGGGAAGCTCACTCTCAGAGTATAAAATGAAGTCAAATAGCTCATGGCAATGGAAGCAATTGATGAAACTGAAGCCAGAATTTGAGAAAGGTTTGAGATGGCAATTAGGAAATGGTCGGGCTATTAACTTTTGGAATGACAGATGGCTCACGAGCGAACCACTTGCAGAATGGGCAACTATAGATGATGTAGAGAACGTGGTAACTACAGTCGAGCACTTCATCTCTACGGACAAAAAATGGAAAATACATGAACTTCAACAAGTAATTCCTAACGAAATGATAGAGAAAATAATAAGAATCCCAATCCCAGAAAATGATATTGAAGATAAATTGATTTGGGCTCCGAGCAGAAACGGATGGTACTCCACAGACTCAGCAATAAGCCTAATAACCAAAGAAGAAGCCATGACCCTGAACCCCAACGCTTGGATCTGGAAGTTGGATACATACCCAAAAGTAAAGAATTTTCTATGGAAAATTGACATGAACGGTTTGCCCACGAAACAAAGGCTTATTGAAAAACATGTTGATGTTCCCCAAGGATGTCTCATGTGTAACGCTACGCATGAGGACTCGATACATCTGCTGCTTGAATGCCCGCATACATTGGAAATAATAAGGAGCATAAACGTTAAAACAGAACGCGTACTTAGAGAACATAGTTTATCGCAAAGGAACCCTCGAAATGTGTTATTCGAGCTAAGTAGCAAACTAAGGAAAGAAGAGTTCATTGAGTTAGCAGTGGCTTGGTGGAGCATCTGGCACCAAAGAAATAAGCTACTGTTTCAGCAAACGCATAACGACTTCATACAGGACCTAAGCCTTTATATCCGCAACCACCTAATGCAATGGAAACAAGCAAGAAAATGGCATGAGGATGAAGGAAAGAATCTGAACAAGGGTGTCTGTCTAAGAGGTCGAGCACGAAACAAACCACAAGGTTGGATAAAACCGCATTGGAACTATGCAAAATTAAATTTTGACGGTTCTAAACTTAGCAATGGTAATGCATCCGGAGGATCGATCATAAGAGATGAGAATGGTAATCCAATTGTCGGGTCAGCCAAATCATATGGAAAGGTATCGGTCTTAATGGCAGAAACATTAGCATTATGGGATGGAGTGAAGAAGGCCAAACAGATGGCTATAAGAAAACTTGAAATAGAAGGGGATAACATTATAGTCATCAAAGCAGTTAAAGGACAAATTCGTTGCCCATGGGAAATAGAAAGGATTGTTACTGACATTCTCGTATCCCTTCAGGGTTTCGAGTCAGTCCGTATTTTTCATGGGAATAGGCAGTGTAACTCTGTGGCCGATAAAATTGCTTTTCTGGGCCGCAGTCTCCCATGGGAAACCATTTTGAACCATCACGAGCTTTTAGCTCTCATCCGAAAGGATGCCCTAGGTATTCCGCCTTAAGGCGAGATCCTAATCCTCACCAGTTCAAAAAAAAAATATAGAAGCGATGCAAATTGGGGGAGAAAAAATTAACAACATATGATTTTTATTTTTTATTACATCAAAATTCAAAAAACAAAATCTATACATATGGAAATATTTTCTTATTTTTTTATTAATTCAAAATTCCAAAAAATCTTGCCCATTGATTTATTAAAATCCAAAAGTTAAAAACTCCTTTTATTTACGATAAGAGCTCTCTTGATACTATATACACTAGAATTCATGACCCGTGCTACGCACGGGTTTAAAAACTATTCTGAAGCTTTATTAATCAACTTTAATTAAAAAATTGCATAAATATGAAAAATGGACCAAGGTATGATAATATAAAATATAATAGATTATATTAAGTATAAAATAAGTAAATATTCCATAAGAAATAAATCAATTGAAAATATAATTCACTTGCGAGAGAAGCAATCCTTATTTGCATCTAAATGCAATTAAGTACATATGAAAGATATAGAAAACTATAGAAACCATATGAAAGATTAAAATAATATTGTTGGCTATTCAAAACATTTTTTATATACATGAAAACTATAGAAGTTTAAAGAAAAAATACCCATATTTTATGATTTAGGATATAAATACATTTTGTGATTTTCGTTAAAAACTACAAATATTTTATGATTTATGGTATTCACATATTTTGTTATTTACGTGAAAAAAATACACGTTAAGAAACATTCATATATACACATAATACAACAAATACCCACAGAACACGTTTAAAAAAATACACATATTTTATGATTTAGGGTATTCACATATTTTGTGATTTACGTTTAAAAAATACACATTAAGAAAATATGCAAACAACATAAAAATGTTGCTAAAGAGATTTGAACCCCAAACCTTTGGGTAATTAGAGGAAGACTATGCACAAAAATCTGCTAACACCTCTAAGCCATTCTATGCTATCAGTATAGTTCAAACACAGCCAATGCACAAACCGGGATCAAAGATTACTTATAACCTCAAAGCCATATCAATGACCAAATTCCAAACGACTTATGTGGAAGTTAGGTCACTTATGCATTGATTGTATTTGAACTATACTTATATCTTTCATATGCTTTCTATATAAAAATCACTTGTGTGTTCGGGCATAGTGTGTATTATATAGTTTCGGGCATAGTTTTAGTGTAAATATTAGTTTCAAAAATTATCATATTCCATGAATAGTGTAAATATGATTTCGCAAAATATTCTTGTGTATATTGTGCACTAACACTGATTATATTAGTGTTAATAACATTGCCTTTTCAGGCATCTAGTGTATAACTAATATAAGTTTTTTGCGGGATCTGATTTGAATTAATATAAGTAAAAATTACTCTCGAAATGATAATTATGTCTTAGGTTTAAAAAAATATTTGAACAAAAATGTTGCTATAGAGGATTGAACCCCTAACCATTGGGTAATTAGAGGAAGGTTATACCACTATGCTATTGTAGTTATTTTGATTATTATTGCATAGTGTTTATTATATAGGGAAGATTGCAACCAACACTAAATAGAGCAATTAATGAGGACACGGTATATATATAGATATATACCAAAACGTTATTAATTGCCCATTAATCTTTTGTTCCGTACTATGTATAAAGATTAACTAATATTAGTCGCGTGCCTTAAAGGTACGAATTTGATTTGATTTAAAAGTTAGTTTATATTTTATATAAAGTTAAGAAAAAGATTAGTTCGATATAAAATCTTATATTATTTTATTTATTTTGTTTCTTATGAGCCTTATTTTAATGACACGGTATTTCTCCTATAATATATTCTTTTAATCGAACAAAGATTTGTAGGAGTATTATTTTTGTATAAGGATTGAATACTCCTAAGATTCGTAGGATTTATTTTAATGTTTATGGATCATAATTTTAATTATATATTTAATTGGAGTTGACATATGTTTCTCTGTATTATTATTTTAATCTATAATTTAGTATATAATATGATTAATTAATTATATATATTAGGAAATCTTATAGATACAATTTCAATGATATATATTCTTTTATATTTTAAATACATGTGGGGTCTATAATTAAAATTAATTAATTAAATTATGTTAAGAAAGATGAGTGATGTAATCTAATGGTAAGTTGACACATGTTATGATAATTATTATTTTTAACGTTCGTTTTAGTGTATAGTTATGATTATGATCATTCTCATGTGTGAAATCTAAGGCATTAGCCGATTTAAAACATTAAATTTGGATTGCACGTTGTGCAGGGGTTGATACACATCCTAAATTTGATACATATTTTAGTACAAACTTATTTATGTTGAGAACGAAATGGATTGATATTAAAGCTGTCAAAACATGACCCGACCCGAAAAATCGACCCGAATCGACCGAAATTTTCTGGGTTGAAACCCGACCAGAATAGTAGCGAGCAAAGAAAAAAACCGAACCCGATTAACCCGAACCCGATTGGGTTGAAACCCGAGACCGACCCGACCGACCCGATATATTATATATATGCAGAATAAATATATTATATTGTAAATTTTATCATATATTTTATCATAAAACCTATTATAAATAAAATATTATTACAAAAATCTATTAAAATCAATATTTTATTATTAAATATTATTATTTAATCATAAAATTATTTTAATAATCATTAAAAATTCAAATTCTTGACCTGTTAGGTCGACCCGAACCCGCACGATAACCTGTCAAGACCCGACCCGGCTTGACCTATAACCCGATTGACCCGAACCCGCACTCAACCCGAACCCGAAAAGACCGAACCCGAATCCACCCGACCCGACGTGTTTGACACCTCTAATTGATACACATCTACAATAAATTTTCACCTTAATCAATATGTCCGTTATGCGCATTGTAAGGATGTTATTTTTAGGATGCGACAAAATAGAAGATGTTTGTCATGTGTTTGTTAAATAGAGAAAAGAGGGGAATTCAACGGTGAATAGAAACCATTGAAAAAGAGATGTCTACTTTTCAGTTAGTTCATTCCTATACGAACAAACAAAGAGAGAAAGATATTTTCATCTTCAAAAAATATAACAACAACCACATTTGTCCAGGAAAATCTCGCATCCACAATATCTGAGGGGTTAAGATAAGGGTATCCTAAATCTAGATAAAATCCGCCCAATACAATCCAAGAAAAACAAACCAAACCACTCAATATACTAAACCGAAAAGCCCTAAATACAACAAGGAAAACTACAACTAAAACTAAAAGGAAAGCAAAAACCATGAAAAGAAAAGAACTAAAACTAACAGAAACTAACCGACTAAGCGATGAAACCGACGGCAAACACACGAATACAGGTTTCTCCAACAAGTTGGTTAGCTCTCTAACACCCTGATCATCTCCCTCCAACCCTCTATGCACTGTGGGAAATCCATAGAAATCTCTAACAAGCGGATATCTTGCTTTATAATGTCCATCTACTGATTCTTCGGATGACCTATATCCCTCTTGAAAACCCCTAGATCCAAACGTTCACACCTCGGGCTCTGCCTCTGAACATGACCAAACCAACGAAGTCTCACTTCTCGTAATTTGTCTCCTACGTTGGTTACCCTCAACTTGTTTCTGATCTCTTCATTTCTGATCTTATCTATCCTTGTATGGCCACCCATTCATCGAAGCATTCTCAACTCTACAACTACGAGTTTATGCTCTTGAGTCTTTGTTGTCGAGCAACACTCTACACCATAGAGGATCGTAGGCTTATAACAGATTTGCAGAACTCTCCCTTGAGCTTGAGTGGAACCTTCATGTCGCACATAACCCCTGAAGTTGCACTCCACTTCGACAAACCTCTCTGGATTCTAGACCCAACATCCTCATCAATATACCCGTCACTTTGCAAAATAGATCCCAAATACTTGAACTTCTCTTTCTTTGCAACGACCTCACCTCTCAGTCGCACTTCACTCCATGACTCATCCTTTTGGCCAAATAAGAACTCCACGTATTTTGTCTTAGTCCTACTCAACCTAAACCCCTTATATTCAAGCCTCTCCATTGGCAATCAAGTTTGCGACTAACTTCACCTCTGGAATCCTCCACCAATACAATGTCATCTACAAATAGCATACACCCTAGAACCTCACCCTGGATGTATCTCATAAGCACGTCTATCACTAGTATGAACAGAAAGGGGCTCAACGTTGATTCTTCAAAAAGATTTCAAGCCTCTCCCCCGTTAGCATGCCCATCTTCAAAAAATACAAGAAAAAGAAAACGTGAGAGAGAAAAAGGATTTCATGTAGTAAGAAGAAAAAGAGAGAAATACAATGAGATGTTTTTTTCTTTGTATGAATATATTCTTTTCTACGATGAACTTGTGGCTTGTACAAGTTGTCGGATTTGATTCCTTCATATACTAAGAAAAATATAATCCTGAGGATGTAGGCAATTTACCAAATCTCGTTAAATCTTGTCTGTTCATATCAACTTAACTATTCGATATTAGTTGAAGCTTCCGCAACTACTCAACAAGTGGCTCAAGTGATTTGACTCTTTCATGCTAAAGTATGGATTCTCGAGAAGTGGTCATGATTGTTGTGTCTACTTTCAAAAGCTTCGAAAAGAGGATTATATTTATCTCTTATTGTATGTGGATGACATACAATTAATTACTTGAAGAAGTAGGGTGGAGATATGTAATAACCCTATATTTTCCTAAGGGTATAATGGGAATTTTACCTTTTTATCGAAAATATTAATAATAAGTTTTAATTAATATTTAATAAAAATAATCACCCTTGCTAATAATATAAATTGTGTTGGAACTATGATTAAATGAATTTTAAGAATAATGTAATGGTAACATAAGTCATAAGCTTATAAAATCATCTTAATAATTATTTGAATTATTATAAGCTTTATTATATTAAAATGTAGAAAATTATGTTCATATACTATTTAATAAAAGTCTTTTGTGATAAATTATAATGTAAGATTTATCATAGTGAATTGTCAATTTTATAAGTAATTATGTCATAAGGACATAATTGCAACTTTTCGGAAATGTTGGGCTATTTGGGTAAAGCCCAACATCTTCTTCTCCAACTCAACTCAAATTGCACCCAATCTTCAGTTGGCCATATCTCCTTCAATTCTCCACGAAAACGGATGACGTCAGTGGCATTGGATTCTCCTCTTCGATCACTTAAATACCCCTCAATCAATTAGATGAACTAATTAGCCATTTAACCACGATTTCGAGTATAGTTATCGGTTAGGGTTGATGGCATTAATTCGAATTGGATAGAATTTGATCAATTGATGGCGTTGTGACTCGGATTGGATAAGGGATAGTGGTGTGGGTGGATAAGGATGAGTAATTAGGCGTTCAATTTGAGTTAATTCACCATAAACATCTTGAATGGAGTGGATAAGAAGATCATAAATTTGGGTGTGGAGTAATGACGTTCTTATCCGACATTGGATGAACGAGAGCAGCAATTCTAGGCCTATAAAATCCCATTCAGTTGAGTGAGCAAAGGTACACAACTACATCCCAAAATCTCTCGAAAATCCATCACAAAAACGCTCCAGAATTGGCCGGAAATCGCCGGAATGGTCGAAGTTCGCTGCTGTCCTCTGCTTTCGAGGACAGCAGCGAAGTTCGTTCTCCTTCGTCCGACAACGAAACGCCGAGCCGTCACCACCATCGTCTTCTTCTCGTTCCCTAGTTTCTGGATCTGAAGTCACCTCGCCGAAAAGCCTCCTGAAATCTCCCAGAAATTGCCGGGAAGTAAGGTCCCTGCGCTCTGATTTCTTTCGGTTTTGGGGTGAATTGGTTGGGTATTGCAGCCCGTGAAATCGGTCGGGCCCGACCCGGCCCGATCGCCTGGGTACTTTTCGGTTTTGGTCATTAAAAAAAAAATATATATATATATAATAATAATTTATTTTATTAAAATTAAATTAACATAGATAATAATGTTTTAAGTAAACTATTATGAAGATTTATAAGCATATATAGTTATACTTAGATTATAAAGTTATATAGATTTTTCTCTATGATAAAGATGAATTTAAATTTATTATTACTTTTATTAAAAGACTATATGATATTAGGAATTATAAAATTTGAGAATGATGGTTATAATTTCTAAGGTAATACTTATAAATCATGCTTAGAGAATGATGATGAAATTTATATAGTATAATGACCTTATAATATCCATATATGTCAATGATTCTTAGTAATAAAATGAGAAGTGGAGATTATATAAGATTTTACTAAGAAACTTTATCAATAAAATGGTTGAAGGAAAAAAATTATAAATACAAAGGGGTTATTATTAAATTAGAGTCATAAAGGATATGAACTCTAATTTTCCTTTCTTCAAAATAAATTATTAAAGTTTATTTTGAATTATTTTCTTTCCGGTATCGTTCGATTAACGAAGATTTGAACTATCGTCGTTAACCTTTCCTTCGTGAGTCAACCGTAGTCAACGTCGTATCCGAGGCAAGTGGTTTGGTTCAGTTTTAGCATGCTCGTTTTTATCCGTTTGTTGGGAACTAATTGTATGAAATTAAAATGAACTAGGTTGTTGTTTTATTTCCTAGTATTAACGACATTGTTATTCGCGTAGTTATTATTATTTTTAGGCTACGCTAGTATGGACTTAGGTTCGATCTGTGTTGGCCTTGTACGTGGCCTTACTTGTTTGTTAGCCTCGTAGTGGCTTTGTTTGTTGTTAGCCTCGTATTGGCTTGTTATGGACTTAGGTTAGAATTAGGGGTGGAGTCTTCGGTCCTCAGAACGCCTCTTTATAACTGCATTAGGATGGTCCTATACCCTAATGCTGGTCATGACCATGTCGCCTCAACTGTGCGTGAGGGACGTTGCACCTAGCTAGTGCATTCTTCAAATCCGCGGAAACCGTTGTTCGAAGGATCTCGACTAGTGTTGATAAAAAATAAAAGTTATTAACGTGAAGTATAAAGTTTTGAAATTGAGTAAGATAAGTGCTAGTGCACGTAATTAATGAACCAGGATGGTTAGTACAACTTGGAAAATCATTCTTGCTCCCGGCTGATGACGATCCTCTTTCCAATCTGAATTCGCATATGCGGTGAGGTTGATCGTGGATCTAATTAGTCGACGGAGGCTTTTCAAAATCTCTGTTTGAATAATAAACGTTCTCAACAAATCGATCAAGCTTCTAAGGAACCATACTCATGTGGTGTCCTAATTCTTTTCGTTGCATCTCATCGTTTTCCTCGTCCGTGCGAAGTACTTGGGTTGCTAGATCATCGACCGACTTTTATTCGGAGTTCGATACTAGTGACTGGGTATCACCACAAAAGAACCATTTTCAAAACCCCATTTGCTTAGTCTGTCACAAGACTAACCCGACCACTTTATTTCCTTTGCATGGTTCGGCTGGTGTCAACCGTATTTCTCGTCACGGCACATCAGGCGATCATATTCTTCAGGTCGACAGAAGTAAAGTTGGAGAAGAGTTGAACTGCAGTTGGATCTTTTCATGATAGTTTTATGAAGTCAATTTGATTTTCAATTTGAAGAACGATGAATTAGGATTTTTCAATTCCTAGACGATGTATAGGTGCAAGTACGAACGTCCTTATGTAATTTTAAAATTTCTAATCTTCCGCTGTACGATTTCAAACTCTTTCGAGAGAAGTTTATTTAATTCAAAAAAAAAAGTTTATCCACTATTTTATTTCTTTTATTCTTTAATGTTATTAAATTAATTGTTCGGATCAAGCCTAGGGTGGCTTCGGACTTCAAATCCGAGGTCACTGGCGTGTAACATTCCTGGTTTAAAATTGGGGTGTTACAAGATAAATAAGTTGAAGGTTGAACTTGGTAAGGAGTTCGATATGCGAGTCATGGGTGTTGCGCGCTAGAAAGATATTAGGTATGTAGATCAACCGAGAGTGAAAAACTTGTCAATTATTTTTGAGTTAAAAAAGTTACATTACGAAGGTTATTGATCGATTATGTATGCAAATGTTAAGTCTATGGTAACTCCATTGGCACAACATCTCAAACTCTCTATTAGGCAATCTCCCGGTAAAGCACAAGAAAAAGCACACATGAATAGTGTACCTCATGCAAGTGCAATTGAAAGTTTGATGTATGCTATGGTGTATACACAATTAGATGTTCACAACCAATTTGTATTGTTAGTAGGTTTAACGGAAATTTCGCCTGGTGACCCCCAACTTTTGCCAATTTCGCCTGGTACCCAGAGAACTTTTTTTTTCGCGTGGCAACCCTCATAAAGTACATTAGTTCGTCCCATGCCCAATCCGTTAAGTTCAATCCATTAACGTTATATTTGGCTTTAAAAAGTAAAAATAATTAAAGAAATATTATTCACAAACGGTTTCATCTTGTACGTACTCACCAACTATTGCCACTCATAAACCTAGCACTAAAGTCAGCTAAGCTCCATTGGATCAAAGCATAATGCATTTTGAAACTCAGTCTTGGAGTCACCAAAGTCCACAAGTGCACTGCTGGCAATTGAATACAGCCTGACCTTGTGAGGCTTCCCATTCTTCGGGTTAGCGCCATCAGGAATGACTCCCACAGACTGCCCTTCTCTGTAAGGGATCTCTCATAATAACCACCATCAAAACCAATTACTACAATACACAGACACAAAACAGTAGACAACAACACAAGGGTGAAAAGTGCATGTAAAATCCCCCAAAATACCCTCAGTGCTGAAGACCATGTGCCAAGTTTCACCAGGGGCATCATCGCTTGTAAAATCCCCCAAATTAGGATGCTAACACACTTACGATTGAACCCTAATTTTTTAGAACCCAAAATTTCCTAAATTGAGTATAAAAATCGTTAAATTCGTACCTCAATGAGCTTTTTTTGAGGGCCATTATCATCATCTTCATGAAACCTTACCATCGAAGAGCGAATTGGACCCTCGAGTGAGTCGTCGCCGGCTTCCAAATACACCCAACAAGCTGCCCAGCCCACCTCGCCGAGTCGTCCACAAAGGAAGACGGTCAGATCCGTTCCGTCTCCGTCCTCGTCCGTTTTCGTCCTCCTCCGCCGTCGTCCTTGTCCACCGTCGGCGACCTTCAAATACGGAAATGGGGCTTGGCAGAATACGGGGGTCGGGGTGAAGGAGTTCACATTTTTTGTTTTTCATTAAAGAGGAGTTCAATTTAGGTTTAATTAACGGTTGGGCATGTGGCGAAATTTTGTATAAGTTCAGGGTTATTGCGCGAAAATTTAAAAGTCTTAGGGTACCAGGCGAAATTGATTTAAACTTGAGGGAACCACACGAAATTTCCGTAGGTTTAATGACAAATCCTAGTAAGGCACGTACATTGAGAAGTAGTAAAGTAGATATTGAGGTACATCGAACGTACTACTAATATTGGATTATACTTTGGTGGAAAGACATGTCAAGTTAGTGAGTTTGTTGACTCTAATTGTGCAAGTGATATTGACAAACAACGATTAACCACTGATTATGTTTTCAAGATGTATGGTCCTTCGATCAGTTCGATATCAATGCTACTGGCTACATTTGCACTCTGAACTACATACTTCGAATAAATCGCCATTTTATCATATAAGAGTATATTTTAAAATAAGTTTCCCGCCTTATAAATATCATCGGTTTGACCTGACCCTAACCCATAATTTTTCGAGTTTATCGGGTCGAGTTTAAACTGAGTTTCGGGTTCAAATTTTTAGGTTAAAACCCTGAAATTTCCGAGCCGGGTCGGATTTACAGGTCGGGCCATGACATGCTTGCTTATAATGTCTAGATTGCGAATGCAATTTCAACACTTTATGATATACTTTTAGTGTCTTACACCATATCATAATAATTTCTATTTATAAATGTATTTTTATTACAGTACAATGGATTCTTAATATTTTAGGATACACTTTTACTTCACTTATCCCATATTCACACACTTAAATTTGTTGCGTATCAAATTTAAACAATATAATATTCTTTTGACTCTTTTTTTACATGACGTTATCGATCACGGGCTCGTTAGGGATCCATAACTCCTCCCATGCCAATGTCATCATGTGAAAAGGTAAATCCTGAAATCAACATCATTAGCACGTAACATCACAAATAAATCATTTAACTACGTGTATTATATGAGATTCACTCTTCTTTCATTCGATCATCAATCAAGCTACGTTTGCTAAAGTTTGTGTTGTACATACATCACTCCTACATATTCTAGTGAGTTGACAAAATTGACCCCTATTCTTAGAAGTTAGAAATATCAATATATTGGATAGCAGTCAACATCGGCAAAGCCAACTCTAGAAGGTGTACGCAATGTCGACGTTGATTGAGTTGGAAGTTGTTGGGGTCAATATTAATTAATGATATCATATGAAAGTTGCTTCCATTTGCCCCTATTACTATTACGGGGTCACAATTTTGTAATACGGAGTAGTTCACAAGAAATCCAGGTGGCTTCATTTCTGCCCTCAAACGCCAAAATTATAAACAGCCCAAAGTGGAACAGAAGAGCGATCGTGTTCGATCGTGTCACCTTTAATTCCATATCTTCCATAGTTTTTTATTAGTTAAAGCCCATTCAGGACAAAACTACATATGTATTAATATGTATTAAATAAAGTGTTTAGGCATATGACTAAGATAAAGTAATTATGGTGTTGTGTTGATGGATGGGATATTATATTTTTTTTTATCGGAGTATATAGGAGGGATGATCACTGGTTCCTAACCATTTATAGGGAGTATCTAGGAGGGATGACCACTGGTTCCTAATTATTTATGGGCAAACTACCATCTAATTAAGAGATTCGAAACGGTGACCTTGAGATAGTAGCTCAATGACTTAACCGTTGAATTAGATGTCTGGGCCCGAAGGCAATGAGATATTATAATTGATTACTTGATTATAACTAATATACTTGCGTATTGTATCATGTCATCACTTTTATTGTTTCAAACTTTTGTATAAAACTTTTCAAGTTTTATTGTTTCAATTTGTATGTTAAAAATTGTTTTCAAGGGATGACATTATACAGTTTAAAGATGTATACATTGATAGATAAATTGCTAATTTTTTAGGATTTTGATGATAATAAACACTAAAAAGTTTAATGGTTTGAATATTTTCAAGAAATTAGGTAAAAAAAGTTTAGTTAGGAACAATGGAAGCAATCAAAGCAATGAAACTACCTTAGAATGGCATGGAGAATGAAAGTCTATTCAGGCTAAATTTGAGATTCATCAAATTATTCAAAATGTATTTGTTATTATTATAGTATATGTTAATGATATAGATATTATTGAGAAACCGATACATGTAAAGATACTACAAGGTTTTGAAAATAAAAAATCTTCGAATAATCACATTCTACCTCAGTGGGTTTAGAAATTGAACATTTAAGATGAACTTTTCATCCATCAAACAAATTACATCGAGAAAAATTTTAAAGATATTTTTGTGGACAAAGTGCATCCATTGTGTCCTTTCATAATGGTCTGTCATCTTCATTACCAACGAGACAACATTGAAATGAAATTAAACATGTGTTAGAATACTTACGAGGCTTTCTTGACTATATTATATTATCATAAAAATACAAATGCTATTCGATCTTGTTGGATATGCAAATGTATTATATTTATGAGATCCACAAAAAGGAAAATCTCAAAATGGTTGTATTCATATGTGGAGATACGACAATGTCATGGAAGTGAACAAAGCATTTTCTATTATTACAATTTACTCAAAATTAATTTGTTACCATAAACAAAGAGCTACAAAGGTGAGTATTAAATTATAATGAGTGGCCTATGGAAGTGGTAAACAGTTACTAATGGTTATGGAATAATAGAGGCCAGAAATTAGAGGGACAACAAGTCAGCAACTGTTGTTTGTGTTTCGGCTGTCAAGAGTCAACCCTCTGCAACAAAATCATCATACCCCCATAAATTAAACTAAGAATAAACACAAGTGAAATCTTGTGTTTCTTATTTCAAATTAATCAAATGTATATGGAACTGATTAAATTATAGGAATATGTTTGTTGGAAGTGTTGAAAAGGTAGCAAGATTGAATACAAATGTGGCCAAGACCTGGTTGCTAGAGTCACCAATTGATACGTGCCTTGAGCTCGAGCATGCAGGATGACCCGCTAAATCAACATACTATATTTATAATTAATTATTAATTATAGAAAAGAATCTGCTGAGATCCAATCAAATCTCAGTGAATAATTTAAATCGAATTAATTAAGAGTTTATTGATAAAACTATTTGCATAATGCCGGTTGAATATACATTGTAGATAGATCATGAAGACAACCGGCTTAAATCCACATTAAGATCCAACCAACTGATGACTTATTCTAACACTGGTGGTTTATAAGGTAGGAAATTAGATCATGATTTGGATTAGCTGTCGATAACATAGATTATGTGCAAAGTGCATATAACCAGTTGATAAATTTAATGCGTACAATGGACTAGTGAGATGTAAGAATGCGGTTTGGATTCATTTCTTTTCTAAACTCGGTAAGTACATTCCGAGTCCCGACATGCATATATAAGATGCAATTCATCGAACGCAATGGGTAGGTACATCCGTACATGTTATTGTTGATTCAATGTTTAGAACTTAGGACTAAATGTTAGATATGCCTGACTTTGTAAAAACACTCAATTCACCTCATAACTAATCAACTCATCTGATAACAAAAAAAAAAAAAAAAAAGTAATCAACTCATTCTTTTTCTAGAAAAACAAACGGGAAATCTTTGTACACCCGAAAAAAAAACCACCGCGTAAATCAAGAAGCTTCAAGCTTTCTGAACCTTAAAGTTTCTGTGCCGCAGATCCACCCATATCTTATTTAGTATTTACGGCTAAAAATTTCGTAAAATTTTTTATATTCATATATATTAATACGGCCTTCATATATTTTGATTAAAATCATAATACCGGATATAGTTTAACAGTTATAAATTAATATTGTCGGGTAGACTTATCAAAATCTAAGTCGATCAGAAATTTCTAGGTTTTAACCCGAAAATTTAGACTTGTGACCCAGTTTGAACCCGAAACTCGTTCGATTGACCTAATTTATTATATTTTAGAACATATAAAATTTATTACGGAATTTATATTGTAGCTTATTGAAAAAGTATATTAATAATAATAATGGAGAGAACGAAAACTATATTGTTTAAAAAAAATTGATCAAACTCCAAGAGTTTTCCTAATTTGAAAAATAATACATTTATTATTTCCATTCAAAAGCCTAGATTTCTTCCAAAAAAATCCAATGAATAGCTTTGTAAAAAAAACCTATTTATTCACGCATTCTCCATTTTTTATCCATTTCAGGGATTGTAATGAAGTATCTCCTAGATAAAAATATATTTTTTAAATTCCCCACATTTTCAAATTGCTAGGAATGTTCTTACTCTTACCACTGGGTTGACTAACTTCTTCTTCCAAAGCCGTGGAAACCAAGAACCCAGGTCCACAATTGAGCTAAATTCCACAACTACCAACCCAATACTTGAAAAAGAGTTCAACAGAACGATATTTGGTTCTGAGTCAAGTTGGACGAGCTGGATTCATACAAGTTAGGTTCTCAGATCGGTCTTGCAATGCCCGCTATGAACTCCTTGTTAGTCTGTAATGTTTATAATTCATTTGATTGACTATTTTCAAAAAAATAAAATTTTAGGCAAAACAAAATACTAGAGAAGTCATACACGATTTATTAATGAGCAAGCTTTAACTTGTGCCACGGCAACAGTTCTGGCAGCAACCGATTGCTACATAGAAGTCATACACTGCTCAAGACTGCAAATGCCTACTATAGGCACAAAGAAGTCTTACCTACTACAAAGATGCCAACCAAGTTTCTAGAACTCCTCATGTTAGCAAAAGCATAAATTCTACAAGTAATGGCCACTAAAATTGGAAAACTAAGTCCGGTTTGTTTTCCATGATTAGGGCATGCATCGAAGGGAGACAAGATGCCGACTGCATTCTACGAACGACGATGCTACACTAGGATGCATAAATATATCCAAGCGGATTTACAATTCTGCTTCATGGGAGAGCATATAGAAGGAACTATTCTCGGTTTCAGAGGCGTTGCTTTGCAGTCAAGAGATGAGGGAAACAAGAGAAACGAACTCTAGCGTGATGGGACCCTTGGACCTTGTATTGATGACAAAATGCTCTGGGTATCTCCTCAGCAACATGAGCAAGCCATACCATGGCTTTTCCTTGGCTTCAGTACCAGGCCAATCCTCAGATGTGAGATATCTTCTCACTCGGCCGTGATGCCAAATGTTGCCATATTGATCCAGCAGCTGCACCAGGATTCATACATGTTATTAGACAAAAAAAAAATGGCATCCCTTAGGGTTAATAATAGACCAAAGAACCAGAACGATTCAGTGAAGTATGAATCGGCATTCAACATATAGTTTCTAGAAAGTGGTTACTCTTCACCATGCCATTATATGGTAGGCCTATATCTACATCATCATCTCCATCATCCGGTAAAGATAGAAAGTCAATGTGATCACTCTTGGCATTTTGTTTACAATTCCTAAAGTATTGTATAATGGAGTAGAGCTGGTTCAGTTTAAATGAAAAGGACCAAGCAGCAGCCAACTGGATTATCACTTCTTTAGATTCAAACCAAATTATTTTAACTCGTAAGGTCACATTGTCACTAGTGCAAGCATACCACCAAACATTTCAACGCCCACATCTTCAAAAGGCAAGCACACCATGTTATCCTACAAGGCTTCAAATGGAATAAGGCTATCTTCTTACACATAAGACTATACTTCCCATGTTTATTGTTCATATGTTTCCATTGTCCACCTCCATACCATATTTGACCTAACTTTCTTAAATGTTACATTTTAAAGCATAAGCTTCCCTCAAAGTAATAAGTATCATGTACTAAATGGGATCTTTTTCACTGTAGCACGCTAGCATACTCCAAACTTCATCCCATTGACACTGGATATCTCCATATACCTCTTTCTTTCATCTCAATGATCCATGATTGTTATTTACGCAGTCTCCAATCTCCATATAGTAAGAAAAGCAAACAGTGACAAATCGTCTAGACCACTAATCATTTGTGTGTTAATGGGTCATCTAAAGGTCCCAAGGGTTTAGATCACCAATGTGAAGACCAGCCAATGACCAACTTAATGACATTGTAGCTTACAAGAGATGATAGATGAGATTAATATGAATTTAAGTATATATTCCTTACAACAGCACCCAACTTCATTGGCAAATTATAGCTGAAACATAAAAACTAACCTCAGCATGGAGCCTCTCCATAGGCATCCACTCTCCTGGACCACAGAGATCAGATAGCACTGTGGCAATAGAAGATACAACACTCTTTTCTTCCAATTGCATAAGTTGATGATCATCAGCATCTCGGTCAACTCGGGATCTTCCATCTCCTTTTTTATCTGCAATATTGGTAAAGTCCGTCAAAGAGACTAGAATGCTAAAGATATAATACCAGTAGACATGGTCAGGAAACAGGTCACTCAAATGAGGTTCAAGCCCAAAGTCATTTAGCTGGAACCAAGCATACAATTCTTCAAACATGTTACCCAAAAAAAACATTAGATATGGGTATTCAGCATTATTACAGCTAAAATGCAGATGTAATGTATCTTCAGCGAGTAGGAACAGGTAAGCAGCAGTGCATCACCATAGTGCACATGCTTAAGCTCGCAGCAGACTTGAAAACTATGCCGTTTAGCAGATCTGTTCAGCAACTAAACAAAGCAAGAAAGCAAACATGTACGACGCCTACTACATTGGAGAACATCGGGCCATTTTTGACTAAAGAAGGATGCCTTCTTCAAATGTTAAGTGGGGACAAAGTGAGACATACGTTGACAATGAGCAGAAGAAAATGAATGAGGCCAGTGAACTTTAGGGAGAAAAATAGTGCTCTTATCCCTTGCATCAAAGAAAGTCCCTGGGACAAATAAAAATTAATGTCCCAGTAGAACCCTACGAATACTGTCCCCAGCAACTATACAAAGCCAAAAGGTTGTAATGCTCTCCCTATACTATTCACTTAACCATCTACAAATATAATTCTGGAGCCTTGGGGAGTCAAGTAGGATCATCAAAAGAATCTGCAGAACCACATATAGCAATTTTATTTTATAAATTACAAAAGTCATAAATTGGTGTGACAGCATCTGTGAGAAACAGAACATCAACAAAAAAATTGGCAGATTGGATGTTCTGAAGACGATGCCTAAGAAAGCTTGCTAGATCTATTGTGTGTACACATATTTCTAATGATTAATGAAATAAATAGGCATTTTCATTTGATAGCAATGAAACAACCAACGGAAATTGACTGCCGTTCGCAAGAGATTTCTAGTATTGAATAAGATAATGGAAAAGCCTGGCTGGTCTCAGCTGATTATTGGTTAAAAGCAAAAACAACTAGTAGCAAGGAAACAGCAACCTGAAATTGTTTACCCTTCTGGAGAGATTTCACATTTTTAAGAGTATAACAAAAAAATTATCAACCCCAGATTATGGTCTTGTTGTTGTCAAACAAGAATGCAGTTAGTAGAAGGAAACAACCAACTAAAGTCGATTACCGTTATGAAGAAACTTTATGCTTATAAATAATGGAAACTTCATCCCAGTCTCAACTGATTATGAGTAGAAAGGAAACATCCAACTAAGTGTATTGCCATTATGTAGAGAATTCATGTTTTGAAGACTACCCACTAAAGTATGTTGCCATTATGAAGAGAATTCAAAATTTAAAGACGATAACAGGTAAGTCACACCGGTCTCAACTGATTAACGGTAAAACACAAAAGCACTTACTATCAAGAAAACGACCAATTAAATTTGATCAAGGTCATGAAGACATTCCCTTTATTTAAAGAGGATCACAGGAAAGTCACACCAGTCTAGATTTTGAATTCATCAAATAAATAAAAACCAGGCACATACCAACAGTGACAAAAAACAGGACAGAAGCTCATGGGACATACATACTTCCTTTGGAGAGAGACAAAAGTAGCACACAAGCAAAGCAGTAGCTTCACTTCTAAAAGGAATAGATACATATTTCCTTCGGATTAGGAGCATTAGCACACAAGCACAGCAACAGCCTTACCTCTAGAAAGAATACATACATACGCCCTTTGGAGTAGAAGCAATAGAAGTCACAATCATGCTTCAGTTGAATTAAATGAAGGAAATACCGACTGCCAATGGATATGTACATACTACCCCACAGATTAATCAAAGATAAAACCTTTTGACCACAAAGACAAACCTGTGTATGCAGGAACCTAACTCAACAAGAAAAGCAGCTCAATGCAAAACCAGATCATATGGACTTAAGATCGATCAATCCAATGAATTGTATCCATTGCAGAATAATTGATTAAGAGTGAAATGGTCCAACCAATCAACAAAAACAAACATCAATATTACGATATCAAAATTGAGGAAGATGAGGAAACCCTCTCGAACAAGAGTTCATACAGAAAACCTAAAAACGCAATTGAGCAACAATTGAGGGAGAATCTAGTAGTATAGAACGTTTTGAGAGCAGTAGTAGAAGGTAGAGGAAAGAATCGTTCACCGACCGGACGGTCCGCCAGGCCCATCACCACCAGCTCTCCGATTCTTCTTCCTCCCACCACCAGCGGAGCTAATCATCAATGGAGCCTCCTCCTTCCTCTCCTCCTCCTCGTACGCCTCCTCATAGTACTCCGCCATCCTCCCCTTCTTGCCACCACCATAACCCAACAACGACCTCCCGCTTAAGGCCGGGGGAGGCGCGTGGTAGGGCGGGGGAGCGTGCGGAGGCGGAGCGTAGGCCGGAACCCCAACCCCAACCCCGTGGCGGGGGCCGAGGGGCCCGCCGAGGATGTTGCGAATAGGGAGAAGGAAGTAGAACTCGGTGTCGCCGATCTGGAGGAGATCCTGGGAGTCGAGCTTCACGGGAGGGTTTCCGGGGAGGTGGAGGACGCCCTCGACAAGGCAGCCGTTCTTGCCGAGGACGTCGAGGGCGAATCGCCGGCGCTGGAAGTCGTAGTAGATCCGGGCGTGGTTGCGCGAGATGTTCATGCCCCCGCCCAGGGTCGAGAGATCCACGTCCACCGAGGACTTCTTGCTGTTCCGGCCGAGGACGATCGAGTAGGTCTGCATGTAGTACTCGAAGTTCTCGCCTTGGAGCTTCGCGAACCCGGCCTCCACCTCGCTCGCCATCGTCGTTGTTGAGTTTTGTTTGATCGGGGGTTTGATTTTTTGGGATACAAGAAAGGGGGGAAGGGCGCTCTGGGTTGGGGGTATGTGAGTTTGACACCCTTGTTTATAAATGTGATTTAGGAATCTTATTTTAGGGAAATCAATCAGAGGTGACATGACCCAACCCAACCTCGTCCGCAAAGCCGACTCGATCCACCCGAGCCGGAAAATTAGTGAAATACATGGCACGATGATAGAATCGATCCGAGCTAATTAAGACCTAATCAAAATTTGGATCGAATCTGGAATGATCTAGACCCATAATAGAATTAGTGAAATACGCAGCGCAACAATAGAATCAACCCAATCCAATTAAGACCGAATCAGAATTTGGATCGAATCTGAAATGACCTCAACCCATAAGAGAATTAGTGAAATACACATCACAACAATAGAATCGACCCAATCCAATCAAGACCGAATCAAAATTTGGATCGAATCTGAAATGACCTCAACCCATAATAGAATTAGTGAAATACGCAGCACAACAATAGAATCAACCTAATCCAATTAAGACCGAATCAAAATTTGGATCGAATCTGAAATGACCTCAATCCATAATAGAATTAGTGCAATACGCAGCACAACAATATAATCGACCCAATCCAACTAAGGCCAAATCAAACACGTTGGGATGTTCAATATGTCCGTTTTAAAGGTCAGGTGTCCAAATTATCAAAATGGACAAGTTCAAATATGTTTTAAGCCAATTATAGACTATCAAACTCTTTATCCACAAGAACTAAATCCAAAAAAACAAATTCAATCCACTAACTAAAAGGCTGTAATTTAATCCACTCTAAGCCACTAAAAACTCAAAATAATTTTATTTACTTGAATTCAAACTCCAATGTAACGTATTAACATGTCTAACACGTGAGAATGAATACAACTCCATTTACACTAACTAAAACCCGAAAACAACCCAACCCGCCCTAATTGCACTCGAATATAACTCAACCCGCACTAACCCATACCTGAGGATTATTTTGGCTTCATCCGAGCAAGGCTCAACAAAATATGATACTTTTGGCTTGAGGCTTTATGAGATTTGAGGTTCTTGGAAGTAGAACATTACATGAAAGCAGTGCCTAAGAAAGATACATGTTTAGGATTTGTTGGGAACTTAATTATTCAAGCAATATTTTGAAAAGCTTCCTACACTAATCGAAGGTGACAACAGGAAGGTGGCCACAAAGACTCTTATAAACCTGAACCCATCTTGCCATATTACAAGCGTTTTAACAATTCAAGTATGCATTTAGATTAAAAAGACAATTGTTCAATATTGTGGATCTGTAGAGATTTTCCAAGTTGTACTAATCACCTTGCGTTCATTTCTTAAACTAGTTCACAACAAAGTCTCGAAAAAAAGACTTCAAACAATTAAGGCTACACATCAACTGTCCTAAGTCCATGTACTAGCGTGTAAGTTATCAAAACAATGGTCACTATTTTTAAGCATAATAATCCTAATCAAATTATCAGCAAACAAAGTTGTCCCAAATTTTTTGTAAAATAACGAAAAGCAATTTGAAGATTATCGAGTAAGGAAAAGGAGAACCATCCACTTGCCTTAAAACGATCCTAATCATGCTAATCGAGGCAAGGTGTCGAGGGAAGGGCATGACACAAGACAATGCACAAGGTACGACACAAGACAAGGGAAATGCTCGGACATGGCCAAGGACACGACAAAAGCAAGAAACAATGGTGGCAAGCACTACCTTGAGGGCGTTGGTCGCGATCTTCTTGGCGGGGGCACTACTTTCTTGGCGGCCGTCATTGCCAGCGAGCGTGACGAGAAGTCCATTTCTTGGCCTTCCTCCGACCAATTCTAGTCACCGCTCAAGAAACCGATGCTGACAACTTGTAGAGCAACACTTTGACTTTGTGTTTGAAGGGATTTCAGAGAGAAAGAGAGAGAGGAGCTAGAGGTGCATTTGTTCCCTTGCAATGGCACCTCTATTTATAGAGTTTTCCAAGCCCTCCATTAATCATAAACAATCAAGGTAGAGTGTTGGATGAGCTAAGCGTTGATGGGAGAAAAGTGGGTTGAGAAGGACACAAAGCACTACTTTCTTGGATTGGAAACCATGAATGCCCACAATGAAGAAGTCCCATCGAGCCAACTTGCATCGATCTGCTGCAAGGCGGCGTACCATCCTAGGCGACTCTAACGAAGATTGGGCGAATTTGTAAGGTTAAGAGTTCCCTTGTTTTTGACATCCGACTTAACTCTGGCTCTACAGTTGGTCTCGGCCATTCTCTCGGCACTCCAAACACGAAGTCATGTTAAAATCATAAAGGAAAACTTTATAATCTATCTTATAAATTTTTCGGATATTACAATCATAGTACTTTTTTTGGTGGAAGTTACAATCATAGTATTTTTGTACATGATTAATTGTAATACTTAAATGCATATCGTTTTATTGGTGAACGGATATATATACATGCTTATAATACATTAACATAGTTCTAGTACTTATATACATGTTTTTTTTTTTTGAGCATACATGTTGTTTGTTGAGTAGATACATATAAGTACATGATTATAATACAAAATATATTTTTTGTCAAAACATACAAGATGGCTAATATAGATAAATTTTCGACTTAGCCTTCTTGCCCATCTTAATCAAAGGGATAAAAAAGTTGAACTGAAAGATACAGGATGGTCAACTTGCCTGAAGCTTGAATGAAAATTTTAACAACATGGTAATTTAGCAACCAAAAGCCTGCAATCTCCAATGACACAAATACATTAATCTATATATGGCTTATTCAAACAAAACACAACCGAATTACATGCATGTTCTATCGAATCACAACATCTTCCCCAATCCCCTTTTATAGTATAATAATATACAACAACCAATAGTGTTACTCAGGCAATACATCAATACACACAATGAAGTACATTCGTCATATAGTAAACTTGCATAGGGATAGTTTCTTTTTTTATGTCGAATGCATAGGGATAGTTTCATTAATTAGGCGGTACATTAATACAATCAAGGCAGACTTCAAACCAACCTATTTTCTTTCAAACCCCTCTGGAAAATTACCATTTTCAACAAAGGACGGCGTCGCGAACCTGCCCTTGGTACGCTTTATGTAATTAGAAACCTTGTTATTGAAGCTATCCTTCCTAACGGAAGGCTTTCTTGCACCGACGTTGGAGCTAACTCGGATCCTAGACCCTGCTTGTTCGAGATACTCAGAGAACACACGAGCCGGCCTTTGTTTGTTGCTCCCTTCTCCAACTCCTATCGTTTCGGTTCTCTCAAACTTTGTGCCACTAGCACGCTTTGCTAGAGTTGGCTTGCTTGAGGAAGCGTTGTCGAACACTATGGGAACCCAACCGGATGATCCAGGAGAAGGTTGTGGTTGAGCACGTTGAGGAGTTCTTCTTGCAATGCCAAAGATCTTCTCGCAAACCGTAGTTTGGTTTGAACGACTAGCGGTGTTCCTTCCCATCGGTATCAATTCAAGAGAGACTAAGGAAGGACTTTGATGTAACATGTGGTTTTTCGCTCACCGGTCGGGGATTGATGTTATTGTTTGGTGTGAAGGAAGAGGATTTTATGATTGAGTAGTAGGGTAAGGGGAATATGATTCCTTTGTCTTTGTGGTGTTGAAAAATGAAATCCAACTAAGATGTGTTGAAATTTGAGTCTGATTTTGAGGTCTCGTAGACGCAAACTTTGCCGAGTTTTTCAAAAGAAGATGCATGTTTATGGGATCGAATTCTCTACACGCCACTTTTTGGTGGAAAGCTTATTAAGAATCAGCAAGACCTTGGAGTCGTGATTCTATTAGTGCTTTTGCCCATTATGATTAGGTAACCGCTTCATTTTTTCTTTTGAAACGTCAACAATGGAGTCGTTGCACGTTAACTAGGATTGAACTTATTGCCAATTAGTGTTTGGTATTCTTCATATGTTGTACGTTCATATGCACATGTAACATCACTTGCATTAAAAGGTCATTGATAATAAGTGCCGATCAGTGTTTACCCATCCAAATTTACATCTGAGGTACTATTTGCACACTACTTTTTGTCTATCTGCACCACAGAACCTGGTGGCGTGGAAATTCCACGGAACCTCGTGGCGTGGATGGCAAAACCGGATCACGGACTACCCGTTTGAGGAGTTGGTGGCGTGGACGCCCACTAAACGTGGTGGCGTGGATGCCCACTAAACGTGGTGGCGTGGACTCCCACTAGACGTGGTGGCGTGGACGCCCACTAAACGAGATGGCGTGGAGCGTAAAACTTTTCACCACATGAAAAATTCAAATATCCGGATTGAAGTAAGATATTTTCGACACTATCGTGGCCGTTTCAAACTTTTCGAAATCTTTACTCCACGCCACGGAGTTTAGTGGACGTCCACGCCACCAAGTTTAGTGGACGTCCACGCCACCACGTTTAGTGGACGTCCACGCCACGAACTCCTAAGTCGGGTGATCTGTAATCCGGTTTTACCGTCCACGCCACGAGGTTCCGTGGAATTTTCACGCCACCACATTCCGTGGTGCAGATAGCAAAAAATCAGTGTGCAAATAGATTCTACCATTTACATCGATCATTTGTTTATCCGGCTGATTTGGGTGAGTTTCCGTGTAGTCATTTCTCAATTGGATTGAGTATGGGCTCGGATCAATCGAGTATAAGAAAAAATCGGATCATGTTACACGAGTTTCGCTAGGTAATTCATGTCGACCCATCGAGTTTCAGATTGTTTCTTGTCTTTCATATATAAAAAGTCAACTAGTACAATTCTTGTGCCATTTACGGTTAACGTAAATATAAATCCGACTTATTTGATCTTAGATCGAGTTTGATTTTTACTCGATAATATTCCAAATAAATTTATATCTTATTCGATTATATATTTTTTTATGTTTTATCTATAAATAAATAAACTCAATCAATTTGATTAAGATTATTACGTAATATTACTTTTTCAAGTAATATTTACTAAAATAATTTTTTGTATTATTATATCAAGTTTTTCATTTATATTTCATAATATAGCTATCATCATAATTCATTCATAATCATATACTAGAGCGGAGGTTAAAAATAATAATTATTACGACATGTGTCAACTCCTCATTGGATCGCATCACCCATTTTTAATAAAAAAATTCAATTGGTTGAAATTGCATTGTTGACCCCACGTTAGAAATCTTCTTATCTATTGATCTCTATATTAATTTTTTTCCAAATAAAAAAATAAACTTTAAATTTTATTCATAACTATTCTAGAAATTTTCTTATCTACTAATTTTCATTATAACTAAAATTTTATACATAAATTTTCTAGAATTCTTCTTATCTAATAATTTTAATTTGAAATCTTCTACTAATTTGCAAAACTAGACTTATTACATGAAGCTAGATGGGAGCCTAGAAACAAGTTGAGCTCCTACACCTTTTTGAATGCAAAAACTCAACCTATGAAATACAAAAGCTCCACTCTTGGCATTGTTAGAGTGACTGATAGAGAAGGACTTAATACGTGAAAGCAAGTTCAAGGCCTCCTAATCAAACTCCTCAAATATAGAGATACCAAAAGGGATAAACTTATATTCAACTCATCATCACATTTGGACACATACTTCTTCCTCTTTCTCTCCATGGCATTGTGCAAGGCCACCCGGGCGCCCAAGCACTCGCACCTCCACCCGCAAAGGGAGAGACGCCGGTCACATCCACACAAGCATCCTTGCCCTGATGCCAATTAAAGAGTAACAAGTCTGCGGGCCTAATATCCTGCCCATTCTCTGAGAGGAAACCCATGGGTGCCTCAATTCAATTTTAATTATTTTATAAAATCGTACCTTGATCAAAATCTTGGTTTCAATCCAATGCCTTTAATTAGCCACAATTAGATTACTTTAATAAAAAATCTTAATTTCCAAAAAATCCAACCACATAACCATTCTCTCAAATCAATTTGATTTGCTGAGAGTTAATTGACTTATTTTTTATTGGTTAAAAATTTCATTGTAGATTTCTCAAATCAATTTGATTTGTTGACAGTTATATACACATATGATTTAGATTTTATTTTTTTCCAAAATAAATTAAAAATATAAAATAAAGAAACTTATTGATAAAAACAAGTACATAGTCGTTATATGACAAAATTATAATACTACAAATCTTTGTTCGATTAAAAGAATGTATTATAGCATAAATAATGTATCATTAAAATAAATCTCATAAGAAGCAAATTATATAAAATAATACAAGATTTTATATCAAATTATTCTTTTGAATAGCTTTTTATAAAATTTAAGTAATTTTTTAGTTAAATCAAATCGTGCCTTCAAGGCACGGGGACTGATACTAGTTTGTATCTCTAATTATATTAAATACAATCACTTCAATTATGGAATTCATTATTTTAATTAATTATTTAGAATATTCATAAGAATAATTTAAAAAATCTCTTTTAAATAAAATGAAAATTTTAATTATTTAAATAAAAATTATATTTTCTTAAGATAACAAAATTAGGTAAGATATCAAAGTTATCAAAAAAATGGATAAGATATCAAGTGGGGATAAAGATTATTTTTGCGGGATATAATTTATAAAATAAAATCACTATTTTATTGTATCACGATGACATGACGCAAATTTAACAAAGATGTGGGTTCCACTTTATAGTGTAACTAGTACAAATCCGTACCATGTTCGGGTTATGTAAGTGTAAACCAGACTTAATCGATCTGAGATCGAATTTTGATCTGAGCTTTTTTATTTAAATCCGTACCTGCATTTTGATCTGAGCTTTTTTATATACACATATGATCTGAGATCAAATCCGTACCTGCTTTTTTATTTAAGAATGTACAACTCAAGTCCGATAGACCCAAGTTCGAACCTATTAACCTACATATGTATTTTATTTTATTTTATTTTCGATTGTGAAATCTATTATTTTTATTAATTATGTAGAATCTTCATAAAAATGAAAACAAATCACTTTACCTATAATACGAAACAGTTAAATAAAAGTTATATTTTCATATCAAAATTAAGGAAGAAATCAAAGATATCCAAAATCATATTTTCTATTGATTCTAGCAAGATTTACTATTGATTTATATTAGGAAAATAAATTAACCTATCAAAAATTGAATAAGATATTATAGTAGATATAAATGTTAGTTACCATTGTTAAAATAAAAGCGTTATATTATTCAACATTGATTACGTGGCGTAAATAACAATTTTTAATTCAATGTTGATGAGGTGGCGCAAATTTTAACAAATACATATGCTCTGCTTTATACTGTATTATAGTAGATTATAGTAGATTTCTACCAAGCGAATCTCACCAAAAATAAAATTACCATGTGAAAAAATATTTAAGAGCGGTAAAAATCTTTAGTATACTATAGTATTTGTTTGTGCCTTCGGACATCTAATCAGATGATTAAGCATATAAGACTAGTACCTAGAGGTTACCAATTTAACTCTTACGGGCAGTGCCATCAACAAAAAAAAATTTACCGTTTGTTTGATTTTTAATAGCTTTAAATGGTATATTGTTTACTTACAAAAGAAAAGAAGTGTATAAAATGCTTGACATGAAAGTCCACTACAATTTGAGTACACAAAATCTTTTATAATTATAGATCTTTATGCAGGTCATGTCTCAGGAGTGAATCGATTTTTATCATTTCAAGATCTCGTTGAGTACGGGCCTGGATCAAGTTTACGAGTAGTCATGGGTCTAGTTTCGGTTCTCAGAATAAAAAAATTGGAATTCGGCTATAAGTGATTCTTTCAATTTGCTCCTCGAATTGTTTCGGCGCTTGTTTTTCCTGGTTCTAAGTCGGCTCTAAGCCTGTTCCAATTTCAATTCGGTTTCAATTTCAACCGATTTTTTTTAAATCGAGTCAAAAAATATCCCGGTGGAGATCCTCTGTCCCATTTACATGTCTCATTTGCATGTCCCTTCAATTTGATTAGTTAATAGAAATTATTTTATTAAAATAAAACCAATTTTCTCTTAATTCTATTTTTTTATTAAAATAAAACCAATTTTCTCTTAATTCTATTAAGTATGATTGTTTCTTGTCTTTCTTTAATCCCATTGATTTTAGTTTAAATTTAGATTTCTGAAAATTCTGGTTGGGTCAAGTAGGGTTGAGCATGGTTGGACCGAAACCGAAATTATAAACTAAACCGACCAAACCAAACTGAACCAAATCGAAATCGAGAATAGTAGGTTCGGTTATCAATTCAAGTATTTTTAGAATTTCGGTTTCGGTTCGATTCGGTTTAATTTCGATTCGGTTCGATTAAACCGAAACAAATATTAAAAAAAAAATAAAAAAATTTTGACCATTGGCTAGGTTGAGTGAAATGTGGGTGTGTGTCATGTTGTTGCCTCTTTCTCATTGTGCCGCTCCACTCAATTAATAAACAAAAGAGTCTGAGCATTTCTCATCCCTCAGGACCTCGTCGCAACGCTAGCACCCAATTGCCTGTTACATCTTGTAGCCACCACCAACTCGTCTTCGTTACGTCTCCTTCATCTGTCAAGACCAGGCCCGGTCCTGGGCAGGTGCAAGGCGTGCACCTGCACAGGGCCTCGTTTTAGTATGGGGCCTCAACCCAGCAAGAGTTTATATAAAAATAAGATCAGTAGCATTTAAACAAGGTAAAAGAGATGGCACAGTGGTTTACTAGCCTTGTTTTGAATTTGTAATGAGGGTGGGTGTTCGAATCTCACGGGTGACACAATTTTGGTTCTAAAACACGAGTGTACATGTTATACGTGGGTTTTTTTTGGATGAAGTTATACGTGGTTAATTTAAACAATTGTACTGCGTGAATTTTAATTAATTGAAAAAGAGGCCCTGTAATCTACTATAATAATCTATTACTATATACTAAAGCGGAATCAAATTCCGCCCACCATATTGCGTCACATCACCCCTTTTATTAAAATAGTGTATCATTCCACTAATTATATACAGATATATTATAAAGATATAAGAAAGGATGTTAATATCCACTACTTACCCATCAAAGATAAGGTAATGTCTTACAAATCTTATATATGTTTTAAAAACTTACGTACGTATGCTCATATGATTAGGTGATGCCTAACAAGTTTTATATATATTCTAAAGATATAATCTAACATATTTACAAATTTATCTACCAATAATTATATTTTTAACTAAATTTATTACTATATTACTATATACTAAAGCTGAATTTATCAAAAAATATCTATCTATCTATTATCTATATATTAAAGCGGGAGCAAATTTTGCCACATTATTGTACCACATCACCCCCTTATTATAAAAGTTATTATCTTATCAATTGTTTTATTTAAAGTACAAATTTCTTACATAATTAATTAAAATATTAGTTTTATCTTAAGTTTTGAATTGCTTAAGTAAATCTATCCTAATATGTAAATCTCAATCTTATCATTATATGGTTATCTTTTTACTTAATAAATTGATTTATCCTATATTTGTTATTTAAAAAAATCATTTTTGCCCATTTACTTAAATAATTTATTAATAATAAGTATTATTTTCATATTTTGTTCTAAACTTTTTTAAAAATCATCATTGGTAGCAAATCCTACCACTATACCTACGACACATCTTTTTTTATTAAAATAATGTATTAATTTTTTTTTCTTCTATTGTATCATATTGAAATCCAAAAATAATATTAATAAAAAGATTAGATGATATATTTAGGGTAATTATATCAGTAACATCACATACTGATTATGTTTTAAATAAAAGATAGATTTCTTATTAAGATAAGAATTTTTTTATTGTTTTATTTGATATTTATATACTTCTTAATTAATTAATTAATTTTTTACAGCATAATAACATATATAAAAGATAATTTGTTTTTTTATCTTATAAAATATTCTCTATTTTTTTGAAATATAATACTATATTAATCTTAATGTTTATTTTAAATTATTGGTTTATTTATGTAAGTTAGTTTATGCGATTTAACTTAAATTTCAAAAGGTGTTTAACAATTTTTTTCTAAAATTTAACAATGCATCTCATCTTATTGTATTGCTCCTCGATATATGTGATATATAATTACAATGTTTTTATATAAATATTTGATGATATGCGAGAATTATGTTATTTTAAAATCAAAAAAATACACGCCTTTTAAAAAAATTAAACATATGATAAAAATTGTAATTATGATAGTAAATTCTTATACAAGATAATAAAAAATAAAAAACGCCCCCGTACAAGGTACGGGTCATTTGCTAGTACAGTATAAAGCAGAACCCAAGTCTGTGTAAAATTTTGCGCCACATCATCGACCTTGAATAAAATAATGATTTTAATTTTTTGCATTGTATTTTTCTAAAAATAAGTCATATATCTAGCTACTTGATATCTTATCCATTTTCCTTATTTCTACTTAATATCTTACCCAATTGATTTTTTCCCAAACATGATTTTCTTAAAATTATATCCTTATATGAATAAAAAAAATTAAGTGATTTTTTATATCTTAACAATTTTTACTTACTAATAGTATACATTTTTGTCATTATTAAATCTTGAAAAATAGTGAAAATCTTTCACATGTTACATATTTTACACATAGAATTTTTTTTGTCAATAGTATATTATATAATAATATAAATATAAAAAATTGAATAGGATTATTTTAAAATTTACATTGTATTAATAAAAGTACATATATAGGTCAATAGGTTCGGACTTCGGTTTATCGTGTTTAGATTATAAATTCTCGAGTTATAAGCGAATTCGTGTCAAAATTCGATCTCGAATCGGTTAATTCGGGTTTATATTTACATTACCCGTACATGGTACGGGCATTGTACTAGTTGCCTATTTAAGTATTTATGAAGCGAAACAATAATTTTACATAGATTTATTCATTAAAGAAGAAGCCTTGAAATTTTTTCATTGAAAAAGAGGCCCTGTAATTGCCTATTTAGGTATTTATGAAGTGAAACAATTATTTTACATTGATTTATTTATTAAAGAACAAGCCCTAAATTGTTTTTAGAGGCCTATTTAGATTTTTATTAAGGAAATAACTATTTTACATAGATTTATTCATTAAAGAAGAAGCTCTAAAGTATTTTTATCATCTTTTTTTCTTTCAGTTTTATGTGTTTTTTATTATAAAAAGAATAAAGGGTAGATATATCAAAATTTATCTAGTACTATTTTTGTATTATTATTTCAAAAATAATTTAAACGAATCATAATAGATTTGCGGTAGAACAACACTCTCAAAATGTAATAATAAAGTTATTAAAAAGTTGATAACAATCTATATATAATCAAATATAGATAACAATCGTAAAAATATTGTACGGGGCCTCTAAGCGCCATTGGCCGGCCCTGGTCAAGACTTGTTGCTGTGGACCCTCATCGTTGTCGAGCGTAATCGGTGTCGAGCCTCGTGCCCTCGTCGCCGGAAGAGCAGTACTTTGCATCGTCGTTGTTGAGTGTCAAGCCTCGTCGTTGTGTCGCCTTCTTCAATTCTTCGCCTTCTACTGCAATCCGACTCTAGGCAGATATTCTCCCTAATAATTTGGTTTTGTATTAAACAGTACCGATTCTAACCGAAACCGAACCGATCCGAACTGAAACAACTCGGTTCGGTTTTCAGTCCAACAAGTATCAAAAATCGGTTTTCGGCTCAGCTCGGATTTGAACTGATGCATAGCCCTAGCCCCTAGGGTCAAGTTTGTAACACTGTATATATTTCATACATAAGAAGTCAACTATTACAAATCTCGTACCACGTACGGTTAACGTAAATATAAATACGAATTATTTGATCCAAGATCGAGTTTTGCCCCGAGTTTGATTTTTACTCAATAATATCCCAAATAAATTTATATCTTATTTGATAATATCTTTTTATGTTTTATCTATAAATAAATAAATTCAACCAATATGATTTAGATTATTACGTAAGATTACTTTCCAAAGTAATATTTACTGAAATAATTCTTTTGTATTATTTTTTTAAGGATTTCATTTATATTTCATAATATAGCTATTTGCATCTATAATTATATTAAATACAATCACCTCAATTATAGAATCCATTATTGCTATTAATTATTTACAATCTTCATAAGAATAATTTATAAATCTCTGTTAACTAAAATGAAAAATGTTTTAATTACTTAAGTAAAAATTATATATATTTTTTATCAAAAAATTATATTTTATTAGGATAACAAAATTAGGTAAGACATCAAAGTCATCAAAAAATGGATAAGATATCAAGTGGGAGTAAATATTATTTTTGTGGGGATAAAATTTATAAAATAAAATAATTATTTTAGTTTATCACCATGACATGGCGTAAATTTTAACAAAGACTTGGATTCCGCTTTATAGTGTAATTATAGTAGATTTCTACCATGCGAATCTCACCAAAAATAAAATTACCATGTGAAAAAATATTTAAGAGAGGTAAATATCTTTAATATATAG
Source organism: Polygonum maritimum (assembly GCA_963924305.1). Taxonomy (NCBI): domain Eukaryota; kingdom Viridiplantae; phylum Streptophyta; class Magnoliopsida; order Caryophyllales; family Polygonaceae; genus Polygonum; species Polygonum maritimum. The sequence continues at coordinate 3,974,923 of OZ002728.1, read as the reverse complement.
TAGTATTTGTTTGTGTCTTCGAGCATCTAGTGAAACGGTTAAGCATCTAAAACTAGTATTTAGAGGTTACAAGTTTGACTCTTATGGGTAGTGCCCTCAGCAAAAAAAGAAAACTATATTGTTTGTTTGATTTTTAATAACTTCAATTGGTATATCGTTTACTTGCAAAAGAAAAGAGGTGTATAAAATGATAAACTTGACATGAAAAATCCATTACAATTTGAGTACACAAAATCTTTTATAATTATAAATCCCGAACCATATGTGGAGACGAGCCCAATTGTCAAACCCAACTCACAAGCCCATGACGTTTTATCCTAAAACCAGTTGACAATAGGAGGAGTAATCCATGCACTTATAAGCAAGTTTGTTTTCCTCTCAACTCTCCATGTGAGAACCACAATTACAACCCCAAGGTCATGCCTCACGGGTGAATCAATTTCTATCATTTCAAGTTCCCGTTGAGTACGGGCTTGGATCAAGTTTACGAGTAGTCATGGGTCTAGTTTCGGTTCTCAGAATATAAAACTGGAATTCGGCTATAATTGATTCTTTCGATTTGCTCCTGGAATTGTTTTGGTTTTGGTTTTTCCCGGTTCCTCCAAGTCGGTTCTAATCCTGTTCCAATTTCAATTCGGTTCCAATTTCAACCGGTTTTTTTTTTGTAAAAGCGAGCCTAAAATATCCATAAGCGTTTGTAATTAAGGGAAACAAAGAACCGAAACCATTTTTTCCGGTTCCCATTTCATGTCGACCGTACATAGATTTTCAACAAAGACCCGAAACTCTTCTTGACTTCTTCCCATTGTCACCCAATTTCTTCCAGCCATCGTCTTAAGTCAAATTAATATATACTAGACTTATAGTACCATTTGGAATGCCAAAGTCCCCTACCGACGCAATTCGGTGAGTGATTTTTTATAGTTAAAAGAAAATCACGGACTGATGAATTCATGAGACAGACCTTATATATTTAACTAATTAGGAACGAGTCAGAGATTGAACCCGACTTCAATTTATTTTTAATCCAAACAACAGAGCCTGAGACATGAACCACATACCACAAAGGGAGCGACAAACAACATACTGTACATCAATAACACAAAATAGCTATAGCCAAACGCCATGTACTGCAATTAGCAACACACAACTTCAAATTTGGGTGACAAGCAAGGCAGCAACATATGTAGATATGGGGGATGTGATTCAGCACTTGGGGAAGGGGATCTTGCACTGATTAGCGATCTTGCGAACCTGGGGGTTGTTAACGAACTTGCGGAGCGTGGGGTTCTTCAAGTAGCCGCACAGGCACGGCTTCTGCTCCCTTACCCTCTGGCAACACACCCGCGTTGGCGGGCTCGACGACGTCACCGCGCTCGCGCACGGGCTCAGCTGCCCCGGGACGCACTTGACCGCCCCTTCCGCCCCCAGCACCACCAGCGCTGCAGCCAGGACCAACACTAGTAGCACTCCCGCCTTCATTTCTTCTCTCGATTTAATTGTACTATAAATATGGGTTTCTACACTTTGCTTCCAAGGATTGCCCACAACTTGCTTGTATATACAGTATGATTAGTGACCCAATACTCGTCCTACGTATGCATTCATTGTTTATGCGCCTCCCACTAACTTAATACTGTATTATATTATTACTAGTGGTGATGCCCGGACTAGTTGAGGGTCATAATATTTCTTAAATTGATGAATAAACTGATGGTATAATTGTACCTCAGCAATAGTATAAGTAAGGAGATTTGAACATATAAGTACATACTTTAGCTTCTATGTTATATATGTTTTTTTTTCCTCGAAAGTTATACATGTTTTTTTATTTGTGTTTGTCAATACTAATTAATTATATAGTGTTTTTTGTGAATATAGTTAATAAGAGGAATAAATAGTGGCAAAACTCAATCTTATATGTATATATAAGAAGATATGTGGTGTGGTGGGGAGTCCCACGCGATACCAGCAAATTGGCTTTAAGTAGTTTTGTTTTATTTACATATAGAAGTAGGGGGAAGTGACCTTGAACAAGAGAATACCATGGTCGAGGAGACCCTAAATGGTGGTGCTCACTTGATTCAAAAATTTGTCACTTCTTTTGGATCTAAGGAGGGCAAATACAAAGATAAATCTAAAATGATATAAAATTTTGATCTTTTTATTTGGAAATTTTGGCAGAATTGCTTGTATTTTATTTGCGTATAAATTTTTGAAGAACAAGAGTTTTGTTGGAATTTTCGGATCGAGTTGTGCTAGGCCAGGTTGCTTGGTGCTTGGGGCATCTGAAGATCCTTCATCTCGGTGGAGGGAACGTCAGTTGTCCATTTCGCACACCTCCGGATGGGTCAACTTCATGCCTGCAACGCTAAGTTTTCCTTAGTGTTTGACTCACACCCCGATTCCAACATTTTTGGCTCTTGTTTTTTGAGAATTTATGCTATCTTTAGTACATTCTGCTTGCCTTGTGGGACTTTTTTGACCTACCTATCCATTCTTGGCTGCCGTTTTACGGCCTCTCGGGCTACCAAATTTATTTGGTACTCCGAATTCTTACGTTTTAAAAAAAAAACTTCAACAGAGTATCTAAAATTTCACCAAAATGGAGAATCAAAGTTCAGAATCTCTAAAAAAATTATACTTAAAATTCTAACAGTTTCTCCGTTATAGAGATCAGTCAAACGTACGTAAAAAGAAATATATATATATTTAATTGTATATTAAAGCAAAAAAGATTATATACTATTTTGTTAAGTTTGTATTGAAATATGAGAATAGTATAATTTTGGGGAATGAAGACCTTGCTTCAAATTTGGGAAAATACTAGCTCTTTTACTTCTCTATCTCTATTTTGAAGAATAAAATAGGGAAGTTGTTGGACTTCAAAATACCTCAATATTGTCCAAAACTGAGAAATGAGAAAGCGGCCCTTACTTACACCTTACAAAATTGGGACTTTTCCATATTGAAGGCCAGTCAAAACTGGCAGATAGGAGAGAAAGAACCAAATTCCAAACCGAAGACAAGTCAATATTGGCAGATAGGAGGGAAAGAACCAAACAAAGAATTGTAACCACTTGAGTGAGTTCTTCTATGGAAAATAGTAGGCCCGTGACCCCCATCGTCCCCTCTCGGACTAGACCAAGGCAAACAAACAAAAAAAATAGGGGAAATTGCATTTAACCACCCCTTATTTTACACTTGTTGCATTTAACCACCCCTTATATTATTTTTTGCATTTAACCACCCCTTATTTACAAATTATTGTATTTAACCACCCTTTATATTTTTTCCTGCATTTAACCACCTCTTATTTACAAATAGTTGCACTTAACCACCCATAGTTTATATAAAAAATATTATTCCCTCTATTACATGTTCTGGTTGGTTCATTTCGGGTTAGTTCACTTCAATTTCGTATGAATTTGGATTGACGTAACTATTAATAGAATTAATGTTTTTCAATTATTATAATAAAATAAAAAATATTATTTATGCATTCATCTTACTAATAAGTTATTTAGATTATTCAATTACGAATGATATACTATTTTTACAAAATAGTGTTTCGGGTAGATCCATCAGATCTTGGGTTTCGAGTTTTATCAAATAAATGACCTAGTCGAGTCTCTCTTTGACGTATTGATTTCAGATCGGGTCTCAACACAAAAAAATTGTACAACGTCAGAAGAGTTTTAGGATTTAAAAAAAAATTAGTTGGGAGATACAATTCGAGAACCAACTATACAACTTTAGAGGAGTTTTAGGATCCGAAACTAATTTTTTTCATTTGGAAAATACTATATGAGCTTAATAATTATTTTATTTTTATAAAACAAAAATTAAAAATAAGGGAAAAAATGTCATTTTTTTTTAGAGAATACAATTTTTGTCAAATGGGCGGTTAATTGCAACTATTTACAAATAAAGGGTGGTTAAGTGTAGAAACAAATATAAAGGGTGGTTAAATGCAAAAAGTGTAAAATAAGGGGTGGTTAAATGCAAATTTCCCAAAAAAATAATCGGTTTTCTACGCAACAAAACAAAATAGCTATGACCCAATTCAATGCACGGTCCATCTAACTCAATGATATATTGACGCATCGTAGGATTTGTTATTTAAGAGCGGTTTTTTATTATGGTCTAGCTACACTTTCGTGTACTTTTCTCAAAAAACTACTTTCAAAATTCTTAAAATACATGCAATCTACAACAAGTGTAGCCAGGTCTATGTGCCCTAAGGACACATTATAAACATACTATACAAGGAAACTAAATCTTAAAAAGAAAATAGTGAACTTGTCAAAAAAAATCAAAAAATCAAAAAATTTAAGATCCACCAAAATTTTATAATATTAATATCAAAATCAGGCCGATGTTATCAGATATATAATGAATGAATGGGAGACTAATCCACCGTAATGCTAGTACATAGCCGGTCTAGCATAGACCTGGCAATTCGGGTTGTTCGGGTCAATTCGGATCGGGTTGTTAGGGTCGGGTCCGTTCGGGTCAAACAGTCATTTCGGGTCTTGTTCGGTTCGGGTTCGGGTCGTTTCGGGTCGTAATATTTCGGATTAGTTCGGGTTCGGGTCATTTTAGATCGGATGTTGTTCGGTTCGGGTCTAGTTAGGTTTGGGTCTAGTTCGGTTCGGTTCCTTTTTGGATTGCTTCGAATCGGATCATTTCAAGTTGGGTCAATTCGGATTCAGGTGTTATTTGGATTCAATTTTTTTTTAATTATAAGACCACCCGAAACGGTGATTTTTTAACGTAGAAAGTTTGGGCACTTTAATGGGTACTTTAATGTGTATTGTAATAAAACATAGTTACTACATATTATTATTGACAAAGATTTAGATGTAATTTCTACTCAGTTAATTGAAAAAGATTAATTACTATTTGTATTATATACTTGCAGGCACATTCAGTCATTCATATATACATAAAATAATTAAACTCATTTTAATCCATTAAGAAAATTCAACGTCGTGGACTCTTGTGCCCACTTAATGACATAATCCTGGGCCAAGACAATTCCAAACCTCGTGCCCACTTAATGATATAAAATAATTAAACTCATTTTCATACATTAAGAAAATTGATGGATGTTCTATTCCAACCCTAATTCATTTAAATCAAGTACTCTATTGAACTAAGGAGATAGATGGATAAAGATTATGGGCCGATTGACAAGAAATGAGATCCCATCCATCACAGTCACATCCCAAGAATAATTTAGAGATAACTGTTCAAAACTAAATTTATAATATTTTATAGATATATATCTATATATACATAAATTTTAATTTTATTAAAAAATAACTTGGGTATTCGGGTGGGATATTCGTGTTATTCGGGTTAGGACCATTGTCCACGTCCCGCCCATCAATTCGGGTTTAAAGTTTACTACCCATATTCTATTTATAAGAATATTGTACATGTGTTCGGGTCAGTTCGGGTTTGGGTCAATTCGGTTTACATTTTATTCGGGTCATTTCGGTTCGGGTCGGGTTCAGATCGGGTCTGGGTCATGTTTGGATGGTTGATTTTTCGTTGTTCGGGTCAAATTTCGGGTTCGATTCGGGTCAGGTTGGTTTGGGTTTCGGGTCCGGTTCACTTTCTGTCGAGTCTAGTCTAGCACATATAAATTTGGCAAATTTGCGATTGTGCCCCTCCTAATAAAAAAGTTTGCGAAAACGCTCTTGAAACTACCAAATAGCAAAGTATGCTTTTTTGGACCTTTTTGCAATAAAATTTACATTATTTTGTGTTTTCTTTTAAATAGAAATTCATTAAAAAATCATTATAATTATGTTAAAAATAATCAGCCATAAATTTTGAAAATTATTTCTAAAAACAAAATTAAAAAATACAGAAATAAAAAAAAAAGTATGTTTTTGGAAAAATTAAGATGTTGTGACATGGCTAAGATTTTTATGCAATATATTGTTAAACATATATGCATGATTATCGTGATTATCGTCGTTTCTATCAATATTTGTGATTTTCAAAGCTAGCGTCGATCACAAAGCTAGGGATTTCGAGGATTGTTTGAGTTTTGCGCTATGGGTAAGATTCATCCTGTCACCCTGACCTAAAATCTTGTCATCCACAATTCAAATAGTGTCACTCTGACCCAAAATCCTGTCGTCCACAATTCAGATCGAGATGGGCGGCGAAAAACACTCGATTTTTTTTGTTATTTTTTTGGATATTATGGCTCGATAAAACAACCCTCTCTCATTTTTTTCCCTTCTTCTTAAATTCGATTTGGTTTTTTGAATTTTATTCTTTTCAATTTTCAAAATGGATAGAATCTTCCGAAAATCTTGTTATCAATCTTTAGAATATTTTTAAGATATTGTTTTAATATTAAAATATTTATAGAATCTCTTTATCTATATATATTTTCAAATTGGGAGAAAAAAATATTTATCAGTAAAAATGTTAATAATATTTTTTTATACTTTTTTTATCAGAATTTTGCCTTTTCTTTTATTTGATAAAAATTAGTCATTTTGGACATTCATGCAATATTTTTAGGCTTTTTACAATATTTTTGGACATTTTTGCAAATCAAAAAATAAAATAAGGATATATTTGTAAAGTGGTCATCAAAAAGGGACATGAGCTACTAATTCCTCTATAAATTTCTTCCTAAAATCAATTAGAATAGAAGGACTAACTCACTAACTCGATCATTAATGTACATATATACGAGGTAAATTATCTTACAATTCTTAATATAAGTTAATATTCTCTTCACAAGCGCATGCCTAATAAAATGGCAATTGGTCTGTCCGAGTTTGTACTTGAAATATAATAATATTACAATTAACGAACTAGGGACGACCTTGACAAGAACCTAACGCAAACCGCGCATAATCTAATAGCATGAGGAAAGCATTTTTAGTCTGCAATCCAGGGACCCATGATTGAATAAGGTTTTGATACCATGTAAAATTTTCGTTGAGTCGTATTAAATCGAGGAGTGAGAGTTAGACCGTTTGTCTTTATTATAAGATTGGATCTACTTTTCTACCCAAAAACTTCAATCAATAGGTACACATTTCACCTTAAACATATGCTAGTATGTCCGATGTGGAATATACCTGCAATCTGTCAACACACACCTCTCAAATGCAACTAGCCTATTCTAGTTAATATTTTATAAACACCTTTAAGGGTGGTTAGTCCAATAGGGCCTTAAGGACATCTCACCAAACAGGCATAGCCTAAATAATACCATCATGTCAAACTAGCTTAATGAAACTAGAAATTGAACACGAGATTGAACCCACTTTAATACCATGTTGAAATTCAATGGACTCATATTGACAGGGGGACCGTGTTGCGCATATTTGCGAATAGACGTAGCAACATAAGCTCATGAGATTCCATTCTAAAACCAATTCATAATAGGAGAAGTAACCTAGTGGTGAGTCCGATTCATTTTTAACCGCAAATCAGACCAGTCCAAACCTTAAGCCTAAACCGACAATTTAGCTCAGTAAACGTTTAGGTTAAGGTTTGGCAAAATGTGGAACCGTCAAACCGGCCGGTTTAAACCTGGACCGAAACCAGGCAGTTAACCGCCGGTTTGGTATAATTCTAAAAACAAATAAACTAGCTCAACGACTCGTAAAATTCATTATGGACAAAACTGTCATCACGATATTTACACCTACATTCACGACCTTCAAATTCGCGGTTGCGACTTTCCTTCTGAACGAAGCTTTTTCCATATATATTAAAATTGATTTTAGAAAATAAAACCGGAGCCGGCCTAGTAGCCGGTCAGAAAACCGGCACCGGCAAACCGGGGATATGCGGGTTTGGGTTAAGGTTAGGCCTAAACCCAAATCCTAACCGACAGTTTTCAAACGGAAACTGTAGGTTAGGTTTATCGGCACACCTCTAAAGTGACCCGAGGACACATAATTAACGAGATAATTTATGTTTGGGAAATTTCGTATGGTACCCTTGAGTTTTTGGATTTTCCGGATGGTGCCCACGTAAAAAACTTATTCCGGGAAATACCCCTGAACCTTTGTAAAAGTTCGGCTCATACCCTTACTTGGAATTTTTGTCATATATTTCACTAAATTTCGTTTATTTTCTATAATAGAAACATACTTTTACCTTCATTAAGTCAAAAATCAATTATAAGATAAAAAATAATTAAAATAATTTTAGAAATATACCCTATAAAAACATTATATAACTTATGTTTTGAATTGAATTTTTGTTATATTTATCGAATCAAAACCAAATATATTGCTGCTGAATCACCTCATCCGATGGAAGTAACATATTGAATTTTTGTTATATTTACTGAAATTGATTAGCAAAACAAGAAACCAATTGCTGCTGAATCACCTCATCCGATGGAAGTAACATTTTTGTCTCCCTACTCAAAGAAGTCACATCTTTGTGAGCAATCCCACAAGGCACACAATGTGCTTGATATAGCCAAGATCAGGATCAATATTAAACGCTAGTCCATGAGACGTAATCCCAGATTGAATCCGAACCCCGATTGCACCAATCTTCCTGTCACCAACCCATACTCCGGTCTCGCATTTTTCCCAGGATACGCTTCAACCCCGTACAGAGAGGCCAGTTCAATCATTGTCAACTCGAGTTTCTCCACATATTTCCGAGCACCAACACCCACGTCGCAAAGGGATATAATCGGATACAATACAGCTTGAGGGCGTTTGCATAGTTTGCGGTTCCCATCTTCCACACATCGAGACACGAACGAACCCTCATTTGATTCTATTGCAATTCACACAACACAGAGCCTCCACATCCTTACTTGAAATAAAGCAAACACCATATATCACATTATTTTCATTCCCTGGTTCAAGCTTCAGTTTAGCAACACAGATATATAACAAGCGCAATAATGTTGTTGTATTTCCGCAATGCATTTACAAGTCATGACTCTATAACGAAACACTGTTTTCCTGATTGAAAATTCTCAAATGAAATCATGTATGATATGTATCAACTAATTTACAAATATGTGGATGCAAATTCCTCTTACAAATTACTCCAGATTCATATAATTGAGATTTTTTTTTCTCCCCTTGACCCATGCATCATCTCCTTATCCAAAGCAATAAGAACGATTGAACTAGCATCAATTATATATGCTTAATTATAATTGAGGAGTGATGAATAGAGGCAAAGCAATCAAAACAATAATCCAAACTGTATTTCTGAAGATTCAAAATTGAAGATTAGGATTCAGTTCAACTAATTTAAGAATTGAGGGGTAAAAAAATTAACATTCCAATTTTCATCAGTCAACTCATATCGTATCCCCCATGATTCAACTACAAATAAAAATTTGCTCAAAGTTTGGGCCGAGAGCACAAAATCGATAAAAGAAGATTAATAGATCTGGATCTAGTAAAGATTTTATATATAGACAGATCAAACTACTCTTAACGTCGATCGATCGAGAGCAAGAACAGCAAAATCAACGATTACGCAGAGAAAAGAATATACGTACAGTCGGTACAGATCGACGCCGAGGGGATGCTTCCGTGGATGATATGGTGTTACGGAGGCTGACCCTATCAAGATCTGACAAGTGTCTCACGCGGTTGACGTGGACTTAACAAAGAAACTTCCGCATGTTAAATTGTTATTGATCGGTCGTGGGCTTATGAGAATGATAATACTGGAACTCTAAGCCCAAACGGATAGTAGTATTGGGCCACACCATTATAAGACTAGATTGTTGGTGATGAATACGAATTAATTAGAAAAAATTGAAGAGACCATCGTCGTCGTAACTATATACTAAAGCGGAGGTTAAAAATAATATTTAGCCCGACACGTGTCACATTCTCATTGGACCACATCACCCATCTTTATTAAAATAATTTAATTTGTTTAATTAGTTGAAATTTTATTGTAGACCCCACATTAGATTTCTTCTTATCTATTGACTTCCATTTTAATTATTTTTTTAAAATACGAATTAACCAAATCTATGCATGAAATAATTTTATAATATAATCAACATTCTTAAAACAAATCTAAGCCAAATCTTAAAAACATAAACGAGCTACACCTCAATTTTACACGTAATTCTATATGTTTCTTTCACATGCATGTATCAAATCATAGAAAAGAAAAGGTGTAACCTTTCTTAATCATATATAGATCAATCTATCGACACTATATGCTCCTAATTTTTTGTACATGTTCGAAGGATATAAGGATATTGGTGATCTTATACATGGATGTAAGTATTGTGCCTTAAAGGTGGAATATATATATCATTGAATTAAATTGTATCGATAAGTTTTCCTTAATTGTATAATTAATAACTCATACTATATACTAAATTGGAAATTAAAATAATAATATGAAAAAACATATGGTAGCTCCAAATAAATGTATACTTATAATTATATTTCACAAACATTAAAAATAAATCCTATAAATTTTAGGAGTACTTAATCCTTATACAAAAATTATAATCCTACAAATCTTTATTCGATTAAAAGAATATATGATAGCATAAATATTGTATCATTAAAATAAATCTCACAAGGAGTAAATAAAATAAAATAATACAAGATTTTATATCAACTGTTCTTTTGAATTACTTTATATAAGATTTAAACTAAATTTTTAGTTATATCAAATTCGTGTCTTCAAGGCACGGGACGAATACTAGTTAGCTACTATAATACAGCGGAGGTTATAAATAATATTTAGCTCGACACGTGTCACCTCCTCATTGGATCGCATCATCTATCTTTATTAAAACAATTCAATTGGTTAAAATTTCATTGTTTACCCACATTAGAAATCTTTTTATCTATTGATTTCCATTTCAATTTTTTTCATATAAATAAATAAACTTTAAAATTTATACATAATTTTTCTAGAAATCTTCTTATCTACTAATTTACATTTTAATTTTTTTCTAAACAATATTAAAAAAAAACAAGTATGCAGTCCTTATATCACAAAATTATAATACTACAAAGCTTTGTAAAATTAAGAAATTGTATTATAACATAAATAATGTATCATTAAAATAAATCTCATGAGAAGCAAATTATATAAAATAATACAAAAGTGTATATTAAACTGTACTTTTGAGTAACTTTATATAAAATTTCAGTAAGTTTTTCGTTAAATCAAATCGTGCCTTCAAGGCACGGGACTAATACTAGTTATCTACTATAATACAATATATAGCATAATCTATATCTTTGTTAAAAAATTTGCGCCACCTCAACAATCTATCTATTTATACTACTTTAAAAATGCAACACATCCATAAAACTTAAATGTTGTTAATTAACCCCAAATAATGTTGTTGTTTTTTTTTTTTTATGAAAACTTAAATGTTGTTTATTACTATAAACAATCAATGTATTAAAACTTAAATGTTGTTAATTAACCCCAAATAATGTTGTTTTTTTTATATAAAAACTTAAATGTTGTTTATTACTATAAACAATCAATGTATTTTTATTTCAAACTCAATGTAGCAATGAAATACTACAAACAATCAAATTAATTTTTATTACTATATTATTATGCATTTAAATAAAACATAATTCATATAAAAGATGGAAATTATGTAACTTACAAACAAATTCCCCTATATTGTTCATCCACAACATAGGTGAAATTCACACTCGAATATTAAGCCAACAAATTTAGCAACGCTAAAGCCCGTCCATCGGACGGGCGTCCAGTGCTAGTATTGAATAAAAAATGTTATTTACGCCATGTAATCAATGCTGAATATATAAAATAGACGAAAAATGGTATATGGGCTCTGGGGAAAATTTAATGGGGCGGATGGTCAGTGTAAAAAAAAATGTAGCAACTAGGCGGTTTTCCAAATTTACCCCTGCCCAAAAAAAAATTACGAGTTGCCACCGCGTCCCACCCTATATCCAAAATTCTGCGCGTGCCACCACGTTCCACCATCCATCTTGTCACCTGTCATCTTGTCACTGATCATCCTGTCATCTTGTTACCATCCCAAATTTTCGTCTATTATCAAACTTGTCATCGCAGATTTTTTCGTCCTCTTAACATCACTTAAATTGTGGTTAAATTTTGTCATTCTTCATGTGCATACCTTATTTTAATATCACCGAATTTGTGATAAGCCTTGTCATCCGATAAAATTTTGTCCTATTCCCGAATTTGTCATAAGCCTTGTCATTTTTCATGTATTATCTTGTCACCGCATATCCAAAAAATAATCTTGTCATAAGACTTGTTACCACGTACACCAATTCATCACCATGTACAAACACCTTGTCATCGTGCACAAAATCTTGTCACCACGTACAAAAATCTTATTATCAAAAATTATTATTGAGCTTATGCGGGATTTGAACCCACAAAATCTACCATTTGAGCTAATAGGCCATAATTAAAATTAATATATGAACAGATTAACCACAATCCGTACAAAAAAATGTCACCGCCAAAATCCATAAATAAAAAACTTGTCACCACCAAAACCTATAAACACAACACTTGTCACCGTCAAAACCCATAAACACAGAACTTGTCACCGATAAACCCATAAACAAAAATCTTGTCATCGATAAAACTCATAAACATAGAATCTGCCACCGTCAAAACCCATATACACATAACTTGTCACTGATACTTGTAACCGATAAAACACATAAAACACAGAACCTGTCACCGTCAAAACCCACAAACACAGAACTTGTCACCGATGAAACCCATACACCAAACTCGAACGAAATCACCCCAAAACATCAATCAAACATCTAATACATCACAAATTTGAGAGAGAGATAGAAACTCGAGCAAAATCAAACATGAAATTTCAGATCTAGAATTTGAGAAAGAGATAGAAAATCCAGATCTAGATCTAGATCTAAAAATTCCAAATCTAGATCTAAAATTTCTAGATCTAGATCTAAAAATTCTAGATCTACAATATCAATTACGAAAACGCTAATAATCTAGAGATCCGAAAAAATAACGAAAGTGTAACTAACCTTTAGATTTGGAATGTTTTTATCAATCTCTTCTTCGACGACGCCTTCAAGAAAACAAGTTTTCGGTTCCCTTTCGCCATTAACAGGATCTGTAGAAGAGAAAGAGAGATAGGGGAGAGAAGAGAAGAAGAAAGGGGAAAAGAGAAGGGAGAATTGGTTGGAGAGGCGAAGGGAGGAAGAGAGGAGAAAGGAGGGAGATAACTAACAATGATTTTATAAAATAATGATTTTATTTTAACAATGATAACTAACATTTATATCTACTATAATATCTTATCCAGTTTTTGATAGGTTAATTTGTTTTTCTAATATAAATCAATAACAAATCTTGCTTAAATCAATAGAAAAAATGATTTTGGATATCTTTGATATCTTTCTTAATTTTGGTATGAAAATATAATTTTCATTTAAATGTTTTTTATACTGTATTAGGTAAAAGTGATTTCTTCATTTTTTATGAAGATTCTACACAATAAAATAAAATAATAGATTTCACAATGAGGAAGGCGGGCAGAGGGCGAACTTGCGGGGGATGTTTAGCAAAGATGAGACGTGTGCATGGAGGAATCTCGGGGTCCTTGTGAAGCTTGCGATGCCCTTGGCATAGGAGGAAAGGCCCTTCAAGGGCTAGATGTCGGTGCATGAGAAGGGGAATTGAATGGGGTGTGAAGAAAAGTTGACATAGAAGGTGTCATTGATTAGAGGTGATAAGAAGTTGTGGGTGGTGGAGTGGTTGTGCTTGTAGCCGACGGTGTCATATGCGAGCCATGAAAAGGGGATGCCGACGTCCACCGGTACGTGGATGCGAAGGGGTCGGGTCGCGGGTCGACCCTTTGGCCCGTTGGACTTGGTCAAGTTGGTATTTTTTCTACAATACGAAAATAATTTGTAGATCGACCCCAAATACGGTGAATTTTTCAAAAAAATATATATATTATAATACTAATAAAATTATTAAAAGACATATTTTTTCTAAAAAATACATTTTAATACTAATAAAACAATAAATATTATTATCAAAAAAATATTTTTTCTTAAAAATACATTTTAATATTAATAAAACAATAAAAAGATATATATTTTTTAAATGTAACGGGTCGCGGGTCGACCCGCAAACCCGCGGGTTTAACCCGACCCGACCCGCAAACTTAAAAAAACTCGACCCGCAACACGACCCTTTATGTGGGGGTCGGGTCACTGCGGGTCGCGGGCGACCCGAACCGTTGAACACCCCTAATTTTCAGACTCATTGTAGCACCTTAACCATGTAATAGCAGCAAACTCTAGTAGAGAAAATTTGACTAGCTCTCCACTCACTTTAAAGCACAACTCTTTCTCCTTGGTTATCTTCACCTCGTGCATCATTACTGTATGTACCAAAGCACCATGCAACTACAACCCATATGCAATCTGAAATATTAAGGCAAAACATCTTATGCATAGCTTCTCCCATTCTTGAGAAGACACTTTTTCTTTGATAGTTTCGAAGATACGATGTTTGTCTGAGTAGACATTATATCTTCCCTTAAGTCTTTTGCCAACAAGGAAGTAGTACTCAAGGGCCTACATCAAAAATAGCATATTTTTATCACCAATAGCACTGTCATGTTACATGCCTAATGTGAGGCCTAATATGCTTTGTATATAAATAAAATGTTGTTAGCGATTCTGTTGTCTTGTAACAGACTCGTGCTTGTTCTTGTTGGTAGCTGGCGTGTTTGGGTTTAAAGAGAGCTCTGGTGTAGCAGACGAAACCATCCATGAATTAGTAAAGCTTCTCTCAATTCTTCCCCAATTTCCCTCTCTTGTTCTATCTCTTTCTCCTCATCTTTTCTCTAACTCTTCTCTGTTCTCTCTCTGCTCTTGTTTGTGATTCGGATTTGTTACAGATTGTAAAAATTTTGGTATCAGAGCCTACAGATCCGGAAATGGCTGATGGCACTCGATTCAAAGTGATTGAGAATCAAGTTCAGCAGCTACAACAATTTGCGGAAACAGCCAAGGCATTCATGGATGAAGCGCGATCGAAGGAGGACAAGGTTCAGAAGTCGATCGATGAGACTAAACAACATGTCTTGGATCTTCGAAAGGACTTGGCGTCGATGATCCAGGGGTTGATGTCTCAACAGAAGTCGCCGGTGCAAAATTCCGATGCCGATCATAGTGTGGAAGCTCGGGAGCGGGGGATTTTGGCTTCTGGTGGTGCTCCGTTGCCTGGAATGGAAAATCGTGCGAAGGAAGTTTCTCAATTGGTGTCCAAATCAGTGAATCTTGATGGACATCGTAATTCTGGTCAGGCGGTAAGGATTGAAGAATCAGTGGTGCGAGATTAGAGATCAACTCTTGCTGTTTCCAAGAATGGTGGATTGGATCAGAAATCGCAAGGTTTGGAAGATCATGGCTCCAATTGGAATCAGGAATTCAGAGGTGGAAGATTTCCTAAGGTGGATTTTCCAGTGTTTGATGGGAGTAAACCAAGAAGCTGGATTCGCAAGTGTGAGAAATTTTTTGCCATTTTTGCTATTCAGGAAGCTCAACGAGTGGAATTTGCAGCAATGTATGTTAATGGAAGGGTAGATGTATGGTTTCAAGGGATCTTGATGCAGAAATCAAAGGTTCCATGGGAGGATTTTAAGGAGGCTGTGTGTGCTCGTTTTGGTGAGCGACAGGGGGCTGATATTGCGGAGGATTTTAATAAGCTTCAGCAAACGGGTGAATTAGAGGATTATAATGAGAGATTTGAGGATCTTCGTGCTAGTATGCTCGGTTTCAATTCATCTTTGCCGGAATCCTATTTTGTTTCCAGTTATATCAGTGGACTGCGTGTTGAGATTAAGTCCTTAGTAAAGTTGAGTAGGCTTGCTACTTTGGTTGAGGCGTTTGATTTAGCAAAGTTGCATAATGAGGCCGTGGTGGAGCTTATGAAGATCAGCAAATGGAAAGGCAGTACTTATTCTTGCAATTTCTCCAAGAATTCCAGGTTTGAGCCTAAGTCTGACAAGAAGAGTTTCAGCTCTCCAATGCTGCCTTCTTTTAATTCAGGTACCAAACCTTTAAGCTCTACTGTAAGTACTTCTGTTACTGATAATAGGGAGGCTAGACGCATTGCTGGTTTATGTTATAAGTGTGGGGATAAGTACTTTCTTGGCCATAGATGTAAGCCATAATCTTTGCACAGTCTGTTAGCTCCACAAGTAGGTGATGTTGCGTCTGTTGAGCAGGAGGATAGTGATACTCATTTACAGGAGGATTTGTGTGATAAGGAGGAGACAAATACTAAGGTTTATGTTCATGCTATCACTGGTAGTAGTCCTCTTACTACTATTAAGATTAGAGGGGTTACTAAGGGCAAAGAATTGACTATTCTTGTTGACAGTGGTGCTACCCACAGTTTTGTGGATCCAAGATTGGTCAAGGAGGTAGGATTTGAGTGTGTAGAAGCCTCAGTGATGGAGGTAACTGTGGCAAGTGGAGAAAAATTGTTTAGCCACGGAATTTGCAAGAATTTCAATTGGTGTATGCAGAATTCTGTTTTTGAGTTTGATGTGAGAATTTTAAAGTTGGGAGGTCGTGACCTTGTGTTGGGTGGCGACTGGCTATGGAAGTATAGTCCTGTGGTTTTTGATTTTAGGACCCTAAAGATTTCATTTGTGAAGGATGGTAAACAAGTAGAATTCTCTGGTATGACAGAAGAGAGTAGCCTTAGGAGTATGAAAGGTACTACTTTGAGTAAATTGATGAGGAGGGGAGTTCCATTGTTGGTTACTCAAGTGGCACAGTTGTTCTTTGTGGAGAGTAAGGAAGTGGTTTTACCAGAATCTATTACTGCTTTATTGGAGGAATTTCAGGATGTGTTTGAGGAACCTAAAGGTCTTCCTCCAGAAAGGGGTAATGAGCATACCATTCCACTTAAACCAGGTGCTGCTCCAGTGTGTGCTAGGCCTTATAGGTACCCTTTTCAACAGAAAAATGAAATTGAGAAACAGGTGAAAGAAATGCTGCAGTCAGCTATCATTAGGCCAAGTCAATCTCCTTATGCTTCTCCTACTCTTTTAGTTAAGAAGAAGGATGGAACTTGGCGCTTTTGTGTTGATTATAGGTAGCTGAATGAGATGACTTTCAAGGATAAGTTTCCAATTCCTCACATTGAGGAATTATTGGATGAATTGAATGGTGCTTGCTGGTTTTCCAAGTTGGATTTGCGAGCTGGCTATCATCAAGTGCGAGTTAATGAGTTAGATATTTCTAAAACTGCCTTTAAGGACTCATCATGGACACTATGAGCTTAAAGTTATGCCCTTTGGCCTTACAAATGCTCCTGCAACTTTTCAAGCAATGATGAATATAGTGTTTGAGAAGCATCTGAGGAAGTTCGTGTTAGTATTTTTTGATGATATCTTGGTGTTTAGTAAGACACTAGAATTACATGTTTTGCATCTCAAGAAAGTTCTTCAGTTGTTGAGAATGCACCAGTTGTTTGCCAAACGTTCCTAATGTTCTTTTGCTCAGCCTTCAGTGGAATATTTGGGCCATATAATTTCTGGAAAGGGAGTTGCAAAAGATCCTAGTAAGGTGGAGGCTATGAAGGCTTGGCCAATTCCTAAGACTGTGAAAGGGTTGAGAGGATTCTTAGGGCTAACTGGTTACTATAGACGTTTCATACAGGGGTATGGGTTGATTGCTAAGCCATTGACTGATTTGTTGAAACAAGATGCTTTTAAATGGTCTTTTGAGGCTGAGATTGCTTTTCAGAAATTGAAAGAGGCCATGACAACAGCTCCCTTATTGAGATTGCCAGATTTTAATGTGCCTTTTGTGGTGGAGACAGATGCTTGTGATGTTGGCGTGGGAGCAGTGTTGTTACAGCAGGAGCAACCTATTGCTTACATCAGTCAAGCTATTCAGCCTGCACAGAAGCATTTATCTACTTATGAGAAAGAATTGTTGGCAATATTATTAGCAGTGGAGAAGTGGAGACATTATTTGGAGCATGCTCATTTCTTTATTAAGACTGATCATTAATCTTTGAGACATTTATTAGATCAGAAATTGTCTACTCATCTGCAAAAGAAAGCCACTAGAAAGTTGTTGGGATTGTCTTACTCTATTTTGTATAAGAAAGGGGTGGAGAATAAGGTGGCAGATGCTTTGTCAAGGAGGGATGAAGAGAATCTAGCTAGTGTTCATGCTTTGACTGTGGTGGAGCCTTGTTGGTTGCAGGAGGTGTTGAAGAGCTATGAGGGAGATAGTGATATTCAGCAATTGTTGAGTTTAGCAGCCATTGCAGGGAATGACAGATATAGTTTAGTTAAGGGCATTTTGAGGTACAAAGGCAAGATTTACATAGGGGCTAGTACTGATTTGAGGAAGACATTAGTGCTTTCATTGCATGATACTCCAGTTGGCGGGCATTCTGGTGTTAATGTCACTTATCAAAGGGTCAAAGCATTATTCTTCTGGCCTGGCATGAGAAGTTATATTGAGGAATTAGTGCAGTTGTGTGAAACTTGTCAGAGGAATAAGAAGGAGCACTTAAGGTCTCCAGGGTTGTTACAGCCTTTGCCAGTTCCATTCAGGCCTTGGATGCACATTAGTATGGACTTTGTGGAGGGTCTTCCTAAATCTGGTGGGAAGGATTCTGTTTTGGTAGTGGTGGATCGACTTACTAAGTTTGCACACTTCATACCTTTAAGTCATCCTTTTACTGCATCAAAGGTTGCGCAGGAATTCATGGTTCACATTTTTAAGTTGCATGGATTACCATCTTCCATAGTGTCTGACAGGGATAAAGTGTTTGTTAGTCATTTTTGGAAGGAGCTGTTTTCAACTGTGGGCACAAGACTGCATTTGTCCTTTGCTTACCATCCTCAAACAAATGGTCAGACAGAGCGAGTTAATCAATGTCTTGAAGCTTATTTGAGGGGAATGGCGTGTGATAAGCCTAAGCAGTGGTCTTCCTGGCTGCATTTGGCTGAATGGTGTTACAATTCTTCATTTCACAGTGCACTTAAAACTACTCCTTTTCAGGCCTTGTATGGGTATCCTCCTCCTGTATTGGGTGTTTCTCCTTCTGTGATTACAACAGCTGTGGTGGAAGATTGGATTAAAGAGAGAGAGATTACCTTGCATCAGTTAAGAGAAAACTTGCTCAAAGCGCAGGCTAGAATGAAACAGTTGGTGGATCAACATAGTACTGAGAGGAAATTTCAAATTGGAGATTTTGTTTACCTTAAGTTGCAGCCTTATAGACAAGCTTCTGTAGCAGTGAGAAGAAATTTGAAGCTGTGTTCTAAAATCTATGGTCCTTACAAGGTTGTTGCTAGAGTTGGCAAGGTTGCTTATAGGTTGGAATTACTAGCAACAGCTCGCATTCATCCAGTGTTTCATATTTCCCACTTGAAGAAGAAAATTGGACCTACTATTGAACATGCTACAGATCCTCCAGAGTTGTCAAAAACTGGTGAAGTTTTGGTAGCTCCTCGGGCAATTTTAGACACTCGAGTTACTTATTTGCCACAAGGGGAGGCTGTAACTGAGTGGTTGATTTGGTGGTGCAATTTGGACAAAACTGAGGCTACTTGGGAACCAGCTGGGCAAATCATTAGGCAATTTCCAGATTTTGCAAATGCATCTTCTGAGTCTTGAAGAACAAGACTCTTAAGGGGGGTAGTTGTTACATGCCTAATGTGAGGCCTAATAGGCTTTGTATATAAATAAAATGTTGTTAGCGAGTCTGTTGGCTTGTAACAGACTCGTGCTTGTTCTTGTTGGTAGCTGGCGTGTTTGGGTTTAAAGAGAGCTCTGGTGTAACAGACGAAACCATCCATGAATTAGTAAAGCTTCTCTCAATTCTTCCCCAATTTCCCTCTCTTGTTCTATCTCTTTCTCCTCATCTTTTCTCTAACTCTTCTCTGTTCTCTCTCTGCTCTTGATTGTGATTCGGATTTGTTACAGATTGTAACATGTCACCACCAAATGCAAACAAATAAAAAAACAGAACAATTACTTGGATATTGTCAATAGTATATGGAGCTTCATAAGCAATGACAACTTGTTGTGCACCAAGATCCATTATCAAACTTGACTTCAGGACAACAACTAGTGTCAAATACATCATAAATAATTGTCACCGTCTCGATCAAACGCCAAACAACCCTCACATATCCAAGTTTCCCCTCCCCCACACCACTACAATTGTCATCGCCAACCTAATGTGAAATGTTATCACCAATATTAAACTTTAAGTCGTTATCCTAAACAAAAAGCCACTTGTCACCATAAATGAGATAGATTTGGATTAAATTATTCAAACCCGGCCCGTATCAGTGTGGAAATGAGATTCGTAATTGTGATTTTTTTTAACAGGACCAAGATGCACCCTTAAAAACCCTAAGTTAAAACCTCTTCCTCTCTCCTTCTCTTAGATCTCCCCTCATATATGGCTTCCGTGGTGCTTAGAAACCCTAATACCAAGCGCCTGCTACGATACTCCCCGCGAGTCTAAACCTCCTCCTTTCAAGGTTCTCTTTCCCGTGGCTGCTTCGCTGCCGTCACCGATCCTCTTTCCGACAATGACAGGACCGCCTCCACCGATGGCCACTTCTCTTGGTGGCGCTGTATGGCTACTTTCACTAGAACGTAAATCTGTTGGTTTCAAATCCAATTTTATGCTCTGCCCGATCTATTGAAAATCTATAACTAGCTCAAGACTTTTGAAACAACACCAACACCAATTGTCCGACCTCCTTCTCTCAATGCAAATCTTTGCCCTATGAGTTCAAGACAATAAATCAATACAACGATGGACATCTTACACAGAATATTTCTAAGAATATTATCATGTCAGGTTGTAGTGACATTGTCACCAGGCATAAGCGTCTTCACATTCTTTGGCAATTCAACCTTCCTCTTGATGTCTATAGTTCTCAAATAAAACCGAGGTTTGTAGCCAGAGAAGAATGTTGTATGACGTCTACTTTCATCTTTTGTAAGGACATATATTTCAACTTCAAACTTCTTGTACGTCTTGCAACTTCCAAATTTTGCGTTTACTTGATAAAAATATGCAACATTAAGAAAATATTACATTCGTGTTGTATTTTCACAAGAAAATGAAAACATTTCTTCAAATCTATGCGAAGTGAAATTTTAAGGATGCAATAGACTAAATAAGATGGGCAAGGGACTTTTTTTATTTATTCGTATGGAATGGACTTATCTATTTATATATACTAAAGGAATCCATACATAGTAACAAAACAGCCTTTGTGTCACATACCGGCCTCAGGCTCATATCGCAACATGTTGTATCCATATTTGATTCGTCTATATGGCACCACATCATCACCGCTCTTAAAAACATATTCAATACTAATTTTAGGAAAGATATTTATTTTTATATGAGGTTGTTGAAGAAAATCTTGGATTCATTCTTATCACATACATAGTTAATTAATTACATATTTCTTAACTAACTAGTATAAACCCCGTACCATGTACGGGTAATGTAAATATAAAACCAAACTAATCGATTTGAGATCAAATTTTGATACGAATACGCTTTTAACTCGGGAACTTATAATCCAAATCCGATAGACCAAAGTCCGAACCTATTGACCTATATATGTATATTTATTCATACAATTTTAATTCTAAAATAGTTCTATTCAAATTTATATTATTAATGAATATACTATTGACACATGTGAATTTTTTTCACTATTCTTCAAGATTCAATGATGACAAAAATATATATTAATTAATAAGAAAAAATTGTAAGGAATATAAAAGAAAATCACTTCAATTTCCTTATTCGTATAAGGATATATAATTGAGTAAGATATTAAGTACACATAAGGAAATTGGATAAGATATCAAGAAGATATATAAGTTATTTTTTGAAAATCAATACAAAAAATAAAATCATTAATTTATTCAGGATTGATGACGTGGCGCAAATTTTAAAAAAGACTTGGATTTTGCTTTATACTGTATTATTATTATAGTAGATTATATGTTCAAATGGAAAACGCATGTTATCTCATCATTCTTTAGTTAACAGTCAATTCCCTAATTAATTTTGTATTTGAGCCTTATTGTATCATAACATGGCAAAATGAATTATGTAAGCTAGAGTTTAACTTATTTTGACTGTATATGCATAGAATTTTCATAAAAGCATATAACAAAATAAACCTTATTGATAAAAAAGCCTAGAATTTTCATGTTTAAATGTTTAAATTTACAAGAAAAACAATTATAAGTATATTAATCTTATTTTCTTAGATGGTATCACAATGTAATCTATAATTCATAAAATAATAGTTTTATTGATGTGAAATAAATAATTCCTCTTTTTTGAAAATTAATAGTTTATTAATAATTATACACCTCTAATATTAATAATTCGAAACTATAAGTTCTCCTTTAATTATATTAAACCACTTTGGTATTTTATCAGATAAATTTGAAGTGAAGTATTATAATACCCGGTCCCATTTTTCTTTTATTGCATGAGATTGGGTTCGAAATTTCTGGACCGAAAAATCACATCGATTTTGTTTGGTAAGTAAAATAAAAATAAAAAATTCCTAAAACAGCAATAATAGTAATACTAGTAATAATCATACTAAATGATATATCTTTTTTCATATTTTACATACATGTGAGATCTATAATCAAGTTTTACCAATTAGATTATTTTAATAAAGATCGGCCATACGATTCAATGGAAAGTTGACAAGTGTCCTACTAATTATTATTTTTAAGCTCCATTTTAATATATAGTTATGATGATAGTAATGATTATAGATAGATTTGAGCCTTATTCTTTTGGTTGGGGAAATGATATTTTTGGATGAAAAGTATGAGTTTGGGTGAATTTTTTTTATTGAAAAATATAAAAAATAAAGATAGGATGTGTGTGTAAAAAAAGTAAAAGAAATTTATTGGTGAAAAAAACTTTTGATGCACGGGTGAAACAAGGCCTTGTTCGATCAAAAAAATAGATAGATTTGGATTCGACTATTGAAACCCGGCCCGTATGATAAGACTGAGATTCGTACTTTTGATGTTTTTTAACGGGACGAAGACTCACCCTCAAAAACCCTAAACTAAACCCCTTCCTCTTTCTCACTTCTCTACTTCTCTTCTCTCAGATCTCCCTTCAGATATGGCTTCCGTGGTGCTTAGAAACCCTAATTCCAAGCGCCTGCTGCCTTTCGCCTCGCGAGTTTACACCTCCTCCTGTCAAGGCTCTCTTTCCCGTGGCTGCACTGCCGTCACCGATCCTCTCTCCAGCAATGACAGGACCGCCTCCACCGGCGCCCACTTCTCTGGGTGGCGCTCTATGGCTACTTTCACCAGAACGTAAGTCTGTTTCTTTTGAATCCTGTTTTATGCACCGCCAATTTGCGATCTAATCTCATTCAGCTTTATTGGGTTTCCGAGTAGCCATTTTGATACACGACGATTGATAGAATAGTCAAACTAATAGAGTTGTATGATATGTTGGATGTGTAGATTTTCGTTATATCAATTCCCAAGTGTATGTTCTTCACTTGTAAGCGTACTTTTTTTGTCTTCTCTTGCAACAGAAAACCTCATGTCAATGTGGGAACTATTGGTCACGTCGATCATGGGAAGACTACCTTGACAGCAGCCATAACCAAGGTGGATAGAATTACGATTTGTTTGATCATATCCTTGTTTTTTTGGAGTTTCTGTTAGTTGTACATATTTTAGCCGTATATACAAGCATTATACTTTTTTTTCTCTCTTGCCATTTTACCTTAATACTAACTGTGAGTGGAACTGGAATGCTATTTAAATAAAACTTTCCATAGATTTGATCAATTATCATGTTTCTCAATGACCTTCTCTTGTTAGGTCTTGGCGGAAGAAGGGAAAGCAAAAGCTATTGCGTTTGATGAGATTGATAAGGCTCCTGAAGAGAAAAAGAGGGGTATCACCATTGCCACAGTATGAATGCTCTGCTTGTTTCGATCTTATTTTTTATTTTTTAGTCCGATATTGAATTCTTCAAGCTGCCTTTTGCCAGGAGTTATTGATTCACCATGCTATTTTACCTCAGAGATAATGTGAATTTTCTAATTTGCAGGCTCATGTAGAGTATGAGACAGCAAAGAGACACTACGCCCATGTTGATTGCCCAGGACATGCTGACTATGTTAAAGTATGTTTTTTTCATAAAGAAGCTATCTTCAATCCAATCTTAGCAGTATCTCTTAGAAAATTTAAAATGGTCAATCAAGAATCAGTTTTAAGAGTAACAATCTTTTCAATTATAAGTTTATATTAATTTTCTTTGTGATGTAAATACAAATTTAATGGAAAGTTATTTGGCTTGTAGAATATGATTACTGGAGCTGCCCAAATGGATGGTGGTATTCTCGTTGTATCTGCTCCTGATGGACCCATGCCTCAGACAAAAGAACATATTCTACTTGCACGACAGGTGAGTTTGGTGGCCTCTTTCCTAGAAGATATGCAATTATGGTGAATTTGGTTCTAGTATTCCTCTCCAAATGTTCGCTACTATTGTATGACAGATTGCCAGAATATTTATTTATTTTGCAAAGAAAAGACTTCCTTTCCTGATGTACCTTGTAATACTTGTATATATGCACACCACCTGAATGTTTGTTAGAGTAAAACTGAATTTCCTTACAGGTTGGTGTGCCATCCTTGGTGTGCTTTCTGAACAAAGTAGACGCGGTAGATGATCCAGAGCTACTTGAGCTTGTTGAAATGGAACTTCGGGGTAAGTTCATTTCTGATATTTGAACACAAATAGTAAATTGTACTTGCTTTCTTGGTATTTTTTTTATTATATCCTTAACAAATTTTTATCTTGTTTATATTATGTGTGGGTCTCTTTAGAGCTCCTCAGTTTCTACAAGTTCCCTGGAGATGATATCCCCATCGTTAGGGGTTCTGCATTGTCCGCCTTGCAAGGAACAAATGATGAAATAGGGAGGCAGGCTATCTTGAAACTCATGGATGCTGTAGATGAATACATCCCTGACCCTGTCCGTCAACTTGACAAACCTTTCTTGATGCCAATTGAAGATGTTTTCTCAATTCAGGTATGGAATGCTTAGATATCTTTCCAAGCAGCAGCCTTGTAGCATTAGGCATTTGGCATCTGATTTTAATCTGTTATCTTTGCTCTAAGGTATCCACTTCCAAGTTAACACATAGAAACTCAATTAGAAAGGATCTCCAAGAATTAAGAGCATGTTATTCTAAACCATAACACAGTTGAAATGATTCCTGGTAGTGACCTGATAGTGTAGACTATGCTGTTTCACTAAAATCTCTTGTCCATTTGTCATTCTTATGAGCTTTTTGTGCACTTCAAGTTGAAGAAACATTGGGTGTAGCCAGAAATTGTGTTATGGGCTGAAGGGAAAGCCTGCATTTTAGTCTTAGGTGTTGCTAAATATATTTTCAGTGTTTTGAACTTGAATAACCATAATATTGCATATACTGAAAATTAGTTATTGTGATCTCCATTGCAGGGACGTGGAACTGTTGCTACAGGCCGTGTAGAGCAAGGAACCATAAAAGTTGGTGAAGATGTTGAAATATTGGGTTTAATGCAGGTTAATGCAGAACTATTTTTTGTCACTTTACACTGATACTTTAATAAGCATAATGCATAGGCGATCATATTAACCATCTTCGGGTACATTTCTTACTGTGTAGGGTGGTCCATTGAAAACTACTGTAACCGGTGTGGAAATGTTCAAGAAAATTTTGGATCATGGAGAAGTGAGTTCCCTAAAAGTTCTAGCTTGAGTTTGAGCTGTCCACTTTGTGAATTCCCAGTAACTTAATTTAATTTTTTTGTGCAGGCTGGTGACAATGTGGGTCTTCTCCTTCGTGGACTTAAAAGAGAAGATATACAGCGAGGGCAGGTAATTATCATTTGGAGGTTTTATGTTGGGAAGATAGCTACATTATCTACAACTAATAACTTATTTCACTAAGAGTTTTAGGTAATATACCTCCATTGAAACTCTTAAATCTTTTCAAGAAATGTTTGTCATATAAGGGGTTTTAGGTGATTGTTTATTGGTGAGTCACAAGGTTTGTTTTGAAAAATGCACATAACGAATCTTTCTGTTATAATTCTCTTTATTTAATTAATTATAAATTCTGGGAATAATTAATAGTGTAAATACTAGAAATGTACTGATTGTAATAGATTAATTTTTGAATTCCTTTATAGTTTTACCCAAGTCCACGATGACAATCTTTAGCGAACAGAGTATTTTGTAGTCAAATTTTAGAAGTTTGTCAAAATTTTAGCATAATAGTTGGTCTTCGTACTTTAGGTTGTATGCCATGTCTAAGTTATCTTACAAGTTAGTATTGTTCTTGAGGTTAAATGCAAAAAAAACTTGAAACAAGTGGAATTGAAAAAGAAACCTTAAATGAATGCTAGTTTTTCTTGGAAGCATACTAGATTACTAGGTTTGTGATTTGCTTAATATCCGTGATTAAGGTGGCTGCCTCATATTTCTCTTTATTTCCTGGGTTCACCGTTAAGTTGTTATTCAAAAACTGAATTAAATATGTAAGGTGACCAGTGGGAATCATGCTTAGCCTGGCCACTCCATAATCTTCTCTCAATTGTTCAAATGTTATTATGACATTTCTCTATATGCGTTTTTTTGCTTTATAGTTTATAGTCAAATTCAATAGCTTCTAACATTGTTTTGAAAGCTTATTGAAACACAGCACTGATGTAATATTTTCTTATTGATGTGTATTTTTATCAGGTAATTGCAAAACCTGGAAGTTGCAAGACATACAAGAAGTTTGAGGCTGAGATATATGTCCTCACAAAAGATGAAGGTGGACGTCATACAGCCTTCTTCTCCAACTACCGGCCTCAATTTTATTTGAGAACTGCAGACATCACAGGGAAAGTTGAATTGCCAGAGAATGTGAAGATGGTTATGCCCGGTGACAACGTAACTGCAACTTTTGAACTTATATCACCTGTGCCTCTTGAAACAGGTGAGATTCAACTTATTCATTCTTAATTTACTCAAGCTAACTTGACAATATAGCATTGGAAATATTTTATATACGATGTTTGTTGCTCTGATTTATCATCATCGAACTTACAGGGCAAAGGTTTGCGTTGAGAGAGGGAGGACGAACAGTTGGAGCTGGTGTTGTTTCGAAGGTCTTGAGCTAGAATTAGACCTCCGATAGTACTATTTGATTCAATCTTCTTGTTTGATAGATAAAAGGCTGTTTCCAAAACTAGCACTAGACATGCATCTGGGATTTTGTATTTCAATTTATCCAGTCGTTGAAACTCTCGTCTCAAGTCTCCTCAAGTCCATGAAATGAATGAGTTGGAATCTGTTGGCTCTTTTTTGGCCTACAAATGATACTTTCTTTCAGTAGATCACAAGAATACTCGGCAGTTATTTTGCCGCACGATCTGTAATTGTACTGAATAAATCTCTCCAAAACATCTTGGCGTCAAACTTTCCACATTGTTTTTTTCTCATTGGTGAATCTTGAAGCAATCAGAATTCTAAATTCCGAAGTTCGAAGTCTGAATCATATGTAGTTTTGATCATGCAAGATAGTATACTAATGTAAAGATGGGATGTAAAATGATAGGGAATGCACAACTTGCAATAATATAGTCATTTTATTCACCCTTCCATTTACACCCACAGTCTTCTATAAATGAAAAAAAAAAACTGTCTAGAAGCAAGCAACAACACTACGTATTTCTGCCCACAAAATTGCTAGATACAACCCAAAGAGGCTCATCATCACCATTTACGCCTAACCAAGTTAACTTGACAAAAGCTTTTTGAACGTCCTTCAAGTTTTCAGGCAAACCTCATTACAGCAACTGCCATTACCGCCGCTATTCTGAAGAAGATATCATTCACACTCTTATCCACTGCCTTCACCATTTTTGCCTCTTCTTCGGACCCCAACTTGGCTGAGGTCTTTCTGATGCAGATGATTGTGTCTCTAAGCTTGTTCACTGCCCAAGACAGCCAAAAGAGCCCAGCACCTAAGCTTGTTGTCAAGAGTTTTGAAGAGCCGAAATGCAGTCTCCCACAAGCGAGTTTGCAGATGACAGAGAAGATCACAGCCAGACCAGTTCCTGCAATGGTGGCAGAGAACTGGGTTAATAGCTCAGGTAGTTCCGGGCCAGATTTCTTCAACGAGTTCATCACTGTCCTTCGGCTTCGCTTCTTGTCCATCATCAAAGAGAGAAGACTCTCGCATGCTCGGAAGTAGTTTTTCTGATAGAGTTCCTTTTCCCTGGCAGATTTCTTGTTTGTCTTTCTTCTTGGAATTGCCTTGGGCTTCGCCTTTAGAGGACTGTAAATTAGAGGTAAGAAATTAATATAAGGGTTTGTCCTCAAATAGGATATAATACAGAAATAAAAATGTGAACTATTGCACCACATCCCAACCAATTCAAGATATGCACTAACAGGCAAACTGCATTTAGTGCTTTAGAAGAGAATTTTCGGATATCAAACTGCATTTAGTGTTTGGCATGAGAAATCTGGATGACACTGATAATTATGGACACTGCATTTAGCTTAAAAAGTTTGAGCTTTTACAAAAAAAAAATACCAGAAATGATAGTTCAAATAAAGCTTGTGGGGACGTGTGTGAAGAAAGCATGCATGACTTATAGCCTCAAAGTCTAGGGATTCATTACCTCTTCAGAGGGGCAAATCTTAGAGCTTCTAACGTCAAAGAAGCCTCATTGACAAAAACTGAAGTTTCAACCGTTCCACCCCTGCCAAATAAAGTAAGCATCGTCAGCATTTTCCATAAAAAACAAACGATTAAAAACCAGTGCGAACCGACATTGAATATGCTTAAATTTACCATTTAAACTGAGGAACCAGCATCGTTTGCCTGCTCCACCTAGCTGAGCCCTTTGGTATATAGAACTCTGCCAGAACTGAAAGCAGATCTCTCATCTCGACCGTACTACCCACAAACGAGATTTTCCCATCAGGATTAACTGACATAGCTGGATGAGGAAGGTACTCATCCACAAACTTCTGAAGGCACTCCTCAGCCCCGTTTGGGAAAAGCAAAGAAGGTTCCCTCTCCATATGACTACCTGATTTAGGCCCATTAGTAGCAGCATGGTTCTGATGCATCTCAGCAATTGTTAATTGGAACTCTATCAAGTCAGACATGATAGATAAGTCAAGACCCTCTTTCTCTGACCCACTTGTTCCAGACATTAAGAACTTCATGACCTTTTCATGTCTTGCACATTGTTCAGCAATACCAAAGCTAAAGCGAACAGAGCCTGGTAGGTTATCTGCAATAAAGACTAATTAGTGTATAACTCAAATAACATAAACTTAACTAGATGCCTAGATTTACCAGCACTCAATTCATATACCTATCATTTTCAGCATCAGACCTTCGTACGTCTAACAGAAAGAATTGCTACCATATACATATATCTGTTTCGCGTCCTACTTATTCCATATCTGTTTTCTTCTCTTCTTTACCATAATTTATCCATTTAAACCGCTCAGAACTAGGATCCAAAGTCTTGACTACTAACAATCGAAAGTAAAATGAAGCTATATTGACATCTTATAGTCTCCTAGCTAAATAATGTCATACTACAAATACTAACTAATCCAAAGTTATAGACATATCAACAATTTAGAAATCATAAGAGGCTACAAACTATTAAAGATAGAAACCAATTGACAGCAGTGGATATTTAATGGAAGTTGCAAAAGAAAGCAGATAAAAATGCACCTTGAGTATCAGCATGGACAGGCCTTGGTCTTGCAAGTGTTGGGTCAATCTTCATCAACTGGCTGGATTCTGGAAGCCCACTCATGCGATTCCATTGCTTATCCAACTGATATGTCCTAAGATTAGGGTTTGTTGATCTTATGATATCTTGCTTCAATCCTGGGACTGGTAACTGTCCACTCTGTGATTACATACATTATATACACAGCTCATATCAGGTGACAGAAGACATGCCAGAACAAAATATGCAGAGCATACATGTATACAAGTCATGTAACTAAACAGGCTAACTTGAGGCAGCTCAAATCCTCTTTATTTGTTATGAATGAATAAAAGTTCTAATCTCATGTTGTTAATCCTTTAAATCTACCATGACATGCATCATAAACAAACTGATTTCATTTATGCCAGCCCAAAACCAAGAACTCCTGCATACATCATCATACCACACAGACAAACCCACAAAACCAAATATCATAACAAATAAGAACATGCAGCATTCGACCCTAAATCCAATCAGCAGAGTAAACAAACCCCAAATCAAAATTTGATGTATTAACCCAAATCGAACTCTCACCTTCCAGGCCCTAGATAGGCTATGTTGTTGATGATGATGTGGAAGGAGACCTGGTGGGTATCCTTCCATATAAGAAGCCATCAAGTATGATTTGCTGAGCATTCGGCAGTGTGAGAGACGAGACGACCTAGTTCAGAAATTCGCGTTTCTGAAACCAAAGCTCTTCTCTTTTTCGTTTCGACTCGGCATGACGGATAATATCTGAGCCCTAGCCCACGAAATCGATATCTATCGCGGAACGGAAACAGGGATGTGGTGTGGGGGAATTGTGTATGGTTAGAAATCGTAGAGCATTGCACTGGTTTTAATCAGAGATAATTAGGAATTTCCAGGTCCAATGAAATTCAATTTCTCGACGTTTCGTCTGATTCTATGAACGTGTGGCGCTCATGTGACTTGAAGATGCAAGTTGGAGTAGAAGGTGACAGAAAGAAACGAATGCCAATGGCCCTCCTACTACGCCCACCAACCAAATTTCTTAATATATCTTCTTGACCAAAAAACAAAATCTTAATAAATCTTTTCCCTATGGCATGAAAAAATAAGGAAAATTCTTTTTTATGCCTTTCAAATTTGATCTTTTTCTATGCACCAAAAAAAAAAAATTGATCTTTTTCTTTCGGTGTTCCAATAAGAAACGTATTCCTATTAATATCCCTAAGTTTTGTTTTTTCTTGTTTATGCCCCTTATTTGTTGGAATTGAGTAAATTCAAGTTCATTGGGTTGCGCATCCTTATATGCTTAGGATTTAACTCTTAAAACACCTAAATACATAACCAAATTATATCAACTTGAATCTCTATACAATCACGCATTTTTAAGGATACTTTTATTTAATAATTCAAGTTAAAATGGTTTAATTATGCATTTAAGTGTTTTATGTATCAAATCTTATTTATTAAAGGGTGGATAACACAATAATGGACTTGAATTTACTCAATTTGAACCAAAGAGGAACAAACGGGAAAAGTTGAAATCTTAGCGGTATCAAGAGAAATAAGTTTTTTCTTAGGATACAAAATAAAAATAAAAATTAAGAGGTACGAAAAGGAATTTTCCAAAAATTAATATATTAGTATATGTGACTAATAAATCTCAGGCTAAAATAAGGTCGAATAAATCTCGTTCCTTACCCTAAAAAGTATATGCTCTAGATTTGAAGTATTATATAGGATAAGAATCCAAATTAGGTGTGAATGAGCATTTAGGTGCGAAATGAGAATGATAAAAGGCGTTGGATGAGAAGAAATCAAATAGGTTTTTGGAAACAAAAGTGGGAAGATCGATTTTTTGTCATATAGGAATTGTTCATGAAAACCGATTATTTGTGTATAAAAATAGTCAAATGTGCATTAATACATAATAATGATGTAAAGTGATGCACAAATACAATGCATTGATGCAAAAATACAAGGTAAACAAATAACAATCATGCACCAATTGCTAGTTCTAGTGAATAACTATGCAATCCTGATGCATAAACGTGATGTTATCGATGAACAAAAATTGATTCCTATATAAGAAAAATTCTAACAAAAAAAAAAGATTCTTTATAGAAACAAAATCTAACCTATATGTAAAGGTGGATTTTTTTGGCGTTAATTGTTCTCACTTCAATTCAACCATTCATGTTATAATACATATGTGATTATATATTATCTATCCTATCTAATCCAACATACATGTAAATTTGTATTATTCATAATCAGATGGCACTGCATTGCCTTATTTAGAATTTCACTCAATCTTTTTTTGGAAAACTGGTCGGCTACCTCTGAAAAAGCACATCCAAAACGGTTTTGTCCAGTCAAAAACAAAATTTATCTTGCAAATAAGTCTCCACCCACAAAAAAACCAATATTCTATAGTTTTTTGTTATAAGGAAAGGGATATGATTATGGTCGCCACAATTACTAATTGAATAGGCCTAGAGCATCCGTAAGGGATGGGAACTGATTAATAACCTAGCTCTAAAGAGAACATGGAAAACAGTCGCCTTGGAGTCTCGAACCGGAGACATCATGGTACAACTACGAGTACTTAACTGGTGAGGTGATGCGCCAAATGCCACTCTAATATAGTCTAATCCCATCCCTACCCATGTGATAATTCTAATATTTTTGCCACAACATTCGAGCAAATCTATCTACATGTAAAGTTGTAATTTTTTTGGCATTAAATGCCTTGAATCGAATTGCTTTAAGTTAAATTATACTCCCTCCCCTACTTTTATTTGATCGTTTAACAATTTACACAAATATTAAATACCCTCATTAAATCATCACTAATGTAACTAATTCATCTTACATATTATGAGCCTTACAAATTTCAAGACTTTCAATTAACAAATTACTTACGAATAATTTTGTTACTTATTAGACAATAAAGGCTAAAAGGCCACATAGAAGTAGACAAACATTAAAGAGTAAAAAGCCTAATAAAATGTAGACAGAGGGAGTATTATATTCACATTAATATGTTATTGTTATTATTATTTTATACTATACTATATTATTATTTCAATAAATTAATTTTATACTATATAATATACTTTATCTTATTAAATTAATTTCCGAATAGACTTTTCAAAAGCTGACCCGACCCGCAAACCCGACCCGACCCGAAAATTTTAGGGTTTCAACCCAAAAATTTAGACCCGTGACCTAGTTTCAACCCGACCCGATTGAAATCCGATTCCGTTGGGTTGAACACGAACTCGTTGGGTCGGACCCGATTTTTTATAGTTTAAGTTATATTACAATATATAATAATTTATTCTAAAAATTATGTT
The DNA here is from genome assembly GCA_963924305.1 of Polygonum maritimum. Taxonomy (NCBI): domain Eukaryota; kingdom Viridiplantae; phylum Streptophyta; class Magnoliopsida; order Caryophyllales; family Polygonaceae; genus Polygonum; species Polygonum maritimum. The sequence continues at coordinate 3,941,696 of OZ002728.1, read as the reverse complement.
ACATTTTATTATTAAAATATCTAGAAATAATTTTAATTATTTAGATAAATTTTTATTTAAATTTTGGTAAAAAAGTTGATACTCTTGACCCGTTGGGTTGATCCGACCCGACCTGAAAACCCACAACTACCTGACCCAGTTTGACCCGTACCCGATTGACCCGAACCCGAACTCAACCTGAACCCGAAATGACCCGACCCGAACCTGCCCGACCCAACCTAATTGACAGGTCTATTTCTGATTAAAGGGGCATTATTAATTATAGTAAATATAATATGTTATTCTTATTAATAAGTACGTATATATATTAAATATTATTTTATTGAATAAATTTTTGATGAAATGAAACGGCCTGAAAATGAAAGATTTTATTTTCTTGTTTTATAATCACATTTTCTTATTATTAACTTAGACTGTATAGGTTATTAAATTAAATTATATCTTTATGCATGATAAAATTTTATTTAATGGCAAATTGACAATTAATTACATAATAATGATTTAGATTTTTTCTTGGTAAAAATTAAATGTTATATCATAAAAAAATATGAGATTCTTTTTGTAAATTCCTTATTACGTTAGTTTTTGGATAATCAATGTCAATAATATATTTGAAAAGTTACAGATTAAGAATATAAAATTTTGATATTCAGGGTTTATAATCTTAATAATACAAAAATACGATAATAATGTTATTCCAATTGTTTAACCAATACAATATATTGTTTGAATAGAAAAAAACAAATTTAATTAATTGGAGTATATTCAATCGATTTTGACTAGAACACTCTTTAAATTTAATAATCTTCCTCATGACACAATTGTTCTTAAAATTAATAAATTATGTAGGTATTTTGTATTAAGTTGTCCAAAAAATAGTAGATAAACAAATATAAAATATAAATTTATTAGATTTGATGTATTTATTTCTTATGAGAATTATTTTGATAATATGACTTTTCTATTACGGTTAAGCTTTTTAGCCAAATGAACATGTGTAGAATTAAATCATTTTTGTATAAGGATTAGTTAATTATGATATCAATAAGTACTTTTTTTAATTTTATAGACATTTTGGAGAAAATTTAAATTGAAAGAATATGCATATAAATATTTTTTTATACGTGGAATCCATAATAAAAGTTCAAAGAATAAAAATAAGTAAAGTGACGAATAACTATAATAATATGAAGTAATATTATATAGCTTGATATATGTATATGTATGTACAGAATAAGGCATAACAACAATGCATTCATAGCAATTACAAATCAAATGGCAAAACAAAATAAATAAATAAAAGTATGCATATATTTGACAAGGAAGAGAATTACAATAGTTGTAGAGATTATTAGTTTATACTATAATATTTGTTATTGTTATTATCATTATTTTTTCATCTTATATATTATATCAATAAATTTATATTAAACTATATAGTACGGAGTATACTTTATCTTATTAAATTAATTTCCAAATAAAGGGGTATTATTAATTAAATTATCATTATTAAATAGGCCAAAATGCCAAATTGGTATTAAAAAGTGGTACCTTTGGACACTTGGGTATTAAAAAAACATCTTTGGACAAATGAGTATTATAAAATAAAAAATTGGACATTTAAGTATTAAAAAAGCAAAAATTTGTTATTTTGATACAATTTCATGAAATTAATCAAATTTGCATGCAAAACAAACTTGTGTATTAATTAAAAATGTTATTCTAGGTTAAGCCTAATAAAAGTATATTAAAATTTATGCAAAAATCAAAATTGCAAATATTTAAACATTTAATAAAAAAAGTATAAAAAAATTTTCCATGCAACTAAGAGTTTAATATGCTTTAAACAATAATTTGATTATACCATCGATAATTATAATATATGTATTGATTATTTATCATGGAAATAATATTTTTGATGCTGTTCATTTGCGTATACATACATAAAGTCAATAAGGATAACGAATTCATCGGATTACGCTATTAAGCAAAAATTTTAAACATTTCATTAAATATATTAATTTAGAATCAAATTGGAATAGATATTTATATAACAAATTTTCAAATTTTAATTAATAATATGTTGCTAAGGTCATTTGAATCTTTTAAATTGAAGTTTTAAAGAAAATTTGAGAATTAATTACTTTTAAAGCCAAATGAAAAATCAATTTCAACAAAATGATTTTTTTAATGAAAATCGATTTTTTTAATGAAAATCGATTTTTTGAATCGAAAAATTACCTAAATGTTTAATTTTTGTTTTTATAATACCAAAATGTCCAATTTTTTGTTTTATAATACCCATTTGTCCAAACATATTTTTTTAATACCCAACTGTCCAAATGTCTCACTTTTTAATACCAATTTGGCATTTTGGCCTTATTAAATATAATATGTTACTCTTATTGATAAGTAATTTTTTGGTATTCAGGGGTTTATAATCTTAAGAATACAAAATTTCACAATAATTGTAACACCCCGTCTTTCTGACAAGGCGTTACTCGGTAGTAGACCTCACGAGGCGCTACCAAGCTGGTTCGACAACAGAACATTCGGATCTTGCAACGCGGGCACGGAGAGAAAACATTGAAAAACATCCAACTTGTATTACGAAACATAACCTTTACAAAACAATCCATGATCCCAACTCAACATAAGACTAACAATTACGGACTTCCCCAAACCCCAAGCACATCAACTAGCAACTTACGATATAAAACTATACAAGATAATTCAAACAATATCATAAATTAAAATATCAACAACCCTTCCCAAAAACCCAAACCAATCTATGACAGGCATCGCCGCTTCGCACCACCAATCCACCAAGTCCCTACACGGATTCCTGAATACCTGCAGTCTGAAAGATAGTTCCCCGAAAGGTCAGCTACTATCCTAATCCAAGTTAGAAAACATACAGTACTAGTAGAACGTTTCAAAACGAGTTTCTAAGGTCAGCAAACAAGTCCGCAATCACACGCATAACTCTAGTCCAGTCCTAAGTCCAGTTAGTCACACACATTCAAATTCACTAGCAGAATCACAATAATAAATATTTTTGCACAATTATTCACAAATCCACACATTCACACACACATACACACAATCCTAGGCGGGGTGTTAACGGCCTCCACCCACAGCACCCGCATCTAAGGCATCCTCCAGCCAATCCCATTTTCACACACTTCTAACCCCTGGTCGAGCTCCTACTAGAGTACTCGCCAAAACATTTTTATAATTTTTGAAGGGGCTCTCCTTGCCATACGACCATGCCTCTAGAAGTCCCCTTCTCCTCGAAAATCCGAGAACAAGGCCGTACCGGTAGATGCCAACACACAGAAAACACGTGAAAACTTTTCATACGATAAAACCCTTTTGAAAACCAGTTTCACACATAAACACATACGATCACACACACACGTATATATTAATAAAAACATTTTAGTAAAATAATATTGTAGGGACTAGTTCCCCAAAACCAATCCTACCAGCACAGCATGCAATCCAACCAGCATAGAATAGAACCACCTAGCCGAGCAAGTCGCAGAACGACTTACCTTAGAAGCGACGAATCCGAAATACTTTCTTAGAAAATCAACAAGAATTACTCCGAGCCCCTGAATATTTTTAATAGCGAATTTAAGGCTTATTGATGGGCAAAATTGACTCAAGGACTAATTAAAAGAATGCGGACCGACCCCCGAACCACATCTGAACCAGACCCGAAACCGACCCTAATTAATTCCCGGAACATAATCCGACTCGACCCGATCGAGCTAGACACGATTATAAATTAATTAGCCAAACCCACTATTCCCCTTAACTCAACAACTTGACTTTGACCAACCCCATTCCCACTACACCTCCGCACAATTCCATTCTCACCCACAAAACTTGTATTTGACCATTGATTTGCTTTTTCCAGCGCATTACACTGACCCCTACTACACGTTCAATTCTAACTATCTTTCTCTATATATTTTTCATTCGATCCTCCATGGCTATGGACCTCTCGACCTGCTGATCTCCGCCCACCCCAACCTCTCTCACCGACCACTCTTCTCGGCAAAACACTAGCCTGACTCCACTCGGCTTTTCTTCTTCCTCCTGACCTTGATATAGGTCACATCTACAACCCGATCGCAGCCCCGACCAACCCCGACAAGAACTACCCGGAAAGAAATAAGAAAAAACATAAGGGAGATGCTTTACCCGAGACAATGAATAAGAGGACATCGGAACTTCTACAGCACTGCCTGAGAACGCTGGAGTACGAACGACGTGAACCCACCGCCAACGGTCGACGTCATATTGTAATCAAGAAGGAATGACTTTGTTGGATACGACCCAAACCCAAGGATCAATGGCAATTAGAGAAAGACGAGGCGGAACAACTTCAGCACTTGTTCGAGAACATACGGTACGATGAAGGCAGAGAAGATCTCTGGCGACCACAAGCGGCCGTGGCGATCGAATGGGTCAATTTGGTATAAATAGGTCTCGGCTAGGTTTCAATAAAATATATTTAAAAAAAACAAAATTGTTTGGATAAGGAAAAGTAAGAGAGGGGAGTCGGTGAAGAGTATATATATTGGGAATTAATTTTGGTGAAAATATTTTGGCTTGCAAAGGAAGTAATTAAGATAACCGAATTGATCTGATTTCATTATTAAATTAGGCTACTTGTAACGTAAGAAAATTTAAATCTTCCACCGGAACTAAAAATCAAGTAACTTGCGATCTAAGAATTTCAATCCTGACCGCTAGGAGGAAAGTGAAATAAAAACGGATATTACAATAATGTTATTCCAATTGTTTAACAAGACAATATATTATTTTAATATAAAAAACAAACAAAACTATATACTCCCTCCGTCCTCGATAGTTTGTCTCGTATTCCTTTTTGGGAGTCTCAAAAAGATTGTCTCATTTCATTTCTTTCCATGTATATCTACACACGATTCCTGAGAGTCAAAAGAAACAACACTAATTCACTTTAAAGTCTTTTGAAAAGCGTTGAGTTTCTGTCCAAAAGGAAAAAACATTAAAACTGTTATGTCCTGTCAAAAACAAATTTTAACTTACAAATAAATCTCCACCCATAAAAAAACCACTATTCTATAAAGTCTCAAACCCGAGACTTTATGGTACACCAACGAGTGCTCAACCAGTGAGCTGATACGCCAAACATAATAAATATATTTTATACTATATAATATAATTTATCTTATTTTATTCATTTCCGATTAAAACGTTACTATTAACTACATTATCATTATTAAATATAATATGTCACTCTTATTGATAAGTACGTAAATATATATATGTGTGTGTTAGTATTATTTTATTGATTAAAGTTTTAATTAAATGAAGTGGCCTAAAAATGAAAGATTACATTTTCTTATTTTATAATCTTATTATTAGTTTAGACTATATATGCTATTAAATTACATTATATCTTTATGCATAATAAAATTTTATTTAATGGCAATTAATTCCATAATAATGATTTAGATTTTTTTATTAAAATTAAATGTTATATCATACAGAAATTATAAGATTTTTTCGTAATTTCTTTATTACATTAGGTTTTAGATAATCAATGTTAGTATTATATTTGCAAATTTATAGATTAAGCATATTTGATATTCAAGGGTTTATAATCTTAATAATACAAAATACGACAATAATGTTATTCTGATTGTTTAACTAAGCCAATATACTGCTTGAATATAAAAAATTAAATGCAACTATATCCATAAACAATACTCATATAAAATGGTCAAAATAATACCGAATAACCATACCGAACAACGCCGTGAGACAGATGTCTAGTTAATTATATTTGATCGATTTTGACTAGAACCTCGTTAAATTTAATTTTGTGGGATAGACTTTAGTTATCACTTTAAGTATAAGTAAATAACCTACGCTTCTTATTATTGTGTTATAATAATAGATTAATTTTGTTGCTCTCTTCTTATTGTTGGAAATATTTGTTTCCTTGTTAAAGTTGTGTTATATCATTAGTTTTAGGGTTTTACTTTTTAATATAAATGTAAGTAATTTTTATAATTAGAAAAATTGCAAATAAGTAAATAACTCAAACGTGGAAACCAAGCTAGATCAACCGGTAATAATATATTTGGAAATAGATTATATAGTGTATCTTCTTCCAGCCAAATATCTTACGCTATCTATAACTACATTAGCCAACATCAAATTCCAGATTACTTACTGCAAAGTGCAAACACAAAATTCTCTATGGCTGTCGATATGCAAGCGACTGGGTTTAACGCTTTCAATGATCATGCACAGAGGGTTGCGGTGCTCGGAGACCGGTTGGGCCGTCTCGTCGGAGATCGCAAGACACCCCCATGTCCGGAGAAGAAGCACGCTTTTGTGATGTACGGCTGTACATTCGAAGTCGACCTCAAATACCTTCCGATCAACGTTCTAGGCAAGGGTTCCTTCGGCCTGGTGTGCTCCTGCCTCGATCGGGAAACCGGAGAGCGAGTCGCGGTCAAGAAGATCGGAGAAGTCCTACGCAACCAGTATAGGGCTGTCTCAACGCTGAGAGAGATGCAGATACTGCGGAAGATCCGACACGAGAACGTCGTAGGCTTGAAAGACGTCATGGTTTCGTCTCCCTCCAAGGCTGGTGTTCAGGACGTCTATTTGGTTCAAGAGCTCATGGATCATGACCTCCATCACGTCATCAACTCCATGAGGCTCTCGGACACGGACTGCAGATACGTGCTGCTCAAGATTCTTCGTGGAGTCGAAAATCTTCATTCCGTGAACGTGATCCACCGTGACTTGAAGCCGGAGAACGTCCTGGTGAAGAAGAATGGCGACATCAAGATCACAGACTTCGGCCATGCTCGCACCAGATACAAAGATTCGGGACCGATGACTGTTCATATCGGGACCCGGTGGTACGTTGCACCTGAGATCCTGCTTGGGTCCTGCGATTACGAGGATTCGGTTGACATGTGGTCCGTTGGGTGCATATTCGCTGAGATGCTGATTGGGAAGCCTATGTTCGATGGGAACGACAACATGGAGCAGATCAGCCAGATCTTCGGGCTCCTAGGGAAGCAAACGGATCTTGGGTTCGTGGAGAGTTCGGAGGCTAGGACGTTTCTGGAAGAGTTGCCGCCCTGGCACTTGTCTGACTCCGCATATAGGAGGTTGTATTGGGATGCGGATCTTATGGGGATTGACTTGTTGGAGAGGATGCTAGCCCTCGACCCTAAGAAGAGGATATCTGCAAGGGAAGCCCTCGAGCATCCGTACTTGTCGACGGTCCATGTTCCTGTTCAAATGGTAGCAGATCCGGTTCGTTCGAGTAGTCGTGTGAGGCTGGAGATTGATGAAAACCCTGATGGGATGAGCGCAGAGATGATACGGGGGATGATCTGGGAAGAGGTGTTGCTGTACCATCCGCAACAACGGCGACGACAACAGCAACAACAACAACAAGTTTACAGCCTTTTCTAGTTAGTAGTTTAGTTTATGTTTGAGCTGAATTCTTATGAGACCGACTGTCATGTAAATTGCTGTATCTTTGAATATATTAATGGATTGGAGTTCTGCAAGCATTGCCTCTTCTACTGCAATGTAAGTTTTGACAGCCAATTAGGGCCATTCGAAGTTTTGGTTTTTTTAATGTGTGATTTACAAGGGCAAAATTGATTTGTTTAGTGGGTGGTCAAAGATGGAACAAAAAATATGAGATGGACCTATTTTAGAAAACATTGTTCTGGTACGCTAATTGGATGAGTAATTAATACTGTACAAGATTGGGTGGTCGTCAAAGACCTGGCATGGAGCACCACTGTTAGGATCTTGTAATTAGAAGAGTTGTATGCCTCTTTTTGTAAATAAGCCAAATTAGCCTTAAAAGGCAATTACCTCAATTGTAATGGGTATCGTAGAATACACAGATTGCCTTTCTTACTATCTCTTCTCTCTCCCAACTTTAATCTCTGCAACTTTCCTTCTCTCTTCCTTACTTCTTCTCTCTTCTATCCTTATCTTTTCCTTAATCTCCTTAGGACGTGACAAATTGGTATCAGAGCGGTACGATTCTACGCCTTTTCAAGATCGCAATTCCCAAATTTTGACCTATTTCGTCAAAATTGAAGTTTGGCTATGGCGGAAGGCACCAGATTGAAGACCTTGGAAGAAAGCCAGCGCAAAACTGACCATCAGGTGGCGAAGATCGTTGAAGCCTTTGAGAAGACGGACAAGAAATAGGAGGAACAACAAGCCAAGATCGATGAGCAGAGTTCCAAATTCCAGGAGTTCTTGAACGCACAGAAATTGAGCGAGATTCAAATGAAGAGTATGGCGGCGATGTTGGCCAATATCAATCGCGAACTTTCCAGGCGATCGGAGAGGGAAACTTTCGCCGGCGAACAAAGAACGAGGACGGAGACAGATCAGGAGAATACTGATCCGAACGTGAGGAATCAAGAACGCCGGGAATTGAACTCGCCATTTCTGGAAGGAACTAGGAGCCCGATGCTAGAATTTCAGAGGGAGTCTGATCGAAATTCGTCTCTATCGTCGGGATCTCGAGGTAACAATCGTTATCCTAAACTCGAATTTCCGGTTTTTGATGGGGCAAACCCTAGGAGTTGGACCAGGAAAGCAGAGAAATATTTTAGGATTTTTGGAATAATGGAGTCTGAAAAGGTTGAGTTGGCAACGATGTACATGAATGGTAGGGCAGATAATTGGGCTCAAGGTTTCTTGATGCAGAACAGATTAGTGTCTTGGCAAGAATTTACTGAAGCTGTTTGTGTCAGGTTTGGGGAACGACAAGGGGTTGAAGTGGTAGAGGATTTCAATAAACTGTTGCAAGTTGATGATGTTGAATCCTATACTGAAAAGTTTGAGGAGCTAAGAGCAAGTATGCTAGCCTTAAACCCTACCCTTTCTGAAGCCTATTTTGTGACTAGTTACATTAGTGGACTCAAAGAGGAGATTAAGAATTTGGTTAAGTTGAGTCGACCAAAGACATTAGCAGATTCCTTTGAACAGGCTAGACTGCAATATGGAGCTGTGCAGGCTATTTTGAAATTGAGTAAGAATCCATGGCAACATAACTCCATTAGCCAAAACAATTCAGAGACAGCTTATTTCAATGCCAAACCTGCCCATCCCAATTTTAATTCGAGTTCTAGTTCCAACACTTCATCAAATTCATTTTCCGCAAAGAAAAATCAGTTCGTAGAGCCTAAAAAAACCTCGGGAATGTGCTATCGGTGTGGTGACCGATATTTTGTAGGGCACAAGTGCAAAGTTGAGACCTTACATAGTATGTTGACTTGTGATATGAGAGAGGTTCAACATGCAGAATGTGGTGGAATAGAGACATGGAATGAGGAAATAGAGTCAGGGCTTCCTAAGGACCAACAAGAGATTCATGTACATGCACTGACTGGGAGCACTCCACTGAACACCATTAGGATTAAAGGAATGGCCAGGAACAAACCAATTACTATCCTCGTTGATAGTGGAAGCACCCATAGTTTCTTAGACCCTAGTGTGGCTAAGGAAGCCGGATTCAAGCTCCAAGAATCAAGAGTATGGTTGTTGCAATGGCTAATGGGAGCAAAATTTTTAGCCACCAGAGTTGTGAGAATTTTGAGTGGATGATGCAAGGCCATAAGTTCAGATTTAGCATCAATATTCTTAAGTTGGGTGGATGTGACATGGTATTAGGTGTTGACTGGTTAAGGGAATTCAACCCCTTAAATTTTGATTTCAACCATCTGAATTTGTCATTTGTGAAGGATGGTAATAGGATTGAATTGAAGGGTGCACCTGAGTTAGCAAGCCTAAAAATGATGTGTGGGTTGAAGTTGCAGAAGGATGGTGAGTATCCTTACCACACATAGGGGATTGTTGCTCCAATTATTCACTGGTTTTTATCCATCTTGGTTGTTGAGGTGGTGTGCAGGTACAAGCCCATTGGTTAATGACCATTGGATGATAGGATGGAGGAAGTTTCTGTCACTAGCTAGCCTATATTGTTTTGAATTGTAATCAAACTTTGAGGACAAAGTTTTAAAGAGGGGGTGTATTGTTAGGATCTTGTAATTAGAAGAGTTGTATGCCTCTTTTTGTAAATAAGCCAAATTAGCCTTAAAAGGCAATGGCCTCAATTGTAATGGGTATCGTAGAATACACAGATTGCCTTTCTTACTATCTCTTCTCTCTCCCAACTTTAATCTCTGCAACTTTCCTTCTCTCTTCCTTACTTCTTCTCTCTTCTATCCTTATCTTTTCCTTAATTCTCTTCCTTAATCTCCTTAGGACGTGACAACCACCTTCTGTTACGCTGGCTATATGGAACTTAGGGCCCGTTTGGTATCCAACGGCGGAAACGGAAACGGAATCGAATGGAATGGAAATGAACCTAGTCCAATTATGGGTTACTATACATTAATTGAAAAAAAAAATTTAATTTGAAACTTTGAAATTTATGTGTCTAGAGAAGGGATGAAGGGAATGATTGAGGTGTTTTGTTACCCCACCCTTAGATTAGAGAATCAAATTGAGTACCGCGAGGGAGCTTGCGGTACTTTTTGAATGAAAATTGAGGTGACTCATCATGTATAATGATGCTAATGTGCACTAGGTTCGTTTCCATTTCATTCCATTCCGTTTCCGTTTCCGCCATTGGATACCAAACGGGCCCTTAATGTTACCACCTTCCATCCGGAAGCGACAGAGGGTGGTTTTCGTTGTCCATGATAAACGAGTCCCGAAGCGGGGTATGGCTTCTTACTTCTTAGTATCGAACGGATGCCTTGCATTGCTCCATCATTTTTGAGTTGCTGGCTCTTCTTCTTGATCATGTTGCTGAATAATGCGATCTTCGTCGATTAATAATGGGGACTGAGGATATGATAGGCAGTTGTTCAACAGAACCTCTTTATCTGTGGCAATTGATCAGGACAAATTGATAGCATAAGACCGAATGAAACTCTTAGAAAATAGTTTTGATGTATGTAATGTAGCATACTCTGTGTACTAATATCAGCAGATGGCCAACCAGCAGGGAAATTGATCTGAACCAGCTTTCTTCCATCCTTAAATGCCCGGCGTCTTATTTGTGGCTTGCTGTTGCTGAACAATTGTCTCCCAAGCTCTGTCCTTAACTCCAACGACCTGAATACAGAAATAAATATTAGGATAACAGAGTTACCTATTTTGAGCAAGATTAACCATTCTGTTCATTTATTAGGATACCAGATCCACCAAGCTCTTGCACTTCTCTATGTTGCTGATTTTCTGTCTAATTAATTATGCTCTATCTATGCTTCATTCAGTATTTAAGTCTAAACAGAAGAGGGTAAACAGCCGCCTTGGAGTCTCGAACCCGAGATTTCATGATGCACCCATGAGCGTTCAGCTAGTGAGTTAATGCGCCAAACGCCACTCTTCTATAGTCTAATCCTATCTCTACACAAACATGTGTTAATTTATATAGATAGAAAATCTTATACCGACATGTAAAGTTATAATTTTTTGGCATTAAATGCCTTAAATTGAATTCCTTTGAATTAAATTATATTATCCAAGCTAACATGTTATTGTTACAAGAAAGCTTGGTCCGTGTAATGGATATGCAATTTCCTTCGCCTTTGGAAGGTGAAAATAATAATCTTCCTCATGAGTCATGACACAATTTTTTTAAAATTAATAAATTATGTAGGTATTTTGTATCAAGTTGTCCAAAAAATAGTAGATAAATAAATATAAAATATAAATCTATTAGATTTGATGTATTTATTTCTTATGACAATTATTTTGATAATATGACTTTTCTATTACGGTTAAGCTTTTTAGCCAAATGAACATGTGTAGGATTAAATCAATTTTGTATAAGGATTGGTTAATTATGATATCAATAAGTACTTTTTTCAATTTTATAGACATATTGGAGAAATTTTAAATTGAAAGCATATGCATATAAATATTTTTTTACGTGGAATCCATAATAAAAGTTCAACGAATAAAAATAAGTAAAGTGACGAATAACTATAATAATATGAAGTAATATTATATAGCTTGATATATGTATATGCATGTACAGAATAAGGCATAACGACAATGCATTCATAGCAATTACAAATCAAATGGCAAAACAAAATTAAAAATATAAAAGTACGCATATATTTGACAAGGAAGAGAATTACAAGATCGATTTGTAAAGATTATTAGGTTATACTATAATATTGTTATTATTATCATCATTATTTTTCCATATTATATATTATTTCAATAAATTTATTTTAAATTATATAGTATACTTTATCGTATTAAATTCATTTCCGAATGAAGGGGTATTATTAAATAAATTATCATTATTAAATATAATATGTTACTCTTATTGATAAGTAGGCATATATATATATATTAAATATTATCTTAATGAATAAACTTTTTATTGAATGAAGCAACCTAAAAATGGAAGATTTTATTTTCTTATTTTATAATCATTCATTTTAATATTAGTAGGTTAGACTATATATGTCCTTAAATGAAATTATATCTTTGTGGATAATAAATTTTTATGTAATGGAAATTAATTCCATCATTTATATTTCTTCTTATTAACAATTAAATGTTATATCATAAAAGTATTATAAGATTAATTTCATAATTTCTTTATTACGTTAATTTTTGAATAATCAATGATTATTAGATATGATTTGCAAAGATATAAATTAAGAATTGTTTTTTTGGTATTCAGGGGTTTATAATCTTAAGAATACAAAAATTCGATAATAATGTTATTCCAATTGTTTACCAAGACAATATATTATTTTAATATAAAGAACAAACAAAACTATATACTCCCTCCGTCCCCGATAGTTTGTCTCGTATTCCTTTTTTAGCGTCCCAAAAAGATTGTCTCATTCCATTTCTTTCCATTTATATCTACACACGATTCCTAAGAGTCAAAAGAAACATCACTAATTCACTTTAAAGTCTTTTGAAAAGCGTTGAGTTTCTGTCCAAAAGGAAAAAACATTAAAACTGTTGTGTCTTGTCAAAAACAAATTTTAACTTACAAATAAGTCTCCACCCATATAAAAAACCACTATTCTATAGTTTTTTTTTTCTTAATAAGAAAAGGGATAGGGTCGCCATAAGTATTGGTCGTGCATGCATAGAGCATCCATAAGAGATGAGAACTGGTTACTAACCAACTCTAAAGAGAAGAGCGCAAACCACTGCCTTAGAGTCTCGAACCCGAGACTTTATGGTACACCCACGAGCGCTCAACCAGTGAGTTGATATGCCAAACATAATAAATATATTTTATACTATATAATATAATTTATCTTATTTTATTCATTTCTGATTAAAATGTTATTATTAATTAAATTATCATTATTAAATATAATATGTCACTTTTATTGATAAGTACGTATATATATATATGTGTTAAATATTATTTTATTGATTAAAGTTTTAATTAAATGAAGTGGCCTAAAAATGAAAGATTACATTTTATTATTTCATAATCTTATTATTAGTTTAGACTTTATATGCTATTAAATTACATTTTATCTTTATGCATAAGAAAATTTTATTTAATGGAAATTAATTCCATAATAATGATTTAGATTTGTTCTTATTAAAATTGAATGTTATATCATAAAGAAACTATAAGATTTCTTCGTAGTTTATTTACTACATTAGGTTTTGGATAATCAATGTTAGTATTATATCTGCAAATTTATAGATTAAGCATATTTGATATTCAGGGGTTTTTAATCTTAATAATACAAAAATACGACAATAATGTTATTCTAACTGTTTAACTAAGCCAATATACTGCTTGAATATAAAAATTAAATGCAACTATATCCACAAACAATAATCATATAAAATGGTCAAAATAATACCAAATAACCATCCTGAACAACGCCGTGTAACAGATGTCTAGTTAATTATATTTGATCGATTTTGACTAGAACCCTCGTTAAATTTAATTTTGTGGGATAGACTTTAGTTATCACTTTAAGTGTAAGTAAATAACCTACGCTTCTTATTATTGTGTAATACTATTAGCTTAATTTTGTTGCTCTCTCCTTATTTTTGGAAATATTTGTTTCCTTGTAATATTTGTGTTATAATATTAGTTTTAGGGTTTTACTTTTTAATACAAATATACTGTAAGTAATTTTTATAATCAAAAAAATTGTAAATAAGAAAATACCCGAAACGTGAAAAACAAGCTAGATCAACCGGTGTAATTATTTTTTGGTAGTAATATATTTGGAAATATATTATATATCTTCTTACATCCAAATATCTTACGCTATCTATACTATACATTAGCCAACATCAAATTCCAGATTACTTACTAGAAAGTGCAAACACAGAATTCTCGATGGCGGTGGATATGCAACCGAAGGGGTTTAACGCTTCAAGTGTAAGCATTTTTGGAAACACAAATAATTTTTATATTGTTAGTTTAATTTTGTTGCTCTCTTCATATTTTTGGAAATATTTGTTTCCTTGTTAAAGTTGTGTTATATCATTAGTTTTAGGGTTTCACTTTTTAATATAAATGTAAGTAATTTTAATAATTAGAAAAATTGCAAATAAGTAAATAACTGAAACGTGCAAAACAAGCTAGATCAACCGGTAATAAGTAGTAATATATTTGGAAATAAAATATATAGTGTATCTTATTTGAGCCAAAAATCCTACGCTAGCTATAACTAGGCTATTTCAACCAAAAAAAAAAAAAGAAGCTATAACTAGCCTATATATACATTAGCCAATACTACGTAGCAAACATCAAATTCCAGATTACTTACTGCAAAGTGCAAACACAAAATTCTCCATGGCTGTCGATATGCAAGCGACTGGGTTTAACGCTTTCAATGATCATGCACAGAGGGTGGCGGTGCTTGGAGACCGGCTGGGCCGTCTCGTTGGAGATCGCAAGACACCACCGTGTCCGGAGAAGAAGCACACTTTTGTCATGTACGGCAGTCCATTCGAAGTCGACCTCAAATACCTTCCGATCAAAGTTCTAGGTAAGGGTTCGTTCGGCCTGGTGTGCTCCTGCCTCGATCGGAAAACCGGAGAGCGAGTCGCTGTCAAGAAGATCGGAGAAGTCCTACGCAACCGGTTCAGGGCTGTCTCGACGCTCAGAGAGATGCAGATACTGCGGAAGATCCGACACGAGAACGTCGTAGGCTTGAAAGACGTCATGGTCTCGTCGCACTCCAAGGCTGGTGTTCAGGACGTCTATTTGGTGCAAGAGCTCATGGATCATGACCTCCATCACGTCATCAACTCCATGAGGCTCTCGGACACGGACTGCAGATACGTGCTGCTCAAGATTCTCCGTGGAGTCGAGTATCTTCATTCCGTTAATGTGATCCATCGTGACTTGAAGCCGGAGAATGTACTGGTGAAGAAGAATGGCGACATTAAGATCACAGACTTCGGCCATGCTCGCACCAGATACAAAGATTCGGGACCGATGACTGTTCATATCGGGACCCGGTGGTACGTTGCACCTGAGATTCTTCTTGGGTCCTGCGATTACGAGGATTCGGTTGACATGTGGTCTATTGGGTGCATATTCGCTGAGATGCTGATTGGGAAGCCTATGTTCGATGGGAACGACAACATGGAGCAGATCAGTCAGATCTTCGGACTCCTAGGGAAGCAAACGGATCTTGGTTTCGTGGAGAGTTCAGAGGCTAGGAATTTTCTGGAAGAGCTGCCGCCCTGGCACTTGGCTGACTCCGCATATAGGAGGTTGTATTGGAATGCGGATCCTATGGGGATCGACTTGTTGGAGAGGATGCTAGCCCTGGACCCTAAGAAGAGGATATCTGCAAGAGAAGCCCTCGAGCATCCGTACTTGTCGACGGTCCATGTTCCTGTTCCAATGGTAGCAGATCCGGTTCGTTCGAGTAGTCGTGTGAGGCTGGAGATTGATGAAAACCCTGATGGGATGAGCGCAGAGACGATACGGGGGATTGTCTGGGAAGAGGTATTGCTGCATCATCCTCAACAACGACGACGACAACAACCACAACAGCAAAAAGTTTACAGCCTTTTCTAGGTAGAAGCTTAGTCCATTTTTGAACTGAAGTCTTGAGAGTTGTTCAGATTATAATGAGACTGACAGTCATGTAAATTGCTCTATCTTTGAATATATTAATGGTCTGGAGTTTTATCTTTCAAGCTGTGCAAGCATTGCCTCTTCTACTGCAATGGTCTGGAGTACTGATATCAGCAGATGGCCAACCAGCAGGGAAATTGATCTTAACCAGCTTTCTTCCATCCTTAAATGCCATGAATATTAGGACAACAGATTTACCTATTTTGAGCAAATTTTACCATTCTGTTCAAATATTAGGATAACAGATCCACCATTGTAAACTCATATTGTAAACATCAAGCCTTTATTGCTCATTTTCTCCCTAATTAATCATGCTCTATATATGCTTCATTCAGTGTTAAAGTTTTTACTCCTTTCCCTCGTCTTGTTCCTCTGTTATTTAAAGACCTTAATCTCTTATAAAATTACTCCACCAAAAAAAAAAAAGTGATGTTGGCTCTATCGAGTGCTAACGAGACCTTATAGCCTACTAAGTACTAAAGTAGAAACTAGCAAAATATATATATATGGTTGTAACTATTTGACGTACTATAACAAAATATAGCTTGTATATCTACGACCATTCAACTAGATTGGCAATTAATTAAGTTCATCAGTTTGAAACGTGCTTAATTGCCGTACGAATCCTCCCTCCCAAGTCCCAAACATGGTGTGAGGGTGAGGTGTCCCCTCTATTTGTCCCAAATTTGTTATTACAAATCAGCATTTTTTCATTTGATAAATTTATATCCTAATAAGAACAAAATCTAGTATTTTATTTTATTTTTTATTGCTATGTAGAAAACCCAGCAATTCTAATTTCCTCAATTTTGTATATGCTTCTAATTCCTTCATTCTCATACCAATTGTTAAACGACTAATTCCCTGTTCTAGGCCTTGTTCTTTTTTTGGAGAAAAGATGTTTTTGGGTGAATTTTTTTTATTGGGAAATATGAAAAGCAAAGATAAGACGTGTGTATAGAAAAAAGTAAAAGAAATTTTTTGGGCGAAAAAAAATTTTGATAGACAAGTGAAACAAGGCCCTAGTGTATGATTTTTATATATCCAGGTAAATTGATGTATTTGAAAAATTGTCCCGGAAGTTGGGTCTATCACAATTGTTGTGTATGGAAGTTATGCTTGAGTGCTAGACTGATAGAGAAGCGGGCTTCTTGGACCTTCGAGCAATAGAGTTTCAAAACTTAGAAACATCAATGTACTTGATATTGGAGAAGCAATTGAGGTTTTGTTTCTTGAGAAGCAATAGAGTATTTTTTCTCCAACCTTCAAAACTTGCTCTATGAGTTCTAAATTATTTTTTCTATATACTTGAGTTTATCAAAATAAAAAAAAATGGAATAGGTTTTATTCTTATTAGTAGATTTATCAAATAGAAAAAAAAAGATGTTGATTTGGAAAAGATTGTCCACGTGGACCAATAGCAAATTTGGGACAAATAGAGAAGACACCATGTTTGGGATAGAGGATCTTCTGGCTGGCGAATGTGCACATTAGTCCAATCATGTTATTTTTGCAAATTAAAGCTCGGATGGCAAATGATGCAAAAATCAGAGTCACTTTCGAGTAGGGTCATTTGGGGTAAGTATTGCCATGTTCATCTTGATATTGACATCTTCAAGTCGAGACCGCATGCCTCCTTGGCCTCTAAGAGTATAGTTCATAGGGTGTAGACCTTATCAATGGGTCATCAAATGACTATCGACAACAGTCACTCCACCCTCTTCTGGTTCCACCCATGGTTACTTGAAGTCCCATTATTGGATTTTGCTTTATAAGCCATCCCGAAGGACATCTTACCCCTAACTGTTGTCGAATGGTAGTCAAATAATGGATGGTGATGGGAGCTTTTTGATAGCCTTCTCCCTCACTATATCAAGCACATGTTCCTTTGCATTAGGCTTTACAACCTGCAAGATAATATCGTGGTCTTGTACAATGTCAATAGGTTGCATTAGGGTTGAGCATGGTTGGACCGAAACCGAAAAAATTGACCGAACCGAACCAAAACCAACGAAGTTCACCAAATTCCCGATTTTCGGTTTCGGTTCGTTTTTGAACCAATGCTCAGCCCTATGTTGCGCCATTATCTCGCTACTTCTGTAGGCTGTCCGAGATGCTCGCAGGAGGAAATGGAATTGCATCTTTTTAATTAGAGATTATATTGTCATGATATAAATCAGATGTGGCTTGCCCTCTATGGGAATAAATTGTTTGTCCTCTATGTTCTCATCCGAAAGGATGCTCTAGGACGCCCTCGTAAAGGGTGACCTTCTAATCATTACCTTTTTAAAAAAAAAAATTTGCCGCCCTCCTTGTTCAACACAATGCAACTCAAGGATTGGATTTTCACAATATTAAACTTTATAGCTCTCTTTTTGTATTCATGATTTGGTAACACATGGAAAACCAGAATTCACTTACATTCGAGAGCAAAGGCCTCACTTCTAGTTTACACATGTGGTCTGCTCATCCTATGAGGCCTTCCATGCTGCAATAGTGATACTCAAATTGAGTTTCTTAAATAATTTTTTTAAAAAAAGAAAAATAACAAAATGTCAGTAAAAGAGGAATTGTTCAATAAAGAGAGTTTTTATGCAAGAAACTCTCTCGCGATAACTTTCTTTAGGCTTTATAACAATCTGACATATTAATTCTTTTGTTTATGTGACTTTTCCTTTTATTTCAAAGTTAAGACAGTTTAGGTATCACAATTTTTTTGGGTTCACATGGCTGTGTCACCGCCCAGTTCGGCCCCATTGGGCTACCATCCTCCACTTTTATATTGCTTGCTTTCTCTTTTGTTCAATTTCTAAAATTCCTATTTCATAAAAAAAAAATTACTTTTCTTTTTTTTTCTTAAAATAAAGGGAAATTTCGTTTGGTGTCCTCGAATTTTTGGCTTTTTTCGTAGTGCCCAAATAAAAAACTTATTCCGGAAAATACCCCTGAACTTTTGTAAAAGTTCGGCTCATACCCTTACTTGTAATTTTTCTCTTAGATTATAGTAAAATCTGCTTTTTTTATAACAAATAACATTTTTAAATTTACTAAGTAATTAAATCAATTATAATATAAAATAAAATATATTTTAAATAAGTTTTAAAATATAATCTATAAAAATATGATATAAGACAAGTTAATTTATGCTATATTTATCACACTAAAACCAATATATTTAAATATGGTATTAACATTTTATTTATATTTTGAATACATATATCTATGGAAAGGTCATTTACTATTATTAAACATTTTTTTGCAGTTTCTCCTATTATTTAAGAAATGAAAATTCATATATTCTATCCACATATATACATATTTATATATAAAGTTTGATTTGATATTAAAAATTGTCCAAACTTACTATGTAAAGTTTTTCATGATAAATCTGAAATATACTAATATATCATTTTAATATTTATAAGTATTGAAATATGTTTGGTTTAATTCGATAAATATTACAAAAACTCAATTCAAAACATAAGTTATATAATATTTTTATAGACTATATTTTTAAACTTATTTAAATTATTTTTTATCTTATAATTGAATTTTAACTTAATAAATATAAAACTATGTCTATATTATAGAAACAAACAAAATTTAGAGAAATATAACACAAAAATTCCAAATAAGGGTACGAGCTAAACTTTTACAATAGTTCAAGGCTATTTCCTGGAATAAGTTTTTTATTTGGACACCATTCGGAAAAACTAAAAACTCGAGGATACCATATGGAATTTCCCTAAAATAAAGTTTGATGAGAAGTGAATGGAGTAGGAGAAAAAGGACACAGGATGAACTAACCTCAAAACTCAGGGATAAATCTCAAAATAAGTTTTTTTTATAGGGCGCCATTTAGAAAAATGCAAATTTCAGTGTTACCAATTTTTGTTTTTTTTGTTTTTACCGAAACAAAATGTTAAATAGCACTTCTCTAAAATTAGAAAGTTTCATCTTGACGTTTTCCAAGCAAAACTTTTTATTCTATCAAAATAGAAGCAATCCATCTTGGTTGTTGATCGTCTCGTTCACTCTCTTCTTCTTCTCTCTAAACTTCAATCACTGCTAATATATAGAAACAGGACCATAGTTTTGGATTTTAGAGTACAACCAACTTGACAGAATTGTGGGTATTTGTTTTTTTGTTGATCTCCTTCGCTCTTTTATATCGGTTAAGTTCTTAGTGATACATAGTTGTGATCTTCAAATTATCAATGTTGTCATTATGTTTTGCTATACGAATTTGAGCTATGACTATGATTTCCCCATAGATCATAAAGAGTTGAGGTGTACATATTTCCACTTATTTTATATCATGAATAAGTTTATTTTTTTCATGTTGAGGAATTAAATGTTCAAAAGGGTTTCTCTCATGATCATTTTCTTGTCCTTATTTGTGGTTGATTGTGAAAATTAGTTGCTAACTGAAGATGGTGCTTCTTATACGAAAAATGTGCATCTGAATGAATTGGTGACATATATACTGAGTTCTACTTATATGTTGTATGTCCACAAGGCGTGTTAGTACATTAGTTTGAAGGGATCACATACTTAACCGGTCTCAGCTGGCTGATAGTTTTCAAATTTTTTCTCAATTGTAGACACAGTAGAAGACACCTGGACCAAAAAAAAAAGACACAGTAGAAGACACAAGTAAATATGGCTAGTCTTGAAGAGATTGGTGTTTCAGCTGCAATCAATCTCTTATCAGCAATTGCTTTCCTCATCGCCTTTGCTATTTTACGACTCCAACCAATAAACGATAGAGTGTACTTTCCAAAATGGTATTTGAAGGGAATCAGAGGCAGTCCCACACATTCTCGATCTTACGTCAGCAGATATGTCAACGTAGACTGGAGAATGTACATTAGGTTCTTGAATTGGATGCCTCAGGCATTGAGAATGCCTGAGCTTGAGCTTATTCAGCATGCCGGGCTCGATTCAGTAGCATATATTCGAATTTATTTTCTCGGGCAAGTTCCTTCATTTAGTCCCTATTTATAACATTGCATACATTCTTTCCTTTTTGTTTAGTTTGATGCTAGTTATACTTGGATGATGTAACTGATCCTTAATTCACTGAAAGTTGCAGGTTGAAAGTATTTGTTCCAATTGCAATACTGTCTTTATGTGTTTTGCTACCGATTAATTGGACGGGAAAAATGCTGGGTCGGATACCAGGTATTGAGTTTAGCAATGTGGACAAGCTTTCAATCTCAAATATTTCTCCGGGATCTAGAAGGTTGGTTTTAGTTTATATTGTGATTCCTGTCCATGCTTATTTAAAATGGTATGTCAAGATTCAAAATCTCAAGTTGTCATTTGGATCATGAATAACGTTGTTTGTGGAAATGTGTCAATAGGTATTGGGCACATATTGTGATGTCTTACATTTCCACATTGTGGACATTGGGGATGCTGTACAAAGAATATGAGATTATCACCAACATGAGGTTAAGGTTTATAGCTGCTGCAGAACGGCGTCCTGATCAATTCACAGTAAGCCAACAGCATTGATCATATAGCTTTTGATTAATGGATTTTAGTGTAATGCAATGAAGATGTTCTTAGCTTATACTTTTGTGCAGGTTTTGGTAAGAAATGTTCCAGTGGACGCTGATGAATCAGTCAGTCAGCATGTTGAGCATTTTTTCTTTGTGAATCACCCTGAGCATTATATGTTACATCCGGTTTGTATAAAGTTTCATTTAATGTTTCTGCTAAACTAATAAATAAAATGAGAACTCAATCTACTTAGTTGTTGTTGACTTGCAGGTTCTTTATAATGCAAATAAGCTTGCATCTTTAGTAGACAAGAAGAAGGGCCTGCAAAATTGGCTCATATATTATCAAAACAAGTATGAGAGAAACTCTGGATATAGACCTATGACAAAGGTATTTATTCTTAATGCTTAATCTCTTACAAGAGTTGTTTTCTTTGGATTACTAATTTGAGTTCAGTACCCTTAACTCTGTTGCTATAGACAGGTTTATGGGGACTTATCGGTACAGAGGTGGACGCCATTGATTACTATACACAGGCCGTTGAAAAAATAAATGAGGAAGTAAGTCCAAAGTCAAGTGTTTATAAACTTTGATAGTACTGTAAATCAAGCCTTGTACATTTGCAATTGTTGTCTCTTAGTTTTTTAGTGTATCTCTCGGTGACATAGGAAACCGCGGAAAGGGAGAGAGTCCTTAGTGATCCCAAGGCAATATTGTGTGCAGCATTTGTTTCGTTTAAAAGCCGTTGGGGAGCTGCTGTATGTGCTCAAACTCAACAGTCAAGTAACCCAACAATATGGCTAACAGAGTGGGCTCCTGAGCCACGCGACGTTTGCTGGAGCAATCTCACTATACCATATGTTGAGCTGAATATCCGAAGACTCCTTATAACGGTTGCCTGCTTTTTCCTGACCTTCTTCTTCATGATTCCCATAGCATTTGTGCAATCACTAGCCAACCTTGAAGGACTCCAGAAGACGTTTCCTTTCATGAAATCCTTGCTTAATTTGTAAGTCCTGTTTTGCTTCTTACAAGTTTTGGTTGATAAGTTCTATGTACATATACAAGTATTTTTTGATGTTGGACTCTCAGGAATGCTACCAAGTCTCTCATCCAAGGATTTCTCCCAGGATTGGTGCTGAAGATATTTCTTGTACTTTTGCCAATGATTCTGATGGAAATGTCAAGGCTGGAAGGATACACTTCGTTTTCGTATTTGGAGAGACAATCGGCTGCAAAATACCATGTGTTTATACTCGTCAACGTCTTTCTTGGAAGCTTGGTCACCGGAACCGCATTTGAGCAGCTCAACAGATTCTTACATCAGTCTACAACCGAGTATGCGACTTTCCCTTACTAGTGTTGCAAAACGGCCTCTTGTCTACATAATACTTGCAACTTATGTACTTTACTTTGCTTGTAGTATACCGAAAACAATTGGAACGTCTATTCCAATGAAGGCCACATTCTTCATTACTTATGTAATGGTCGATGGTTGGGCTGGAGTTGCTGCAGAGGTCATGAGGCTTGTGCCATTAATCATTTTCCACTTGAAAAACACGTTCTTGGTCAAAACCGAGCAAGACCGGGACCAGGCAATGGACCCTGGTTTCTTGGATTTTGCGACTTATGAGCCTCGTATACAGCTTTACTTTCTTCTTGGACTTGTCTATGCACCAATCACGCCATTACTTCTTCCTTTCATCATTGTCTTCTTTGCTTTCGCTTACCTGGTTTTCCGTCATCAGGTATATATTCATCTTATCCACATGGTAAGTATGGTTCATACATGCACAAGTCGTAATGGTTGCTCATATTGTTATCAGATCATTAATGTGTATGACCGGAAGTACGAAAGCGCAGCCGCCTTTTGGCCAGACGTGCATCGACGCATCATTATCGGGCTTCTCATTTCGCAGCTTCTCTTGCTTGGCCTACTGAGTACAAAAGGCGTCGATGTCTCAACACCGGTGTTGTTAGTTCTACCTGTGTTCACAATTTGGTTCCACAAGCTTTGCAAGGGCCGTTTCGAGTCAGCATTCAAGAGGTTTCCATTACAGGTCAGTAGTTTAAACATCAATCGTTCAGCCCCATTAAGATACTTCCTATATCAGTTAGCTGTTGAAAATGTGTCTGTAGGAGGCAATGGCTAAGGATACTCTAGAACATGCGGTGGAGCCACAACTGGACTTGAGAGCTTATCTGCAGGATGCATACATTCATCCAAATTTCAAGAGCGGAGAGTTCGGAAATCCGGGGGAAGACGATTCAGACGCTGAGACTCCACTTGTGGCCACAAAGAGATCACATAAGAGCAGTGGAGTTCCCTCTCCAAGAAGTTCTTCTTGTGAGAATAATGTATGACATGCACAAATTGTATGGTTTAGCCTTTTTGTTCCCACCTCACATTTTGTACATACCCATAAACCGTAAATTCTAGTTTTTTTGTAGAAAAGAAAAGCCGATCATGTTATCTTTACTCTTGCCATCATCACTTAATACACTTGTTCAGTTACAGAACCGATCTCTAGCATTAGTTTGAGCATTATTTTGAGAATTTTATAGGTAATCATTATAGTACGTTTAACGAGCTTAAATAGAACTTTCTAGGGTTAGCCTAACGCCTTTTACATGTACATCCTACATTATTATTATTATTATGGAAAGTTACCAAAGATTTTCCACTTAAGTTAACAGTGTGTCTTGAATTTGATTTCCTCTGATGCTGATACTGACCTTGAATGTTGGTGCACTTTGTTGCAAATGAATCCTTCTGTCAACTTCAACGACCCCATCTCATAGAACTGAGAGAACTAGTCCTATCGTTTTATCTTTGTCAACTGCTTCCAATGATCATTTCAACTGCTGCAGTGGCAGCTCCAACACCGCCGCAACCCAACAGAGCAATCGCCAGGTCATCCTCGCCCCACCGCCTGAGCCCGTTGCTTAAGCTCTTGAGAACTTCCACATCCACCTTCTCTACCCATGCAGGAGCACAGCCAACCATCAAGCTCACAAAACCCGAGACATAGGCCCGCCAAGTGGCCCACTCACAGCCCAATGAGACATTCCCATCAACAACCATGGCCATGAACTTGAGATGCTTCCAGACAAGCTGTAGGCCCCGTTTGGATGCGGGAGTGGCAGACTTCATATCGGTACCCAATGCAAAGGCTCCACTCAGCAAAGCAAAGTAAGCAAGTGCATAGCCCTTTAGCATGGCCGCAAGCTCCCCTCCTCCTGACGATCGGTCCCCGCTATGGTCGGTTATGAACCAGGCAGGCAAGATTTGCCGGAGCAGAGCTAGAACGAGGCCTAAGCCTCCAGTTATCCATACCATGGAAGCTCCGAGAGAAGCTGCAAGCTTGACACGTGTCATTGCAGAAGAGATAGAGACTTGCCCGTATCTAGCTCCATACTTGCTCTTTTTAAGGTTTGGAATGCCAGCTATCTCTTGGACAGATGTAATCAAGAGAGAGAGGATCTCTTCTGCCAGGTTCATTGTGTCTTTGATGAACGGTTGGATTTTGAGGTAGAAGATTCCCGGGGCACCTGGAGAGACTCCGCCTGCAGACTTATGCGAGCCAAATCCATGACCAAGTAAGGCGCCGACCCCACTGCAGTGTGTCTTGGGTGTAGGGGTTAGGCCAAGAGTGGTCCGGAAGCAGGTTCTGAGGAGCTGAGCCACTGCATCAGAGTTATGATGGAAGACGGTACGAGAGGCAGAGAAGATGATGAAGTCGCTCCAACGCTTTGCCTTCTGAATCCACAGGGAAGTTACAATCGGCATGCAAGGCCAGGGACACTCGGTAGCAAGTGTAACCAAGGATCTTCCAACCAAGTTTAGGAAACGCTCTGACGCCTTGTCTAGCTTGTAAGTAATAGTTAGGCTCAGAAGTGCAGCCAGTGGAAGAGGAAGTGTAGGTGTTGAATTCCTTGCTTTAAGAACAAAATGAATGTAGAATTTGAGGACAATAATTTATGAGATTAATAAAAAATAAAATATTAGTTGAGCATATTACCTGTAGCAAGGCTTGGGATATCTATACCAGTATCAGCGAGAAGTTTCCTGATCTGTTTCTCAACTGATGCTAAGTTGGCAGCAGGACTTGGCCAATCTGTACCATTCATAGAAGCTGGCTTCCAAACTCCTCTCGAAACCTCAGCAGCTAGGTAGCTTACTATTCCCGCCAAAGATGCTGGAAGAAAATCAGCCAGATCTTTGAGCCCTGAAACCAAAACAGTGTGTCATCATATGCATAATAGCTGCTAACTTATAGAATGACTACAAAGTACACAGGAATAGATGTTCCAACTTGCAGAAGTCTTAAAATCCAACTAAATTATGATTTACAGTTCTGTGATACTGACGGCAGAATAACCCCATTCATACAGAGAATTTCACCAGAGATATGTATGATAGTATATTAAATGGGTGCTATTCTAGTTCAACACACCTTTTATTATGATTTTAATGACACATGGCATTATTTGACAATGAAATCAACCAATGTATGACACCCTTAGATTCTCTGTGAACAAGTTTGCATGCACAAGCCAAGAAGCAAAGGAACATTTCTTAAGTTCTCACGAACATCAAACTAACCTGTAGCAAGTTCACGTGGAGATAACTTGTCATTAGCACAGGCAGTGAGAGCAGCATCAAGAACGAATGGAACAGCCTCTAAAATATCCCACGCAGGAACCTGTAATCTAAGGTTGGCCTCTTCAGAAGCTAAAGAAGATGAACTACTACTTCCAGTAGTGGTTGGATCGCCTTTATTTGTTTTCTTAAACATCATAGTTAATAACCAGTTGATAATCTCATGAACAGGGTTGCCCTGATTAAGACCAGAAAGGGTGGACACAATGCAAGCTTGATGCTGCACATACCACCGTTTCAGTTTAGGGAAAGAATCCATGAAGATAGGTTCAGTAGGACAGACGAACTTGGTGAATCTCCTGTTTCTAGTTTGATCTCTTGCAGCTAATTGAGCATTTCTCACCAACAACAGATAGTCAGGAGTAAGCTGGGCCTCCACTGGAAGCACAGGTCCCAGTACATCTTCAAGAGCAGGATGATCAAATCTCCACAACTTCAAGAGAAGAGTGAAAGCATTAGAAAACACAGAATAGGAGTTAATTTCCTCCCCTGTTGCAAGAGTCCAAGATTCTTTTGGTGAACACGACCCAAAAACCTCACAAATAGGTATCAATGCACCAGCCAGCTGTGGAACCTGAAACAGAAGGACATCATCAGCTCATACCAGAAGGCTATACAGTTATCATTACTTTCACGTCATTTTGATCTGTCTGTAGTTGGTCTATGCTCATTTTAAACTAATATTAAGATTGTTCCATATTTTCTAACAAATAAGAAAATTATTACAAATTTCATCACTTACATATTAAACTGATCCTGGTACAAAACTTGGCTGCATAATTCTTCAGGCAAGTTCATATTGTTTTTTTTCTACGTCCAAGTGTCCAGTACAAGTTGCAAAATTTAGGAGAACAAGCCACACGTCTCTTTATACATCACCTATGCACTACCATATGCTTAGCTTACAAGACTTACGAGCAACAAATATAAGGCAACTAATATGCACTGCTTCAAGTTTTGTACGTTCCCTCATTGTGAAACTGTTTAAAATTTAACAAACTATCAAGCTAGATAGGGTTCATACCAGTCCATGCAATGAAAAAATCTGGATAGCATCAATTGTTGATATCCCAAGAAGCAGAATGTTTAGGAGTGAGGCATGGTCAATCAAGTAATTCTCAGAAAAATTTGCAGGCGGGGGAGGTGAGAGCAACCTTGTAATAATAATTACTACGTGTTCCTGAAAAGTGAAAACAACAAAACCACAAAATATCTCTTTATACATGTTAATCAGGGTAAAAGGGAACGCTGTATGATAAGTGATCAACCAAATTACAAGGAAGAAATCCCTCAAGTACCCTTTGCAACCAGAAAAACACAAAATCAAAAGGAAAACAAACATCCAAGTACCTGAACATTCCAGCCACGTACAAGAGATGCCCCACACAAAACCATAGCAGCGTACAATTTTTCATCATTTGAACCACCAACGGCAATCTCAAATATTTTCTCAATCTCTGTCAAACTTCCATCAAAACCATGAGTTCAAATTCAGTTTCTATCAGACAGACTAGCTGTAGAGAAAAAGCACAGCATCAAAAAAACAATGCAATGACATGAAGTTTATCATCTACCAAAGCCAAGCTGAATGGATGGATTCTTGAGTTTAATGATGGGTTGGTAAGGTGATGGTGAAAAAAAAAGAGCTTGTTAGCCAGGAAAGTTAATTAATTTAATAGTACAAATAAGATGAATAGTGCAAGAGAGTTCATTTAACTTTTAGTTAGAGGTCGTTCACATCAGTTTTTGACCACCAAAAAGACTAGTATATTCCCTAGCTGCGAACCTAGCTAAAGCAGATAGTCATCTCTAAAATAAATGATAGTATTAAGTTCCTTAGCTGCGAAACTAGCTACAACTGATATATCAAATAATCATCTTTTGGTTTATTTAACAGTAGAAATAAAGATACATCATACAAGCAAACAAACATTAAAAACAGCATAGTGATCAAGAGGCAGGCAGGTGTACCTTGAAGCAGGCGTGGAAATAAGAGCATTACCAATTGTTGATGATAGTGGGGCTCCTTTCATGAATGATGACCAACCAGGAATGTGCCCAGCTACATTACAAGGTATCTGGTTGCCACTTGCATTCACATAACCAGGCCACATATATGCTGATGTGTCCAACAGATCTCTAGCGATGCATGCCTCAACAATCAAGTGCAACATGTTTCCAGCTGCATAAATCAAGGAGAGATAAACATGATAGATGTGAGGTGCCATGTGCAATGAGAGTTCAAAGCTCACCTCTGTTTGAAATGATAACAGAACACATCTCTGAGAAACAAATGAGAGAACCCAATTCAAATTATCTTCAAAGTAACTTGACTTTATGGTGTAGCGGACATTTTTTCACAAACACAGCATCAATCAAAGGAGAAGGGCAACTAAGGGGTTCCTATACAATTAGGAGAATTATGACATTAATGACGTAAAGATCAACATGCAAGATTTCACGCAGGCACTCGTGGTAAGGCTGACTCAAAGTAAAGGCCTTATTATAACCTTTTCCTTTTACACAATTTCACTTTCCTTCGTTATTATTTTTACTGAAAGAAAATCATGACATCTAATTCATTTTCATTTTTCTTAATTATATAGATTTGAGTGAATTAAAATTCTTATACATATAAAGTGCAAAAAGAGGCTTATATGAGAAGTCGTGCTGACCAAAGCTTTTACTGTTTCAACTCCACATCCAAAATCAATCCATGAGTTATGATAAAATCAGAAATGGCTAATGAGCATAGATGTTAACTTTCAAGGTGCAGAAGGCAAAGCAGGAAAGTCCCAACTGAAGAGGATGCCAAACAAGATACCAGCTAAAAAGAAAATAAATAAACCAAAGGGAATACAAACATACAACAGCTTTGAGGCATGTCATTCATGCTGACACAGTCAAGACATCCGCTTCCAGTGCTAATGCCAGAATGGAACATCATCGCTTTTGCAGCAGCCTGATTGGCTACTGGAATGACTGATGGATGTGGAGTTAGCA
This sequence comes from Polygonum maritimum, assembly GCA_963924305.1. Lineage (NCBI taxonomy): Eukaryota > Viridiplantae > Streptophyta > Magnoliopsida > Caryophyllales > Polygonaceae > Polygonum > Polygonum maritimum. The sequence continues at coordinate 3,912,339 of OZ002728.1, read as the reverse complement.
AGCTCTCATATTTACCAAGTAACTGTAAACTGGAGATCAACTCATTGCGACGCTTTCCAGCAGCCAATTTCTCCTGACTGCGGGATGGTGAAATGCATTCAATTTCCTTCATGGCTGCATTTTCTTCCTCTTCAATTATATTGGCAACTGAGAGTGTTGTAATGGACAGCAGCATACACAAGCAAGTATCCAGTCGAGGCACAGGACCCTCACTAGAATTTCTTTCCTAAAGAGTGGCATATGTGGTTAAGAGTTAGTGATAGAAAGCTGCACCTAGAGTTATGATACACATGTACAAGAATGACAGAGGAAAAGACTACTATTTTAATGTTTTTCGTAGATAAAGATGTGAACAAGGAATCTACTTTTAAGGAATGAATCGTCAAATGATCATATATTACAGACCCCCTTGCCATGTTGATACATCTAAGGACCACATTGAGGCTACGATAACTAAAAAGTCATTGCAGCGGCGATGAGATCAATGAAAATGGCTTTAGGGAAACATAACATTCGAATTTTACCAGATGTCAGATTTCAGATTGCATCCCGGATAGTCTATTCTTCACTGGCTTGTTCTTAGATACTTCCTTTGCTAGTTCGGAGGGTTTTCAGTCTTTTTTGTTCTGGTTTTGTGTTATGCAATCCTCTTTTTCTACTTCTAAAACAAACCGAAATCTAAAATAGTTAAAAGAGAAACCCACACCCACCAAGCCAAAAGCACTAAAAACAACAAGATAATGATCGAGGGAAGTTTTGACCTCATACTTGTGATACCAGACCAATTCTATACATTCTACTGTTTTCTAGTCTCTCTCTAATGCCATAGTGTCACCTGAGCTTTTTAATAAATCATTGTGGTAAAAAACAGCAGTTTGATAAACATTTGGTTCTTCAGCCTAAAAGTAAGTCTCCACAAAAGAGAATAGCAGTTTAGGATAAACAAGAGCTCTAATTGATTACACACCCTCTGCACAAGACGCAAAGCTGCAATCCACAGACCCAGGAAAGCATCACACCAGGTTGTACCATTCACTTCCTTGAGTAATTTCACTATATCTGCAACCATATGAGCAGAAATTACTGTTTACAGAGAAAGATGAGTACCTCCCTTCCTCTACTTTGGCTTAAGCAGTCATTTTAATTTACAAGCAGCATATACCTGTAAGTGTGTTAACAGCACTTGTTTCAGTCACATTGAGGACTTCCATAGCATCTTCTAGGAATAAATCAATGGGAATCCAAAGAGCTGAATGACTAGTTCCATGCATTTGACTAACAGAAGATTTTAGTGATCCAGAAAGCAGGACTGAATGGAGTTCATGTTGCAGACTGGTTTTGTTCTCTGGGGCCAGGAGCTTGCAAGTATCCAAAGTAAAGCGCAAAAGTGTATCTGGAGTAATACTCTTTGAATTCCTTATGGCTGAAGACTTGGATGCCAGAAGTGACAAGCAATCGGCAAAATCTGACCAATATGAAGGCCTGTGCCAAATAGATAATAGTTAGTTGAATTTCATTGAGGATTTCTCACAGCCTTGCTTTTATCCTTTGTGGAGATAGTAAAAGGAGGCAGAAGGGAATGGCATATTTTCCACAAACAATACAAAAACACCACAAATTCCCAAGTAGCAGAGGTAGACAGCCACAAACAACGGAAAAAAAATGTCCCAAAATCAGGGGAAATAGACACGTGTCTATGACAAAAAGAGACTTTGGTAATATGAAAACAGATTTCAGAAAGCCACCAAGTAGTTTTGTAATGCTGATGGTACGGAAAAGAACTACTCTAATAACCTGTCAAGAAAAGGTACCTTCTTAAAAAAAATATTACAGGAAGACAAAAAGCATGTCACATATATTTATAAGGCAATAATGAACAGAAAACCATGTTCATTTTATTGTTTCACAGAAATTACAGCATTTATAGTTGAAAATGCTTGCCTTCCCAGTTTACCACCCACTTAACTCTGACTTTGTTTGAGCATACCCAGCAATTTACAATCCACGGACTAAAAATATCACATATTTTAGTAGACACGCAAATGAATTCTCCAAAAGATCAAACAATAAGCGATCACACTTTTCCTCAATACAAATATCACAATAGAATCATATGACTTACATATACTTGTGTGCCAAGTAGAGAACCCTGGAAGTCATCTTATTATGCAAAAATTCTCCAATTGTCTCTACAGCCATCAAAGTATTCGTTTGTTGCATTGCCCCATGATGATAAGGTCTCTTTGTTTCACAGCTCTCAATGTTGTCGATTTCCATATCTTCCATCCTAGTAGGCCATCTCAACTTCCTATGAGGAATAAGCTGAAGCAATCCCTCATCATCCAGTGATGCATCAACCAACTGCCACACAATCGAAAAGACCAATAGAACTACTAGAACGCCAGGTTCAGGAGACTGAATTCCAAAAATGTCAGAAAGATGAAGGGCATCATCTATGGAGTGCAAGACCCTGCAACCAGAATGCAGGGTGACCAACAAAGAAAATGAGTTTATTATAAAAATCTTGAAAAGGAAAGGCCTGTAAATGAGTGTTTGGGATGACATTAAAACACTCCACACACAAAACTTCACCGCAAGGAATTCCCTTGGGGATAAAACTTCCACTAAACTAGTGTAATTGAAACCACTCCTTGGCCAATTGAAGCAAGAGCTTGAGAAATCTCATAACAAAACACGAATAGATCATACATTATTCACTTTTATTTGGACTGAATTTGAAAAGGAATCATACTCACTCTTCATTAATAGATTGGTCCTTTTTCAAGGTAAAAGAGAAGCCATGCCTCTTCAGAAGTTCTAAGTAAAGCCTATATGCTGCAGGATACACATGCCGAGCTGGGACAACCCTGCCATAGTAAGCAAACACAGTTTCAGCTTGTATCATACTGAGCAAACACACAGGATTTGAACAACATAGAAAGGAGCAAATCCATTCAATTTCAGCAATTGCTTGTGAATCACTCATATGCATCCATTTGAGGTCCCTCGCATACACTTCGATACACTAATTTATCAAAGAAATTCTACAATTAAACCTATCAGAAAACCTCAACTTGCTTTGACTCAAGCACACCTAATTTGACTCCAAAACTTCAAATTACATCAGATCATCGAAATCTCCCACAGAAACCTAGCGGTTTCAGTCAAGAAGTAAAAGCAAACGTAAGCAATACCTATCAGCGAGAAAGGCAAGGGTGAGAACAGGAGGAACAAGCGTAAGCCCCATGGCCTTCTCGAGAAACTTCCAGGCGGAGGGAACATTGTTCTCCCAGCAAAGATGAGAGACGAGGAGGCGAGCGAGCTCGACGGAAGGCACAGCCTGCCCCGCCTTTTCGAGGAAGGCGCCGAGTTGCATCGCCCATAGGAAAGGATCGCCATTCCTCGCCTGCGCCGCCTTGGTGAGCTCGAGAACCCTGTCCCAGGGGCCGTCGGCGTCCCTATGCGCCAGAGCCACCGCCATGGTCAGAGGAGCTTGATTGAGCAAGGGTTTAGGATTGTGGTCGATCTGACCAAAGAGGGAAAAGGGGGAAGAATTGAGTTTCAGTATATCCCTTGGGTCTGGGACTGTTAAAGTGTGAAGACGTTGGGCATTTGAATGGAATTTTTCTAAGAAAGCGTTCAAAGGCGGCTAAACGGGACGACTCACTCACCATTTCCACCGAGCAAAGATCAAAGGAATATAGTAATCATAATTCATACACCGGTAAAGCAACGATATCTAGATCGAAGGTATATACTGTTGTACGGTACACGGTAACACAGTCAACGATGTTTCTATATCCAGACCAGTGATACAATATTCTATTTTTTTTGTTTTTTTGGTCGAATTCTATTTTTTTTGTGGTCAAGAGAGGCTAGCTCTCGATCTTCGGACATCTGGTCAAACAGTTAAGCCTCTAAGGATAGTACCCAGAGGTCACCGGTTCAACTCTCATGGACAGTGTCCTCAACTAAAAAAAAAGAGAGGCTGGCTCTCGTTCAACAGGAAAAAAAAAAGGATAGTTTCGGCTATCTTATCTTATATACGTAGAGTATAAGATTGGGTTTTGCTACCATTTAATACCCTCGTTAACTATCCTCACAAAATCAAGTTTGTCTTTGACGTGGTCTCTGGGGCTGGTATCACCGCTGGGAATGATGAGCATTTGTATCGCAACGTCTAGAAGCTCCGGGTTCAGGAAGGGATCAGGGCTTTTATCTGGTTAATCGTGCGTGGTTGCATTCTCATGAAATGCGAGTGGATGCGCCGGCATATTTCGCACTCGGACTCGTGCCAGTTGTGCGGTCAAGGATCGGAGTCGCTCGCGCATCTCTTCAGGGACTGCTTTAAAATTTCAGGTTTGTGGATTTCTCTCGGAATTCCTTTGAAATTTTCCTGATTTTTTCTTGGTTCCTTTCGCAGGCTGGGTGTGTTCTAACCTCTTGGACAAGTTGGGAACGGTGGATGGGATCGAGTGGGCCGCGGTTTTCGCAACGACGCTCTGGTGGATCTGAAAGTGGCACAACAAAGTTGTCTTCAGGGACTCCTGCTGTGTGAAGAACCCCGCTGATTTTGTGCTCAAGAGGACCAGGGATTACGTTGAGGTCTGGTCGACGAGAGGGATCGGAGGTGATGGGGCGGTTGATAGACTTGGTCTGGCTTCGGCGGGAGGCCTCATAAGGAGTTGCGATGGTGATTGGATTGGAGTTTTTTTGATGAATATTGGTCAGTGTTCGACCCTTGCTGCGGAGCTGTGGGGTATTTTCCAGGGACTATGCTGTAATATTCGGTTCTTGCCGGTCCTGTATCGGTTCCGATTCTTGATCAATAAGTTATTCTAAAATTTAATTAGGAAACTAGTATGTAAAAGTATAATTAATTGGAACTCATTATCGAGAAATATCTTTAGTTAGGCTCCAAATCTCTTGAATAGATTTGAGTTATAACTAACTAGAAGATAAATTAATTAGCCCTAGTAATTGGTTAAAAGCCGGTCAGCTTTAGAAAACACCCAAAATTCATCTCCTTCTCCGTGTGAAGAGCCGAAGGCGCCGCAAGCCTTGCAACCGGAGTCACGCCTTCCGTTAACTTCCGGTGAGCGTCGTCGTTGGTCTTTCTTTTCCTTCTTTTTCTGATCGGGCAACTAAGGTTCAGTTTTGGGTAGAGAGGAGCCGGGGTCGGGCTCGATTGGGTTGGGTTCTGTGAGACCTTGGTGTGGGTTGAAAGTAGGTCGGTAAAAATCTGAGTTTGGGTCAAGTAAGGGTGAGTCGAGGCATCGGGTCGAGTCGGGCGTCTTGGGTCGGGATCGGGTAGCGAGGGCTGAGCGGAGTGAGTCCGGCAGTGAGGGAGCGGAGGGTGTGCGGGTCTGTATAGGTGGTCGGGTTTAGGTTGGTGGTTCTAGTCGAACTCGGGCGGTTCGGTGGTCGTCGTCGGGGGTCGGGACCAGAGTGGTGGTCGCTAGACGTCTACGTAAGCAAGCTGGGAGATTAAGTTAAGATGAATGGAAGATAAGGCTGATCTGAGTCTATGGTGCTTTGTAGAATGAGTCTGAGCGAGCTGTGACGTTGATGATGAAAAAGAAGCAGGGGAAGTTAAGAAAAGAAAGAAGGTGGCGGAGGTGTGTACATTGTGAGAAAGCAGGGGTGATGTGGCCAAGGAGCAAGCTTTAGTAGGTGAAAGGAGGTGTAGATGGGTAGGGTTGAAAAGTCAAAGTGTGATTAAGGGGAGGGAATTACGATGAGTGGTTTTGCATGGGGGTGTCTATAGATTAAGTAGTTTTTTTTGGTTGAAAGATTAAGTAGTTAATTAAGGTCACATGTTTATACTTTTATAAAATTTGTTAGTGTTGGTTCGAGGGTTTGGGTCGTGTTTTGATTTTGGGTGAGTTCCAAGAAGTAATTGACTTCAAGTCTCCTAATGTCCTATTGATACATTCTATTCAGGAGTCTCTCTTTCTTGTGATCAATAGCTTTTCGTAACCCGAAGATTCATCATTTTTGAGGCAAGTCGTGGTTCTATTCTAACTTGTTAGGTTTTGCAATGTGATTGTAGGATTGGTTTTGTGAACTAGTCCCAATTGATCTTTTGAAATGTTTTAAATGTGTTCTTTGTGTGAAAGGATTTTTATAAAGTTTGAATTTGATTACAAGTATTTCGATTGTGTTTTACTATGCTTTATTGAATATGTGTGTTGCTTGCAAGTGTTTCTCGGTGGTTAAGGAAAGACCGGGTGCAATGATGGAGAAGGGTTGCATCGACAGGCAGACTTACAATGATGAAGAAGGGTTGTATCGTCAGACCGGGTGCAAAGGAGGGTGAAGGGTTGCATTAACGGTCAGGAGTGCAAAGTGGATGAAGGGTTGCAGCTCCGCCTCACTAGGACAGTGAGTGTAGGTATGTGTTTGTGTGAGTATGCGTGTGGAAGTGAAGAGGTGAATGTCGTTATGTGGAGATGGTCGTGTGTGAGAGCAGGATGGTGCGTGTATGTGAATGTGGATTTATGAATGTGTGTAAGAGACTTGTGATTGTGATTGTGATTGTGTTAGTGAATTGAATCTTGTGACTGACTGGACCTAGGACTGGACTTAGAGTTATGTGTGTGTGATTGTGGACTTTGTTTGCTGACCTTAGAATAAAATGGTTTTGAAACGCCCTATGATTGCCGTGCTTAGTTTAGCTTGATAGAGTAGTAGCTGATCCTTCGGGGAACTATTTTTCATTCCAGGAATCCAGGGATTCGTGTAGAGACTTGGCGGATTGGTGGTACGAAGTGGCGATACGTGTTATAGAATGGTTTGGGTTTTTGGGAAGGGTTGTTGTTATTTTAACACACGTTATTGTTTAGATTATCTTGTATGGTCTTATATAGTAGGTTGCTAGTTGATGTGCATGGGTTTGGGGAAAGTTCATATCTATTAGTCTTGTATTGGGTTGGAATCATGAAATGTTTTGTAAAAGTTTTTATTTCGTAACACAAGTTGGATGTTTTTCAATGTTTTCTCGCCGTGCCCGCGTTGCAAGATCCTAATGTTCTGTTGTCGAACCAGCTTGGTAGCGCCTCGTGAGGTCTACTACCGAGTAACGCCTTGTCAGAAAGACGGGGTGTTACATATGCTTGGCCTGGAGCAACAGCCACCGCAACGTCCTTATTGAAACCGACTCTAAGGAGGCAGTCTCTCTCATTGAGAAGACCATCAACCCGAGTCACCCTCTTTCAAGCTTGGTTCTTGGCTGCCAAGGCTACTTAAATCGGGATTGGAATGCCCGGTTATCTCATGTCTTTTGGAAAGCGAATCGCGTCGCGGACTCCCTCGCTAGGCTTGCGGATTCCTATCCGCTTGGCCTTCATTGTATTTCGGTTCCTCCGTCTTGTATTGCTTCCTTGCTTGTTCGTAACTCTAGGGGATTGGCTACACTCCGCCTTTGTTCGTAGCCTTTTTGCTTCTCGAATAAATTTATGAGGGCTCGCCTTCTTTGATCAAAAAAAAAAAAGTGTTTCCTACTACTCCCTCCGTCCCCTATTGTTTGTTCAAAAGTACAATTTACGCGAGTTTTAAGAACGGTATAAAATAGTATGGATAAATGAGAAAGTTGGTATAAAGTAGGTGAGAGAGTTGAATAATATAGGTAAATGATGTGATTGATTGGGGTGAAAAGAGATAAAGTATGAGTTTGTTCGTTCCCAACTTGCTGATGCCAAATAATGGCTTATTTGTGGAAAGAATTCTCTAGACCAAACAGGATAAAGTAAAGTACAAATAAATGGGCCCACATTTTATCTATCGGTGCATGTTTTTTGTAAGGTTTATTTGGTAAAAATAAGACCTTTTGAGAAAAAATAGCTCTTATTGGGCATAATCTTGTTGATGCCAAACATGCCCTATGTGAAAGTAGTGATGGAACCGGGCTGGGCTGCGCCAAGGAATTGTGGCCCAGGCCCGGCCCGGAAAAATACCGGGCTGGGCCACGGGCCGGGCCGGGCGGACCCACCCAGGCCCGTGCCGGTTATACCGGGCTGGGAGCGGGCTATAGGCCGGGCTAGGAGTTGGTTGCGGGTTGGGTCGGGCCGGGCTGAGTTTAACATTATATACTATAATTTTTTATTTTTTATATTACTATATACTTACATAATATACAATATACTTACAAAAAAAATAATATGCACCCTATACTTACATTATATACTATAATTTGTTTTGGATGAACGTTATATACTATAATACTATTGCAAAAACATAGTATATATACTTTAAAAAAATGAATATGCACCGGGCCGGGACGGGCTGGGTTGAGCCGGGCTCCTGGCCCGTTGACCAACCCGGCCGGGCTGGGCTGGAAAAGTACGGCCCGGGCCCGGCTCATGGCCCACCTTGACTTGGCCCGTCTGGCCCGCGGGCTGACCGGGCAGGGCTTTTTGGGCCCATGATGCCGGGCTAGGCCAGGCCGGGCCGGGCCGGCTCGCACCGTTGGCCATCACTATGTGAAAGAGTGGAATAATGAGGGTAAAAGAGTGGATATAAATGTAAAGTGGACAAACAAAAGGGGACGCTAAAAAATGAATACTGGACAAACAAACTGAGACAGAGGAAGTAATTAATTAGTCATGAGTTTGAATCTCTTTACTAACACTATTACAAATATCTTCTTTTTTTTGTTTTCAGTTTCTCAATCTAAGTTTTATGTTACATATCATCACAAACATATTAATACGATTTTTTTTAACCAATAATACATGCTCTTTTTCATATTAATATGAAAATTTTTGCCAACCCACGGGCATCATCACTAGTTTATTAATACGAGGAAAGGTTACATAGCAATAAGACGTGGGGTCGCAATGCTCCTAGAGTCATCGCACAAGATACAAGAGCATTGTTGTGGGGACCTTCTAAGATGTGAACCCCAATAGAGAAAAACAAAGCAATAGAAGCAAGGGAGTCGGCGAGGTTATTCGCTTTCCTGAAGACGTAGTGGAATCGAGGCTAGCAAGTGGATGTCTCATATGGACGCCTCTCTATTTCTCTTAGTCTAATCTATTATAATAATACAATATAAAGCAAAACATATGTCTTTGTTAAAAATTGCGCCACCTCGTCAATGTTGAATAATATAATGTTTTTATTTTAACAATTATTAACAAAATAAAATTATTAAGCAAAAATTAATAGAATTGTGTACTATAAATCTATAATTGGATCACATATCAAAATGAAAAATTATGTTAGCTAGAATCTCTATGCATATTTTTCCTTATCAAGAATCATCTCATATAATTTATACTCTATCTTTTAGATCTTATCTAATAATGATCACATAAACCTAACCAATTAAGATCTTATCCAATAAAGATCTCCCGAAAATTATCTTTTACACAAATCTCATATAATTTATATCTTTTAATGTACACTTTAGAAATATGAGGATGAAAAATTATCTTTTACATACATCTCATATAATTTATATCTTTTAGTTATTAAATAATCTTCATATATAATCTTTGTGAGAATGGAAAAAATGGTCATTACCCGTATATGGTACGGGTCTTCAACAAGTAGTCCATTTAGAGTACATCTAATGGTATAGATATACTAAAAATTTTGATCACCAAATTATAAAAATATGATTGTATCTTATTATTTTATTTGATTAATTAAAAGAGAGAAAAACTAAAATAATTTGACAAATGTTAAGTTGTGATGTAAATACCAAACTTATTTTTGGTCACCATATTGATCGAATGGAATGTTAGTTCATTTTCTTTTACAATGTTTTACAGCAAAAAATATCCTCTTTCATGACCAAAGTTTTGCTTAATCAGTGGGTATGCTATTAAAGCATGCGCATCAGAGTAAGAGAGATAATAAACAAATATTAAATGGAACAAAAAGAGATGAAAATGGCTCGATCATGACCGGCTTTGCCAGATTTGGTCACCAATTGACATATTGTTATATGTACCACTAGAGAGAAGGAAAAGAAAAAAGAAAAAAATAAATCAAAATTTTTATTTTGATGACCAGAAAAGTTGGCGAACCAATAAACATGTTTCTTGTACTTTCAACTTTGTCAAATTAACACATCAACGTAATCTTTATGACCTATTGGGCCCTCAGTGGTTGATTTTCACTCTCTTTATTTGGTTGTGAGCGCTCTAATTCTTTTAAACATTATTATAGCAATATCATGTATGCATCTTGTATACGTCATCAGTGACGAACGCAGAAAGGATTTAAAGGAGGGGCACAGCCGCCGAGCTCGTGTACGAGATCCAATGACTCAAGAATAATCGATAAATTTAGCTACTCAATACTCTTAAATAGTAATATAATAGGTACTTATTTTTCAAAAAAAAAATTATGGTATGTATGAAATCTAATTTATGCAGTAAATAGCTAGTTTATAAACAAAATTTTGAGAGAAATGCATTAAATTTGAATAAAAAAAGCTCTTTTACAAAAAAAATTTGAATAAAAAAGCAAAATGGTGTTATGGGGATTTGAACCTTGGTGAAATTAAAACAAAATTAAGCAAGAAACCATCTAGACTAGTTGATTTTCATTTCATTTTAATACAAATTTAATTAAAATATATTAATATTTAATCAAAAATTACATATATATACCGAAAATTAACCCGGCGGGAGGGGGGCACGGGCCCACTCATGCCCCCCTAGGTTCGTCACTGTATGTCATGGCACTACTTCAAATAGATAATAAAAAAGACAAAATAATGTATAAAAAATGTTACTCATATCTTATCTTGTTCTTGTGCTCTACCTAAAAAAAATTCTAACCAAAAAAATATCCCATCTTTGAAACTTCTTCTACCTAATATAATATGATTCTCATTTAAATTATATTTTTGTAATATAATTACATGAAGTTAGATAGAAGCCTAGAAACAACCTGGACTCCCACACCCAGCTTGCAAATAACAAGTGATTGAGTACACACGGGCAATTAGGGGTATAATATCTGCCTTTTCTCTCAATTTTCTTTTTTTTTTTAAAGTTTTTGCTTATTATATATATACACATTGTATTTTCCAATTCTGTATTTAGAAATAAATTTCAATGAAAGATGAGAAAATTCAATGTATTTACAAAAGGTTAACAAGATCGTTATTGTGGATGACAGGGTTTCTAGTTATGGTGACATGATGAATCTTACCCATAGTGCATAACTCAAACAATTCGCGAAAACTCTAGCTTTGTGATGAACGCTAGCTTCGAAAATCATACATATATATGGAAACGACGATAATAACGATAGACATGCATATATGTTTCACATTATTATTGAATTAAAATCTTAACCATATCTTCCACAGTATCTTATTTTTTCCAAACAATCTGAATTTTTCCAAAATATTTTCTTATTTATACATATTATTCTTTTTCTATTTTTTTAATTTTGTATTTAAAAATAATTTTCAGAATTTATGGCTGAATATTTTTAGCATAATTATAAATGATTTTTTAATAAATTCCTATCTAGAACAAAACACAAAATAATGTAAATTTTATTGCAAAAACGTAAGCAACATACGCTATTTTGTCGTTTTAAGGACCTTTTTGCAAACTTTTTTTTATTGGAAGGGGCATGATCTCAAATTTGCCTAGTTATAGTCTCTTATATAAACATGTCGATTTATTGAGAGAATATATGTATATGATTATAGTACATTATACGAAGTAGTAAGAATTTTAGGAATTTCTTAATAAAATCAATAAAGCGATACTTTATGTAGAATACTATAATCATGTATATAAATACTAAAATTATTTATATAACATATTATAATCATGTATGTATATTAAAACAGAATAAAATATATGACTCAAGATGACTTAAGCTTTGTGTTTAATTTATTATTATGCTAATATAATCTAGGTTCGTTTTCTTTGGTAAAATTTGATTTACCGAAGAGATGCTTAACTCCATAATTTCCTACCATCTTGATTTAATATTGTGATTACATTTGGAGAGAGTTGATTGAATGGTAGACCTCATTTTCTCAACCACCATGTTTACCCTCGTAAACATCCTCAACCAAACCAACTTAAACTAATCTCAATTAATTACTTTCAAGATTTTTCCCCACGACAATAACAACATCCACAGACACCGTGTCTTCACATTTTAGAAAATTTCATCTGGGTTTTCTTTAGGTTGATCTCTCAAACCCAATTTCTCCGATCAACCAGAAGCCATTATCCAATTCTTAATACAATAGAGATATATACAAGGAGACAAGACAAAAACTAGGGCCTCCTTCATTGGCTGTTGCCTGCAAATGGGTGCTTCTGCATCCGTTCCCGAGCAATCGCTCCACGAATTTACCGTCAAGGTATACGAATTTGATGGAATTGTTGTTTCAGAATGGATTGATTGATTTATTTTTGGTTGAATATATGTATGTATAGGATAGCAGGGGCAACGATGTGGACCTCAGCGTATACAAGGGCAAAGTTGTTCTTGTCGTCAATGTTGCTTCCAGATGGTTCTCTCTATTTGCCTCCCTCTTATACCTTTTCCGTTTGAATTTTCTCCTATTTTCTGGGTTTGCCTTTGAATGCATTGTAATGTTTGCCCCTTTTGGGGTTGTGGTATTTGGGCAGTGGGTTCACAGATACAAATTACACCCAGCTAACTGAACTTTATCTGAAAAACAAAGATAAAGGTAACTTTGCTTGAATCCTTGCACAATTTATTCTTGCTGATTTTTCCTCATCATTTACAGGTTACTAATATGAATATGAAGATTGAAGCAGTTTCGTTACTAGTAAGAGTTGGAATGTTGATGAAACAGTAGATCGTTTCAATGCTTTCTAGAATCCGGAAGAGATTTATTAGTCTCATCTGGAAGCTTGTGGTGGAGACTAATTCATGAGAGTGATGTTCATAAGAGAGTGTCTGGTTTACTTGTTTGCCTTCTGGCATTCAGAGTATAGGTTTTAACAGACATATTTATTTTGGTGAATCTCAAAATGGTGTTGAGATTTGTCTGGTGTGTAATGTGATGGTTGGCATGAATAATCAAAAACAATGGTTTTCAGGCTTTGAAATACTGGCATTTCCTTGCAATCAGTTCTTGAAGCAAGAACCAGGAACAAGCGCAGAGGCAGAGCAATTTGCTTGTACAAGATACAAGGCCGAGTATCCCATCTTTTCAAAGGTTAGCGTAGTCCATTACTTCTGTATGTGTTGTGTGGATTGCTCATTTAAAAGTATTGAAAGATTGTATAGGTTGATCTTACTTATAGTTCGACAAATTAAAGTTCTCCTTGTTCGTCTATTCTGAGATACTTCGTCACATCAGAGACATCTATTTGAATTTCATGTATTTCCCTCAAAGAAAGCTTATAGAAGCTTGTACTTTCTTGGTGCAGGTTCGTGTGAACGGACCGAAGGCAGCACCAATGTACAAGTTTCTTAAGTCAGGCAAGGGCGGTAGCTTTCTAGGGAGTGCGGTCAAGTGGAATTTCACAAAGTTTCTAGTTGACAAGGAAGGGCGTGTTTTAGGTCGTTATGGCACCAGCACTCCTCCTTTATCTATTCAGGTACACATTTTAAAGTTCTTTCTCGATCAGCCTTTAGTTCTTTGTCGTCTCTACATCCTCTATTACGTTATTGTGTTCTTGTTTGCCTTCATCGTATATCTGTACGTAATGCAGTCTGACATAGACAAGGCATTGGGAGATAATGCTGAATGATCATGGGGATCTAGTTATTCGAATTGGATTCAAAATTACACGTAGTGTTGTATAGAAGAAGGTGTTGTATTCAGGTTGAATGTTATACGTTCTGTGTATGTGAAGGAAGTTTGAAATACGCAAGTCGTCAATTAGTATGGCCAATATGGAATCGACTGAAGAATCTATTGGAATCCCAAAATGTTGGGCAAAACTTGTGTTGTACCCGGTATCAATGACCCTTTACTAGATTTAAACCTGTCCTTACTTATTCAATTCATGTATCTTATACTGTATGCTTGGTTCATATGATAAACTGAAGATACCTGCCCTTATTGTGATTGCATTCTAGTCAAAATGTTGGTCGATCGTTAGGCGATCAAGTGAGCAACCATTGGACTTTGCATTCTTCTTTTGCACTTTTTTTCTGTTGGAACAACGTCTTGAATGCTTAGATGCTCAACTAGGAACTAGATGTTACTAAAGTTTACATGCATGGTAATTGGTGCTCAATGTTTGGAGGCCGTGGTTCTTGATTTTCGTTTTGTCTCTAATGGATTAATCAAATTTCTAGCCTATGCAACCATTAAAAAGTGATGGTTAAGTTCATTAACCTTTCATTAACACAAAGTCAAAATGTTCTGCACGCTCAACCTTGTTTTCATTTTTATGGTTGCATACTTGCATTGAACCTTTGAAAATAGTCTCACTTGTAAACATATAGTATTATATCTTTCTTATACACCAACACAATATATTAGGCACAAATACATACGTAACACTTGTAAATTACATGGTAATAAGTTGGACTCCAACGAGCAGGATGAGAAAAGCATACATGAACTCAATCAAACTGATCACTCGACTCTCAAAACTCAAACATATGAAATGACAAAGACGGTATACACGTAAAATATGGTAACTAAGCGGATGGATCGCCAAAGAACCTGCCAACATACGAGTTATAAATGCGACATTTCGGTTTCGAGCTAGTGAGATGGAGGGGGTGAAAAGGTAGGAAAGTTGGGTAGAGGAGGCAGCATCACCCTCGGGACATTAGCGGGCAATCTCGGGTTTGGGAGGTTTGCAGGCAAAGGAGGCAGCTTTGGGAGGGTGGATGGAAGGTTGGGCACGGTCGGTTGTGGGAGGGCGTTAGGGTTCGGGGTGACCGGAAGGGGAGGCAAATTCACCCTTGGGAGGTTGGTTGGAATGTTGGGCCTCGGCAGATTCGGCACCGGAGGAACCCGAAAACCGGTTTGGAGAAGGTGGCGAGACGCTAGCCCGAAATCGAGGAATGAGATGGAGAGTGCAACTACTAGAGAAAGCATTAGGCTGCTTAGCTTGCAAATTGGGATGTTAGCTCCTCTTCAACTGATCGATTGATATATGTGTTGTTACCTTCGCCTAGCTTTCTTTGAAATAGTATGGTTGTGTTTGCATGAATTTCATGCATGGCCAGGGAATATATAGGGAAATTTGTGGTTGGATGCTATGACAGTTTATGATCAATTAATCAATGAAGTGGTTAATTGGGTATTGGTAGCTTACCATCCGTAATGGTAATAATGATCAGAGTTATATAGATAGGACTTGGCTATCTGTATTCATCAAAGCTCAATCGTAAAATGTTGGACCGGTGGTCGCTTAGAAAACGAGCTTAGCTAGTGAACAAACATTTGACTTTATAATATTGTTCTCCCTTTTCGTACTGGGACTGAATGTTGAGTTGTCCAACCAATGTACTTATATACATACATATATTCTGTTCGATGAGCATCCACATTAGAGTTTGACCTGGCCTACTTCTACTATTCTTACTATTGTATATATAGTTCAATGATGATCTAGTTCTTTCTATTGAACTTACAAATTGAATGGGTTCCAAAATTGTGTCCAAAAAGTATAAAATACGTCATTTTTTCTAGATTACAGCAACATCTATACTGTCTATAGTATAAAGCGGAGACAAAGCCTTCCCAAAACATTGCACCATGTGTCATATTTTTAATAAAATAATCAACCGGGCCCTTGCGTATATAAAAAAACATTTTTTTTGGTTGAACGCGTATATAAAAACCATCTTTTAGATGCCTTATCTCGATATTGTTAGGATGTTTTTGAGTGTTTTAGGCTAGTTCTTAGGCTTAAGTGTTGCATCAAGGCCGAAGACACAGAAGTTGATAAAGTGAAGATTTTACGAGCATTTTCGTCACTGCATAGATTCCGCGGGCACGGAGCCAAGGACGCGGGCGCGGAATGACGTCAGGAGCTCGGAGAAGAGAAGACCCGAAGGCCGCGGGCACGGTGCATGAACCGCGGTCGCGGTAGAAGCTGCCAACGGACCATTGACCAGGTGTTGACCGCGGGCGCGGCGGTGTCAGCGCGGTCGCGGTGGAGCCGACTTCAGCGGGACGCGCGGATCTATCTTTGAGCCGTTTTTTGTGTTTTGTTTTATTTATGGATTTTATTTCCGTCCAAAGAAATATTTAAGTTTTTTGGAACTCTTTAGGTTAGTAATCTTTGACCTTTAGTTTGAAAACTTGAGTTTTATGAGAATTATGGAGAACTAAACCTCTCCAGGGTTTGTTCATCAATGAAGCTTCAATTGACAAGTTATTGATTCTCATGTGCTAAATTCCATGATTATTGATTATTTCTCTAGGAGTAATTAACCTAGTGAATTGATTGATTTTTTATTGTTGGAACGGGTTTGAACCGTGGACAAACCTATTCTGTACGTGAAAATAACTTAGAACCTAGATCTGTTGTCTATGCAACTAGGATTTAAGAAGAGAATTGATCGTTTGCTTGTGAAATTGACTCGTAGCTTAATTTCTCTGGCATGCATCCTATTTATCCTTGCTCTTTATGTTAATGTTGGTTTGAGCGTCCTTTATCAATATTAAGTATTTCCTGGACCGTGGACAGGAAATTAGTCAAGATTAGGATTAGAATTAACCATTGGATTAAAAAGGAATTGTGTGTGAATCAATGATCAAACGACTCTTTTGAAGTGGATTTGTTGAATAAACCTATCTTTAGTAATCTGATTGATCTTGTGAAACTGTCTACTTGTCTTCTTGCTTTGGTGACTGAAATTCTCTCATAAAACCCCCCTTTGTTCTGGGTTGATACAAATATTAAATTAGATACCTTAAAGTTCTCTTGGCTTCAATCCCTTACTTGCTCATTATACTTAGTTTGTGTGTTTGGGTTATCTTTGGTTTTGGGTACATCGATTTTGCCTGAGTCAGAGCTCATTATTATGTTCAGCAACCAACAACACTTTCAACAACTCAAAGTATTTTGTAAATTTTCTCTCTCGGTATTGTTGTTGCAATAAAATATTGGAGAGATGCATGGTGAAGTAAGTTTTCTCCAACATTTCGCTTTGTGTGATCTCTCGACCACATAGCTTCAACTGAGATGTGATCTTGTGGATCGCACTATTATACTCAGTGATGGACTTATAGTCCTGGAACCTTAGAGTGTTTCATTCGTATTGTGCTTGTGGGAGCAAGACCTCCTTTTGATGGCCATATCGCTCTTTCAAATTATCCTACAAATTCTTTGGATCCTCCACAAACAAGTACTCAGTTTTGAGACTTTCATGGATGTGGTGGCGGAGGAACACAATGACTTTCGCCTTTTCTTGTGGGGTAGTTGTATTCTTATCATTGATTGTTTTCTCAAGGCCATTTGCCTTGAGGTAAGCCATGGCATCGACTTTCCATTCGAGGTACTTTTGGCCCGACAAGTCAAGGATGTCAAATTTCCTTTTGGCGATGTTTTCCATTAGCTACTATAAAGAGATGTACATTAAACAATATTATAATTTATGAATCGTGTATGGGAAGATTGAAGCAATTAATTTAGCATGCGTGTAGAAGGTATGCATATAAGATAGATAGCGTATGCAAGACAAAAGTAAATCAATATGTAGGCATAGGCAATATCGTAAGACAAAAGTAAAGCAATATATAAGCATAGGCAATATCGTAAGACAAAAGTAAAGCAATATGTAGGCATAGGCAATATCGTAAGACAAAAGTAAAAAATCGTACGAAGTACAATTTAACAATTTTAAAGTCTTTAGAGTCTCAAAGTTCTTAGGTCCTTAAAGTCCGAAATGTCCGAAAGAGGTCCTTAAAGTCTTTAGAGTCCGGAAACAATTTGGTTCACCTTTTACTCATTTTTTAAATCGTTCATTTTTTCACTTTCATATCTCCTTCTTCCTCCTCCATGTTCGATCTCCACCACCAAAAATTTCTCTCGACTTTTCCATGGCCGACGATGAGATTATGCGTCGTCTTAGGGCCGGAAATCAAAGGTTTATAATCGAGCTTTTCATTTACCTTGTTCTAATTGTGGTTACCAAGATTATTCTCATAATCGTTTTGCTTAAGAGTTATTTTCAAGCCGGTCGGTGAAAATTAAGATTTTCGGAGAAATCAAGTTAATCAACGAGTGAGGTAAGCAAATCTAATTCCTTGTTTTTATCTTATGTAGATCCAAAACATGTGATTATTTTTGGTAAAGAAACGTTTGAAATCTAGGAAGGAGAGACAAGTTTCTGATATAGAAGATCCAAAATCTGGCGACTATAGAGCATACTCCTCAAAAACAATTTTGCAAATAAACTTCTTGTATGTTTAAGATTAAGAAGAGGTAGAGTTGGTACCTTAGTACTTAGGAAGCTCGGTTAGTAATTAGAGACTCGTGTTGATAACGTGTTATGAAAAGATTAAAATAAAGGGCACTCTAATTTTCTTGAAAGAGAAACTTGAATAAACCTTGAAACACTTTGATCATTAGAAGGGAGAGAGGGAGAGTAAGAACTTTAGTGATATATTTCTTACTCTACTTTGGTGCAAGTTTTACAATGATAGATGACCTCCTTTTATAGGAGAAAGTGAGGTAAAACCTAGGTAAATTTCCATGATTCAAGTATGGAAATAAGGAGGGGAAGAAGGTGAATAATTCACCTTGTACAATTTACCTCCAATCATACATTATACAAATAGTATATGTTCAATCATCTACTTATACAAGTAATGGAGATGTAAGAAGGTTAACTTGTAGATGTGTATAAGAGGGTAATTAGTAGATGATGTAGATTATGGCTTTCATCATGCATTCATAACAAGTACAACTAAAATTGTCCATATTTTCACATTACTTACACGTTTGTGTTGTAAGTGGAATCCAATATTAAACATATTGGGAAATGCCTTAAAAAGAGATATCGAATTAAGACTAGAAAAAAACACATTCGATATGTCATACAAGTATGTTAGATACTATATATATTTTGTTATATTCATTTTTATTATTTATCATTATATTCTTATTGTATAATATTATAATAATATATTTTTTGTTATAGGTGCCTAAGGTATGTCATACAAGTATGTTAGATACTTTTAATCTCCAATCATAATATTATTGCATTTGATCAACATTATAACCTAGATGAAAAATTTAGAACTAATAATAACGCAAGTATAAAAAAGATTTGGACAAATTTCATATATATACATATGCATTCAGTAGAATAACAATTTCCACGCTAAATTTGATAGTTATTAATTGAAAACTAAAAAGATGTTGTATATAAAAATTAGAATTCTTTATCGTTGACCGTTGTCCTAAGAAAATAAAATCTTCAGATTTTTCTTAATTTATAAAAATATATTGTATCTGTTATATATTAGTATTAGTTTAAACAATTGAAAAATAACAAACATATAACATTATAAAACACAACATTCATGTAAAAATAGCAAAATATTTGATTAAAATATTAAAAATGTTTAGAAATTAAATAAATAATAAATTAAACTAGAAAAATAATAAAAAATGAAAGTAGGTAGGATTTTGTCAACCGTTGATATTTATTACGTTTTTTTGGTATTTGTCGAGCCTTTACGGCTGAAAGCGCTACATCCTTTACAACTTATGTCAACCCAGCCTTTACGGCTCATGCACCTCCGGCCGTAAAGACTTATACACCTCCAGCCGTAACGGCTGGGTGGGCGTCAACTAGGCCTGCAGACCTATGCATAGGGCGAGCGTCAAATAAAACCTTAAAAAAAAAAGTAGCGTAGCATGGCCATATAAAAGGATAGAAATACTACTCTTAACATAGAATTTACATAAAGATATCTTTAGATTTCTTAGGGCTTGGAAAAAGACTGAAGACCAACAGGAAACTAACTAGGAGAATACCAATCGGAAGTCGAACAAGGAAGGATTTGAGTATAGAACATGTAGCGTGTTGCAAAAAACATGTTTCTTTTAAGTATAATCAGTCAGTTCATTTGCCTAATTTTCAATCCATTGTAATTTGTAAAGAATTGTACAAGGACTGTTATGGGAAACATCACCAATTATGGTTATTATTGGAAATTTATTGTTATAGGATGTTAGCAAAAATTTGCATAAGAACCAAGGTAACTGACTGTGGTAATATTTGTACTATTAGTATTGGAAAAGCATGGAAGTATATTGTGATTGCACAAACAATCTTAAGTATGATTCATGCTACGTGTGATATGAATTCTCATCAGGAGAATTCTGCCAAATTAAAGTGGCTGGTCGAGGCCACGAGCGATGGCAAGTGGAGTTGCTTGATTACTAAGATAGAAAACATCCGAAAGAACTTGCAACAAAGGAGAAGATGGTCCCAATCGAGAGCAATGTTTGACATATTAAGCACACATTACAACCAACTCATTGGAGTTGTTAACTATTCGTATAAAGATAGATTTAAATGAAAGTCGCCTTCTGGAATTGCAGAGGAATGGGAAGGAAATCCTTTTGGCATGAGATTGACTCATTTTGTAAAATTGAGCAAGTTCATATTATGGCTATAGTAGAAACAAAAACGGACAAGCTGCCGAGTGATCAAGTTTGGAGACGCGCAGGATTTGACAATATAGCATGGTCTCCGGCTGAAGGTAGGGCTGGGGGCATATGTGTGATGTGGAAAGAACACCAGCTCACCAGCGAGCATGTGGAAATTCTAATCCACAGACCGAGATATATTATTATGAAATACGTTAATCTACTATCAGGGTGCGTATTTGCGTTGTACTTTATGTATGCCCCCCAAATGAGATTCAAAAGGATAGTTTTTGGACAGAGTTTACTAACTGTGTACGTGAGATCGACATCCCCTTGGTCATCATAGGCGATCTAAATGAAATCCAAGAAATAGGCGATAAAAAAGGTGGATGTATTCCAACGGCTAGTAGATTCGAACGCCTTTGAAGCTTGAAAGACACTTGCAACCTCCATGATATACCCACGACATAGGTTCACCTGGAGAAAGAACAAAACAGAAATTGATAACATATATGAAAAATTGGACCGGGTAATTGTTAGTGAAAGTATACTACAATGGTTTCCAGGAATCCGAACTCACAACCACGCGTTTACGTCTTCTGATCACTGCAAAATATCGGTCGATATTATGAATGGTGAAATAAGTAAAGTTGCGCCGTTTAAGATGGAGAAAATGTGGCTTATGAGAAACGATTACCGAAATGTGGTGAAACAAGCTTGGAGGGCCTGCTTCCAAGGTTCCTTCATGTTTCAACTCATGAAGAAAACTCAACTGCTCAAAGCACACACGAAACAATGGAAAAGGAAAACGTTTGGGAACACATTTGAACAATTACGAGAAATTGAGGACACACTCCTTGATTTGCAACAAAAGATCATTGAGTCCCCGCAACCAACAATCATCCAAAAACAGCTTCGGTTTCTGCGAAAGAAGGAGTGTATTCTACAGTTCCACAAAATGTATTGGAGGCAAAGAGCAAAGACAAAACACGTAAAATTGACAGACTCGAATTCAGGTTATTTTCACAAGATAGCAACGGGGAGGCGAAACCATAAAACTATAAGAACAATTGTGACGAACGACGGCACCCAAATCGTGGGAGAAGAAAACATTCATCGAGAAATCAGAAGTGACTTCTGCAGGCGGTTTAAAAAGGAATAGATAAATACCACTATCCTAGAGGACTACTTGACACTCATAGACAAGGAAATAACAGATGAAGACAATAGTAGTCTGACAAGACCAGTAACGAATGAAGATATTAAAAACACTGTTTTTCAAATGGGCTCGGACAAATCTCCAGGACCAGATGGTATGACATCGGAATTCTATAAGAAATATTGGGACATTGTTGGCCCTTCGATAATAAAAGCAATCAAAGGTTTCTTCCATTCGGGAAAGATTTTAAAACAAAGTAACCATACGTTCATTTCATTGCTTCCGAAAAATGACAATCCAACAACGACTAACCATTATAGGCCCATTAGCCTATGTACGACAATATATAAGATAATTGCCAAGATTCTTACAAACAGATTAAAGAAGGTTATGCCTAAAATAATACATCCGCTTCAAGGAGCGTTTGTTGCAGGAAGGACAATACAAGACAACGTGCTTATAGCACATGAAATCTTTCATTCTTTTAGAGGAAGTCAGGCGAAGGAAGGATGGATGGCGGTGAAATTAGACATGGAAAAAGCTTATGACAGGGTGGATTGGGAATTTCTCTTCCGCGTCCTTCACCAATTCGGATTTGATGACAAGTTCGTGGGGTGGATTCGGGAATGTGTATGCACCGTATCTTTCTCAGTTTTGGTAAACAATGGGCCCACCGCGCCTTTTTTGCCTGAACGAGGAATTAGACAAGGAGACCCGCTATCACCATATCTGTTTGTTTTGGGAGCAGAAATACTTGCTCAAAAACTTCAAAAGGTGAGTGAGAACACTAAGCCACTGATAGGATTCCCGATAGCTAGAGGAGGGAAGAGAGTGCCGTTATTGGCATTTGCTGACGATATTATTATCTTTGCTAAAGGAAACCAGAACGCGTGTAATCAAATGAAGAACATTATCGAAGAATATTGTATGGCTACAGGACAAAAGGTAAACTATCGTAAATCAGCCTTCCACACCTCTAAGAAAGTGACTAGCCAGCAAAAACAAAGTATCAAACAAACATTAGGGATAAGCACTATGGAAAATTTAGAAAAATACCTAGGATGTCCGATCATTAATAGTAAAGTGGACAAGGAAAGCTTTCAGAACGTAATCGGAAATGCCCATCGACAATTATCAAAATGGAAAGCCAATACACTATCTCAAGAAGGAAGAACAGTGTTAATCCGATCCAACTTATCCACAAAACCGAACTACCTAATGCAAAGTTTTATGTTGCCAAAACACGTAAATGATGAAATTGATGTCATAAATAGAACATTCTTCTGGAATAAGGACAGACAATATAAGCCGCTTATTGGATGGGATCGAATATGCAAACCTAAGGTATACGGGGGGTTAGGCATTAGGAAAGCGGAGAATATGAACAAGGCACTTCAAATGAAGCTTCTTTGGAAAATTCTTACTGACCAAGACAATGTTTGGGTACAAGTGGTTAAAGAAAAATACTTAAGGGGAAGCTCACTCTTGGAATATAAAATAAAGTCGAACAGTTCATGGCAATGGAAGCAATTGATGAAACTGAAGCCTGACTTTGAGAAAGGTTTGAGATGGCAAGTAGGAAATGGCCGGGTCATTAATTTTTGGAAGGATAGATGGCTAACGAATGAACCACTCGTAGAGTGGGTAGCCACGACTGATGCCATTAACATAGCAACTAAAGTCGAGCAATTTATCGCTACGGACAAAACATGGAAAATAAATGAACTAGTACAGGTGGTTCCTAGAGAAGTGGTAGACAAAATAATGGAAATCCCAATCCTAGTAAATGATATTGACGACAAATTAATTTGGGCCCCAAGTAGGAATGGTTGGCCCCAAGTAGGAATGGTTGGTACTCCACAGACTCGGCAATAAGCCTAATAACAAATGAAGAAACCATGTCTCTTAGCCCCAATGCTTGGATCTGGAAGCTGGACACATTCCCAAAAGTAAAGAACTTTCTGTGGAAAATTGACATGAACGGGTTGCCCACCAAGCAAAGACTTAGTGAAAAACATGTTGCTGTACCGCAAGGATGTCTCATGTGTAGCGCCACGCAGGAGGACACAATACATCTATTATTGGAATGCCCACATACGTTAGAAATAATAAAGAGAATAAATGCCAATACGGAACGTGTACTCAGAGCACATAACCTATCGCAACGGAACCCTCGAATTGCATTAATCGATCTAGATAGTAAAATACAGAAAGAAGAGTTTGTTGAGCTAGCAGTGGCCTGGTGGGGAATCTGGCACCAGAGAAATAGGTTACTTTTCCAGCCAAACGACTTCATACAAGACCTTAGCCTATACATCCGCAATCACTTGATGCAATGGAAACAAGCGAAAGACTGGCAGGAGGATGAAGAAAAAAGTCTAAACAAAGGTGGTTGTCCAAGGGCTAGGTCACGAATCAAACCACGAGGTTGGAAGAAACCATATCAAAATTATACAAAATTGAACTTTGATGGATCTAAACTTAGGAACGGTAATGCATCGGGAGGTTCGATTATAAGGGATGACAATGGAAACCCAATTGATGGGTCAGCCAAAAGATATGGAAAAGTGTCGGTTCTAATGGCGGAAACAATGGCTTTATGGGATGGAATACAGAAGGCCAAACAGATGAATATAAGGAAACTTGAGGTAGCTGGGGATAACATCATTATTATCAAAGCTGTCACAAGACAAATTCGTTGCCCATGGGAAATAGAAAGGATTATTTCAGACATTCTCGTATTCCTTCAAGGTTTCGAGTCAGTCCACATTTATCATGAGAATAGGCAATGTAATGTTGTGGCCGATAAAATTGCGTTTCTGGGCCACAGCCACTCATGGGAATCTATCTTGAACCATCACGAGCTTTTAGCTCTCATCCGAAAGGATGCCCTAGGAATTCCGCCCTAAGACGGAATCCTAATTCTCACCGTTTCAAAAAAAAAAAAAATATCTTTAGATTTCTTCCTTAATTAATAGAAGTCAGTAAGTCACGGGACGACGGACTCCGAACGAAGTGTTTTCCGCCGCCTACCGCCGACCGGAAGAAAGGTTCTCAAAAATTGATCAGTTTGAACTTGTCCTTCTCCATTGAATTTTGTGCCTTAATGTGTCTCCTCCGCCACCGAATTTGATAATTATAGCCTGTTTTCTGCTCTTGTGCAATATTCGGATGACATTTATGCCATTTAATTGGTAAATCTCATGTGAATTTAGCCGTTTAGGATTCCTAGTTTGTGGTGCTGAGTGCTATTTTGCTTTCTAAATTTGTCCCCCTTTTCTATCAATCGAATTTCCCCTCAACATGTATTGTTTTTCTCCGATCATAGTCTCTCTCTCTCTCTCTCTCTATTTTGTTTGTTAATCCTCTTACTTTCCAACTTCCTACAGAATGCCCTTTGATCTAAACCTGTGCTGTTTTTCAATTCAAGGCATTTTCGTGTCATTTATCTAAAAATATGAAACCTTTACAGATGGTAAGTGCTACTAAGAGAAGTTGGGAGGCGCAGATGCTGAAGAAACGTTTTTGTGCCCGTCCTTTATCATCTTATAATGTCTCAAAAGATGTGGCACTCAGAGTCATCGCCAGTTACTTAAATAATGTGTCGGGAAAGAAGAAACTGATTGAAACAAGGATTGAAACAGAAGGAGAGAGTCGTTATAGTGAGATTTGTATACAAGAGGCTATGGAACATATCAAATTGCTCCAGAATGTTAGAGAAGAAATCAGCTCCACTGAAAACTATAATCCACTCAGCATCGTCGCCCAACATCTGACGGAGTTGCATCAGAAGAGGGCTCTAATTTCGGAAGCCGAAGAATGTCTTTGTCGTTGTACAACTCTGCTCAACACCCAACAGATCGCCCTCCTCTCCAAGCCAGAAGTCATGCATCAGATCGAGATGCTCGAGAACGTCTTCAAAGATGTCTCATTTGTTCAGCTTCCTTTGACTGATGGACAAGTTGTAGAGTATCAGTTACCGAGTAAATTTATGGGGTTTGGTGAGATTTTTGCATATACACAATCTTACAGAGGTTTGCCTGCAGGAGAATGCCGCGGACAATCCATAAGAGAACGCGTTGTATCATCCTCCGATAGTTTCTTTTGGAGGAGCAAGGCAGTTAGAAGTCCGGTATATTCTTACAAACTTGATTGTTTCTTTGAGTTACTCTTGAATCTTGATTATTTGTGTATGGTCATCAGCTTTATGGTTTACTATTTGCATGTTTTGAATTAGTTGGACAGGACCTAGTTTTGGTTGCTTGACTCTTGGTATGGATTTTGAATTGTGACCTCTTTTTCAGAGGGGATGATATTGTTCAGTTTTGATTCTGACTGGAATGGCTTATTTTAACTTCAGAAATTTGGATTGAGCATGAATGAAATGGAGACAAAGGAGGTTATTCCTCGGGTCGAGCTAGAGTCAGTAAACGAGCAGAGATATCTTTGTGTTGCTAATGGCATGGAGATGTTTTGCTTGGATCTGAAGCGGAGAAAAGATCAGACCTTTAGCAATGCTGATGATGTGCCTCCCCTTGCTAAAATCGCCACTCTCAAGCTGTGTAAGGAGCCTCTTCCGTTCGCCTCATTGGGTTTGTTCAAATGGAAGTCAAATGCATACATGATTTCTGGGAAGGTGACGGACCCGGATGGCAGCCCCTCTAACTATTATTATCGCGCATTTGGCAAGTGTGCCGACCTTCTTGACAGCCTTTACCAAGAGGGCTCAGCTTGTGACATCCGCATCGTTTCTCTGGGTGACAACGGCCTTACTATCTCTCACTATGAATCCAACATTTCCGAACCGAACAAGCCCAAATTCTGGCCTATAGTTGAGACTATTAATGGTGAAATACATTTGATTGACTCCCTTCCTAAGATGTTAGCACTTGTCTATGATGGTTGGACTTTTTCCCATGAGGTTCTTGACAGTAAGAGTGGCGAATGGATCGAAATTGCTTTCCCTGATGAGACTTTGCTTCACGTGAATTGTCACTTGGTGGTCGGCGATTACATCTTTGCTATATCCCAGATGTACTTTGAAGATTATTCAGAGCGAAGTTATCGAATATTTGACTCCAAAACAAAGCCATGGAAATCAAGTCAACGTCGTCATAGGCATGCCTTCAGAATCAAGGAAGTTTGGGACATTCTTGAACTTGGACCTGTAAGGTGTGCTGGAGAGTTTTTCCACGGCCAATCAAGCGACCCACTGTATGTTGTTATTGCACTGCAACAGGACAACACCACCTATGATAAAAAGGGCACCTTGGCAGTAGCCTACCTTGTTACCTCCACGGGGCAGGTTCTTTGCCTCCAGACGCTTCGTGATTTCTTTACAGGGCCCGTGTGGCCTTGTTACATGTTTGAAGGTGAACTGATTAAAGTTGGGGAAAACTCGAGGATGATGTGCTCCATTATTATAGCTTCTGCATGGGACCGTTGGGTTGACACTCATTTACAATATGTCTTCATCAATACTTTCACTGTGAAGGAACTCACTCATGTTGCCTCCCAGATTCGAAAACTTTGGGCCAAAGGAAGTAAAGCATGGCCCGTCGAGCTAGATTTTGTGCGTGTTGATATCAAGGACAATTGCATATATAAAAGAAATAGTGGGTTAGAGGAGGAGGAGGATTCAGTTAGGTGGGTCGGTGTGCAAGCTTGCTTTTTGTAGGTCACTTATGCTTTCAGGTTATTTACTAACTGCTGAATGATATTTGGGTCGGCGACGTACGTGCGGATTATTTTTGGGTTGCACACAAATTTTAATGTACTGGAAACTGATTTGATGTGTGTTAGGAATAAGCTTGTTCTGTGGAATTTCAAGCCTTTGTTATAAGTATAATGTGCTGTTTTTTCTGTTGTTTAAGACATTAGAAGTTAATTAATGTTAGTTAGTGGCGTGTAATGTAAGGAATAAGTCAGTCTGCTGACTAATCAGTAACAGTGAAATTGGCAGTCTTTGAAGTAGTTAGTTGTAACTGTCATCTGAAGACTACTAGCGACTTATAACATTATTTCGACAAACATGTTCAACTTTTTAAATTTCAAGATCTTGAAATAAAAAATAAAAAATCTATTACTATATACTAAAGCGGAAGCAAATCCCGCCACCATATTGCGCCACATCACCCATTTTATTAAAATAATACATTTTATATGAATTCTTTTGGTATCTATTAAATTGGAAAATTTATCTTTCTACTCCATATTTGGAAAATTTATCTTTAATTTGTTATCTATTAAATTGGAAAATTTATCTTTCTACTCCTTATTTGGAAAATTTATCTTTTATCCTCTATATACATTGAATGGTAAGTTGGACCGGTTATATTATTGCAAAATAATATGTGTAAATTTTTGATTACTTATAACATAATCCAAAAGTATGTACGTACCAGATAATCATTATTTTTATTAATCCAAAAGCATTTACGTAGCATATTATCATTATTTTAACTTTTTTTATTATTTATTTGATATTATTATCTATTACTATATCTATGATCATAATCATAACTATATACTCAAGTGGAAGCAAATTCCACCACATCACCCCTTTCTTAAAAAAAATATCTTCTAAATATTAATATATCTTATACATAATTAATTAATATTTTAATTTTATCTTATATATTGATCATTATTTAATTGATAATTATATCTTAATATATCAATCTTAATCTTATCATTATACTTATTTAATTAATAAATATATCATAATCTCATAATTTTTACCAATTTAATTAAATAGTATATTAATTATAATTAATTTTTGGCAATTTTATCATCAGGTTTTTTTAAAAATCATCAATGGTGGCAAATTCTACCACTATATCTACGCATATAATACTATATTAATTTGAATTTTTATTTAAAATTATTGGTTTATTTATATAATTTAGTTTATGTGATTTATTTTAAATGCCAAAAGATTTTTATCAATTTTTAATAAAATTTGATAATGTATCTTATCTTCCTCGATCATTTAATCATATGTCTATTTTGTATACAAGATTAATATATAAATGAAATGTATTTTTATATAAATATGATGTACAATAATTATGTTATTTTATAATCCAAAAGATAAGCATCACATTAAAAACAAAGTAGTCATTGTTTAAATTTAATAATATTATTCAAAATATGATGATATTTATAATTATTATAGTAAACTCATATGCAAAGTTATAAATAAATAAATAACACCCCTGGGCCCCCTACAAGGTGCGGGTCATTTGCCAGTTTCAACCTATTTCAAAAGCTCTAAATTGGTACTTCAAGACCCCTGCTCTAGGCTCGCACTCGATCTATATCAGTATTGTTGATGTTAATATGATTACTATCGGAGACAAAAATAGAATCCAACCTCCTGAGTCAAATACGATTCAGTCGGACTTGATACATCCAAAACCTTGGCGTCCTTCTTGACTCAAGAGAGGCGCACCCGTGCCTTGGCGCACTTTGGCCTCGTCGACCTTATGGTTGAAGCTCGGTCTTTCAAGCTAAAACAACACAAAGACTAGATCCTTATCGAATAGAGGTCCGACCCATGTAGGATCACATCAAATATGGATCTCGATCTTATACCTTGAATTAATCTAAAACCCGATGTATATCACCCGTCTAATAATCACAGACTACATGGTATTAGAATAGGTCCAATTATGGTCCGATTTTCCTAACAAAAATATAGTTATTCAGCGAGAAAGACAACGAGATGTTAAAAACCCCTCAAAAATAAAATTAAAAAGTATCTATGAAGTAACTATGTAGAGACCGATGATGCTTGACCAATCAAAAAAAATCAACCTATTCAATGGCTAATTAGGTCATGCTAGTTACAATTTGAGGGGGGTGTATTAGAGATCAATATACAATCCCGCCAAGAAACCACATACCTAACAACCTCTAATATATAAGTCCACGTAAAATTTACCATTGGATTAAGATTTTGAATTAGAAAGTAGATCCGACGACCTTATATCTAAAATTCATCTAAAACTCAATACGTCAACCTCGCTCCTAATCACGGTTCGTCAAAATTTAACAGTTCCCGATCATGGACTAAACATTCTCATTGATCACTTCAATAGTATATATTATGAAAGATTAATTGCATACAAAGTGTATTATATGCAAACCTAATGTATAATTTGTTGGGGTTTGTGTGTGCAACTGATTATAGACACTTTTGTAAAGTTGTTGACTTCTTCAACACACTAAGGGACCTGATCAATATATGAACGGCCGGGTGTCTTGATATAGGCTTAAATCGCTTGTTAGCTTTCCTGAACCGTTTTATCACCCCTATTTAGCCTAAGCGTTACCATGAAATTTGATTTGAGATAAGATGAGGTCGTCCTTAAGTCCTTGTCATGGGCTACAAACTAGACAACACTTTAGAATCGTCCTCAAGTTCTGGTCCTAGTTGGCATTAGAGTGAAGTCAACTCTCATAATACCGACATGAACCCCGATCACACCAAAAATGCGTTTACGACCCCTCACTTGACTTACTTATATATTCAAAATATTTTTTTTGTCCGAGTTCCAACGTCCGAGATAGCTTCGCAATAGTTGACTACTATACATAGTCTTTCATCTTTCGAGTTTGCTTGCTATCATTTTTTTTGGTTAATGCAGGTGGTTGGCCATAGTATATTACTTTTATTAATTAATATAATGAATAAAACAGTTGGTCACACAATATGAATGACGAGAGATCAACACTCCATCTGCTTAAAACACTAAGATGGAGTGGGCGATTTAGACTCCCCAAAGAAGTACCTACCTTATGCCAATACAAAACACATGATCTCCTCCTCCGAGATTTACATTAAAACCCCAAGATATTGGGGTCTCTACATCCTCCCACTTGGCTTCCCACATCCTACTTAAAACAATGCCACTAACAACAAGCCTCTCGATGGCTCATCGACTCGCCCGGCCGCTAACCCTAGTGGCGGCCCTTCTCATAGTACTCATTCCCGACTCGTGCAGCGCCCCATTGCCCCACCCGGCCAAGCCATCCCACCGGCTCTGCGTCTCCCAGCTGGCGTTCGCCAACCAAGCGTGCGCGGGCATGCGCTTCCGCCAGTCCATGCCCAACTCTCTCGACGAGGGGACCGCGTTCGCTCCCTTGCCCCACCTGGCCCCGGCCGGAGGAATCGACCAGTTCTCCCACCGGCACGAGCATGGGCACAGTGGGGGTCAGCGCAATGGCGGCCAAGGGCACGGAAACGGGCACCGGCACAGGCACAGTCGTGGGGCGGAGGAGTGTTGCGAGTGGCTCAAGGCGGTCGACGATATGTGCGTTTGCAGCTTGCTGGTTCGGCTGCCTCCGGCGCTTTCGAAGCCCAACCATTCCTACAAGGTGGAGGTGGAGGATGAGTGCGAGGTCGAGTGGGAATGCGATGATGATTGATTCCTGGATTGATCGATCCAACGTTATTGAATTGGCTTTATATATTATACGTCAATCGAACTTTATTGTTTTCTGAATAAGTGCAACGGCTGTTGCATTCAACATGTCTAGCCATTGTTGATGATGAATGTTGTTGTGTACGTGCTAGTTTGTAATATGATCGAGCTTCTGGTTTGTAACCAATAGGTGCAATTATTCATAAATCATAAATTTAATAAAGCACTAGTTTTATTGTCATCTACAAGAATTAATTTATTTTTGGATATGATTAAAAATACACTATCGAAAATCATGCACAAACATGATTTATATCTATTGTGGGACGGAGGTATGCTCGACGGCCGCCCCTAACGACACCCTGGCAAATGTTAACGAGAAATTGCAAGAAGGGCATGGTCCGAACTTTTCAGAAACCTCATGGGCATTTTGCGGAATAAGTTTTTTTTGTGGGCACCATCCGGAAAAGCCCTAAACTCAGGGGCACCATCCGGAATTTCCCTATTATAAATAATGATTTTCTTACACGCAATAATCTATCATAAAATCCAATATATTCATTTACAAAGTACGAAAGAGTGTGGTTCACGTGAGAATGAGTCTCTAAGATAGAAATTAAATAAGAATGAATCTCAATCACTAGTTATAAGTATTGAATCTCAAAGTATTTTTTTTTTAAGTGCAAGTTTCGAAACATGGTTGTGTAGTCCTATATAACATGATTGTACATTTTCATATATAACGATTGTGTACGACAACATTAAAGAATGTGTATACATTTGTACTAATCGTGCACTATATTACAAGTGAAAAAAGTCGTACACAATTAAATTTACATGATGCACAATCATGTTAAAAGAAAATGGACATTCATGGTAAGTGAAAAATGTTCAATCGTCTTATTTAAAAAAACACAGTCATTTGTCAATTACACCCTTATATGAAAAAACAAATCACACACAATGAGATATAGAGCATGCACAGTTATGGCGAGGGAAAATACATCGTTGTCTTATTTGAAAATGTATAGTCCTGTCAATTACACACTTATATGAAAAAAAAAATCACACACAATAAGATATAAAGCATGTACATTCATGATAACTGAAAATACATAGTCGTTTTATTTGAAAAATTAAGCACAGTCATTTATCAACTACACATTTATATGGAAAAATAACATACACTAAGATATGGAGCATGCATATTTGTATTAATCGAAAATACATTGTCATGTTATTTGAAAATGCATAGTCAAGTTAAGTGAAAATACATAGTCATTCTCGTTAAAACTTTGCATACTCATTACACACTTACATGGAAAAAAAATCATACACAATGCGATATAGAGCATGCACATTCATATTTATTGAAAATACACAACCATGTTATTTGAAAAGATACACTCAAGTTAAGTGAAAATACAGATACATTCTTGTCACATTTTACATACTCATTATATACTCACATGAAAAAGTTCCACACAATATAATTCAAATCATACACATTCATATTAATTAATCGTAAATGCATAAACATGTCATTTGAAAAGCTAAGACACGATCAAGTTAAATAAAAATATGCAATCATTCTCGTCACATTTTGCACACTCATTAACACTCAAACGAAAAATCACACACAATGCGATACAAAACATGCACATTCATATTAACAAAAAATACACAATCATGTTTTTGAAAAGGCATAGTCAAGCTAACAAAAAATACAAAGTCATTCTCGTCATATTTTGCACACTCGTTAACGCTCACATGAAAAAGCAAACACAATACGATTAACAATATGCACATTCATATTAATCGAAAACGCATAGTCATTTTATTTGTAAAGATACAGTCAAATAAATGGAAATACACAGTCATTCTCACATTTTGCATACTCATTACCGTCACATAAAAAATCACATAAAGTGCAATTAAGAACTGTTGTGTTTGATTGAGAGAACAAGAGTGAATTTCTGGCAAACTTGTTGCTTTCATTGAATGGAAAAGAGACTTAAGTAGTCTGTTACAAAAGCTGAATAATAGCACACGATTTCTAACAACATTCTCCTAAGAATCGTGGCACACTAAACTGAATAATAATGCTGAAATAAAGAGTCAAAGTAGCTAACTAACTTGACCAATTCAACTACCTAAAAACCAGGAAACAACCTTGACAAATACTGCATTTGAATCCAACTGAAACTTGACTCCCAATGCAGCTTCCAACGGCTCCTTTGTGCAGCTTGATTACACTTCAACACCTCCCCTTGATCCAAGCTTGCACATACCAATCTCCCTCATGAAGTGCTCGTGCTTTGCTTGGTTCAAGGCCTTAGTGAACAAATCTGCATTTTGGACATTAGTTCCACAGAACTCCAATTCAACCTTTTCCTCTGCCACCAGCTTTCTTATGAAATGATATTTCACATCAATATGCTTTGTTCTTGCATGAAAAGCTGGATTCTTTGCCATTGCTATAGTGGACTTGTTATCACACAAAATTTTCACTGCTTCCTGCTGCACACAATTCAGATCTTTCAACAACTTGTGCAACCAAAGAGCCTGCTTAGCTGCAGCTCCCAAGGCAATGTACTCGGCTTCAGAGGATGACAGGGCCACAGTATCCTGCTTCTTTGAGCTCCATGTGATTGCTCCTGAGCCTAGATCAAACACAGACCCTGAAGTGCTCTTTCTGTCATCAACACATCCAGCCCAATCACTATCTGTATAGCCCTTCAACTTGAAGCTCTTCACACTTTCATACAGAATTCCATAGTCAAGAGACCCTGCAACATACCTTAGAATTCTCTTAGCAGCACCAAGATGTTGCTTTGTTGGAGAATTCATGTATCTCGAGACAACACTCACACAGTAGGCAATGTCAGGCCTTGTATGAGTGAGATAATTTAGGCCTCCTACCATACTTCTGAACACTCTCTCATCTGCTTTCTCAGTTCCATCACACCTCTGCAGTTTCTCATTTGTGTTCATTGGAGTCTTAGCAATCTCACACTTCTCCATGTGAAATCTCTTAAGGAGATCCTCTGCATACTTTCTTTGATATAGAAACTTTCCTTCTTTTCCTTGCACCACTTCCAAACCAAGGAATTACTTCAAGGCTCCCAAATCTGACCTCAAACTCTTGCATCATTGAGCCTTTGAACTCACTTAGCAGACTTTGTGAAGAGCTAAAGTAGATGATATCATCAACATATAGACAAACTGTGATGAAATCATTACCTTGATTCTTCACATATAGAGTGGGCTCATTCTCACTTCTTCTAAACCCTGTGTTCAGAAAGAAAGTGTCAATTCTGCTGTACCAAGCTCTAGGCGCATGTTTTAAGCCATACAGAGCCTTCCTTAGCTTGTACACCTTTCCCTCTTCACCTTTTATCACATATCCTTGAGGCTGCTCAGCAAATACCTCTTCAAGTAGGTCTCCATTCAGAAATGCAGACTTAACATCAAGTTGATGAACCTGTAACTCCCACTGAGCAGCCAAAGCAAGCACAACTCTCACAGTTTCAAACCTTGCTACTGGAGAGAATGTCTCTTCATAGTCTATGCCCTCTTGCTGTGCATATCCCTTCACAACCAGACGTGCTTTGTGCTTGGAAATGCTACCATCTGAGTTGTACTTAGTCCTGTACACCCACTTCAAGCCTATAGCTTTCTTCTCCTCAGGCAGACTCACCAGCTCCCATGTCTCATTCTTTTCAATAGCCATGATCTCATCATCCATAGCCTTCTTCCACTCAGTTTGAGTGTTTGCTTCATTGAACCCTGTAGGCTCAAGTGATACAAGTGCAAAATCACAGGCCTCTGTGTGCTCATATAGTTCTTTGAGAGTTCTTACCCTTGAAGGAGGAGTCTCACTAGATGACAGATTGTTTGATGGTGGAGAATTTTGATTCCCTGATGAGCTTGATGATGATGATGATGAGCTATGAGATGGTGAATTCTGTGAGGAGTTTGGTGGAGTTGATGGTGGACTAGAATGTGCAGGCGCCTCCCCTGAATCATCATTGTCTTGCAAAGAAATCAGTCTCTGTGTGCCTGCACTACACTGCTTCTCTTTATTCCAGTCCCAACTCTCTTCCTCATCAAAGATCACATTTCTGCCAATGATTATCTTCCCACTGTCTGGATTATACAGTCTGTAAGCTTTGGATTGAGTTGAGTATCCCACAAAGATACACTTCTCAGCTTTCTCACCCAGTTTGGACCTCAAATTGATCAAAGTGTAAGCAATGCAACCAAATGTCCTTAGATGACTTACAGATGGCTTCTTTCCTCTCCAAACCTCAAAGGGTGTGGAATTTAAGACAGCTCTAGTTGGTGAGATGTTGAGCAAATAGACAGCTGTTGCCACAGCTTCACTCCAAAAGGAATTTGGCAATCCCTTAGCCTTTAGCATACTCCTGGCCATCTCCACCACTGTCCTATTCTTCCTTTCTGCCACACCATTTTGCTCAGGCGTGTATGGTGCAGTGAGCTCTCTCCTTATGCCATTCTCATCACAAAACTGAGCAAACTCATTTGAAGTGAACTCTCCTCCTCTGTCAGTTCTTAGTGCTTTCACCTGTTTGCCACTTTGTTTCTCAACCAAGGCTTTGAACTTCTTAAAGTTGTCAAATGCCTCAGATTTTGCTTGCTGAAAGTAGACCCATGACATCCTGCTAAAATCATCTGTAATTAGCAAGAAATATTTACTTCCTCCTAGAGAAACTGTCTGCATTGGACCACAGAGATCAGCATGTAATAGCTCTAGGCATTCACTTGCTCTCCAAGAGTTTCCACTTGGAAATGAACCTCGAGCCTGTTTCCCTAGCACACAACCTTCACAGAATTCTAACTCTCCAATTCTTGGCAAACCATTCACAAATTCTTTAGAACTGAGCAACTTCAAACCTTGTGAATTCAGATGCCCATACCTGAGGTGCCACAGCTTGGCATTCTCCTCACCTTTCACCATGAGTGCTTGGCCTGCACTCCTTTCCAAATCCAGTGGAAAGACTTTGTTCTTTCCCATAGCTATTCTCATCAAGGCATCTCTGGCTTTCTTCTCCTTGATGACACAGTGATCATCCTCAAAAACAACTGAATAGCCACCACTAACTAGTTGACCAACACTAAGCAAATTGTGAGCTAAGTGAGGCACATACTGAACATTTTGCAATATTTTAGACTTGCCTTGAACTGTTTGAAAAGAGATGGTACCTAGGCCTTCCACTGAGAGTTGCTTACCATCACCAAGCCTGACAGTGCTCTTCTTGCTGTCATCAAGCTCCTTGAACAAGTTCTTGGAGCTTGTCATGTGGTTGGAGCATCCACTGTCCACGTACCACACTGTGCTTCCTTGACAGCCTTGATTATGTTGAGCTAAGAACAAGTTCTCATGCTCAGCATAGTTGGATTTCTGTTCTTGCTTTCCCTTCTCACTGTCTTCTTCTTTCTTCCAGCAAGAGGCCTCCTTGTGCCCAGGTTTGTTACAGTAGTAACACTTGATGAAGGGCTTGGAGTTGGATTTGGAGGATTCTTCTCTTCCTCCTTGGCTTTGGCCTCTGCCACGGCCTCTGCCCCTGAATCCTCCTCTTCCCCTGCCTCTGCCAGAATTTTGGCCTCCTTTCTCCTTGTTTGAGGCTTCTCCTTTTGCTTGGAAAGCCTTCTTTTCTTTCTTGTCATCTCCTTTGGTGAATCTCTCTTCATGTGCCTGAAGTGATCCCTTCAACTCATCCCAAGTATATGACTCCATGTCTTTAGATTCTTCTATGGCAGTCACTACATGTTCATACCTTTTGGTAAGGCTTCTTAGCACCTTTTCAACCAGCTTCTGTGTCTTCATCACCTCTCCATAGGATCTCATCTGGTGAACTACATTTGAGATCCTTGAAAGGTACTCTTGCACAGATTCATTGTCTTTCATCTGTGAGGATTCAAACTCTCTTCTAAGAGCCTGCAATCTCACAATGATTACCTTCTTGTCACCTACATACTCCTTCTCAAGAGTATTCCAAGCTTCCTTGGATGTGACAGCTGCTGCAATTCTGGGAAAGACTTCATCATCCAGAGATTGTTGAATGATGTACAAGGCCTTTGCATCCTTCTTTCTCTTATCTCTCAAATCCTGGCTTGGATCAGCGGGTTGCTCATCAGTGAACCCCTCATCAACAATGGTCCACAGCTCTTGTGAACGAAAGAGAGTCTTCATTTTGAGACTCCAAAAGTGGTAGTTCACGCCCTTGAACATTGGCAACTGAGACAAATTGTTCCCAGCTCCATTACCACCATTCCCATTGTTGTTTTGCATTGTGTTTCCCTGTGTTTGCCTCACATGAAACACTATAGATCAAGCCTATGGATTTTCTTCTCTAGCTCTGATACCAATTGTTGTGTTTGATTGAGAGAACAAGAGTGAATTTCTGGCAAACTTGTTGCTTTCATTGAATGGAAAAGAGACTTAAGTAGTCTGTTACAAAAGCTGAATAATAGCACACGATTTCTAACAACATTCTCCTAAGAATCGTAGCACACTAAACTGAATAATAATGCTGAAATAAAGAGTCAAAGTAGCTAACTAACTTGACCAATTCAACTACCTAAAAACCAGGAAACAACCTTGACAAATACTGCATTTGAATCCAACTGAAACTTGACTCCCAATGCAGCTTCCAACGGCTCCTTTGTGCAGCTTGATCACACTTCAACAAGAACCTACACATTCATATTAATTGAAAGCACACTATCAAGTTATTTATATAAAAACACAATCAAGTCAAGCTAAATTAAAATACACAACGAAGGAGATTTATTCTATTTTTCTCGTTCGTGAGTGATCCGTTCCCTTGAAATAAATACATATATACTAATTGAGTTTAAAAGACGTTTAATTTGATAACATTTTTTTAAAGAGTTTCCAATTGTATATTTGTATGCCATAATCACGAGTGAGGCACCGACCCTAGAAGTTAAACATTAATGAGTGGGATGGAATCATAGCAAATTAAGCAAGTGCAAGG
This sequence comes from Polygonum maritimum, assembly GCA_963924305.1. Taxonomy (NCBI): domain Eukaryota; kingdom Viridiplantae; phylum Streptophyta; class Magnoliopsida; order Caryophyllales; family Polygonaceae; genus Polygonum; species Polygonum maritimum. Next base: position 3,874,187 of record OZ002728.1, on the reverse strand, counting down.
AGGCAGACACGTGTGAAGATCTTGTGAGCACGTGTCGACAGCCGGAAGTGACACTACAGCGCAACAGCATGCATGCTATTACGTGCTGGCTAGTGTAGCTGGGATATAAATTAAGCACCCACCACCACTCTCATTTAATCTTGTGAGGTTTTCGGATCAATACATACACCAACATCAAATTTAGAAAAGATCGAGAGAGGATGAATTCCCAGATGGAAGGACACCATCATCCGGTAGGAGAAGCGGAAGAAGGACAGCACCAATCTGTGATGAAGAAAGTGAAGGCCAAGGCCAGGAAGATCAAGGATACTATCACAAAGCATGGCCATGGTCATCATCATGATCATGATCATGATGCCCATCAACATCATGAAGTCGACATGGAAGAAGACTCCGATGAGGACGAGATGGAAGACCACCCAGAGCTCCATGGCGCACCTAGTATGACCCAATACCTACCTAGTACCTTTCTTTCTTAATTAATTAATTAATTGGTTAGTACTACATCGCCATATGTGTATGTTTTTTTGGTCGAACGCCATATGTGTATGTGTGTTTGGGTTTGTCCATCTTCTTTATATATATGTGTACGTAGCTTTGCCTGCTTATGGATATTGGAGTGCTAGCTTAGATTATTTTGCGTGCAGTATACGAGTCAAAAGAGGTGCGAAGCTATGTTCCGGGGCACTTAGCGACTTCGGTCCAACATGATGTCATGCTGGCAGGAGCTCAGCCGACCCCGCCAGTCCGTCGAACGGATGCCGTGCAACCCGGTGAAGTCAAACGTGACGTCATGCTAGCAGGAGCTCAGCCGACCCCGCCAGTCCACCGTGCAGATGCCTTGCAACCCGGTGTTCACGGTACGGCAGCAGCCACTACGCCTTTGGCCCTTGGGCATCATCGTACCAAGGACGACACTGGGTTGACCAGAGAAGGTATACAAATATATATTAAGTACTTGATATATCCTCCTTATAAAGATTTGCTTTTTTTTTGGTAGAAGGAGAGGCGACACTCTCCAATCCCTCAGGCACATTTTATTAAAATATTTTAAAAAGGGCTAAGTAGTCGACACGCGGGGATAACCCGACACCTTACATCATTACATCATTATGCAATAAAATTAAAGTTAAAATACCCTGGAATCATGAATAAAATTAACATCCCCTGGAGGCCGGATACGCAATACATTAAGGTAGGTTTGCTAGCTCGGCTACATTTTTACATAGTTAATTTGTATGAGTACGTTCGACCAAAAAAAATTTTGGATGAGTACGTGGAAACTCGTCTTAATTGCAGATTTTAGGAATATTAATTTGAATGAAAACTTAAATGAGCATCATAGTGCCAGCATTTAGGGCCGTACGTAGGTGTTCTAGGATTTGAAGTGGTTTCCAAGTTCCAACTGACCGGCTTTATGATGTTATAATCTTAATTTAATTTAATTGCAGCGCACAATCTGAAGGACCACAGGGGATTCGTCCCGGAACAAGTTGGAGTCTCAAAGCATGACAACGAGGTCACATTTGGAGGCAGCCAGACTCCCCAGAGCCTTGGTGGGGGACCAACGTCGACGTTTACGCAACACCCACAAAGGACAGGCATTCCCCACAACCAGACACCTCTAGAGCCGGACCCGAATTCACCTGGATCCGGGGATAGGCGGCCTCATAACTACCAAAGCAAGGCCAAAGATCCAACTGGAAGAGGTAACTGTCAACTGTGTACATGACACATTTGAAGGGGGTATATAGAACATATAGTTAATTTTGGTTCTTATTAATCTTATGTTGGGATTTTGATTGGAAGGATGTGAAGAGCTGGGAGTAACTCCAATCCTACATTCGCTCGACAAGATGACTATATACGATGATGATGGTGGTAATGTGAAGCATAGGAATGTGAAAACAAGCACAGGACACCACGAGGGCTTATTCGAACCGAATGCAGGATTAGCTGACAAAAACCGGAGCCAACCGCTGCTTAGTGGAGCTGGGAGCCATGACCGGTTTTTACCTGAACCAATCTCGCATCCACCTGCTCAACACGCAGATAATGTGTCTTCTACAACCAGTGTGATTTCCGACAAGGCAATCCAGGCCAAGAACGCGGTTGCCTCAATGCTAGGCTACGGAGGCCGACATGAAGATCACGAAAAGACGACCAACCCCTCCCTCGCGCACGAGAGAGGAGTCGAATCCGAGAAAACAACATCACCCTCATCCGTCGCCGATTATGGTAACTATATACATGTTGATTCTAAAGGATAATGCGCACGTGCCGGGAACCATCAAGTGTGTGTAGAATAATGATGCGTGTATGGACGGGCTATGCAGGAAAGAAGGTGGCTTCGACGGTGCATGAGAAAGTGGCTGGTGCGGGAGGAGCGATCATGTCAAAAATGCCGGTTTCACAACACGAACCCGAACCTGAGGTCTTATTATACAATAAGGGAGTGTCAACTAAGGAGTGTATAACAGAGAAAGTGTCTCCTAGAGAAGAGGACAAGGCACTCTCGGAGCTCATATCGGGGGCCTTGCACATGGACAGGGGAAACAAAGACGACCTAGAAGATGAGAAGAAAGCCGAACCCAGAGGGAAGGTGACTTTTTCGGCTAATGTGGCAAGGCAGCTTGGAGGTAAGGAGGAGGCTCATCCGGCTGTTGAGGATCTCGGGTCGGGGGTGTCGGGTCCCGCAGGAGGAAAGGGCATGGTTGATAAGATGAGGGACACGGCTACATCTTGGCTGGGTATTGGGGGCAACACTGACGAGCCGTCGTCTCTAGTTTGGCATGACATACCAAATGGTTAGTTTTGCTAGCTCTTCTTCGATTTCCTCTCGAGTTAGGGTCGAGGTGGGTTTGAAATGTACTAAGTTTTCAGTTGTTTGTAATGCATGAGTTACAGATGAGAAGGAGGCTGATAAGCAGGACAAGGACAAGGGACGAGGGACTTGATTAAGCGAGCCAAGATTTCTCACTACACAAGCTTTTGGCGTTTTTCTTTCTTCATCCCAGTTTTAAGTTTACAGTTTTCATATATACATATATATAGATATGTAAAATAGGCATGTTAATTTCTCTCTTTGAAGCAACAGTCTTAAAGACACTCGTTTTTTGGAAAATACTCAGTATTAGTCGTGGCATTCGGATGCTAGGCTAAAGAGATGGGCCTGATTTTTCCTAATATAACTCTAATAGGTTACAAGATGGGTCTGTCGGAAAGCGATCGGTTCAAGGCTTTATTCCATGTGAATCAAATTTGACATATCTAGACGAATAGCATTGCTGACTATATCGTGCCCCTTTTACATTTTATTCTAGTGCACACTTTTAAGTATTGATTAACTCTTTCGATCGAGTCTCAAAGGTAAAGCAATGATACCAAGGGAAAGTGTTAGCCCTCACGTTGTTTACACTTAACCCATTTTTTCCAAATTAACAAAAACCTTAAGGGAGTGGTCCTCTTAACCCAAAATAAGATGCGCACACGAAAAAAAAAGTAATAAAGGAAGAAACTCTTTGTTGGATACATTATTAAGTAACTGGTGAACCATAATGTAAGGGCGTCCCACTAAGATAATGTATCACATTTATTTACAAGAAAGCTAAGAGCATGAAGCAAACAAACTTACAAACATATTACACCTTGGGATGGATCTAATTTAAGTCGCCAAAGATAAACAGGCCGAAACCGAAGAGCAAACACATTTTCTAAATTAAGACTAGCTAGCTGAACACACACACGCAAATCTTATGCACTCTAGTAGAGTAGCTGTTGAAGAGAGGCCTTGAGCGCCTCGTAGACGGCTTCCCACCCAGCTTGCGTCGGGTGAAACGCGTCCCAAAAGAAGGCCGTCCTCGGCTCGTCGCACACCGTGTACATCTTGTTGCCGTTCGCATCCACGGCTGAGCATGTTGAGTTCTCGTCGACTCCCATGCAACACGGCTTCAAGGGCTCCTCAAACTTCACACTCCCTATATATAATACGTGTTGTTAGAGAGCTTTCCACGTCGGGATTATAGATCAAACACCACTAGTATATAAATAAGGTGAAACCCCTATCCATGGGCTTAAGCTTTTGAGTTAAAAGGTGGATTCCGACCTTATATACGAAATGACTAAAATTTACCCAACACGTCATCCAGTTCTCTCGGCCCACCGGAATCTCAGACGCATGATATCGGTCATCAACATAATCGAGAAGATCGAATCATGCAACGTTACGTGCTCCCTTACCTGGGAAGGTCTGTTTCTGTTGCAAGGCGAGCATGAAAGAGCTGAAGAGGTCCAGTACAACGACGCGAGGCTGCTGGTCGGGTCCGCTGCCACTAGCCGCGTCAGAATTGAGCTTATCAATAGCCCTCTGCAAGAGGAGGTTGTGGAGAGCCACGGCCGCGTTGTCAGTGGCGTTACACTGCCTGAACCAGTTGCTCACCGTCTTCTGGGGCAAGCAACCTAATGGCTGTAGGGCCGTCACGACGATCCTCCTCACCCCGAGCCCGCGAATGGTTTGCAGGTTTGATGCAAGCTGGTTCACCACCTTTGTTATGAACTTCGGTAGGTCTTGGAAAGAGCCTCCGAGAGTGAGGAAGTTGTTGTAGTCGTTGCCGACGCAGGAGACGAGCGCCACCGAGTCGTTCAGGTCGCCTTGGATGTGGACGACGTCGTTTCCGTGGAGCATTTGTTGGAAAAGGCCGATCTGGGTGGTCATGTTTGGGAAGGGCGCGATGGTGTTGAAAACCCCGGTGCCTCCGAAGGCGAAGTTGACGCCGTGCTTTGTCTTTGCAGGGGCCACTTTCCTCCATGCGTAAGGAAACGGAGACTTCAACCCCAGAAACTTTGCTGCGCGCATATAACTTAAACAATATTAATCCATTTAATTTAATTTAATCTAGTGTTTCTACTAGTTAACAATTAGCCAAGTGCATGTATCTGTACTTTGAATATATAAAAATATTATATTAATTTATATGGATGGGATATGATTATGATAAAAGAATGTGGGGATAAAGCGGTTTCTACATAATTATTATCTAGGTAGTGCAAGTGAAAGTGGCACTGCCTAGCTTGGAAAGAAAAGCACGTGGAAAAGTGATAAAATGGTGGTAGTATAGTGTACTATATGATCGATTGGAAAGATGTACTCCATTAAAGGAGAATCATGTCGATGGATAATGCGATCTGTACGTTCAGACCTAATAAAGGAGAAAACTAAAACAATGTATGCACACACATAGATGCATATATATATAGGGGAGGGTTCAGGTAAAACACCTCTTATAGTGAAACGGGTGAATTAATAGCAGACGTTGGATTACCATGAAATCAAGGGCCTAGATTATGCTGAATTTTTGAAAATAATGGGTGAATTATAGAAAAATCACAATTAGTTGTAAATTCAATCAAGCTTGCATAATAGTAGGGAGGAGTTACGTCCAAATTCAAATTAGATTTTTCTCAAAATCAAAGTTCCTAAATTTAAGGGTTGTCATTTTTTTTTCGAAATTCAAACCAGATTTTAGAAAAAAATCACACAAATCTCGTATATGCATTCGTCAGTCATTGCAAATTTAATCGTGCTACTTCAATATTCGATAAAATTGATTTAATATTCGACTGTGCAAATATTCAACTATACAACTTGAATATTCGACTGGATAAATATTCGAGGATGCAACTTAAATATTCTTCTATACTACTTCAATATTCGACTACCTAAATGTTTGACGATACAAACTTAATATATTCAACTATACAACTTGAATATTCGACTATACAATATATTCGAATTTGTCATATACATGGTTGAATATCTTCTAAATTTTTTTGAATTATTTAAACATTTTTTAAAATTTGTCATAATTTGAATATTCGACCTAAAACGTACAACTTATACTAGATGGATAGCATTCAAATACACCGACTTTATATTCAGTGGGTAATAAGATATATTCAAAGTTGTTGAATTCAATAATCAGATGATAAAATTCGAAATATGTACATTGAAATTCATAAATAGCATACAACTTATACTACATCGTAACATTCAAACACATAGACGTCATATTCAATGGATAATATTGAACATTCGAAGTTGTTGCATTCAATAATCAGATGGTAATATTCGAACTATGTACGAATATATTCAAGACACAATATTTCCAAAACCAGATCCGAAAAAAAATCCCCGAAAATTATATAGTTGATTTGAAAGAAGTGAGATATGGAGAGAGAGAAAAAATCCCCAAAATCAGATTTGACATTTTAATTTTTTTATTAACTATTCTATCTTTACTATAAAATCTAGAGCGTTAGATTAGAATAAATCCAATGGTTGATAAGTGTTCACCGGTTACACTCTTATAGAGTGTTTCACAAGATCCAAATTCTATATATATATATATATATATATATATATACATCAAAGATTCCCGTCGATGCTAGTATCATTTTATGTTATCACTTTGTCTAATTTTCTAATAATATATTATTTATTTTATTTTATTTTTCTATTTTTTCCATTTATACCTTAATAATAAAATCTATTGTAATTATAGTTTTTTTTTATGTTTCTTAACCCTAATAATTAACTCCATATTTTAGAGATATTACAACAAAAATAATTTATATTGACAACTATTTTGAAAACGAAGGGAGTGTAGGTGAGCTTGTAAAGTTAAAGAGGGGATGGACTAGGTGCAGAGTGAAGTGGAACCAAATGTGTATACGTGCATAATTTAAGGCTACTAGAGCATTAAGTAGTGAAGTGAAAAATGAAAGCAGATGGAGATGGGATGATTGAAGGACTGACCAAGGTAGTCGGTGAAGACACGGCCGTCGGAGAAGCGGCCGGTGGGCTTGCCGGGGAAAGTGAGGCCGTACGGAGACTTCCAGGAGTGCACAAGCTGGGACTTCCTTATGTTGCCGGTGTCGGCGTAGGAGTCCCCGAACACAAACAGCCTCCGCGTAAGCGTACGAGAGTCGGCCAAGTCTGCAGCAGATGAGAGGCTTTGCAAAATGAGAGCAAGGCTGCATATGAGGAGGAGGAACCTTAGTAGTGATACTCGTCTTTCCAAGTTGGCCATCATGATCGACCCCTCTAGCTAAGCTAGCAAGTCGATCTACTAGTCAATGTGAATTGCAAGTGCCAAATGCCCAAAGAAAGCCAGCTCTTAAAGAAGGCCAAACTACGGAAATTATATGATGCCCACTCACCTTCCCAATATGAGGTGTAAAGCCAACATGACCCCATCTAATCTTCATCATTAGGTTTTTATCTTCACCTTCTTCTTTATTTCTTTTGTATTTTCTCCTTTGTATCCCTCCTTTTATCTTCATCACTTTTTCACATCTATCAATAAACATATAAAAAAGAAGTAAAGTGTACAATAAATAACCTTTATTGTATACATATCATAATATTCTTCAACCATTTTATAGGCTTAATCTTCTTAATCTTCTTGTTCTTCCTTTTCCTCTTCTTGTTCATCTTCTTTTCTTATGTTTATTCTTTCCAAACTTATTCTTAAATCCAGCCAACAATTCCAGAATTTCATCCCCCGACAAGTGCCTTGGAGCAGATTCTGTATCCACTTTACCATTAAAATTTCTCCTACTGTAGCGGTATGGGTGGTTCACTCTCAAAAACCGCCTATATCCTGTGTAACACGTCTTTCTACCATGCCTCAAATACATTAGGCGGTTCTCATAATGGCAAACAGGGCATGCCATTGCTCCCTTTGTGCTCCAACCAGACAACATTGCCAATCCCGGAAAATCGCTTATTGTGAATAATAGGGCTGCATGCATGTTAAACACTTATTGCTTGAAGCATTATATGTTTCTACCCCATACCATAATTCTTTTAGATCCTTTACCAAAGGCTGCAAGTATACATCTATGTTGTTTCCCGGGGATGAAGGGCCTGGGATAAGTAAAGCTAAGATTAAAAAATCTGGTTTCATTGACATCCATGGTGGTAGGTTGTAAGTGCTTAAGATAACTAGCCATGTACTATGTACAATACTCATTGAGTTAAATGGAAACCTAATCTGACATTGCGAGGATCTTTAGAAAAGGACGGTATTTCAGGTCAAAATTCAGCCAGTCTTCACCATCAGCTAGATGTCTTAGGAGCCCATCCTTTGGGCGGCCATTTTCATGCCATATCATTCGGCGGGCAGTTTGAGGACACATGAATAACCGTTGCAACCTAGGCTTGATGGGGAAATATCTCAATACTTTCCCTGGAATTCAATGAGTCCTACCAGTTTCCTTATCTCTCTCCTCTGATTTCCACCGGGACATTTCACAGATATGGCATGATGTTGCATTGGCATTCTCTTCCCAATACAACATACAGTCATTTGGGCAAGCATCCATCTTGACATAATCAAGACCTAACATCTTCAGCACTTTCTCAGCTTCACTAAATGAACTAGGCAAATCAGCATCTGGTTGCATGGCTTTTAAGATTTTCAACAACTCAGTTAATGCACTATTGCTCAATTTATGATCTCTTTTGTAAACAAATAATTGTATTATGAAGGATAGCTTGGAGAAGTTCTTACAACCGGGATATACAACTCCTTTTCACCGTCTTTGACTATCTTATAAAAATTCTTTGCCTCTTCATTAGGACCATTTATGAATGTATCATGCAACAGATTGTCCATGTTCTCATCAAAGATGTACCCACCATCATTGATGACTGTCCTTGCTTCCTCTGATGGTTGTTCTTCATCCTCTGGTGCTCGGTGAAAACCCTTTGCAATAAGATGGTCTTTAACAAGATCTCCATGCAACCAATTCCGACCAATACATACTTTACAAGGACAACATATTTCACTTCCTTCTGCTTCATTTGCATATGTTGTATCTATATATCCATCCACTCCTTTTCTATATTCATTAGTCCATCTAGGGAACATCCACCACTTAAAGTTCTCTCTATCCATTCCTACTGTAAATTTAATACACAGTATCAGTTTAACATTACCCTAAATTAATTTCCTTCCAAGTTTTTTACACTGATTTTAAAACACATGTTAAGAGTGCATAATGATGGGAAGCAGATTTAAGTTTAATACACAATGATAACTTATAGATAGTTAATTAAAAAAAAAGACCTAACAAGTAGATTTCAGAAGTGAGAGCCTTTGCAATTTTGATGGGAATCAATGGGCATACCTCCAACTAGAGACTGTTTGCAGCTACCTCAGATATCCCAATTTTGGTGCTACAGGTGTGGGGTGTCTGTTTCCTTCAACTGACCCTCTCTACTACATGTCAAGAATAGAAAAACAAATGAGCTAAAGGAAAATAACAAATAAATTCTACAGTTTCCTATTTAAGGCATGCTCAGTTCCTAAAACAATTTTAATAAAAGTGTCTGTTGCTTCCTAATAGGCTAAGCTTAATTTACTTTGCCATAAAACTGTGTACAGTCATAATAATAGTCCTAATAGTAGTCCCAGTATTCATCATATACGAAATTGTGTACAGTATCATCACCACTCTAACTAATGTCAAAACAATATGCATTTGTTTAACAATGAACTCAATACAAAAACCATAGATTAAACAACCACACATCACAGATAAACAATTCTTGCCTAGAGATAAACAATTCTTGAAACTTTGATCTTTACATATTAATCTATTTATATCTCAGGTGAGGTGACTTTTTCAGTTAATAACTATTATAATCCCAGTTGAGCTGACTTGCTTATGCTTATAAACTGACCTCTCAATTTGCTTGTAAAGACAACAATAGATCAGCAACAGCTCTCACTCTGTGATCCTGGCTGGCACATGTACAAGCAAATTAATACAACATAACAAAATAAATAATAAACTGAATTAATGTGTTCAATAATACTTGCCTATATTTACATAAACATAACCTAGATTGGCAAGTGTTGTCGAACCAAGAGCATCAGTTGTAGATGAAGAACACTAAGTGTCAGTTCACTTTCAATAAACTCATTACCAAAATGAGTTGATATATATATATATATATATATATGTCCATTTACCAGAATTGTATTGACCAATATAAGTGAAGGCAACAATTTACAGATTTATACAAGTATGCTCTTCACCATCTTCACTTATTCTTATACCAAGTGTATTATATTACAGTCTTATGTTATTCTTATACCAAGAAGGGAATAAATTAAAAAAGAGGGTTTTGGTATTTTTTTAACAGGGAAGTTCATACATATGTCATATGAGATACTGGCATTCCTTCATATATATATATATATATATATATATATATATATGTAAATACGTGCATACAAAATGTACAATATTAAAAACAGTAACAAGATCAAATCCCTTTTGGTGAAGAAATATGTGCATTCAGAATGTGAATGAAATGCTAAGACAATGAAATCACATTAACACAAACGTTGAGAGTGGGTTTGATCAAAAGGGTGACAATGAAATGTTAAGACAAAAGAGAAAGACACCCTAGGAAATTAAACTCCAAAAGTTTCAAACCAAAGCAAAGTTTTCCAGTTTCAAAGCAAAGCAGATTGAACCAAGCTCAAATCTCACACCTCGGGCCTCATATAGACATCGGATTCAACACACGAATGCACAAATCAAACTCTTGTACGTATAATTATAGCTAAAACCTAAGGGGACTAGAAATTATTGTAACAAAATGTATGAACTTGATTACAGACAAAATCAAATTCTTGTACAAACGTAATTACAAAGAAAATTACAGACAAAGTTTGATTTGGCCAGAGAAATGACATGAACAAAATTACAGACAGATTACATAGAAAATACTTCGAAGACCTTGAAATATAAATTGAAGCTGCAGGAGTTATGGAAGCTCAAATCTCACACCTCAGGCCTCGCCAGGGAAGAAGCAAGACTTATATACAAATCCAACAACAGAAGAAACGATTAAAAGGGAAACATTATGGGCGATTTAGGTCGTAGCTCAACCACTTACCTCTGAGAAGAAGCAAGAGGGTGATTCCACCTCCGAGTTTGTGTGTTCAACAACGCCAGCAAATGGGATCGTAGCTCAAGCTTTTCCAGATGCAAACCCTATTCACGACAGTTTGGGGACGATTTTGTGTTGTCGAGCGAATTTTGCCCCAAATTTGGAACCCTAGCCTATTTCATTTGGAACCCGCGTAAAAAATTTCCCCCAAATTTTTCACTTCGCGCCCGCGCCTTCCAAGCATTTCAGATCTGTTTTTTTAATGCAGCTACATAACCGCCACTATAGAATATAAAAACCGCCCCTAAAACCACAGTGATTATAAAACGCCACCAAAAACCACCCCTATAGACAGAACCGCCCCCAAAAACCGCCCCTATATCCTAAACCGCCGCTATATCCCAACCGTCACCATAAACCGCCGCAATACGCCTGAATTGTAGTAGTGTCACAAACTCAAAAAAGCTTCAAAAGCTTCAAATTCATGAGCAGTAAATAGTACAACTGCTTCAAACCAACAAAATAAGCTTTAAAACTGAGATTCAAGTAAGGCCATGACATAAGCTCAAAGGGGGATTCGTCACTTTACTCCTACCAGACAGGCAACCCCGATTTTTGGGTATTCTTCCTCCGAGCTTGCAAAATCGTGCAGCTATGGCACGGAGTCCCCTCACCAGCCCCGAAATTGCTCGCCAAAGCTCCGATTGCACCTTTCCCCTAAAACCCCTAACCTTTTCTCTCCCAATTTTGAGTTCTCTATTGTAGAATGGTTTTTGGATCGAGCCCTAGGTTTCAATGTGACGCACGATTTTGATTTGGGGGTAAATCGGTGAGTTTTGATGGGTTAAAATTTGGAGGATCGAGTTTAGTTTTGTGAGATAGAAAGAAAAGGTAAAAAAAAACAAACAAAATCGAAGTTTAACAACGCGTCGCGCTTGCGCGTTCACGGCTTTTTAACGGAGAAATTTGGAGAGGTAGTCATTTTTTGACGGAAGGGGGTATAGGGGTGGTTTTCGGTAAATAGGTATATAAGGAGTGGTTTAGGACAATATGGCCTATTATACGGGTGGTTTTCGGTCAATCGGCCTTTTATATATGTAGAATAAATATATTTTCTTTTGAATGTTATAATATCTTTTATTACAAAAAACTATTAGAAAATAATTATTATTATTAAATATTATTATTTGATTATATTATTATTATTATAATAATAATAATCATTAGAAATTAAAATTCTTGACGTGTTAGGTCGACCTGAACCCGCACAATAATCTGTTAAGACCTGACCCGATTTATATAGGATCAATATATAACCTAATCAAGGAAATCATATGCTTGATCTTATAGTTTTAGAGTTTGTTGAATTAAGCTATGCTTTCTTTGTGAGTATTAGTTGATCATTTGGTAAGTTTTAATCTTTTTTTGAAGCGAAAATGTCACCGAGAAGAGTGATAGGAGACCCACAATGTCACCAAGAAGAGTGATAGGTGACCCACTTGTTATATAAACGGTGGTAAGTGATGTGTTGAATCCTTTCACTGCCTCCATCCCTTTGAGTGTTAGCTATGTGGCGAGGGAGGCCTTCTCACCTTGTTAACCAACCCCTCTCAACCCGAAGCCTAAAAGACCGAATCGACCCATTTGACACCTCCTCCAGTACTATAATAGAGATTTATCAACCCATTTGACACGTCCCCCATACTAATAGAGATTTTTATACTCTTTCTTTGGGGTCAGGGCTTATGATGAACATAATTGGTTTGTTCAGCAAGAAAGTTCACCGCCATTTAAAAAATATTCTTGGCCACCCACAACTACGCTTACTGCTGAAGCGCTTTATAACTTTTCCGAGGGTTAACTTTCTCTCTCCTTTCTCCGGTTCACCCCCCCCCCCCCCCCCCCTTTGCTCATTCTCCTCTGCTTATCGTTGTTCTCCCATGGCGGACGCCCTAGCTCCGGACTCGCAGGCGTCTCCTCTCGGCCACACGCTGATCCCCATAATCAACAAGCTACCAGACATATTTGCGCAGTCGGGAATCTCACTGCCGATCGATCTCCCTCAAGTGGCGATCGTCGGAGGCCAGAGCAGAGGCAAATCGAGTGTTTTAGAAGTGCTCGTCGGCCGCGATTTCTTCCCCAGGGGCTGCGACATTTGCACGGCGAGTTCTTGCACATCCGCGGTAGGAGGATTTATGACTTCTCCGAGATTCGCAGCTTAATTGAGGTATGACTGTGTAATTTGATCCAATTTTGTTCTTCGTTTTCGTGTAGAGTTTGAGAATGAGAGAGGTTTGCTGGCATGTTTTGAATATACCTGTTGTTAATTGATCAATCAATTTGTTAGCGATTGAAGAAGGTTCTAGTTGGAACTCCTGCTAATATCAGTAGGTCATTTACTACTTATGTTCCCTGTGTTATGGCCAAGATTGAATTGCTCCTAGCTAATTTCGTGTTTAGAAATACAGTTTATATCTTACTATGATGCTTAGGCAGAAGCTACTACTTATGGAAAGCTGTGAATTGTGGTTGATCCGCCTATTTTATTTATCCATCTTTGAAGGATCTTTGATCCTGTACTATCTGGACAGTGAAACGCTTGCTTGTAAAATTGTGTAGTTATCCATTGCGACTTGAGAAGCTAGCTTTAAAATTTTGTGCTTAAACAAACCTGATGTTGGGGTGATTTTATGGCACATTTATAGAAAATCAAAACCAAATAGAAACTCTCTTGCTCTTTTGGAGTGAAGATGTCAAGAGTTTGTGTTCGGTTTACATTGAATCATTTGGGGTTTTTGAATCCATGTTTTAAATCTATTTCCTTGCTTCATCTTATACCTTTTAAGAAGGTCCAATTCCTTTGAACAAATAGAAAATCTGAACAACTTATGAAACTTGTATCAATATGGCTGAGAAAGCCTCAAATATTGATACTTCATGAAAAATAAAATTTAAATCCGTCACAATCTTCTCCAAATAGAATCAGTTTCTATTCAAATGGAGAAAGAAAACTTTGGATCGTTTTTTCTTAACCCCCGTCACTGATTGTTCTTCCAATTGAGAGCTCTTCTTGTTTTGAATTTTGATTCAAAACATGTGTTGGCCATAGGTGATCAACTTTCTATTCTTAGAAATCAATGGAGAATTCAACCAAAAAAGAAATCAATAGAGAAAATAATGAATAGAAGGAAAAAGAAAAAAGAAAAAAGATGCTTGGTATGCAAGCATTTTTGTAGAGTAGAGTGTAGGGTATTAGATTATAGGTTTTTTTTGGCTTGGGGCTTAAGATTTGGTTTGTCAACAATAACAAAAAAATAAGTGAATGAAGAAAATATTGAAAATTTACTTGGGGTGCAAGTTTTAAAATCTCTTTGTTCGGATTTTTTTTCTCCCCTCTTTATTTTCCCTGCTTCAAACTTCGATATGCAGGTCGTGTTTGGTTCACGGTTCGAGATCATGTTTCGGTTGTTGTCCAGGTGGTGTGTTTCCTGTTTCTTCAGGCGTCTTGTCATACCTCCTCAAGTCGGCTTCTTGCTGTCTTGCTCTCCGGCGGCTCTATACGCTTGTGTTGGATTTTCGTCTAACCCGCGGAATTGCCTTTCTCTTACCATGACGGAAGCTCTTCTGTGTTTCCTTTTGGGTTTGTTGTAGTGTTTTTTTTCTTTTTGTAGATTCTTTTTTCTTCTTCTTTTGGTTAGTTTTTTCATTCCGGTTTGTCCGGTTACCGAGCTTTGTCTCGGTCTCTCGATTTCTAGGCCTGCCTAGTATTTCGAATTCTTACCTCTTCAAAAAAAAAAAAAAAAAATATTCCAATTGTGAGTACTCTGGATTCAACATAGGCTCTAGTAACCAGTTCTGACTTACTTCCTGGTTCCCCTTCATCCCTTTCCCCGTAAAGGCTGAGACGAAGAGAGAAGCTGGAGCAAACAAAGGCATTTCTGACATCACTTTGGTTGATTTGCCGGGCATTACAAGGGTCCCAGTTGGTGACCGGCCTTCCTTATGTTGCCGGTGTCGGCGTAGGAGTCCCCGAACACAAACAGCCTCCGCGTAAGCGTATGAGAGTCGGCCAAGGCTGCAGCAGATGAGAGGCTTTGCAAAATGAGAGCAAGGCTGCATATGAGGAGTAACCTTAGTAATGATACTTGTCTTTCCATGTTGGCCATCATGATCCCCTCGAGCTAAGCTAGCAAGTCTGCTAGTTAATGTGAATTGCAAGTGCCAAACGCCCAAAGAAAGCCAGCTCTCAAAGAAGGCCAAACTACGGAAATTATATGATGCCCACTCACCTTCCCAATATGAGGTGTAAAGCCAAAAATGACCCCATCTAATCTTCATCATTAGGTTTTTATCTTCACCTTCTTCTTTATTTCTTTTGTATTTTCTCCTTTGTATCCCTCCTTTTATCTTCATCACTTTTCCACATCTATCAATAAACATATCAAAAAGAAGTAAAGTGTACAATAAATAACCCTTATTGTATGCATATCATAATTTTTTTCTACCATTTTATAGGCTTAAAACATATCATTTCTATATAGATAATAATATTTTTATTATATTTTATATCATTATACCTCTGTCCATTTATTTTATATCTTGGTAAACAATTATCTATATCTATATCTATATACATATGCTACTTACATGAGTCATTAATTTAACATATGACAAAAAAAATCTATAAAATATGTTAAATTGTTTTCATTTCCTAGTTATATTATAAAAATTTTGAAGTAATCAAAACATTTGAGTTATTTTAAAAAAGTCAATATGCACTAATTCATTAAAAAAGATAACAAAAAATTGAAGAAAAGTTTTGACTATAAAATATCAAGAATAATTTTTGACAACGAGTCCACAAGTACTTTACAATAAATTCTATCAAAATGGACTTATCACTTATGTATTATCAAGAATAGTTTTCGACATCGACTCGTGACCTTCAAGTGAGGGAGCTACTGGAGCGCATCGCGGATCGTGACGAGGGTGTCACAACTCATGATCTTCTACCAAGGCTATTGGCGACGCGTCACGGTTCATGACAAGATGTGTCAATCACAATACGTGTATGTGATAGGATACAAAGACTTGGATGCATAGTTGCGTCACAGGTTGTGATAGGGGACGTCATGACTCATGAACTTCTCCAGAGGCTTCATCATGACCCATGATGGTTAGGAGAACGTTTCTAGACTCCGTATGTCTTCATGCTTGATCAATGTCACCAGGGTCGACACTTCATTGGCTTGGCTTGAGTGTCGCTCCAATGCCGTCCTCCATGTAATAGTCGAACAAGCCAAGACAAGCCCTATAAGAGTGAAATGGCTCTTCGCCATTTTCTTAGCCTTAGACCGAGTGCTCGGTCCATCTCCATGAAGCTTAATTATTGTCGACTTGATTCTAGTGTAGCGTCTTGGTAGTTGAGAATGTACCAATACGTTTTCTTTGAAAGTAATTTTTGTGAAAAAGCATCATTTTTTACCTCAAAATACGTAAATACTAATAACTTTTTACAAATTTCAAAATAAAAAATATATACATTTTTATTAAATGGATTTTATATACTATCCGCGTCCATGATTCTATTTTAGAGTTTTTTGTTCTTTTATTTATTTAGTAATTTAGGTTTTTTATAACAAATTTAAACATTTTCTTAGGATTTTAATTCCTAAAATTAGGTTTGCTTTGTTAATAAGGCGTTTACTAAAATTATTTTCTTAAACAAAGTCATCCTAAACCTCACTCCATCGCAACGAAAACATACAGAAGAGCCGAAAACCCTCGACAATCGTTGGTTTAGTTTTCCGGCATGTTAGCCCGTCGCAGTCGAGCTGCCCTAGCCGCCTCCTCGAGCGTTGGCCGCTATTTCTCGGCAGAGCCTCTGGCCACCGAGAAGCCTCTGCTACGCCTCCCCACGGGAGATGAAAATCCCGACGCCGCCTCCTCAGCTTCCAAAGGCCGGGGACGGGACACTCTTGGCCGGAGGCTTTTCTCTTTGGTCTATCCGAAACGGAGCGCCGTCATCACCCTCAGGAAATGGAAGGAGGAAGGCCACACCATTCGCAAGTACGAGCTCAATCGCATCGTTCGCGAGCTCCGCAAGCTTCGCCGCTACAAGCACGCTCTCGAGGTACTCCAATGCTATATTTTCCCCAATTTCATTCGTTGCGAGTGGATTTTTAGGGTTTAGGCTGCTGAATGTAATTGAGGCTTGGAAGACCGTATATTGGTTGTGGGAAAATGAATTCGATTTGATTAGACCTGAAATCGGTTGCTCATTGTTTTGCATTTTATTCATTTTGGTTCCCGGTATCTAGTATACAAAATCAAGAAGGGTTGCTACAAATTGTCCTGAAACCCTCTATGAATATTGATGAAATGCAAACCATTGTCAATTTTGAACAAAGCAATGGCCCCCGTGATAGGAAAACAAGAGGAACTGCTTGTTTCTGAGTCTATGGTCTATTCCAAATCCATGTTCTCTCTTTATATCCCTTTACCCCGGACTCCGTTATCACCATAATTGTGGGAAAAGTAAGATGCAGAACACCATAAAGCTAACATAATCAGTTTATGTCCTCATGAGCAACAGTTTCGCTTGCATTAGGAGTATTATACCAACACAGATCTCGGAACATACAGAGATTTTTAGATTCTTCAGTAGTGGCTAAAACTAAAAGGGCAGTTTCTGTATGTTTCATGTATACTTTATTTATAGCAAATGTGTGTTTTGATGCTGCCTTTTGCTTACATTTTTGTTTGGGTTGACTGTGCAGATTTGTGAATGGATGAAAACACAAAAGGATATCCAGCTGCTACCAGGAGATTACGCTGTTCAATTAGACTTGATAGCAAAGATCCGTGGATTGAGCAGTGCTGAGAAATTCTTTGAAGATCTTCCTGAGAATGTAAGAGGTCCAGAGACGTGCACAGCTCTTCTGCATGCCTATGTTCGGAAGAATGAGTATGTAAAAGCCGAGGCCTTGATGGGGAAAATGTCTGAATGTGGTCTCATTACTTGCCCTCTTCCATATAATCACTTGCTTCAGCTTTACATATCAAACAGGCAGTTGGAGAAGGTGCCTGGAATGATCACAGAATTGAAGAAGAACACATCCCCAGACATCGTCTCTTATAATCTATGGTTGAGTGTTTGTTCGTTGCAGGATGATGTTGAAACTGCAGAAAAGGTCTTTCTTGAGTTGAGGAAATCTAAAGCTCTGGCTGATTGGATGACTTTTAGCATATTGACTAGCTTGTACACAAAGAAATCCATGCAGGAAAAGGCAATGACCACCTTGAAAGAAATGGAAAAAAGAATATCCCGGAAAACCCGTTCGGCCTATTCTTCCCTCATCAGTTTGAGCACAAATCTGGGACACAAAGATGGGGTCAACAGAATTTGGAAGAAGCTCAAGTCACTGTTTCCCAAATTAAATGACGCTGAGTACAACTGTATGATATCATCTCTTATAAAACTTGAACAGCTGGAAGAAGCTGAGAAGCTGTATGCCGAATGGGAATCGGTTTCTCCTACTGGTGACACTAGGATTCCTAATCTACTTCTGGCAGCTTACATAAACAGTAACAACATGGATCTGGCCAAGCATTTTCATGAGCGGGTGGTTAAGAAAGGGATCAAAGCCAGCTACACCTCTTGGGAGCTACTCACATGGGGTTATTTGAAACACAATCAGATGGTAGAAGCTTTTGATTGCTTTGAGAAAGCTCTTAGTAATGTGAAGAAATGGGAACCTGATGAAAAGCTCATAAAAGAGATGTATAAAAAGCTGGAGGAGCAAGCTGATGTTGAGTATGCAGAGAAATTGCTAGTGATCCTGAAAAAAGCAGGTTCTTTAACCACAGAGATCTACAAGATGCTTCTTCGGACTTATGCCAAAGCCGGCTTAATGCCTCTTGTGATTGCAGAGCGAATGAAGAAGGACAAGGTGGAGTTAGACGAAGAAACCAATGAGCTTATTAGAATAACCAGCAAGATGAGTGTAGGTAAAATTCCAAGTTGTCTCTCCTAAATCTTTGTTTGCATAATGTGTTTCAGCTATACACGGATAAATTGGTATTAGTTAGTCCAAGAGGAAAAAAGCAATGGTGCAAAGTGAAGAATTTTGATTTCCAATTCTTATGGTTTGTTTGTTGGTTTTATTTTGTTTATCTTGATCTTCTACTAGTTACTTTCTCTTTTTTTTTTTGGGTCAAAGAGAGGCTCGCCTCTCAGGGACGGAAAGAAACAAGGTGGCTAAGCGCCTATGAGGCGAGGGGTAGCCACACCCCGAGCGTCATCCAAAAGGAGTTCATCAATACACCCCGGAGGGACATCTAAAGCATGAAAGCCTAAAGAAAGGGAAAAAGCATGGTTGGCGAGGGAGTCGGCGATGCGGTTCGCTTCCCTGAAGACATGATGGAGTCGGACTGTCCAGTTCCGACTCAGTAAGCCTTGGCACCCGAGCACCAGGCTAGCAAGGGGGTGGTGCGGAGCAATTTTGCTCCCAATGAGGTGGACCGCCAATTGAGAGTCTGATTCCACAATGACTTGTCGATGTCCTGTATCCCATGCCAGGCGGAGCCCATGAAGAATGCCCCAAAGTTCTGCTGTAGGCACCGAACACCGGCCGATATGGTGGGCGAAGCCCCCAATCCATTTACCTTCACAATCTCGGGCCACACCTCGAGCAGCAGCATCCGTTCCCATCCTCAAAGCCCCATCAGAATTGATTTTAATCCAACCCTGTCCGGGCCTCTCCCAAGCAATTTGGGCCAGAACCTTGGACCGAGTTGGGCTACTTCTGTTTTTGGCCCAAGCCAACCTATACTCAGCGGCCCGATCCAACACAAACCTTCTAGCAATCGGAGTTGGGTCTACTCCACGGAAGATAGAGTTGTTTCTCGCCTTCCAAATCCACCAAAGGCCGATAGCAAAGACGTCCGGCCACCGTTCCTCGCCAGCCACCGTCTTGTCCGACAAGATGTTGCCTCTTATCCAGGCCGAAAACGGAAGGGTGAAGAAGTCCGTATCCAACATCGGTATGCCCATAGTCCGCCACAATCTATTAACCACCGGGCAGTCGCGAAAGAGGTGTGCAAGGGTCTCGGAATCACCACCACACGTTGGGCATCGAGGATCATCGCTCATGTGTCGACGACACCGCTCAGCGTTGGGCAACGTTGCCCCCTTCACTGTACTCCAGACAAAATAACGAACTCTTTCTGGGGCTCGGATTCGCCAAATTGCCCTGAAGACTGCTTTATCGTTCCAATACCAATCACCGGCATTGCTGGCCACTTTGTACGCTGAGCCTACGGAGAACTCCCCGCTTGCGCTGCCCATCCAGCTGATCTCATCCTCCCTGTCGTTATCCTCCATCACCGGCAAAGCTGCTAGCGTTAAAAGAGCGCTGTTAGGCAGAAACGGGGAAATCGCCTCCCAATTCCAGCCCTGTCCCTCAACCCAGTAATCCCGCACTTTGGCCTCCATTTCGTTGGCCACTAGTTACTTTCTCTGATCTTCCATTACAATGAAATGTGAGACAAGTGGAGAACAGGATTCTGAAAAAATTGAGAACTATCAATCGCTGTGCCCTACCTCAGTTGTTGCATATCAAGGACTCTAACCTGGCTTAGTGCCTCAATATGAAGTCTAATTTTGCAGATCAAGGACTCTAATATTTCGGAGTGAAATCGGTTGTAGATTAGGAAGAGGAAAAGGTAATGAACCGAACAACAGAAATGGGCCTTCACTGGGTGAAGGGGTGAAACAAGAGAAATCTGGTCCATGATGATGTTTAGTTGTTTACTTTGTGAGGCTCTCAGTCTCACACCTACTCCTGGATTCATCTCAACATTTTTTTGTTTGTCTGTAAAATATAAATCAAATCTCCACAAAAAACAATTTCCAAGTGGAACTGTGGAAATTTAGAAAATCACTACTGTAAGTGTAATATGGCAAAAAATATATTTTATTTTATTTTTGGGTCTACTTCTTCCGTAATGTTTACTGTACTTTTTTTTTCTTAGGGAATGTTTTCTTTTTTCTTTTACTTTTTGACAGCAAAAAAACTACAGTATACACATTCCTGTGAAGCCATTAATGGAGGCCATAGGGATTCGTTTGGTTAGGTTTTGCTTTTTTCTCGAATGGACCCACTTGCCCCTTCTCTGTCCGTTTCTTGAGCATCAGTGCACCATTCTTGACAATGGGCCAATGGCGCACTTTAACACACTCAGCTGTATTCTGCTTTTTGACATTAACACCAACTCTTTCACACAACACTCAGCTTTCCTCCTATTCTTCCGCCCATTTTTCCCAGTAAATTGCTTTCCATCCTTTTCTTTCCAATTCCCACTCTGCTCTCCTTTTCTACCACCTTCTTTCAAATACTAACCCCATACTGAGCGAGTGTCGGCTTTCAAATGGTCTTCATCTTCCAAGAAACATGGCTACCCACTTCGAATCGTTCAAGAAACTGAAGGGTTTCAAGTTCAACCCAATAGAGTCCTCACTCACCATTGTTGCTTCCTTTCTTCTCACCCTCTGCCTCCTCTGTTTCCTCTTCTACCCTGATTTGGGGATTTCCGACGCCACCTTCAGGCCACCTGCCTCCGCCACTAGCCCACCTGCCAATTTCTCCACACCCCATCATGGAGTTGCTAGCATAGGGGATCTTGTGGACTGTGATTTCTTTGATGGGAAATGGGTAATGGATGAAACTTATCCTCTGTATAGTCCCAAAGATTGCGACTTTTTGGATAGTGGGTTTAGGTGCTCTCAGAATGGAAGGCCTGATTATCTCTACACCAAGTGGAGATGGCAGCCCAATCATTGCAATCTCCCCAGGTACTCAGTTTTTTCAGCTCATGTTTTGCTGCCTTCTTTTACATTGTATATGATAGTGAATTAGTACAAGCTGAAATCTAGAGGTGATTTGCTAGGTTTGATGCAAAATTGATGCTTGAAAAGCTAAGGAACAAAAGGATTGCATTTGTGGGCGACTCCATTGGAAGAAACCAATGGGAGTCCCTTTTATGTATGCTGGCCTCTGCAATCCCTAACAAGTCCTCCATCTATGAAGTAAATGGAAGCCCCATTACGAAGCATACAGGGTGTTTGAAGTTTCTGTTTCTGGACTACAACTGCACTGTTGAGTATTACCGGTCACCGTTCTTGGTATTCCAAGGCCGGGCTCCAGTCGGTTCTCCGAACAATGTGAAGATGACTCTTAGGGTTGATCAATTGGATTGGAGCTGGCAACAATGGAAAGGCGCGGACTTGCTTGTATTCAATTCCGGGCATTGGTGGAATTACGAGAAGACGATAAGGATGTAAGTGTTTGTTTTGGTTGTTAGCTGTTACTACATCTGTTCAGCAAAACTATCTGAATGATCATATGATTCGAGGCGGTGTGCATATGAATGAACTTAGATATAGCCGATTGAGAACTCGGGTTCTGTTTGTTTCGTAGGGGCTGTTACTTCCAAGAAGGGAGCGAGGTGAAGATGAACATGAGCATTGAAGCTGCTTTCCAGAGGTCAATTGAGACCCTATTGCATTGGGTAAACAGAGAAGTAAACACGAACAAGACTCTCGTCTTCTTTCGCAGCTATTCTCCCGTGCACTTCAGGTTTGCACTCCTCAGTACTCAATCCCTTTGTTCACAAAATGTTCTGTAATTCAAGGTTTGGCTTGATTTGCAGTGCTGGCGACTGGAAAACTGGCGGAAGCTGTCACCTGAACACGCTTCCTGACCCGAGCGCACCTTCCGAAAGTAAGGCATTGCCACAAGTTGAGATTGTCAATAGCGTTTTGTCAAACTCGTCCAACAATGGTGATATAGTTCACTCTTTGAATGTGACATACATGAGTGCGCAAAGGAGAGACGGTCACACGTCTGTGTACTATGTTGGGCCAAAGCCAGCCCCGCGTTACCGGCAGGATTGTAGTCACTGGTGCTTGCCTGGTGTTCCGGATACGTGGAATGAACTCCTCTATGCATCCTTCCTCACTTTGGAGTTCATTAAAACGAACAGCTCTGAGATTCGACGAAGTGGTTAAGCACATTTTTGATGAAGACCCTCAATCTTGTGGATTGGCAAGATTCAGGGTTCATACGTTGTTGAATAATAGGGTGGTGAAATAGGCGCCAAGGGAATGAGCTGAATGCTTTAGAAGCATTTGATAGGATGGTGGAAATGAGGAAGATACAGAGAACAACCAAGAATGAGAGTTGTCATGCAAATGTTGATGTGTTACATCTCAGCATTAAACTTGTATAATCAATGCGATAGATAGGATGAAGAAATGTGCATTTGGGTACTGAAATTGCATTCAATTTGCCTCAGCAATGAATGGTGTGTTTGGGATGAATTGTAGATTATTTAGCAGCGTATGGTACGGGTAATTGACAAGGTTGTAATAGGCCAGCTAATATACATGGTGCCATATCACACACGTGCTAAAAACTTGCAATGTTTTTGGCTTGAATTAGAAGCCATTAATTTTACTTGAAAGGCCTAACAAAATGGGAAAACACGCTTGTTTTTTGATCCTTTGAGACATATCCTATCATCATACATTTTTCAAAGCGCTTGTGAGTTATAAAGTTACCAAACTAAAGACCTAAAAAAATTTGTAATATTGAATTACACAATCTCTACTAATCTTATAAAACAAATCAGGTTCAGGGGGGTGACTATTTGTTAACAAAATACAAATAGGGTATAATATATGAAAACTTCAAAATTAAGGTCGTGCAAATGGGCTTTATATACAAGGTGGCTGCTTTTTTTTTTCCGAGTAGGACAAATGTATTTATGTACTGAAATAGTATGAAACTTCTTCTAACAGTGATCCTATATCATCTTATGAAATTCAGTGTCTATTAATATATAATCTACTAGTATGTCCGTTCTTTTTATACGGGTTTCAAGTAATTTGATTTAAATGTAGATTCATATTTGATAGAGTTGTAGTGCGTCTTAAGCCTTTCGTATTACGGTACATTATATGTATGTATGGAAGACACTCAAAAATAATAACTAACAGGTACCTTGCATGTACTAATTATTTTACTGAGAATTTATTTGGATATATAAGTAAGAAAGTATGTAGCACCATAAGTAACTTTCGGAAAGGAAGAATCTTCACTTGGTATGTGTGTATGATTATTTGTGACCCCATTTAAGCCGGCTATGTTTCTAGTATGTTGGTCCGTACATATCGCACGGGGCAATGCGGTTTTTATATGAACTTTGTGTGGTTTAATTTAAAAATAGAGACATAGTGCATAGAGTTATATTGTGTTGTAATCCTTTTTATTACGTCACTTCGTATGTGTGTATGAAGTCACATCGAAGTGATAATTAACGGGCTCGTGCTGTACGTTTATAGATACATATTCATATAAAACCACTATTAGTATGTTTCATTATGATTACTTATGCCACAGAGATATAGGAAGTTTAGGGTGTTAAATTATGAAGGGGTCACAAAATATACTGTTGCGTCGTTAGTCTGGTGTTGTAGTTGTACAGTTTAAATTTCCTGAGATACGTGTAAAGAAAAAGGGGTTGATGAGTTATTTGTAGTAACATGGGTATGTATAAAATGGTGTGGAGCCCAAATGGTTATGGTGATGGTGATGGTGATGAGTTATGTGTAGTAACATGGGTATATATAAAATCTTATGGAAATGAAATTATGGAAATTAAATGATGTATGTGCATTTTATAATAGAATTATCTGAATTAAAATGAATGTGGTATTGCAAAATGCTTATTCTGTATCATAAAATGTACTAAACTATTGGATAGAAATATGCGCCAACTATGACATATGATTTTCTTTTATTTGTAACAGAAAAATCTCTCAATAAACATAAGTCATTCTTTTTTAACAAATGTGTTAGATTTATTTTTATTTAGTACACTAGTATTTGATGGAGAGGCCCGTGCGATGCACGGGCCCTTATTGTTGTATTTTCATTTGAGTTATTTGTATTATATGAAATTTCAGAATATCTAATCTATATGGACTTCACTAATAAATTATTTTTTTATAAGTTTTTAGAAATCAATTATGTATCATATTTCAAAATAGCTCGGTCAATATTATCTTAATTATTCTAGTCAAACTAATCTCCTAAAAAATATAATAATCAATTAAAACTATCTATATTGAACCTCTCACTGACTCACTCCATTACATTTACTGATGTCGGTAATAAAATTCGACCTAGACCCTTCCGGTTA
Source organism: Polygonum maritimum (assembly GCA_963924305.1). Taxonomy (NCBI): domain Eukaryota; kingdom Viridiplantae; phylum Streptophyta; class Magnoliopsida; order Caryophyllales; family Polygonaceae; genus Polygonum; species Polygonum maritimum. The sequence goes on along the minus strand of OZ002728.1, from coordinate 3,848,953 downwards.
ACGAACACTTCATAATGTCGTAATCAATCAAAAAATTCAAATATTACATCTTACGTTCAGTATGCCTTCTCAAGAAGTATAGAGATGAGTCTCTCAACAAATGCACCTCAACAATTAGATGTATTTGGTGGTATTAATAGTTGTTTTCAATGTTGAGATGCTTTTCATAATATGCCTTATTTTCACCTTCTTTTAATAAATCATATCAACTGATGAGATACGATAATGCATCGTAATTCATGTCTGATCTTTAAGTGTTTGTCTCATACAATAAATAAAAATAGAACTTTGGTAGTGAACTTTGATGCTATGCAATCGTAGTCCAACGTAGTGGATATGCCAGCTAGTCAATTATATGTTGTAGTTCCCTGCTCTGTCTCTTCCTTAGTTCTCTCTTTCTTTTAGGTATTTTGGCTTTCTTCTCTCGACTAATTTTAAAGACATTTTTCTTGTAAGTACATTGAAATGTGTGAAAAGTGAATGTCTTTACATTTAATTAAGAGAACAAAGGCTTCAGGGAAAAAAAGTTACAGATACATTTAGTTAGTTAAGCAATGTGACTACATTTTTTCTCATGGATCTCATGTTTCAGCTCTGTCAATATAGCTGGTGATTGACTCCAGTATCACACTAATTGTATGTTCAGGCTCTGACCCCTAGCTATGTTTCATAAAGAACTAAATTTGCTGCTCTGGAATATTTCTTCATGTACGATTATCTATCATGCACCCTTGCGTAGAAGTCCAATCTTCTATACAGGTTCTAAGAAATCACTCTGGTACTGAAACTGGAACATTGCTTCAGACCATGAACCATACCCTGACAATATTCAGTTCAAGGATGCTGAAGCACTGGGTATGGACATGGAAAAACCATTCCATTTAAACTTGCTCATTTTCTTCGTCTTTTTTTTTTTGAGCACCCGTCTTTTTTTGATATCTTATTGAAAAATTATACAGGTAACCCACCAATGACAAAAAACAGGACAGAAGCTCA